>OY740786.1:32061044-32661044 GCA_963514005.1 Raja brachyura | reverse complement strand
TTTCCATGCTGTAATTGTTATATGGTTATATAGAATGCATAAATCAGGCTGGAAATTCCAGTTACTCTCAACTTATGGTGTATCTCTTACCCACTTAATCACTGACTTAATTACTTCAATTGTCTCAGGCCTTCATAATGGAGGTTAAGGTGGCTTGGATCTGATAGAAGAGACAAAACAAAGTATTTTTTTGGACAATGCAATATAAATACACCGTCTCTTCAGGGTGCTTCCTTCTCATTGTAATGATGTACGTAGAAATAATTCTGTTTCTGGAAATTAATTTTATTGTATCCATAGAATTCATTTTCAAAAGTACAGTTAAACACACTTCTTCAGAACAAATGATTGTGAACATTTTTCACCATTAATAGTCTCTGTTAAAAACACTGAGCTCTGGATAGAAGTAAAAGTCCCACTAACTTCTGGTGCTGCCATGTAACCATGTGGCTTTATTTCAGGTATGAGCTTCGGCAACAGGCTTGGTCAATTTATTACAAAATATCATCAAAGTTGTTCTCCTGTCACTCATCTTTAACTATCCATTGCTAGAATCGCCAATTAGTCTTCTAAGCTCCGAGAATGTATGCGCGGAAGGCGATAGGAGGAACTGCAAATGGCCATGGGAAGGGGGGTGCAACGGTCGCACTCCCCTTTATTTCCCAGAGTACATAGAAACATAGGAAATAGGTGCAGGAGGAGGCCATTCAGCCCTTCATGCCAGCACCGCCATTCATTGTGATTATGGCTGATCATCCCCTATCAATAACCCATGCCTGCCTTCTCCCCATATCCCTTGACTCCACTAGCCCCTAAAGCTCTATCTAACTCGCTCTTAAATCCATCCAATGACTTGGCCTCCACTGCCCTCTGAGGCAGGGAATTCCATAAATTCACAACTCTCTGGGTGAAAAAGTTTTTTCTCACCTCAGTCCTAAATGACCTCCCTCTTATTCTAAGAGTATTCTAAGTAAAAAAAAGTTAGGGCGCAATATATTTTTATTCTACACCAGGACAGAGGGAGCCTTGCCTTTGGGCTCTTTGGCCCTCTTTGGCCCTCTTGCAGCAGTACAGCCACTGGATGACCCTGGCGTTGCACTCGATGACCAAGAGGGCAGAGGGTGGGGGCTTGTTCTTCCCCTGGAGCAGCTTGTTGCCGCTATCGCTGCTGCTGTGCCGGGACGGCTCGCTCTCCAAATCGGGGCAGGTGCGAAACTTGAGGGCAAGGCTTACGAAGGCGGCGTCAGCGGCAAAATTCTACCTGGCCAGGATCTCGATCACCTCGGGCTCAAGTCCGCAATGCTCGAAGAAACTGTCCAAGCCTGAGCAGGCTTGGGAGAAGCGGCAGCTGAAGTTGGAGTGTCAGCGCCGTAATCCGCCTTCACCAACCCTCCACTTGAGTGGCCCCTTGGGGCGACCTGCTGCTGCTGCTTCTCGGGGCGCTGTTGGCATGGTTAATTGTGCATCCTGGGATGCTGCCAGCATGGCGACTGGTGCTTCCTGGGGCCCTGCTGGAGTGGTTATTTGTGCACCCTTGGGAGCTGCTGGTGTAGTTACTTGTGCACCCTGAGGTGTTGCTGGCGAGGCTGCTGTTTCTCCCTGGAGTGCTGCTGGTGTGGTTACTTGTGCACCCTGGGATGCTGCAGCCTCTGTACCCTCTGCTAATTCTCCCCCTTCCAACATTGAGCTACCATTGCCTGCTGCTTGTCGCCCCGGCCGCTTGAGCCGGGCAGCAGCAGGGGCCTTGAAACTGCGGGCGGTGCTGGTGGCCACCACTCCCCGCATGAACTCACACTTCTGCCGATACATGACCAGCTAGTCTGGCCTGAGCTGCCTCTTGGAGCTGGTGCGACGCACGATGTCAGGCGGGAGCCCCAGCTGCCCGCTCTGCTGGGGGCTGCCGGAGGCCAGGTAAGTCTTTGTGTTGCTGCTGGCCCTGCTGCTGCTGCCTCTCTCGGAGGCAGAGCTGCCCAAACCATTGGGCTCCACATTGCACCCCCTCGCTATCTGCCTCTTCACGCACTTCACCTTGTCGGCAGCCAGTCTCTGCATGGCACTCTGCCAACCCCACCTGTCCCCCTCCATTTGACTGTGGAGGTAGCCGGGACCTTTGGTCAGGAGCCTGAGCGGCAGAGAGATGCTCGCCTCGGGCAACATGCTTGCAGTGGGCGCAATCTCACTCGACATCTTTGAAAATCAGTATTTTGCATGCAACCTCATGTATTCTCAAATATCAGTATGAAATGCTAAAAATGAGTACTACTGAATTGTGAAACCATTTTTGAAATGTGAATTTATAATTGTTGATTTATGATAAAACATGATTTATGGCTAAATGGCAATATATGCAGGCCTGCCACGAGTGCCTGTCGCCTGCATCACTACACCAGAGCTTCCATGAGCAATGACAGGCTGTCTGCACTCGCCTTAGTGTACATTCACTATGACTTTGCCCATGACTTGGACAAAGTGGTGACTAGGTTTGCACAGTTACATTCTCGGAAAATGGAACTGGAAAATATGATTTATGGCTAAATGGTAATATTTGCTGGTCTGCCAAGAGTATTGTCAAAGTCTGTGAGAGGAACCATGAACTGTCTGCTAATCCCCTCACACTTTGGGAGTCCAAACAGGGCATTGCAAGAAGAGGTAGAAGTCAGGCCAGCTACATCAGTGTACTTGCTGTGGAATGACACAGGCCTTGGACAGCATTAACAAACTGAGGACTGCCATTAAAGATAATGTCACACTTTGGGAGACCAAATGGGGCACTGCAAGAAGAGGTAGAAGTAGGGCCACCTACATCAGTGTACTGCGGAACGACACATGCCTCTGACAGCATTGATAAACTGAGGACTGCCATGCTAGATACACTGGTCTAAGGTGCTATATTCGTGGAACCAGGGATGGCATATAGGCTAACAAATGCCATTGCATTAGTAGAAGTAGTGGTAAATGGCAATATACATTCAGGAGCACCTGAACAATTTTGCAGCATCATACCAGCATGCTGAATGCTGAGTGGCAGTGAACTGAGAACTCATTCCAGTCATGCTAGTCAGCAGGGCTCAACAATAGTAACACTGAGTGATTAAAAAAAAAATTGTACTTACCATTGTGTGATGTGAAGTTGTTAGGTCAGAAGGACCATTAAAGGCGCACTGCACACACTAACCCAGTCTAACAGTAATAGGCAATCAAATCAACACGCAAAACATTTTCTAAAAAAAGCTTTTCTTTACTGTAAAAACGTACAGTATTTTACTTGGAGTTTTTGTACGCTCCTTTATAACATTTTACATAACATTTTACAATTTAATTATTAAAACAAGGAGAACTTCAATTCTTGATTTTTTTAAAATGAGTACAAAAATGACCTCATTCCACCCACTCATTACTCTTGACAATCAAAATTATTTCTGAAATATTGGTCAAACACCTGGTGCAAAAATGCTCCAAAATAAGGCTCAGAATGTACCAGAGAGCATCTAAAATCTCAGAGCTTCCAGGGCACTTCAGCGGGCCCTGGACCCCAGCCGTGAGGGACTTGGCACTTTATGCTTGTGCTGTGCGCGGCGTGCACATTATTTCACATAGATTTATGTAATCCTGTCATGCCACCCCCCTTTTTGAAAAGCTTCATACGGGCCTGCTGCAGGTGCTGGTTTAAACTGAAGATAGACACAAAAAGCTGGAGTAACTCAGCGGGACAGGGAGCATCGCTGGAGAAGGAATGGGTGACATTTCAGGTTGAGACCCTTCAAGAAAGGTCTTGACCCGAAACATCACCCATTCCTTCTCTCTAGAGATGCTGCCTGAGTGAGAATTAGCATTGGTCATATATTTTACTCAGATATTTTGTGCTCTCACAGTGTTGGAGATCATAAATGCAAATATTTGCAAGGCATGTTTATTAAGCATTGCTGAAGAGCAACTTAGATAAATCCAAAATTGTGTGTGAATACTTAACCTAAAAAAATATATTATTTTTAGCAAGTTGAAACATTTAAATATAAAGTGTGTTTGCAAAGTTTTTAAAGACTTGCCTGGAAGTTCCTGATGGGATAGAAATATTTGCTCTGTGTCGGTGGGTATGAAGGACTGAATGCAAATACTGATTTAATCCTCAGAAATTCAAGAGACCACAGATGCTGCAATTTTGAGCAAATAAAAATTGCAGGACAAACTCAGTGGGTGAGACAACCTCTGTGCAGGGAAATGGATTAATGGAAGATCCTGACCCAAAACATCTTGCCGATTTCCCACCACAGATGCTGCCTGACATGCTGAGTTCCTGATCCAATCTTTTCGTGTGAATACTACTGTTTACCAATATTGTTTAGTATTGGTGTAGAAACATGAAAATGCAGATGATGATTTACCAAGGAAAGACACAAAATGGAGTAACTCAGTGAGTCAGGCAGCATCTCTGGGGAACATGAATAGGTGATGTTTTGAATGGGAACAGTTTTGAGTCAGGAGTCTGAAGAAGGGTTCTGACCTGCAACGCCACCCATCCATGATCTCCAGGTATGCTGCCTGACCTGCTGAGTTATTCGACCATTTTGTGTCTTTCTTTGCTTAGTATTGGTGTGTAAACCTGTGAAATTAAAATTCCAATTTATGCTTTTATGATTATGTCATGACATGACAAAGCGAGTATTTCATTGCTTTTTAAAATTACCTTTTGTTGAAAGCTTGCTTCAAGAATGAAATTTCATCCAGCAACAAGTTCTAACATTTATTTCCACCTATTTAGTCATGATATTTCACTTGATTTATTTATTGCTTGTGGGGATATTTATCAGATAAATTAGGAATTTATGTAAATTGCATACTATTAGTTGGCATACTGTAAAACAATAGGTTTTTGGTATGATTTGCCAAGCACTACATATTTATTAACAGTTTGGTTTCTGTGTTTGCAAGTTTTAAAAACAAACCTATGTTTTTACTGGTGTAACCTCACTTTATTAGTTTGGCTATTTGTCAAATAGGCTGTTGCCAAAGACAAAGTAAAGCATCCCGTTCTTCCGCATCTCTGATCTCTTTGGCTGTACACTTGAGGAGTATTTTTGGAAGGTGAGAATCCTGGCTTGCTTTCATGCTGGCTGGAAGCAGTTGTCCCAGAATAGAGCCTGAACTCAATGCGGCCAAACGTGCTATGAAATGGCATCAGGTTTCTGTTGAACTGCTGATATTTCTCCATGCAAATGCAACCGGTTTTGGCATATATGCACAGATGAGGAAATCACAATTTAAAAATCACAATCAATGCTTTCCAAACAGCGTATCTCGTGGATTTTAACAGTGAACCATGAACCCATTACAATTCAGGGTGGTACAATGGCACAGCAGGTAAAGTTGCAGCCTCACAACGCGCAAGAGAACAGTTATGATTCCAATCTCGGGTGTCGTCTATGTGGAGTTTGCATGTTGATTAGTACGAGTGTCAGGGGTTATGGGGAAAAGGCAGAAGAATGGGGTTAGGAGGGAGAGATAGATTAGCCATGATTGAATGGTTGAGTAGAATTGATTGGCCAAATGACATAATTCTGCTCCTATCACTTATGGCCTTATGTTCAGTCCAAGTGACTGTGTAGGATACCTCCAGGTGTTCCACTTTCCTCCCACACCCCATATTACATCTTAGATTCAGTACAAGTGGTTAGGAATAGTACACTGAGACAATATACAAGATTTACGTGGTTTTGGTACCATTTCCAAGTTCCAGTTGTTATAAGTGCAGTGTTCTAGCAATGTTACAAAATTTTGAGATTTTAAAAATCAAGTCTGCAATTTATCCCATCAGATAAAGCATAACAAGAAGTTTAATTTGACACCTAATTTACTTTCATATCTTCAGTATTAAGAAAGTTATGGCCATTTTCATGCTCGGAAATGAGTATCTTGCTTCCCATTGCCTTTCAATTGACTTAACTCAAAAGCTGTGATCTGGAAAAATTAAAAGCCCATAACTTTATTAAAAATTAAGAGAACTCAATGAAATTTTCAGTCATTATAGATTGAAGCATTCTGAAACAAATATTAAACAATCTTACTTGGATTACCTGAAATTAAAGTATATAATTAGTTAGTTATCTAATTGTAGCTAATTACAAAATTCAATGAGTAGATCTAAACATCTATCAATTTCTTAAGAAAAGATAAACTTTTTTTTAATTGCCTAAGTGTCCAAATAACATTCACACAATAATCCACAATATAACATAATTTTTAAATCTCATTTTCATGAATTTCTGGGCCAAATGGAAGGAATTTAGTGTTTACTGCCTGTAAATAAATGGCCATTTAAATCAACTAGCGAGTGGGTTTTAGCGGAATGCGGTGGATTGGAACGTTGCGGTTAGCGGTGAAGTCGGGGGGGAAAATACTGGGGGTTCATACATTTTTTGGGGAACCCATTTCGCAACATTAAAATAGTATTTATGCCTCCCAAAAAAACAACTTTTAATAAAAAAATAAAGTATTTACCTTTTTTTCTCCCCTACGGAAAATGCTTCCGGTGGTCTGCGGTCACGGCTTTTGAAGGTGATTTTTAAATTACTCTAGTTAACAAATAACTTAGAGTAATTTAAAAATACCTTAATGGATGAAATGTCGGAGCGATTTTTCTTCCGCAATTAAATCGCCCGACATTCATCGATTATCCTGGTCTGGTGAAAATCGGCACTTTAAGCCCGCCCCCCTCTGACAGGCGCTAAAGTCGCGCACACGGGGAGCGGCAGAAGTGCAGCGCCGCTAAAGGTAAGTTTTGTAACATACCTAAGTGTTCTTAACCTAGTCATAAAGGCCTATTGCCCTGGCTGTATTTCAGTGTCAGCCTGGCCAAGCGTAGCCATTGGTGCCCCCCACTGCTGGTCCACCACTCCGTGCAGCTGCAGGTTGTGGCCAGTCTGCGTACTTGGCCCTCTAGAGCAGTGCCCGATTTAGGCAAGCCCCAGGCTGCTGCAGGCCTCCAGCGGCCCATTCTACGGTCAAGGTGCACTGCACTGTTTCCCGTGCATTTGGCTTCTTGGAGCGACGCCCAATCCAGTTAAGCCCCAGGCTGCTGCAGGGATTTCAATGGCCCACTAGAACCTTTCAGGTGCACTGCAGAGCCTCTCGAGTCATACCTTTGTTCCTGGTGTCTGCTGCCATCTTGGATCTCTTCACCTTCCTCAGGCCCTCAGGCACCAGCAGGGCAGGGCTCAGCAGTTGCCTCTTGGGGATGACGGGTGAGCCAGGCCTGCAGCCACGGGATATGCGCGCCGCCACACTCAGCATAGCAGAACCACGGTGTAATCGGGTGATCAATGGTCAATGTGGACTCAGCAGGCCAAATGCTTCCATGCTGTATCCTTCAATGAATCAATTCCCCAGTATTTGCATTGGGGCAGCTACCAATTAACCTGCACCATGTTATTGTCAGCATCGGTAATGGGAGCCCATTCATTTCAATGGGAAGGAACAGTTATGAGAGAAAAGGTTAAGTATTAGATAGTTTACAATGCTGTAATTAATTAAGTTTAGATGAAACATGCTATATAACATTTTTGTTTATTTAATAGTGTTTATTCTTTTTCAATTGCTTCATTGCTTTATTGATTTAATGTCTTTATATGCTTTTAAATATTTTAATAACGTACAGAGTCAGAAATATTCATAGACAAAGATAGTTTTCACAAGCGGCTAATGCTGGCGACATGACTTGATTGACTTCATTTTTTTTGGTTGTTTTCTGGGACACCCATATTATAGCATTATCCTCAAGGCCATGCAATCTGATTTGTTATTTAGAACCTGGACACCTGCAAGTTAACACCTGGATTGTGGTAAAGTACCATAGGTCAGCAACAAATTCCAACCTATTACCTTCAGTCCTGACAATTCAAATACCAGGACGATCTCTTGTTATTCCTCACTTCGTCTGAATTTGTCGATTAGGAACACAAACAGAAGAGACAGTGGTTATACAACTTGAATAGACTGGTTGGTACTCAAGTGCTCACTTATAGAGGAAATAAACTATTGAGTAAATGAGTAATCTAGCAATTACAAGCACCTTTCCCTTGAAAGTTAATGTGTGCAGTGATCAGAAGGCTCACATCCAGTACTAATGCTCACCAATCCTGAATGTTTTGTTTTTGTTTCATTTTGTAGCTTGGCTCTCTAGTGAGGGTCTGCTGACTAAGTGGGCCCAATAGATCATACTCATGGTCAGATCCCAAGTCATGTAAAGTACTGTGAATATACCTTCATTACATAGTGATTGTTAACATCTGTAATCAAAGGCATATTCTGACAATTCCATTCCTGTTGGGTAGGACATAAATCCTCAGACCTCATGCTCTTGACCACTACATTGGTGTAAGATAATAAGGCAATGACCTGGTTAGCAATGGATTGGGTATCTTTAAAAAAGCTGCTGAATTTGTTTCATCGTACTATCTAATTTTATTTTTATTTTTTATTCAAACCGTTTTCTCTCATTTCTCTTTCTATACGTGACTTGACATCAAAATCACGCATTCCAATTCACCCACCTATGACCTACTCAGTATCTATTATTTGGCCTTTCATTCTCCTTGGTTCAAGATATATCCTGTGGCTTCTCATGAAGTCATGGAGTAATGGGAAGATGCAATGCGTCCCCACTGACAACCAGTTTTACACTAATCCTACCCAAACTCATTTTATTCTCCCCACCTTCCCATCAATCCCCTCAGATTCTACACTCCCCAAACTCTATGGGCAACTTACAATGGCCAATTAGCCAAACCAACCTGCACATGTAGGAAGAAAGCAGAGCACCCGAAGGAAGCCCACACCATCACAGAGAAAATCCATATAATCCATGTAGACAGCATTGGAGGTCAGTAGATCAGAATCGAGGTTCCTGATGTAAGAGGTGGTAACTACTAGCGGTGCCACTGTGCCAACCTTCTACATTTCAATAAGAATTTGGGTGCGCTGTAACACTGCCTTTGTTGTTATCATTTATGTACTTCCAGCAACAATAGAGGGTTAACATGCTTTGCAACTGAATGGACAGGATAAAGCTTAATCAACAGGGTAGTCAATGAGATAGCCTGTTCAAGTAAATTTTGTGCCACGTTGCTTACCCCTTAATGAAATACATGGGACCAATTTATGTTTTCTACATCCTGCCCATATATTATTAGCTGCTTTGCAAATTAGTTATCATACATCCTAATTATAAACATGGAAATGCTTTTTAGAATTTGGTCAGTGTAAGGTAATTGTCCTATGAATGAGAACATTCCTGCAGTATTTTACAGCCGGTCTGCTTCACTGTAAAATGATTATTTTAAAATGTCCTTATTGATAATGCAGTTAAATATGATTATAATTTAGAATAATCTGAAATGCTTCGGCAGAACCGTGCTTGTTTAAAAAAATGAGTACTTTTTGTCTAAGAAAATAATAACCCATTAATGCAGAGGAACGCAAGTAAATTGCTTAGCAATTTGCTGAGGATGAATTAATGAAAGGATCTTCATCCAGCTCCCAGAGTTGTAATTTTCATAATAACCCCAGACCTCCTTTTTGGCAGATTGTTTAAGTTTTTTTTTATTTGAAGGTTTTCATTAGTCTAATGAGTACTGTGGAAGGGCAAGCAGTGAGGGCCATTTACATTGGATTGCTATTGTAACAAATGAGGCAATTTGAATAACGTGCATAGGATTTGTAAGAGGTTGTAGAGAGGACCTGCAGTTGACTGCTACATTAGATCAACTAATGAAAGAAGTAATCCAGATAAAAGGGCGTTGCTGGGTAAATTTAATAATATGTGCACAGCCAAAAGGAAATGATGGATTATGTGTAGTTTTCTGTTAAGCCATGGCCACATCTGCTCTCCCAGGTCATAAAAGACCACACAACCACTTGTTTTTAATGTAAAGGCAGTGAAGTGATAGTTGTACAGGACAGAAGCAGGCCCTTCAGCCCATTGTGTCCATGCTGACCATCAGGTATCTATACTAATCCCATTCTCCAGGTTGTCTTGCCTAATATTTAGCCCAGAATCAACATTAAAAAAATGGTTGTTCTGGTGTTTGTGGGATCTTGCTGTGTTCAAATCAGCTACTGTGTTTCCTATATTTAGCAGAATAAACTATGGAGCAAAAGTACTTCATTAGCCAGAAGCATTTCAGCACATCCTGAAGATGGAAGGTAATTTATAGAGAAACCAAGAACTGCAGATACCGGTTAATACCAAAGGTGGATACAAAGTTTTGGAGAAATTCAGTGGGTCAGGCAGCATCTCTGGAGAAAAAGGATGCTGACATTTTGGACCCTTCTTCAGACAAAGGTAGGGGGTGAGGAAAGGGGTGAGAAGCTGGAGGCGAGAAAAGAACAGGACCAAATCGGGTCAGTCTCAAATGACCTCAGGCCTCGTTAGGGAAGGTGTGATCTCAAGAGGGAAACAATGTGGATGCCGATTGATAGTCTACCTCCTGCATCCATGCAGAACTCATGGACTTTACTAACCTCACCATTAACTTTCCTGGCCCTCAAATTCATCTGGACTATCTTGGAGTCAGTGTCCCCCCCCCCCCCCCCCCCCACCTCCTTGCTCCCTTCCTTCACCCTAGTTGTTTTACAAGTTACACTGTTGTTTGTGATTTATAAATACTAGTCTTGTTCGTTATTTCAACTAATAACGAACATATAACTAGTTGGATCATTCCACCAAGGTGAAAGTGCGATAGGTTAGGCATAAATGTACACATACATCCCCTGCATAATTACCAGAATATTTATGTGTTTCACAAGTTACCTTTCCAGATGATTGTAAATATCACAAATACGCATTGACAAAATGTCTTGGTTTAATAACTGGAGTTAGTTTGATCTAACCAGATTAATGCCCCCATTTGTGGAACAGAAAATAAGGTGTGGTGAGGGGTCTTACCGCTGAACTGACCAAATTCACAAGGGAGATTGCAAAGATGTTTCAAGTCAAGTCCAGTTTATTGTCTTATGCGCATATTGTGAGGTACAGGTACAATTAAAATCTTGTTTGCACAGTATCACAGGCATATAGACTCAGATAACACACAATTACATAAATTATAGATACATTTTAGCAAAAAGAAAAAGGCAATGCGAAAACAAGATGCTAGTGCAGAAGTCAATTAGAAAAACAAGTCCATGGTAGTGTAAAGGGCCTGTCCCACTGTCCCGAGTTATTCACAAATTCTCCTGAGTTATTCACAAATTCTCCTGAGTTTTCAAACTCGCAGAATATTCGTAACAAGTCCATAGGAGGCCGTAGGAGTCCGTGGATATATTGTAGTGGCTCGTTATGACAGCCGTAGGTGCTCTGCCTACTTTTTTACTCATGGACATTTTTCATCATGCTGAAAAAAACTTACCTGATGCCCCGAGTACCTACGGCTGGCATTATGAGCCGCTACGATATATCCATGGACTCCTACAGACTCGTTAAGAACATTCTGAACGATGAACATTCTACGAGTTTGAAAACTCGGGAAAGTGGGACAGGCCCTTAAGTCCCGAAAGAACTGCCAACAACTAAGTGAGGTGGAGGACATTTGTCAATGGCCTATGCTCCCTGGAGGAGCAAAGAATTTAAAAAGAAGAAGATGATAGTGTAAGAAGTGATTGTGAGTGTTTCATTGCTGAGGTTGGATTAGGGTTGAGTTGGTCAGTTCAAGAACCTGTTAGTTGGTTTAGGTTTATTATTGTTACATGTACCAAGGTACAGTTTGTAATACATACTATTCAAATAGTTGCGATATTCTTCCACAGACGGTAGAAAAGAGATTTTAAAGAGTAGAGCAATTCTATCAGATGATAGCAGATCCTTCTCTGGGAAGCACGCAAAGAGTCATGCTCCAGCATCATCTTGCAAAGGCGTTAGCTGCAAGATGAGGATGGAGGAAAGCAACTCCTGAACTTAGTAATGTGGGACTTCAGGCTTCTGTACCTTCTGCCCAATCGTGATAGTGAGAAGAGGGCATCGACTGGATTGTGGGGGTCCTTAATGAAAGATGTCGTCCACTTCAGGCAGTTCCTCATATATGTAAATCAGGTGGGATACTCGCTCCACTACAATCTCAGGAATGATAGCTTTGGATTCTGGCCTTCAGGTGACTGACCAAAAAAAAAGAATTACAGGTGTTGAATATCTAAAGTGTAAACAGAAAATACCGGTAAAACTCAACAGATCAGGCAACATCGATAGAAAGAGGTACACAGTAGTTTAGGTTAGAGATACAGCATGGAAACAAGCCCTTAGGCCCACCGAGTCCACACCAACCAGCGATCCCTATGCTCTAACACTATCTTACGCACACTAGAGACAATTTACATTTATACCAAGCTAATTAGCCTCAAAACTTGTATGTATTTGGAGTGTGGGAGGAAACCGGAGCTTCCGAGATTAAAATAAAAATACAGGTCATGGGAAGAATGTACAAAGTCTGTACAGACAAGCACCTGTAGTCAGGATCAAACCCGGGTCTCTGTTGCTGTAAGGCAGCAACTCTACCACTGTGCCACCGTGCCGCCCATTGTAGTGTTGGAGTATTGAAACCCTTTGTTGGAACAGGAAAGTGTTATTTTCTTAAATGTGGATTTAAGTTGCAGAGAAGGTGATGGGTGTTAAATACAACAAAGTGAATATCTAAGGTAGGTTGAGGCCAAGTCAAATAGAGCAATATGAAAGTGATTATACTTCTTTGTCGGTATCATGTTTTGTTGATAGAAGGTCAGTGGGTTATTCTTGCAGGTCATGCTCTACTAATGGGGTGAAAGAAGCCAAGATCATTATTGGATGACTTACAATGCAAAGGTCACTTTTGATAGACAAAGAAAGTCACATACCTGTGTTAAAGAAGGAACTGCAGATGCTGGAGAATCGAGGGTTACACAAAAAGCTGGAGAAACTCAGCGAGTGCAGCAGCATCTAAGGAGCGAAGGAAATAGGCGACGTTTCGGGTCGAGACCCTTCTTCAGACACCTACTGTTGGAGAATTCAGTGTTGAGTCTGGATAGCTGCAACATGACCAGAAGGGAAAACAAGTTGTTTTTCTCAAATTTGTCTTGGGTCTCACTGGAGACCAGAAATTGATAGTTCTCTGACTCTCGAGACCTATCACAAACTGACTTCCATCACAAATAATGGTCGCTTCAGACAAGCCAGCATTAGGCATCCAGAAATGTTCCTGAGACTTTCCAGCAGACTGAGTCCAGATGGTGAGTGAAATCTGGTGTGATACTCAGCAAATCTGAATTAAGTTCTCCATCAAGAATAATTCTATACAAAACTTTGCAATAGCCGATCTTTCCATTTCTTGAATCTGGTCCAATCTCTTGTCTTCTAATGAGTAATATAAAGTACTAGACCAAGTGGGACCCGTTGGGTCCCAGCATCACATGGGAGGGCTGGTCCCCCAACGCAATATTCCACCACTCCACCAATTCCAATATAGGTGCCCAGTGGGGGGGGAGGGGGGGTTCTGGAGCACTAGTATGGGTGTTGTGGGCTGAAGGGACTGGTTTACAGAGGGCTAGTATGGACATTGTGGGCCAAATGGATTCTTGGGCTGGCGGGTCAGTCACTCAAGCCTGTTGTGCTGGCAGCTCACTCACTCATGGCTGGTGGGCTGGCAGTTGACTCATGGCCATTCCTTGAAATTCAATTTCAAGCAGGGTGCAAGGCCACCAATTTCAAGTGCAGTTTCATACCATTTCAAGCAGGGTGCAAGGCCATTAAAGACAGCGAGTCGTGAGCTCTCCCTCCTCCATCTTGCAGAGACTGAGACACGCCCACACTTCTGGGTTTAATAGTCCTTCCCCCCTCGCACCAGAAGGGGCGTGGCCTTTATGCCTTGATTGACAGGAAAGGGAATCTCAACATTTTTTAAACATCGATGGGAAAAATCCTCGGCACCTGATGAGCGGAGGGGGACTGAATAAGATGGCCAAAAATCACAGCGGTACGTGGTAGCGTTTTTTTTCTAAAATCAATATAAAGTGCAAACAGGAAGTGGTAAAGGTTAGACTTTTAATTATATAGAAGGCAAGGCAACTTTAATTAGGCAACGCAGGATAACATTTCCAAAGCAAAGGCAACACAGATTTAGCATTTCCAAACCAAAGGCAACACAGCTTTGGCATTTCCAAACCAAAGGCAACACAGCTTTAGCATTTCCAAACCAAAGGCAACACAGCTTTAGCATTTCCAAACCAAAGGCAACATAGCTTTAGCATTTCCAAACCAAAGGCAACACAGCTTTAGCATTTCCAAACCAAAGGCAACACAGCTTTAGCATTTCCAAACCAAAGGCAACACAGCTTTAGCATTTCCAAACCAAAGGCAACACAGCTTTAGCATTTCCAAACCAAAGGCAACACAACTTTAGCATTTCCAAACCAAAGGTAACACAGCTTTAGCATTTCAAAACCAAAGGCAACACAGCTTGAGCATTTCCAAACTATATTTTCAAACCACATTAAGGGCACCGACAGGTCAGTAAAACCACTCACAGTTTAGTAAACATGTGTTCAGTGTTATTCACAGCTCAGACCGAGAGACGTGACCCTCTCGCTCCCCCATCTTGCAGAGACTGACTGAGCCACTCAACAGTTCCGGGTTTTATAGTCCCACCGGAAAGGGTGTGGCTTTCAGGAGGGCGAATCTCAACATTTTTAAAAAACTAATACCTCTTTTATTTTTAATTGATGGGAAAAATCCTCTTGTCCTGCACAGCGGAGGGGGACTCTGAGTAAGCTGGCCAAAAATCCCAGCCGTAAGTGGCAGCGTTTTTTCCAAAATCAATATACAGAACAACAGGAAGTGGTCAAGATCAGACTTTTAGTAGTATAGATATAGAAATAACACCAATTTGCTAAACAGATAAGTATTGCGTGTCAGTATTATAATTTAGTGGATGGTGTTTTCTTAAACCTAACCGGGTGAAGTTACAAGGGTGTAAATCACATTATGTATGCTTTGATAACCAGAAAGTGCCATGCTGCATCATTGAGGCAAGGATTCTTCCACAGTAGGAAGATATGCAATAATCAATGGAGTTATTCACACTCACATCCAGATAGAATTGTAGATTAAACGCAAGTATGCTGAGCTGGACTTAAACACTCGAAATGTAAGTAAATGTATGGAGTTTTATGTTTGTTGGGACAGCAAAGGTACAATGAACTGAATGGCTGCCATCTGTGCAGTTACAGTACTCTATGCATCATAGCTATTAATCATTCACTAAATAGGGGAATCAGCTACATTGATCAATCTATATCACTTGCGTGCCCAGCATCATTCCGAACACTGTCATGGGAGAGATAATCAGATAGGTAGAGGAAAAGGTTCAAAGCCATTAATCCATGGACATTATTGCATGTAAGCAATCACTGACTACTTTTTCTGCTTTGTTGGCAGTCTCTCAGTATTGTCAATGACTTCAGCCTATTCTGATTTTCTAAGGTCTGAAGAGGCTAGTGAGTACATTGTGGGAACCATAGACTCTCCCAAATGGGCCAGAAGGAGGCCAACATAATTGAGTAGTTTGTGACTCGGGAGTTCCTCCTACTGCTCATCTCCTGCTCCAGATGCATGGCCTTGAGATTTGCAATACTGTTCCAAAAGCTCATCTCCATTTTAAGCAGTCATGGATCAGATATTCCCAGGACTCTGTAGGGACATTATATTTCTTGAATGAGATTTTGAGCTCATCCTCAAATTTATTTTCCTCTGTTCACTTGCTAATCTCTCCCCATGACAGAGTTTGGATTAGAGTCTGTGTAGAAAGGAACTGCAGATGCTAATTGATATCAAAGATAGCAGTAACTCAGTGGGTCAGGCAGCATCTCTGGAGAAAAAAAAATCTGTTTTGAGAGTCTGATGTCGGGCAGATGGCCTCCAGTGGCTGTCTCTCCTATTGAGCGAGAGATTAAAAGTTGTGTGTGATGATTGTAAATGAGTCTTCTGAATTTTTTAGAAAAGGTTCATTTACATTCTTTGGACAATTGTGTCCCCGAGGCAAAGGTTTGCAATGTGATATTTAGAGCTTTTTTTTGTTTTGCAAAGAGCTCCTAATAAAGAATTGTTGATGATTTTACAATCAAACCTTTTTTGGATCCAAACATACATAATCCATTTGTTCCACTATAACAAATATTTAATTGATAAACATTGATATTTCTCTTTAAAAGTCTACAAATGGCTAAAGTAACTTCAGCTGAAATTATTTGCAGCATGATAAATATCCTCTTGAAACTTTGACAGAAGCTGGGACTGAATGTTGTGAAACAATTATCATCGGCAAATTTTAGCCTGATTCCTTATGTGGAAAACTGTACCTTTTGCTATATTTTGTAGTGGGGAGGTGCTTGGGCCTGGGATATTGCAGAGATGGTGATCATTTGGGCATTATCAAGTTAGGCCAAACATTTACTGCATAGTACATTTGTCTGGTTTTACTATGTACATTGTGCATGGAATGGCAATAATGGAAATATTCATAAAGGGTGTGAAGAAATTTGATTACACAGTGTTTTTTTTTTTCAGAGGGTCTCCAATGCAAACTAAGATTAGAAGAGAAAGAGGTTAGGGTACAAAAAATAAACTGCTGGAAGAATTCAGCAGATAGAGCAGTATCTGTGGAGACAAAGGAATTGTTGGCATTTTGGGTCGAGACCCTGCATTAGGACTGGGAGCGCAGAGAGAAGATAGCTAAGAAGACATAACACCAAAGCTATGAAGGAATTTATATATATATATGTGGATGAGATTTCTAAACAATATACATTGAAGGACCAAAAAACATGCTAGGTGGTCAGATCTGGGTAACGCTTGTTTTGGGAGATACTAAATAGCAACATTGTTGAAACTGGGGAATTTGAGGGTGGTGCGTGCACTTTTTGGAAAAGTTATGCTGATCGGTTAAGCTAAGAAATGATGGGAAGTAGCTCAAATGGAATTGCATCTTATTTTTGTAGGTGGGGAACAGTTAAGGATATGTGGACCTAGCTCATTGGTGGTTAGGAATAATGTTGGTTGAGGAACCAGATGGATGGAACTTGATCTAGTTGAGTTAACTGGCTTTTTCCTGTGCCATTATCCCATGTAATTTCAAGTATATAATTTCAGAAACAGCATATAATGCATTGTCTGTTTCATATCACATAGAGTGCATATGATCAAGGACATATTCTACTCCAATTAATATGGAGACAATAAACAGAAATGGGAGTTGGTTAAAAGATGCCTATTGTATTTTTTTATATCTTTGGTTAACATAAAGACCATTGTTGATGTAAGGATGGATTTTAGTTCCAGAACTCAATAAATGATGGTCCAAGACTGTCAAGATAATTTCTAACCTATGTTTTGTTTTCTAATTTATGTTCACATTGCTTTTTTGACCAAGCGTAGGCTTGGCGACGGCTTCGCCGAACACCTCCGCTCGGTTCGCAATAACCAACCTGATCTCCAGGTGGCTCAGCACTTCAACTCCCCCTCCCATTCCAAATCCGACCTTTCTGTCCTGGGCCTCCTCCATGGCCAGAGTAAGGCCCACCGTAAATTGGAGGTGCAGCACCTCATATTTCACTTGGGCAGTTTGCACCCCAGTGGTATGAACATTGACCTCTAATTTCAGGTAGTCCTTACTCAGCTCTCCCTCAGCCCTCTGGCTCCACCACTTCTTTTCTCCTTCCCTCCCCCCCCCCCCCCCCCCACCCTCTCATCAGTCTGACAAAGGGTTTTGGCCTGAAATGTTGCCTATTTCCTTCGCTCCATAGATGCTGCCTTACCCGCTGAATTTCTCCAGCAATTTTGGTCTACCTTCGATTTTCCAGCATCTGCAGTTCCTTCTTAAAGCTTTTTTGAAAACTCTGCTTCAAGTCTCCCATCACTTTTGTGATAGTTTCTATTGTTAAATATCATCACAGCCATCAGGGTAATCAATGTCTTGACTCATTATGACTCATTTATAATAATAACTCTTGCCAACTTTTTCATGGCTGTACCACACAATTGACACATTAACTCTATACACTGTGGCCATATTGTAAGGCCAGAAGTCAAACAATGTGGCTTTTAAGTCCAAATTAAAAAAAAAATATATATATATATATATATATATATATATATATATATATATATATATATATATATATATATATATTTATATATATATATATATATATATATATATATATATATATATATATATTAAAATATATATATATATATTTTAAATGTATCTAGGGATCCAAATTAGGATGCAGCAGTGCAAGTTATTGGGAGCAAAGAAGTTGTCCAGAAATCATGTTTGCAAAATAAGCCAGATGAACCATTCTACAGTCGATCCTTAATTCTGGGTTATCTATGTACTATCATAAATGTTACCATGGGTAGATAATATGGAGTTGTGGTTACAATCCGATGACCTGTAATCTTATTAAATGCGGGAAAGATTTGAGGTATCAATTAGCCCAGTCATGTTCTTAATTCCTGTGCTTGTGCTCCTCACTTCCCCGAGCCTTCAGCCACACTATTTAAGCCACTAGGATATTTTATTGCATTAACAGCATGGTATTGATGCAACTGTTGCGAATGCACAATCCGAAGATCAGGCACAGGTTGCAAGGCTGAGTTTCTCCAGCTTTTTGTGTACCCTCGATTCTCCAGCATCTGCAGTTCCTTCTTTAACACAGGTTGCAAGGCAGAAGTTTCAACTTATCTGGAGCCATCATCCTTTCCCTTCAAATCTAAAAGTTTATATTTTCTATTAAAATTCCCCAGGGAGAGAATTGGTACACCATGTAAACCAGGCAGTCCATGTTGCATTTTCATCTAAGATCTCCTTCATTGTAGCTCTCTCTCCTCAAGGCCTTGCCTATATCATGCTATTCGTACACTCTGCTGCAATAAACCAGTGCATTTTATAAAACGGTGTTGCTGTATGTTATTAGTGTGGATTTCTGCCCATAAAGGAATGAGATGTCAGTCAAAGGTAGACAAAAATGCTGGAGAAACTCAGCGGGTGAGTCTGAAAAAGGGTCTCGACCTGAAACGTCACCTATTCCTTCTCTCCATAGATGCTGCCTCACCCGCTGAGTTTCTCCAGAATTTTTGTCCACCTTCGATTTTTCCAGCATCTGCAGTTCTTTCTTAAACGAGATGTCAGTCAAAAGCTGTTTTCTGCCTTCAGATTTTCAGCATTATTTACTGTAACTGATGTCTACCGCACCAGTCAACTGACTGATTTTAAATTGCTCTGGCAATGGAAAGATGCTGTATCGTATTTAAAACAAAATATATATATAAACAGGTGCTGCAAGCAAAAACCCAATCGTTTTGGGTGTCAACAAAATAGAGA
This sequence comes from Raja brachyura, assembly GCA_963514005.1. The sequence continues at coordinate 32,641,647 of OY740786.1, read as the reverse complement.
GAGTACAGAGGAGATTTACTAGAATGTTGCCTGGGTTCCAGCAACTAAGTTACAGAGAAAGGTTGAACAAGTTAGGTCTTTATTCTTTGGAGCGCAGAAGGTTAAGGGGGGGACTTGATTGAGGTCTTTAAAATGATGAAAGGGATAGACAGAGTTGACGTGGATAAGCTTTTCCCATTGAGGGTAGGGAAAATTCAAACAAGAGGGCATGACATGAGAATTAAGGGACAGAAGTTTAGGGGTAACATGAGGGGGAACTTCTTTACTCAGAGAGTGGTGGCTGTGTGGAATGATCTTCCTGCAGAAGTGGTGGAGGCAGGATTGATTTTAACATTTTAAATTAAAGTGGATAGGTATATGGACGGGAAGGGAATGGAGGGGTATGGTCTGAGTGCACGTAGATGGGACTAGGGGAAAATGAATGGTCGGCATGGACTGGAAGGGCCGAGAAGGCATGTTTCCGTGCTGTAATTGTTATATGGTTATATGGTTTGCACACTTGGTAGTCTCAGAAAGATACAAGCCACTCAAGTATTCACAATTGATGCCTGATTACATTCTGCATAAAGTGTTCCAACCTATTCCACTCCATGGCCATAGACAAGGGTGCACAGCTCGTCCTAAGGCAGGTGTGCAGTAGAAAGGCTTATCCCTTGCCCCTGCCACTTGCCCCTTGCCCCAATACCCCAATACCCATTCATTAATTTGGATGTCTTTCATGACCACACTGCTAATCATGTTCCCAAACTATAGTCTATCCTCTCAGGTAATTACATCCCCAGAACTAATGTCCCAATCTGCAATGCCCAAATTCCTTATCTTTTTCCTCCCACCTGAACTAATTGATGCTCCAAATTTTCTTATTCCCTTTTGCACTTGCCTGCCATCCCCTTGGTATTTCTCAAACATCCCCATTCCACACGCTAGCATCAATGTTTGCTCATTCACATGCTTTAGGCCTTTTATATTGTGCTGAAAACCTTGGGTAATGTGAGCAATAGAATGTTGTGAGGCTGACTGGATGGAGTGCCTTAGTATACAACGTGCAGTAGTTCCCTGTCAGAGCTAGTTTAACATGCCTTTTCACAAGGAACATCTTCGAAGACTGGTTAGTTTTAATAGTTTTCTTGCTATCCACATCAGTATGGGGAAAATAAGAGCCAAAACATTGATAATATTCTGCTCCTTATGAGTGGAATGGGAACTATGTTTGGAGAAGTTACAGAGTGGTAATGTCCATTACACTCTATAGACATTAGAAGATATTGCAATGAAACATTGCCTGCATATGTAGTCATCTGCATAATGACTGATCGGTTGATTATACTCTTGTTAAGGTATAGCATTGAAATATCTGTGGCCAGTGCCCCTCATGTGTTTTACAGATGTAAGCGTTTGTGCTGGAATCAAATTAAACGAGGTACATAACTCATTCCAGGGCTATTTCCTGCCTTAATTTCTGAAGTAGACAAAGCAATGAGTGATTTATTTGAGGAAAATATAGATTATCAGCACTGTAGCGCAGTCAAACTCATCAGAGCAGGCTTTCCCAGCTGAAAAGGCAAGTTAAATTCATATATTCAGAAGATGTTTTTGCTTAAAATATTCTGGCTTACAGTACCATATATTGTGGTGCTTAATAACCATATATATGCCAAAACAGCCAATATTTGAATGTGTGATAGTTTGACTTTATGAATGCACATTGCAATGCTAATTCAAGACATAAAGGGCTTCTGTGAAAATATTCTGAATGGATGGAATTGTTTAAAGGACACAAAGAACATTGAACACAGTACTCCAAGTGTGACATCAAAAACATCTTGTACAACTGTAACATAACATCCCAACTTCTCTACTTAATACCCTGACTAATGAAGGCCCCTGCACCAAAAGGTTTCTTCTCCACCCTGTCTATCTGTGACATCACTTTTAGGGATGTATGTGCCTGTATCCTATAGATCATTCTGCTCTAAAACCCTCTGCCCTACCATTCACTGTGAAGGTCCTGTTCCTGTCCGAGTTTGACTTCCAAAAAAGCAACACCTCACACTAATCTGCATTACTCTCCATTCGCCATTCCTCACCCCACTTGCCCAGCTGATCAAGTGCCTGCTGTAATTTTTGATAACCATCTTCACTACCTACGATACCCCACACTTTAAGTGTCATCTGCAAACTTAAATATACCAATTAACCTCCTCTACTTCTCCTCTCACATTTGGGGCAATTTACAATGGCTACCACCTAGCAACTGGCATGTCATTGGGATGTGGAAGAAAACCAGAGCACGGAGGAAACCCATGGGGTGATGGGGAGAATGGGTAAACTACACAAGGAAGAATGTGTGGTGCTGTTATCCATGATATTCAATGTCCCCTTCAATCAAGGAAACTGATACTGTCATGTTCTGAAAGCATTTTTTCTGTTTTTCTACTTAATATTTTGCTCATTCCCTCAGGAAGAGATTGGTGAAACTGCATTTGAAATTGTTGTGGAGAAAAGTATTGATCACAGTTCCGCTGTAGAGGAACAAGTTGCCTTGGATCCAATCTTATCTTGTCCATTCACTTGTCAGTTGGCAGTTTCCCAATTATTGGCATGTTGTTTCAGTGGGAATATAAACAAGGTTGTTGCATGCACTAAATAAGCATGAGAACAAAACTTTGAAAGAGTTCAGAACCAAATTTTGGATGAAGAGGACAACTTCTAGGCACCACAATTTTGCTCGTTCAAAGTATATAAGCTGGGGCATCAAGGTGCCTCAAAGGTATTAACCCGGCATTAGTAAACCATCTCTAAATACCACTGCCAATGGATTTGATGCTTCTGATTCATGGTGCTGGCTATTTTATTGATCAGTCCGAAGAAGGGTCTTGGCAAAATACGTCACTTATTTATGTTCTCTGGAGATGCTGTCTGACCTGCTGAGTCACCCTAACACGTTTTGTCTTATATAGTAAACCAGCATATGCAGTTTGTTGTATCTTCAAATTGAAAACTTTCCCGGAACAAAAAATATGGCAACAGCTTCAGAATATGTGGCACTTTGAAGATAATATAAAATAGTCAAGAACCATGTGAACAGGATTGGTTGAGACAGGAGAACTCTTTCCCATTTTGCACCAAAGCATCTCCTGAGAACATGGGCTAGGTTTTTTAAAAGATATTTCTATTGATTGCCTGAGAGTTGTGTAAATAGGTTCCTCTGGAATACACCATTTAGTTTTGCTGATTTGAGTGGGTTTTTTAGAAATAAGGAATCAACTTAATCGAAAGGAGAAAATGTTGGAAATATTCAGCAGGTCAGGCAGCATCTGTGGAGAGTGAAACACTCAACACTTCACGAGTGCAGCTTTTTGTCAGAAAATCATTTATGATTGGTTGCAAGTATTAAATGAGAGATAAAACCGAATTTTGGAAGAGTTCAGCATTTTGGGAAAAGAGTGTAACTTCTACACACTACTACTTTGTTTGTTCAGTGATGAAGGAGGTTCACCAACTTGAAATATTGACTTGTTTCTTTCTACACAGTTGATGCTTAACATGCTGAGTTTTACCAGCATCCTCTGTTTTTATTTCAGATTTCTAGCATTTGTAGTTTTGTGTTCATATTTTCATTTAGAATGAATGCAACGTGTATTAAACTGACCTGGTCTGTTGTGCTAGGATGTCAGCAGTGCAAGTGGATAGTAATCAAAAGAACCACAAGATTTTTCATTGTATGTGGAGTTTGAATTAGACTTGGAGCTTATGCCTTGGGCTTGCTGTGCTGTCTGGAGAGGATAGATGAAGTGGTTAGACTTGACTGCAGGCTCAGTCACAGCCATTTGTCAGTGCACAATAGAGGATGATTCTAAGGCTATGGGTGAATGCGGTGCAGTGATCAGGTTATCAGTAGCATTGTAATGAGCAGGTGTTTAATTAATCTGACAATTTTTTGATATAATAAGATTGTACTCCAGGCATACTCATGTCAACCTCTTGGTTTAAAGTTCTTCAAGAAATACTCAGTAGATCTACCAAAATATTTCCCCATGTGAGATACATTAAAACTCATTGACTGTGCAGAAGGACAGATATCCTAATGGTTACTGATAGGGTTTTGTTCAAGGTTCTAGCTATTCATGTCTTATCATTGTGGCATTGTATGCATTAATATTGTTTCAGAAATTTTATTAGAAGGTTTTTAACATTTTCTAAAGTTGGTAGGTTTTGCTTGTGTTTAATGGTTATGTAAAAAAAATGTACTTTTGAAAATGTATGACTTCTGATAACACTTGAGCTGCACTATATGATGGTCCATATTAGCTTCATCCCCAAGCTTTGTGCTACATGATATTGCCCATCCCTTCCTCCGACTCAGCATACCCTGCAATGAACAGTTCAACCATGCCTTTCCTTAAATCAATGTTCACTTCACCAAGCAGAATTCTTCCATCTTCTGTCAGCACAAATACACCTGAAACTCAGTTCTCACACTTATAAACCCACTCCTGGACCCATTCTGGTATGGGTGTCACTATTATTAGTGTCGTATGAACTGGGATACAGAAAAATATATTTTGCATGTTATCTAGTCAAATCATACTGTACACGAGTACGCTCAGGCCACATACCAGTATAACAGGTAGTGCAAAGAGAAAAATAACTGAATGTAATGTTAGAGGATTATAGATTACAGTTGCAGAGAGAGTGCAGATAAAAAGGATAGTTGAAGACCATAATCGGTTAGGAGATTGGGACTACACCCTAGTTTATGAGAGGATCATTCAGTAGACTGATAACAGTGAGGTAGAAGCTTTTCCTGAATCTGGTGGTATGTGCTTTCAAGCTTTTGTATCTTCTGCCTGACAGGAAAGGGAATAACCGAGGTGAAAATGATCCTTGATTATGTTGGCTGCTTTCTTGTGACATATTACCATAACCACATAACCATGCATGGTCCAACAACACCTTTGATACAAAATTCCGCTCTGCATGCTCAGGTCCCTCAATAGGATTCACTCCTGCCTAACTACCACAAATCACTATAACTGCCTCCAGCCCTGCAAACCATAGAGATCTTTACATTCTCCTAATGCCATTATTTTTTCATATCTCTGAATTCCTCTGCTTTCAGAGCTATGGCTTCAGCTGCCTGGAGTGCAAATCATTAGTACTCAAATTTCTGTCTCTCCCTTTCCTTTTCAGCCACCCCTTAATACTTGCTGACATGGCCAAGACGATCAACCTTTTAGGCACCCATCCTATTGTGTGATATTGTCTGTTGTGTAATAGTATTTCAAAATCTGTCAGATAATGCTCAAGAGTTTGTTCTACATGAAGGCATTTGATGTACCTTAATGTAGGACTTACCGACTGTGTGTCCATAGATCTCCTAAATTCCCTGGAAAAAAACAAGTAAACCCAAGCCAATATCTCTACCACCCCCACTCTCACCCCCTTTACCACCCCCCCTCCCAAATATTAAGGCCCTAATCATATTCAGTAGAAACATTGCAATCGAGACAGGCATTTTATTCCAAGTTCTGTCATTTGAGAAGATTGATGGACAGACAGAGGAAACATTTCTAGGATGTGCCCCAAACCTGCTTGAGGACATGCAATGCACTCACTGGCACTTGGAAATCCATGGCTCATGATGGTGCACAATAAAGGATCATAAGCATTGGCATCATGACCCTTAATTTTATGTATTTGGAGTGTACGGAAGCCCTGTAGTAGGAATGCACCACCTCACAAACTGCGCACTGTCCATCCTGCCAATCACTTCCTGCTCCATCTGTGAAAGAATCTGAGCTTGCAACATTGGTCTCATTTGACATGTTAGCACCCACAGAAGCAAACCATATGCCTCAGTATTTCAAATGTTTGCGTTGTTTGGACTTATTTTCATTGTTGATACTTTTGTTAATATAAATCTACATTTGTTTCACAAAATGCCTTGGCAGATACATCAAAAGTTTAAAGATACCTCAATGTTTAAAGATACCTCAATTTTTAAAGTATAGCAAGGAAGGGAGTTAGAAAACTCAGTAGTAATGATTCAAGAACTAGGCAGTGAAAACTGCATAGATTTATAGAATTAGGGGACTTGAATTGAGATTTGATGAAAGCATGGAGACATCCATGTATGTGAAAGGAGCCCATCAGAAGAGGACACAACTATGTTCGAGTTAAATCATGTTTGTCCGTCTGCTGACTGGATCGCACACAACAAAAGCTTTTCACTGTACCTCGTTACATGTGACAATATCTGAATTTAACTGAAATAGGACAGAGGACAATAAAGTACAGAAATAAGCTTTATGGCCCACAATGTCCGTACTGCACATTAATGAAATGTCTCTCGTGTTTCCTGTCATCATAAATGGAAGTGAATAAATGAATAAGACCCATTTTTTATGTCATCTAGCAGAAGAATTCAACAGTTGGGGACAGGGCACACTTTATTTTGTCACTTAGCCAAGTTTGAAGAATAACACTTAGACAAATTTGCTGAAATTAAGCATTGTAAATGTTGATATATAATGGCTTAGATTCAAATTAATCAGATTTACTTTCTGGCAAACTTTAGTCATGAGATTGTGATTTCATTCACACAATAGATGACTGTCAGCACCAAAATGTACAAAATCATGAGAAGAATAGATTGGGTAGATGCACAGAGTTTCTTGCCCAGAGAGGGGGATTGCGGACCAGAGGACATAGGTTGACATGGATAGAAAATTGGTTGCAGACAGGAAACAAATAGCCGGGATTAACAGGTCCCTTTCAGAATGGAAAGCAGTGACTAGTGGGGTACCGCAAGGCATGGTGCTGTAACCGCAGCTATTTACAATATACATTAATGATTTAGATGAAGGGATTAAAAGTAATCAAATTTGCAGATGACACAAAGCTGGGTGGCAGTGTGAACTGTGAGGAGGATGTTATAAGGATGCAGGGTGACTTGGACAGGTTGGGTGAGTGGGCAGTTGCATGGCAGATGCAGTTTAATGTGGATAAATGTGAGGTTATCCGCTTTGGTGGAAAAAATAGGAAGGCAGATTATTATCTGAATGGTGTCAAGTGGGAAAAGGGGAAGTACAACGAGATCTGTGAGTCCTTGTTCATCAGCCACTGAAAGTAAGCATGCAGGTACAGCAGGCGGTGAAGAAATCGAATGGCATGTTGGTTTCATAACATGAGGTGTGGAGTATAGGAGCAAAGAGGTCCTTCTGCAGTTATACAGGGCCCTAGTGAGACCACACTTGGAGAATTGTGTGCAGTTTTGTTCTCCAAATTTGAGGAAGGGCATTATTGCTATTGAGGGAGTGCAGTGTAGGTTCACTACATTAATTCCTGGGATGGCGGGACTGTCATATGTAGATAGAATGGAGCGGCTTGTCTTGTATACTCTGGAATTTAGAAGGATGAGAGGGGATCTTATTGAAACATAATATCATTAAGGGGTTGGACATACTAGACGCAGGAAACATGTTCCCGATTTGAGGGAGTCCAGAACCACGGGCCACAGTTTAAGAATAAGGGATAAGCCATTTAGAACAGGGATGAGGAAAAACATTTGCACACAGAGGGTTGTGAATCTGTGGAATTATTTGCTTCGGAAGGCAGTGGAGGCCAATTCTCGGTATGCTTTCAAAAGAGAGTTGGATAGATAGTGGAGTCAGGGGATAAGGGGAAAAGGCTGGAACGGGGTACTGAGTGTGGATGATCAGTCATCATCACAGTGAATGACGGTGCTGGCTTGAAGGGCCAAATGGCCTACTCCTGCACCTATTGTCTACTGTCTATTGTTCAAGGTGAAGGGGAAAAGATTTAATATGAATCTGAAGGGTAATTTTTTACACACAAAGGATGGTGGGTGCATGGAACAAGCTGCCAGATAAGATAGTTGAGACTGGGATTATCCCAACGTTTAAGAAACAGTTAGACAGGTACATGGATAGTACAGGTTTGGAGGGATGTGGACCAAGCGCCGGCAGGTGGGACTAGTGTAGCTGGGGCATGATGGCCCATGTGGACAAATTGGGCCAAAGGGGCTGTTTCCACACTGTATCACTCTATGACTCTATAACATTCTCTTAAAAGCTGGAAAATAAAGGTATCAGCTGCATAAGATCATGCAGGAATGATCTAGCTCACGAGTTATCTACCAATTAGTTGATAACATTCTTTAAAATACATTAAGTTAATGGATGTCGGCCTAAAAATTATCTGTACCATTAAAGTGGTGTGGAGCAAGAGATGTATTTGTTGTTTGCTATTCATTCAGCTGAAAGGCTATACATGATTACAATCAAGCTGCCCACAGTGTACAGATACATGTTAAAGGGAATAATGTTGATGCAAGCTAATGTCCATAAAAGTCTGATTTAAGATAGTCTGAGGTAGATGATGTACTAATAAGGTAGATGATGGCTCAAGACCACTGTCTGGTTGGTGATAGGATGGTTCAGTGGCCTGATAACAGTTGGAAAGAAATGTCCCTGAATGTGGAGGTCTGCAGGAGGTATTCACACTTCTGTATCTCATACCTGATAGGAGAGGGAAGAAGACTTTCATGGTGGTGCAGTGGTAGAGTTGCTGCCTCACAGCGAATGCATCGCCGGAAACCCGGGTTCGATCCTGACCATGGGTGCTGTCAGTATGGAATTTGTATGTTCTCCCCGTGACCTGCTTGGGTTTTCTCCAAGATCTGCGATTTCCTCCCACACTCCACAGCCGTACAGGTTTGTAGGTCAATTGGCTTGGTATAAATGTAAAAATTGTCCCTATGGGTGTAGGATAGTCTTAATGTGTGGGGATCGCTGGTCAGCTTTGACCCGGTGGGCCGAAGGCCCTGTTTCTGAATCTCTAAACTAAACCAAACCAAACTAAATGTGCCGGGGTGAGAAGATGGTTTGCGCGATAGTCTGGGCTTTGTCCACAACTCTTTGCAATTTCTCGTGGTCTTGTGATGAGCTGTTTCCAAACCATGCATCCTGATATAATGCTTTCTTTGGCACACCTGTAGAAGTTAGTGACAAATGTAAGGGACAAGCCAAACTTCCTAAGCCTTTCCAGGAAGTAGTGGTGTTGGTGTGCCCTCTTGGCCATTGCTTCAATATGGCTAGTCGAAGACACATTGCTGGTGATATTTACTCCTAGGAACTTAAAGCTTTCAATCATCTCTACTTCGGTGCAGTCAATGTATACCGGGATATGTGTATCGCTGCACTTCTTAAAGTCAATCACTATCTGCTTTGTCTTGCAGATATTGAGATAAAGGTTATTGTCCTGACACCAGTTTACAAGTTTCTCAATCTCCTTCCTGTACTCTGTCTTGTCATTATTTGATTTCCGGACCACTAAAGTGGTGTTGACCGCAAATCTATAAATTGAGTTGGATTTGTACTTGGCTACAGTCGTGGTTGTATAAGGAGTAAATAACAAGGCTGAGAATACATCCTTGCAGAGTACCAGTGTTCAGGGTAATCATAGAGGATGATTTGTCACCTATCCTCACTGTTTGTGATCTATTGATCAGGAAGTCAAGGATTCAGTTGCAGAGATGAATGCTGACTCCAAGTTCCATGAGTTTGTAGATGAGCTGTTCACAAATCAAACTCTTCAGTTAAATAGTGGGCTCACTTTAGACGAGCTTGACCTTGGATGGTGGGTGGGAATGGGGCTCTGATGATCAATGGGATATTTCACTGCTGGCGATGAAATGGGGCAGTAATTGCAATGGTCAGAGCCCCCTGTTGACAAACCGAAAGGGCTGGTAGCCAATGTCGGAAATATGCTTGAAGCTTTTGAGTCCAACTCAAAGATGGTTTGCTTGTAATCCTTTCAGACAGAGCAGGCTGACACAGACCAAGCCTTCCCCTCTTTCCTCTCCAGTGTTGGGTAGCTTCACCTTGGAGTCATAAAGGGACACAGCACGGAAACATGCCCTGTGGCCTACTGAGTCCGTGCTGACTATTAACCACCCATTTACACTAATCCTGCTTTATTCCCATTGTCTATTCTCTCTACATTCTAATCGACTGTCAAATTCTACCTCACGCCTACACAATTGGGGCAATTTACAGTGGCCAATTAGTGTACCATCTTTGGGATCTGGAACAAAACCAGAGTACCTGTAGGAAACCCAACAGTAGAACATGCAAACCCCATGCACCAGAAGTCAGGATTGGCACTGCGGGACAGCCGTTCTACTAAATATGCCCAGGCCATTAAGAAGCACATTTCTACAGTAGAATATTGAAACAGCAACCACAATCAGGCATTGCAGCTTGACTGATTTCAGTCAAAGATAGACCCAAAAAGCTGGAGTAACTCAGCGGGACAGGCAGCATCTCTGGAGAGAAGAAATGGGTGACGTTTCGGGTCGAGACCTTTCCAGTTAAATGAAGGGTCTCGACCCAAAATGTCACCCATTCCTTCTCTCCAGGAATGCTGCCTGTCCTGCTGAGTTAATCCAGCTTTTGGTGTCTATCTTTGGTTTAAACTAGCACTTGCAGTTCCTTCTTACACTGATCTCAGTCAAAGCTGCAACTTCCTGAAGCAAATACACACACATCGCTTTTTTCAGGTCAAACACCATACAATGATGCATGAATCGTTTGCATTATGTAATAGATTAATTGGGCTCTGTGCTTGATGGAAGCTCTCATTGTTTCACGTCATTGTATCTGTTATGATAACTGATGCAATTATGGTGGTGAGTGAAGGTGCTATATGATGCTTTAAAGATGTCAGATGCAGTTTCTCCTTTATTCTGAGATAACTTGCAAGCCAACACAAAAAGTACAGTGATTGGCTTCGGCAGATTTTGATGAGGGAAAAGAAAAATCATCAGGGGTTACAGCTCCTAATTGCTCCCATTGATTCCTATTGCAAAGTATAGATGAATGTCCGAGAATGTAATTGGTTGGGCTTGTAGTGTTCCAGTAGTGAGGGTTAAGCTTGAAGAATGTTTTTAGATTATGGATGTGAGGCAATTCAAGTCAGCGGGAATCAATTAGAACAGTAACGGGAAAAAAAACAGGCAGTGAAAAAGGTTTCTCTGTCTAAAATCAGACTTTAATTTTAAATTATGAAGTGTTTTATTTTTGTTCCAATTCAGAAACTTGTGTTGGGACAGTTGGGAAACAGTAAGGGGTGGTCAAGACTTTGAGCCAAGCTGACAATTGTTTCTTTATAAGGTTGTTCTGAGTCATTTGTTGTGGAAAATAATGTTTGTGTTGAAAACCAGTGGGAGACATTTATTCATGAAAGGCAAATAAAATGAAGTTATTTATTTTGGATTAAGCCGATCTAAACAGACTCCTGTTATCCCGTGGAAGCAAAGCTTAAAAATGCTAAATTATCTTTGGCAGCCAACAGTGTATGCACAAGTTTTCCAGTATATAGTATATTCAAGAATGATTATATGTAATGAGCAATATGTACAGAGCTCCTGATGCATGCAACCTATTTCCCTTCACTTCTTCACACTTGAACATTTTGATTGGCATGAACACTCCTTTGAGCATGCTTGTAACTTTTTATGATTTAATTTTTTTCCTGACCTTTTTCTCTCTCTTGCCTTCTATTCCTGAAGGAGTGATCCTTTGTCCACAGTTCGTTGAGGAGAAGTGGCCCATGTTATCAACATTCATGTTCTTCATGTGCACTCTCTATTTATGAATGTTGGCAGGCATCATTGGATTGAGGAGAGGAGCTAAGGCTTGCAGCTAAACTGTGGACCTTAGTAATTACAGGGTGTTTGAAGTGTTTAAAGCAAGAAGACAAAGATTTACAGTGAGAGGGAAAAGGTTTTGAGCAGATCTGAGAGGGTATTTTTTCACACAGAAGTTGGTTGCTCCCTAGAGAATGGTGGAGACAGAGAATCTCACAACATTGGATGGCCAAGGATTTAATTCTGTTCATTGAGATTAGTGTATAGACGTACTATGTACATTATGAACACGATGGGTTGAAGAGCCTGTTTTAGTGATGCATCGCACTATGGGTATTTACAAGAGAATCTGTGGTATGGTCAGGAGGAATAATATGTGGCACTTTCTCTCTGGTTTAACAGTGTACTTTACTATAGGCTCACGTGAACACCCTCAACATTCACTCACTCCACCACGAGGCCCTCATGGCTGCAGATGGTGCCATCGACAGAGGACACTGCAATTATTCACTCTATCTACTCTGACACACTTTGATGACTATCATAGCAGATTGTAGAAGCACGGAAAAACAGACCTGTTCTGCCTTGCTATGACCTGCCACCATAACTTGAAAATATATAGTAATTCCTTTCTCATCAGCGGGTCCAATTTCTGGGACTTCTTGCCCAACAACTTTGGCGAAGCAATTTCACCAAAAAGACCAGAGCCAGTCAGGAAGGTGGCTGACCATCATCTTCAAGTTATAGAGTCAATATGTCGTACAGCACAGAAGTAGGCACTTGGGCCCATCTTTTCTATACTGATCCCACTTACTGGCACCTGGTCCATAACCTTCTATGCACTGGCAGTTCAAGTGCTCGGTTGGACAATTAAAATCCCAAATGCTGTGGAAGTATCTAAAATGCTATGGAGGGATCTGGCACCCCCACTGCTGCAGGAAGATTCCCACAACCCCGTGGGTTAAAGAATCCCTCTATACAGTTATCCCTTACCTAAATCTATGTCCACTCAGCGGCAATTAGGGGCAAACAGTAAATGCTTTCCCTTTAATGGCATACTTTAAACAAATAAAATCTACTACAGGGGTTGAACATGGGCCTTTGCGTATATTGGATAGTAGCTCAGTAGGTGAACTCATTGGGGTATTGTAACATTGGCTGATAAGCAGGTTATATTGATAGTGATCTTATAACACGATAATTAAGTCACCTGACTTGTGAGAAGTAATTCCCTCTTACATTCCTTTGAAATGGACCTATTAGTCCTCTTATCTTCCAGTGACACCACTGTTCAATCTATGATACAGATCTCTGATCGGAAGAATGGTGGCAATTAGGATGCATGTTTCAAATGCAATCTACAACTCACTGTACCAACGAGGCCTGTGGGTAATTCCGTGCTCTGGGGCTAGATCTGTCAAGAGTTAGGGTGAAGCTTCCCAACATTGTTCCAACTTGCCCGGTCCATCACGAGCACTGACCTCCCCACCATAACAGGGATCTATAGGAGGTGCTGCCTCAAAAAGGCAGCTAATATCATCCCTAATACCATTTGGGAAGAAGGCATAGGAGCCTGAGAAACATGACATCCAGGTTCAAGAACCTCTTCCCAATAACCATCAGGCTCTTGAATGCTGCACAATACTACCATTATTCATAGTATTGAGCGGTGTTTTTTAAATTTGCTCGACTACAGCAAATATGACCCATGTGTACATTGTTTTGGTTGTACAAGCATTACTGATTATTAATTTATTGTATTCTTGATTATTGTATATTTATTTGTATGTTATTGCATTACTAGGCAGGTAATGCTACAGCAAGTAAGAATTTCAAAGTCCATTACTGACATCCATGACAATTAACCACTTGCTTCTTGACTCACTCTTAACTATTGACAGTGGTTTGTTATTGGAGTCAATGGTCTTCATTCAACATGTAGAGCATTGCTCAATATGTGGGCACGCACAGGACGACGTGCATAGGTTAATTGTACACCAAGAGTTAGCTGCCCATTTTTGAAATCTTCCATAATATGTCTGGACATAACCTGTTGTCAGGCCTCATGATTGAGGTGCTGTCTTTCATACAGTGAGAGGATGTGGTGAAGCCTAAACTGTCGAGAGGATATAAATCATTTTATTTTGAAGCACCGGGGTGCTATTCTTAGTGACCTGGCCAATAATTATCTCCTGATCCATGGCACTGGAATAGATTGATTAGTCTTTATAACAGGGCCACAGATGGGAGTGTAGCGGCGCTTAGTGGTAGGGTGGAGAGGTCAGAACCGATGTCAATGGTCGGTTCCGTCACATGACCTTGAGGGTTCGTTCGTGGGCTTTTAGGGTGTGTAAGTCAGTCAGCGCTCCTCCCAGCAACAGGAGCTATTATTGTTAGTTCAGTCAGACACGCGTACTTCACGAGGTTTGTTTCATTTTTATTGAAAATAAAAATTACTTTGCTCGACCTGTCTGGCCTTGCTACATTTGATGACCCTGATGATCTGAACATTTTAGTATGAGGGATGAGGGATGAGGGATAGGATGAGGGATGAGGGATAGTTATCTAAATCAACATGTAGAGGAACCAACGAGAGAGCAGGCTATTTTAGACTGGGTATTGAGTAATGAGGAAGGGTTAGTTAGCAGTCTTATTGTGCGTGCCCCCTTGGGCAAGAGTGACCATAATATGGTCGAGTTCTTCATTAGGATGGAGAGTGACATTGTTAATTCAGAAACAATGGTTCTGAACTTAAGGAAAGGTAACTTTGAGGGTATGAGACGTGAATTGGCCAAGATTGACTGGCAATCAATTCTAAAAGGGTTGACGGTGGATACGCAATGGAAGACATTTAAAGACTGCATGGATGAACTACAAAAATTGTACATCCCAATTCGGCAAAAGAATAGATCAGGGAAGGTAGTGCATCCGTGGATAACAAGGGAAATCAGGGATAGTATCAAAGCAAAGGATGATGCGTACAAAGTAGCCAGAAAAAGCAGCATACCAGAGGACTGGGAGAAATTCAGAGACCAGCAGAGAAGGACAAAGGGCTTGATTAGGAAAGGAAAAATAGATTATTAAAGAAAACTGGCAGGGAACATAAAAACTGACTGCAAAAGTTTTTATAGATATGTGAAGAGAAAGAGATTAGTTAAAACAAATGTAGGTCCCTTGCAGTCAGAAACAGGTGAGTTGATCATGGGGAACAAGGATATGGCGGCCCAATTGAATAACTACTTTGGTTCCGTCTTCACTAAGGAAGACATAAATAATCTGCCGGAAATAGCATGGGACCGCAGGTCAAAGGAGTACTTGAGTGAAATCCAGGTTAGTCGGGAAGTGGTGTTGGGTAAATTGAATGGATTAAAGGCCGATAAATCCCCAGGGCCAGATAGGCTGCATCCCAGAGCACTTAAGGAAGTAGCTCCGGAAATAGTGGATGCATTAGTGATAATCTTTCAAAACTCTTTAGATTCTGCAGTAGTTCCTGAGGATTGGCGGGTAACAAACGTAACCCCTCTTTTTAAGAAGGGGAGGAGAGAGAAAACGGGGAATTACAGACCAGTTAGTCTAACATCGGTAGTGGGGAAACTGCTAGAGTCAGTTATTAAAGATGGGATAGCAGCACATTTGGAAAGTTTTGAAATCATTGGACAAAGTCAGCATGGATTTACGAAAGGTAAATCATGTCTGACGAATCTTGTGGAATTTTTCGAGGATGTAACTAGTAGCGTGGATGGGGGAGAACCAGTGGATGTGGTGTATCTGGACTTCCAGAAGGCTTTCGACAAGGTCCCACATAAGCGATTAGTATATAAACTTAAAGCATATGGCATTGGGGGTTCCGTATTGATGTGGATAGAGAACTGGCTGGCAAACAGGAAGCAAAGAGTAGGAGTTAACGGGTCGTTTTCACAATGGCAGGCAGTGACTAGTGGGGTACCGCAAGGCTCAGTGCTGGGACACCAGCTATTTACAATATACATAAATGATCTGGATGAGGGAATTGAAGGCAATATCTCCAAATTTGCGGATGACACTAAGCTGGGGGGCAGAGTTAGCTGTGAGGAGGATGCTAGGAGAATGCAAGGTGACTTGGATAGGCTGGGTGAGTGGGCAAATGTTTGGCAGATGCAGTATAATGTGGATAAATGTGAGGTTATCCACTTTGGTGGCAAAAATAGGAAAACCGACTACTATCTAAATGGTGGCCGATTAGGAAAAGGGGAGATGCAGCGCGACCTGGGTGTCATGGTACACCAGTCATTGAAAGTAGGCATGCAGGTACAGCAGGCAGTGAAGAAAGCCAATGGTATGTTAGCTTTCATAGCAAAAGGATTTGAGTATAGGAGCAGGGAGGTTCTACTTCAGTTTTATAGGGTCTTGGTGAGGCCACACCTGGAGTATTGCGTACAGTTCTGGTCTCCAAATCTGAGGAAGGACATTATTGCCATAGAGGGAGTGCAGCGAAGGTTCACCAGACTGATTCCTGGGATGTCAGGGCTGTCTTATGAACAAAGACTGCATAGACTCGGTTTATACTCTCTAGAATTTAGGAGATTGAGAGGGGATCTTATAGAAACTTACAAGATTCTTAAGGGGTTGGACAGGCTAGATGCAGGAAGATTGTTCCCGATGTTGGGGAGGTCCAGGACAAGGGGTCACAGCTTAAGGAAAAGGGGGAAATCCTTTAGGACCGAGATGAGAAGGAATTTTTTCACACAGAGAGTGGTGGTTCTCTGGAACTCTCTGCCACAGAGGGTAGTTGAGGCCAGTTCATTGGCTATATTTAAGAGGGAGTTAGATGTGGCCCTTGTGGCTAAGGGGATCAGAGGGTATGGAGAGAAGGCAGGTACGGGATACTGAGTTGGATGATCAGCCATGATCATATTGAATGGCGGTGCAGGCTCGAAGGGCCGAATGGCCTACTCCTGCACCTAATTTCTATGTTTCTATGTTTCTATTTTTTGGATTTCTTCTCGCCATGTACGCTGACGAGAATTTTGACGACTCGCCCGCCCAGCAAAACGCGGTCGCACTTAAACTGCCCATTATCTGGGCGGTGCAGCCTCATGGGTGGTTCGCGCACATCAAGGCCCAGTTTGAACTCCGTCAGATCGTCACGGATGCGACCCGCTACTTCAACGTGGTGAATGCTATCAGCCAGGAGATAGCCTCATGGTTGCTGCCATTTCTGCAGAATCCGCCTACCAGTTGGCAGGTACGAGGCCCTGAAGTTGCTGCTACGCACCATCGGGCTCAGTCATCGCGATCGCACGGCTCGGCTGCTACACATGGACGGTCTGGGAGATTGTGTCCGTGGCCCGATCGTGCCCGTGGCTCGATCGTGTCCATGGCTCAAGCTTGCTCATCTGGATGTCAACAGCCTGGTGGTGGTGGTGGTGGCCCAATCCCGGCTTAGGAGTCGTCCGCTGGCCGTGCCCTTTTCCCCGGTTGCACCTATTGTGCCTGTTCCCCCTAGTGTAATGGTCCCGCCTGTTCACCCTTTCCCGCCTGTTGGCCCCGTCCCGCCGGTTGGCTCTTTCCGTCCTGTTGGCACTGTCCCGTCTGTTCAGCTGGTGACGTCTGTTCACCCTGTTCCGCCTGTGGCACCTCCTGTCTCCACCGGTCTGGTTGTGTCCTTCGGACGCATGCTCGTTTCCTTTCCTCGGGTTCTGGTGGTGGGGGGGGGTCATGTAGCAGCATCTTGTGGTGGGGTGGGGAGGTCAGAACCCTCATCATTGGTCAGTTCGGTCACGTGAACGCGGGGGTTCATTCGCGGGCATTAATGGTGTGTCAGTTAGAGAGCGCTCTTCCCAGCAACAGGAGCTATTATTGTTAGTTCAGTCAGACACGCATAATTCACGAGTTTTGTTTCATTTTTATTGAAAATAAAAATAACTTTTCTCGACCTAACTGGCCTCGCTACAGGAGCTTCCTTTATATAAATTAGCTTTGTGTTCATCCTGTTATGACATTTCAGAACATTTTCAATGGTTGAAAAGTTAAATAGAACAACCTGAAATAGATCAACAACAACAATCAACAATCAGTTTTATTCGTCACATTGCACATAAAGTGTAAGTAAAATGAATTTGCCAGCAGCGGTATAATGAAAAAGAACACAGGAAAACACACAACAAATTTAACACAAACATCCACCACAGCATTCATCACTGTGGTGGAAGGCACAAAATTGGCTAGTCCTCAACCATTTCCCCCCATGGTCGAGACCTCAATCCTCCGCAGCCATCGCTGCGGGCGTCCATATGTGCAGACAGGTAAAAATCCAGGTAAGTCCAGAATCAGCTCTTCCCCACCGGAGACTGTAAAGGGAGCTATATAAATACACGTTTCTTAAGTAGGATGCTTTCCAATGTAAGATTGAAGTCTAAAAGAAGCAAACAACTGATCAACTTTTGTAATATGAAGACATTATTTTAGGTTTAGTTTAATTATTGCCACATGTGCCAGGGTACAGATAAAGCTTTATTTTGCACGCTAGCCAATCAATTTATTTTATCATCTTTAGAGGAGCGACAGTCAAATGTGTTAAAACAGATATTGAATATTTCATCCAATTTTGCTGAGCAGCAAGTATATCCAGAATTTTTAAAAATAAATTTCACATGGCAGTTAAAGAGGAAATAGAAAGCAGAAAATATCGAAATGGTCTGTTAGATGGGACCATTGGAAGTATAACCGGAACAAATTGTAGATAAACTTGGAAGTGCTTGTTTATTGGACTAGCACACTGCAGATGCTGTAAATCTGAAACAAAAACGGAAAACACTGATAGTTCTCAGTAGGTTAGACAGCATCATGGATAAGAGGAAGAGAGTCAATATTTTTGAGGTCAAGGACCTTGCATTACAACTGGAAAAGTGAAACAATTGTATTTTAATTTGCAGAGAGAGGGGAGATGGTGAGGACAGAGGGAATGTCTTTAATTCAATGTTTATGTGTTCTAAAGTAACTGATACTCAGTGAGAATTTACACCTTGCAGTAAATTATTGAACAGAACCTTCTTATCCATTGTCTGGTTCTCCTTATTCATATTGCTTGGCATTGGCTAATCCTCGTTAAGCCACAGTTTCAATTGACAATCGGGAGAGGTTTCAGTGGGTGACGGTGTTGTCATGTCTTCTGTTTCAAATGTAGAATAACTACTTTGAAATCGGTGTGGATCCAAAGTGTCATCATGACATCAGAAAAGCCAGATCAGAATCTGTCCAAAAATGGATAGAAAGGGCAATGTATACTTGAGAACAGTTGTTTTTAACCATATTTTTAGAATTATGTGTTTCATAGTCCTTTGCATTCTCAGAACAACCTGTGTTGCATCTTGGTTATCTGCTGGTGAAGTAGGCAGTCACCCTGTAGAAGAAGAAGTATTAGAATATGTTTTCTATTCATACACTATTTCACACTGCAATAGAGAGCAATAGATCCCTGGTTCCTGAACCAGATGATTGTTTTTTCTCCGTCAATGTAGATAGTTGTCCTATATTTGGACGGGCAGTTGCAACGAGCATTGCAATGGGCAATTCTCTCCTTTTGCAGCACCCCTTTTGTGGGGTTAGGAGGAAGAGATAGGTCAGCCATGATTAAATGGTGGAGTAGACTTGATGGGCCGAATGGCCTAATTGTGCTCCTATCACTGATGACCCTATGAACCCATTCACCAATTTTCAGCTGATCACTGGAAGCACCGAAATTCAACTTTATTACCTAATACAGAATATTAAAACACCTCTGGTATGAGTTCAACATTGTGTGACTATTGAAAATCATCGACACTTTTAGTATCATAAGTAATTTGGGTGATCATCACTTACAGAAATGTTCATTATATTATATTCATGGGCACAAAAATATTATTGGAATTGTTATGGTGATGGAAAAGTCATTGAATACTAACAGTAAACAGGCATTAGAGTATCAAGCCTCATTACTTGTTAATCTCAATCATCTATTCTGTTGACTTATTAGGAACTTAATAAATCCAAAAGGCATTAGAGCAGTTCACCATAAGTGAATGAACTGGAATTTTGCTCTCCCCATTCACTCCTAGTCCTGATGTGGAATCTCAACCCGAAAAATTATGTATCTCTTTCCTTTCCCAGATGCTGCTTATCCTGCTGAGTTCCTCCAGCAGTTTTTTTGTGCTCCAAATTACAATATCTGCAGACTCTTGTGCTTCCATTTCATAAGGATGTTATCTGAATCGGAGGGCTTGAATTATAAGGGAAGATTGGGTAAACTGGGTCTGTTTTTGCTTGGATGAAGAAGACTATGAGGCGACTTTATAGGGGTATATATAATGCAAGGCATACGTAGGGTAGATAGTCATGTTTACCATGGTAAGGGTGCTAAAACTAGAGGGCGTAGTTTTAAGGTGAGAGTGAGTAGGTTTAAAGGGGACTTGAGGGGTAGATTTTTTACACACAGAGTAGTTAGTATCTGGAATGAGTTGCCAGAGGAGGTGGTGGAGACAGAAACAGTTATGACATTTCAGAGTTATTTGGGCAGGTACCTGAATGATATAAAGACATAGGGTATAAAGAGATATGGAACTAATGCTGGCAAGTGCGATTAATATAGATAGGTATGATTGTCAGCATAAACATGGTGGGCTTAATTTCCTGTTTCTTTGCTGTAAAACTCTCTGACTCTATAAACTACATATCTGCTAGGATGCAAAATGGTGGAAGAAATGCAATTAAGATTAGTAGAACTGAATTTGTACATTTAAAAGGATACATGTGCTGGAATAACTCAGCCGGTCAGGTGGCATCTCTTCATCAGAAGAAGGATCTCGACCCAAAACGTCACCTATCCATATTCCCTAGAGATGCTGCCTAACCTGCTGAGTTTCTCCAGCATTTCGTGTCCTTTAGTGTATTAACCAGCGTCCAAAATTCTTTGTTTCGTAATGTAAAGTATGTTCAATATGGCAAAGCACCTTTGTGAGTATACAGTATGATACTGTTTACTGTAATTTGAACAATGGGCAAATACGTGCTCTAATGCAATGTGTAACTTGTTCCATCTCTGAGCATTTAAATGTGAATGTCTTGCAATCTGACTTTCAGCTAATCATACGGTAAAGTTCAGTTAAGAGCTCAGGAATACTGATTTGTATAGTTGCACCAACAGAGTTCATAATAATGTGTGAAGGACAAATAAATGACACCGCTGTAGCATTGATCAAATTGAAAATGGATGCATGCAATCCAAAGGTTCAATATACGTGATACACACTTCAAGCTCCTGATCACATTTGTGATTAATTTCACACAAAATATCCAAGAACATTGCACATACAAGATTTTTACCTGCCCAAACAGGTTGTACTTCAAGATCATGACATCACTTAAATCTACATTTATGTAGCAATTCTTTTGTGTAAAAAAATCTCCACCATATATTTTTTATTAAAAGTGACCATACATCACACAGTGATGTTGCTGTAGATGTCCAGAAATTGCTTAAAAAGATGTAGGTTTTCGAGACAGAGATGAGGAAGTGGAATGAGTGCAGGATGTCCGAAATTGGGCCAATTTCATTGTGCTTATGTTTTACCTCTATTTCTCATACATCTGACTGTGTTATATTTTGCCATGTTGTCCACTGGCATATAGATCTTTTAAAACAATCATTCACTTGATCATTGCCTATTCTTATTGTCTAGTTCATGGTTTCAGTGCAACCAGCCATTTGTTTTTCATTATTATGCAAAATGTATCTGTTCTTTATACACTATAACCTGATGTGTTCAGAAAATGTGACATGTTCAGCAGTTTATTGTATGACATTTCACAATATGGCTTTTAGGAACTCTGGGATATTTTAGATACACATCATTGCTGAGGATGTCTCTTGTCAGCATTTTAATATTAAATATTGCAAGAAACTATAACATTTAATTTAACTCTTGGATTGCTTGAACTTTTCAACAGGAAACACAATATTCTTTTTTTTTGGTTTCCCCTTTTCTTATGAACTTAAGATGACTAGTACCATCCATATAAACTGCTTGACCATCTCTCATAGAAACTTTGGCATAGTTATTAACCACTCAGTGACAGTACCTGTAATATGGCACATTTGCAAAAAGATATATCCTCCATGGTTTTCAGAGTAAATGAACAAGTCATGAGCACACAACGTTGGAGATTTAAAAGGTCCGTAAATCGGAGATTTGGAATTTTAGCCAAACTCTTTGAAGAAATTAATGTTTTATAATTACTCCTATGCCTAATTAGTTATTGTATAATCATTCTCAGTTACGATACCCCTTACCCTTTTTGTAATTGCTCCATTAATGATGCTCTAATCACTTTTAGGTACCAATTCTTCTGTAATCACTCCCAGTCCATTATTGCCTCTATAATTATTCTTAGGTTTCCATTTATCATTTTGTAGTTCTTCCTGGTTATCCATTATTCACACCCAGGCAATATAAGTTATTCTCCAAACACTCTTGCATGTTCACAAGTCTCCATATAATCACCCTCAGGTACCCATTTGTCATTCCTAAATTGCTCCCAGGTATGTTAACTGGACCCTAATCATTCTCAGACAATCGCCATTTTCTCTGAGAAACTCTACTTTGATGACATTTATGGGAAATTGTGCTCATTTATTCCCTGAGTGGAGTTCTTCCTTTCGGTACATGGAGGATCAATACTTCACACACTTGAAATCAAATCACAATTTGCTCTTGCAACTAAGCATCACATCAAGTGGCATTATGCTGGTTTCCATAATTAGTATGCAGCAAATCCTATCAATGTCTTACCTTTTTATGTGACATAAGATCTTAGGGAAATATTGATCGAAACCCCTCTTCTTACCCCAAAACATTTCAAGCCCATCCCCAGAAACGTACTTAAAGAGACAACATTACATAGATGATTAAATACAGAAACATTTAGATAATTTGTTTTTAACCGGGTGGCGCCATACGATGGCAGCCTTGCCAACAGTCTGTCTTGTTCCTTTTCTTCTTTTGTTGTTTTTAGTCTGTTGTTAAATGTATGTTTTAGTGTAGCTTTAGTTTTGTATTATGTGGGGGGTGGTGGGGGAAACTTTTTTTAATCTCTTTCCTCGAAGAAGATGCAAGTTTTTCCATATCGTATCTCCGTCCGTGCTGCAGCCTAACATCGTGGAGCTGGTTGTGTGCGGACGCGGCGTTGAAGGACGAGAAGCCGAAGCAAAGAAGTCAAAACCAAATAGCCGAATGGAAACAAAGCCGAAACGTCAACGAACCGAAAGCATAAGAAGCCGAAACGCCAATTAACCCAAAGGGCGGGATGCCAAAAAGCCAACTAACCGAAAGGCTGCGTCGGCTAAAAGCAAACTCACCGAATGGCCGCTCTGCTGAAACGCCACCTAACTGACAGGCTGCGTTGCCTACAAGTCAAATAATGGCTTGTGTGGGAAAATGATCCCCACCCTCCCATCTCCACCGGTCAGTGACGTGATGGACGCGTGGGTCTGGAAAAATCGCTGACAAGTCCCGCCCCCCTCGGCGACATCATGTCCGTTATTTGACTTTTCGGCAGAGCGACATTTGGTTAGTTGGCTTGTAGGCGACGCAGCCTTTCGGTTGGGTGGCGTTTCGGCAGAGTGGCCATTCAGTGAGTTTGCTTCTAGGCGATGCGGCCTTTCGGTTAGTTGGCTTTTAGGCGCCCCGTCCTTTCAGTTCGTTGGCGTTTCGGCTTTGTATGCTTTCAGTTTGTTGGCGTTTTGGCTTCATATGGTTTTGGTTCCTTGGCATTTCGGCTTTGTATGCATTAGGTTATTTGGCATTTTCGGCTTTGTTTCCATTCGGCTATTTGGCTTTGACTTATTTGCTTCGGCTTCTCATCCTTCGACGCCACGTCCGGGTACCGGAGCCGGTGGTCTCTTTGCTAGGGATTGTCTTCAGGGGTTCCAACCGTGGGAGCCTGCGGACTTAACATCATGGAGCTTAACATTGTGGAGCTCGTGGTCCCTTGGTCAGGGATTGACTTTGGGAGCTCCAATCGCAGGAGCTTCGACTGTCCTGATCATGGGAGCTTTGATCGCCTCGATGCGGGAGCCTCGATCGCCCCGACTGCGGATGGTTCGACTGCCCCGGCCGTGGGAGAAAAGGAAGGAAGAAGATAATACATTATTGCCTTCCATGACTATGCGCTGTGGTGGATGTTTATGTTAATACTATGCAGTTGTGTATCTTGTTGCAGTTTTAGTATGACTGTATGGCAAATCAAATTGCTTGTATGTTTTTACATACCTGGCTAATAAATTAAATACAATTACAATTACAATTGAAGATATTGGTAGCAAAAACTCAGACGACATTTGTGTACACATCTGAAGAAAAACCGTACTTTCAGAGGAAGGTGCTATTTTGAAGAGTGCATTGCATTATCATTAATATTATCTGTCAGCAGACATCCCTGAAACTTTTTTTAATTGATGTGAACATCACCTACTATGGCAGCATTTATTATCCATCCATAATTCCTCCTGAACGGATGAGGCAGTTGTTGTGAGACTAGCATACTGCCACTGGTTTTGCTGCCACATATACACCAGACTGTGTTGGCAGGCTGTTTCATCTCTGGATATACATCAGTAAATCGGGTCAGTTTCCATCACAACCATAGTTTCATTGTCACTATTAATTATACCAGTTTCTTATTTTTATTTTCTATTTGATACTTGAATTTAACTTCTCTGGATAGATTAACCTGGTGGATTAACCAGATCACTAGTTAACTTATTAGCTGATTTAAATTCTAGCCTGGTTTTCTAGCCGCTACTGCAAGTCCAGTAACATAATCAGATCTTTGTCACATTATCAACGACACAAGAAATAGCAGATGCTGGGATCTTGAAACAGGTAGCTTTTGAGGAGAGAATTGACAAGAGTAAGAGTTCCTACCTGAAATGTAGCCTGGTCATTCTCTCCTCGGATGTTGCCTAACCCACTTAGTTCCTCCAGGACTTCATGTTTTGACATATTATTGTGTGTGGAACTCGGTGATCACAAAATTCCTGCATTTCCTGTATTACAACAGTGTTCTTTACTTGTCAAGCTCTTCCAGGGGCCTGAAGCTGTATAAATGCAAGTTTATCTTGCTTTACAAAAGAATAAGTTGAATTTAGATAAAGCTTTTTGCAATGTTGGCCAGTCAAGAACATATGCAATCTTCAAGATCATATTTTTCATACGAGCCCAATGCAGAAGTCTGCCTTGTGGTTACAGTATATTGTAGATTTTGTCATGACACTTTGAGCTCTCGATCATGGTTGCACGTCTTTAAACACAGTTAATGCTGTTTGGACCCTTAGGTTATAAATGAGCATAGACAAACGATAAAGGTCAAATAACCAGTACTTCTGTTGAAGGTTATGATCTAAAAGAAGTAAGTTTCCTCAGACCCTCTTTTTAGTCCATATGCTTGTACCTTTTGTATGATTGTGTGCCCTGGATTACATTGCCAAAAAATATTGTTGCTGTTTAAATATGAATGGTGAGCGAGCTGCTACTGGAACTCAGGGAATGTCAAGCTGTCGTTCAATTCCTTATATCTCAGCACTGAGTTAAAAGCAAACAGCTCAGAATACAAAATGAAAGATGATAATTGTAACAGTTGTAAGCAGATTGAAGGCATTCGCTCAGCAATAGAAAAGCAAACATCTCTGTAATCTTCCATTCTTCCATTCTGATACTATTGACAGTGGGTGAGGAAAGAGTTAAGTGGGAGTAGGGGTAGATGTGGGACAGATTTAGTGTGAGTGCAAATTAACTTGAATTCTAGTAGGAAATAAGACAAATTAACAATTTGAAAGATGCAAAATGCAAACTGTGTAATTCTACACCTGCTATTGAACGTAGCAAGGGAAAATAATGCTTTGATTATTTGCATATGTGCAGTGCAAGTTAACATTGTCTAAATAACAAATCTGCTAAACGTGATTCCTGGCCCTGACTCCAATTTTTCATTAGTGGTTACAAAATCCATTTTAACGCTTTTCTCCCACATACCTCCTCCCTCAGGCTCATCCAGACCAAATTTCACAGCCAGCTTCAGCTTTTGAAATGGAAAAATGGTTTCAAGTCACCGGTACAGCTTAATGACTTCTGACTGCTGAGAAATGTTAATTTAAGCCAGACCAAATGTTCCTCAGCTGCAAATATTTGGTGTTGTTCACTGGGAATGGGGAAGATTTATGACAACCCAGTGGCGAAGACTTTACACTCACATGCTTTACATTACAATTGGTTTGCATATTAGCAGATAAAAGGCTATCAGAGGGGGCGGGAGTTGCGGGGAGGGGGACGGGGGGGAGATGTGTTGTGGGGTGGGAGGGCGGCAGAGGAGAAACGTGCAACAAAAAATGCAGGCCTGAAGGCATAGGGATCAGAAAGACAGCTGCACGGGGTGCAGCCTACAGCTTTCATCATCTGCTGCTGAATCTGATCAATTCAGTGCTGAATAAATAGACCTCACATTTGCCTCTCTGTATCTATATGTTGTCTCCTTACAGTCATCCCACATCTATGCCAATTGGAGGGTTAATAATGTTCTGGCAGATGTAGCACTGAATAATGAGTTTATTGTGCTGTTGGGAGGGTTGATCGATTTTCTGAAGCAGCGTAACATTGTGCTTTTGTGTCATTGGGCAAAGTACCTTTGATAATCTTTGGCATACTGTTTGTTCCCACTTATTGGGCTGTTACAATAAGCTGATGTTCTTTGCCACTTTTGGCCTTTTCTTTATTCCTCTTCTGAAACTGCTGATTTTATTCACATAAACTTCCAACTTTCGTCAGGCTGAGTACCGCTAGACTGCTCCACCACAGGGACATTGCAGACTAATCCAATCTGCTCAGTGCATTCATTCTCACACATATACTTTTCAGGATTGAGTACAGGGGTAGGAACTCTGGCTGAATAACACTCCATTCATTCATTTGGGAAAACACAAGCAATCAAAGCTATTGCCATCCAGGCTCATCAAAACATATTGGCCTATCAGGACCTATTATTAAATGAATGCTTTAAATTGCCAATTATAGAATTATTGAACTCTGTTCTACCGGTTAAAATGTCTAAATATTGGAGGTAACAACATTATTTTGCCCTCGACCCTAAACCATAATATAACGTTGATCTCCTTTTCGAGTAAAACAAAACTAATTTCCGGCTTGTTTCGAGGTTGTCCTTTTCTTGATAAACTATGTTAATGTTCTTATATTTGTCAGCAAAGGAATCTTTGTGCGATACAATAGGATCACGGTGTCTATGCTGGTTCTCAGTATAAACTCATCAGAAACAACACACAAATATTTCCTTGGAATCTATTCTCTCTCACTTGCATATCATGTTCCTCCTGAGTCTTCTGTCAACCACCTACACTAGAGGCAATTTATAGGGCCAACTAAAATGCCCACATGTCTTTGGGTTGTGGGAAGATACCAGATATATAGGAGAAGCCTAGTTGGTCACAAGGATTGAATTGGAGACACTGGAGGTATGAGGCACTGCATTAACCTGCTGCAGCATTATGCTGCCCTATGAGATGTGGCTGAGTATAATGAACTATATAAAGGAATGGGAGGCCATTTTGCTTAGTGATCCAAGCCTTGGGATGACAATATCACTACAAGGCAGGTACCTTTACATTATTAACAAGGAGTGACTATTCATTAAGCAAGATCTGAATTTTTGAAGTTTCATTGAACTTTGGAAAGTGAAATACTGGAAAATTAGAAATAGCAATAGAAAGCACAGCAAATTGGGGAGTATCAGAATTTTCTCCCTGAACCTTGTTACCCCTCTACCTTTCCTTTTTTTTTAAATATATTTTTATTAGAGGCCATATATATTACAAATAATATAACAATGTTTTCAGATATAATTAATACATCTTTCCAAAATTATATAAATATTACCAAACCATGTATATAGGCATCCATTTTTTTTATAGTATGAAAAAGAGAAAAAGAAAAAAAGTATAAAGAAAGAATAGTAAATAATTTGAAGAATATGATTATATTTGATTAAAAGGGAAAAAAATAAAAATAAAATAAAAATAATAATTTTAAAAAATAATAATAAAAAAAACCCTATAACTAGTAAACAATTATTATACTTGAGGAAAAGAAAACAGTATACTTCTTATCAATGAATGGAACAATTTCTAATTATAATATATATAGACTCCAACTTTCCTGCCTTTTATTTAAGACACTTCTTAAAACCTGGCTCTTTGACCAATATTTAGCTTATCTATTCTAACATCTCTTTGTAGGCTCTTTTATTTGACAATGCTCCTGTATTTCTTTGAACGTTTTTGACATATAGAAGTCATTGCTTAACGAGAAACTGTTGTTACAATAAACCAGTCACTGTATCTTGTGTTATTCCCTGGAAAGTTTTCTTTGGACATCATACTCTGTAGATTTAATTTCTGCTGGAAATGAATCACTTTCCATGCACTATCTGTCCTAACTATCTACACATCTGGCAAGTTTTATTCCAGTACAAAGAGCTCCGGACTACCTTGGGAAGGATTTATAAGTTTAAATGCAGAAGTTAATTAATAGCTGTCCAGTTAATGGGAAACTTAATTTTGCGTCAGTCTCATTAAATTCTCGATACATTCCACGGTACTCATTCAACAGGGCTCTCTGATCATATGGAGTATTTTCTCCAAAATGAGAAGTTATCAATTCTTTCATTTGTGTGTTTAAATTGGAAAAAGGCCTTGCTTTTAATAGCTTTTGTTTGACCATTTTCTCGAAGTCAACCAATTCACTTTGGAAGGATTTAAATAGGTTGAGACCATTTAAAAAGCTTTCATTTTGGAACAAATTAAATGAGCATCATTTATAATCTACAGCTCATGTGTCCAGTAAAAATCTTAGGTAACAGAAATGTCCATAATTGAATGAATGCTGCAAACTATTGTTAAGGAAGAGGTAACAGGCCATTTAAACAATAATGAAAGGCTTAAGCATAGTATAGATTTATGAGAGGGACATGATATTCGGCACATCTATTTGAATATTTTGAGGTTGTATGCAGCACAATACATAAAGGTGACCCATTTGATATCATATATTTGGACTTTCCGGAAGCCTTCAATGGGGTGCCACATGAGGTGTTTAAATAAATTATGATGGTGTCTTTGGAATTCTATAATCAAGAAGATTGTGGAACGTTGCAGTTGCAGAAGGCATTAATGATAGAGGCTATTTGTGAGTTCAGTGTAGGAGCAATGAGGTCCTTTTGCAGTTGTATAGGGCCCTAGTGAGACCACACCTGGAGTATAGTGTGCAGTTTTGTTTCCCAAATTTGAGGAAGGACATTCTTGCTATTGAGGGAGTGCAGCGTAGGTTTACAAGGTTAATTCCCGGGAGGCGGGACTGTCATATGCTGAGAGAATGGAACGGCTGGGCTTGTGTACTCTGGAGTTCAGAAGGATGAGAGGGGATCTTTTTGAAAGAGGGGAGTATTAAAGGGGCTGTCCCGAGGTTAGAAGAGTTTGCCCTCGACTCATACTCACAGCATGGTTGACACGAGGTCTTAGGAGGTCTTTGTAACTCTTCTTCATGCTCGAGAGTAGTCCCCGCGTACTTGACACCTCAGCTAGGTCGCAGCTTATTTTTTAACATGCTGAAAAATGCCTGCGAGTAAAAGAAGGTCGCAATGGAAAAAAAATCAATATTTTTTTTACTGGTAGAGTTAGTCGAAGTAGGTCGGCATGTTATTCATAGGTAATCGAAGGTAGTCAAAGGTAATCGAAGGTAGTCGTAGATAGTTTTCATCATAGTCGAAGGGAGGTCGAAGGAGATTGAAGCAGGTCGTCTTCACTCTCCACTATTCGGTGTCCAATTTTCACGAGGCTAGTTGAAGCTAGTCAAAGCTAGTCTTCAACATAGTCGAAGGAGGTTGAAGGAGTTCTTCTACATAGTTGAAGGAGGTTTTCAACATGACACTTTTTCAAACTCTCCTAAACTCTTCTAAACTCGCCAATTAGGTCGCCGCAGTGGGACAGCCCCTTAAGGGTTTAGACACGCTAGAGGCAGGAAACATGTTCCCGATGTTGGGGGAGTCCAGAACCAGGGGCCACAGTTTAAGAATAAGGAGTAAGCCATTTAGAACGAAGACAAGGAAACACTTTTTCTCACAGAGAGTTGTGAGTCTGTGGGATTCTCTGCCTCAGAGAGCAGTGGAGGCCGGTTCTCTGGATACTTTCAAGAGAGAGCTAGATAAGGGTCTCAGAGATAGCGACGTCAGGGGATATAGGGAGAAGGCAGGAACGGGGTACTGATTGGGGATGATCAGCCATGATCACATTGAATGGCGGTGCTGGCTCAAAGGGCCGAATGGCCTACTCCTGCACCTATTGTCTATTGTCTATTGTGATATCCGGAAGTGGCGGCACTGCCTGGCAGCTGCGGCCCGCCTGCAGTCCGTCTGTTTCTTCTTTTCTTTTTGTCTTCTTGTGTCTGTTTTAGTTAAAATCTTGGTTTATTAGGCTGTGTATGTGTGTGTGGGGGGGGGGGGGGGGGGGGGGGGAAGAAACAGGGTTTTAGTCTCTCCCTTCAAGGAGGTGCGACTTTTGTTGTTGAGTCCCTCATCACCATCTCCGTCTGTGCTGAGGCCTAATGGCGGAGCTGGCGGCCTCGGAGCTGTGGCGGTGTTCCAGCATTCCAGCGGCGGCCCGGCTTCAGAGCTGCGGTGTTCCAGCGGCGTTCCAGCGGCGACCCGGCTTCAGAGCTGCAGTGCTCCAGCGGTGTTCCAGCAGCGACCCGGCTTCAGAGCTGCGGTGTTCCAGCAGCGACCCGGGTTCAGAGCTGTGGTGCTCCAGCGGCGACCCGGCTTCAGAGCTGTGGTGCTCCAGCTTTCCAACGGCGGACCTTGCTTTAGAGCTGTGGCGGTGTTCCAGCATTGCGGCGACGGCGGTGGCGACAGCCCGGCTTCGGAAGCTCGGCCGCGGGCCCAGTGGACGATAACATCGGAGGCCTGGATCGCCTCAGCGCAGAGGAAGAACAAGGAGGGAAGAAGACAAAGACTATAAGACTTTTACCTTCCACCACAGTGAGGAGGTGCCTGGTGAACTCACTGCGGTGGATGTTAAATATGTTTATTGGGTGTTTTGTTTTTTTATTATATGTTATGACTGCAAGGCAACAAAATCTCGTTCAGCCCAAAAGGTCTGAATTACAATAAAGGATACTTTGACTTTGACTTTGACTTTGATATGGTTTAGTGCATGAAATTCATAATTTTACTGAATGGAGGGGCAGACATGAGAGTCAAAGCAGCCTTCTCCTAATTGTATTTCTTATGTTCTCATGCAAAACAATGTATAATTAAAGGAGTATGGTGCAATAGTTGTTTTTTGTCTTTCTTCGCACACTAGGAAGGTGAGGTATCATGGAAGATGACCAACAATTTATTCTGTTTGTAAATTCTGCTCCAAACCAGCCAATTAGATAAAATGGCTATATTTCTAAAAACAAAAAATCTACTTCAAAAAATATCACTTGAGATATTTAAGACTGGTATAATTGATCAGGTCTGATTAATGCAACCTATAAAACAGTGAAGAAAACCTACAAACAAAATGAAATCGCTTTAATCAGGATGTCATTCCATCACACGTGAGTGAGTGGATTTAAAAAAAGTAAAAAGTAAACTTAAACTCAGTGCCCATGATTTCACAACTTAATATCATACTCTCACCCAGTTGTATGTGGAACTGACTAAAGATTATAATGGTCCATTCTATTTGTGGATAGGACTAGTATGATGTTTGTTTTAAACTAGAAGTGAGCACAGAGAGTTACACAAAAAGCTGGAGAAACTCAGTGGGTGCAGCAGCATCTAAGGAGCGAAGGAGATAGGCGACGTTTCGGGTCGAGACCCTTCTTCAGACTCCAGAGAACTAGCCAATACAGTGGCACAGCAGTAGAGCTGCTGCCTTACCGTGCAAGAGGCCCGGATTCAATCCTGACTATTGGTGCTGTTTGTAGGATAGTATTAGTGCACAGGAAGATTGCTGGTCGTCGCGGACTCAGATGGCCGAAGGGCCCGTTTCCATAATGTATCTCTAAAATCTCAAGTCTAAAGAAAGAAAAAAACAATTTCCATTGAATGTAATACACAAACAAATTTACACAATCTTTTGGTCAATTTTGGATAAGGTGCATTTGATATAAAAACAGCTCAACTGAGATAAAAAGAAGAGACCACAAGGCCACCTGAATTCAGTACGCAAAAAGCAAACTTGATTTTTTTTATTATAATAAAGATATTGCTAGAAACTTTAAATGGAATCCTCATGAAAATATTTGATAATATCATAATAGATCTCTTTACTCTTGAGAAGAGAAGGCTGAGAGGATGTCCTGAGAAATATGTATAAAATAATGAAAGGTTTTGATAGAGTGGATGCAAAGAGAATGTTTCCACTTGTGGGGATGAGTATAACTTGAGCCCATCAATATCAGATGGTCACAAATCCAATTGGGAATTCAGCAGAAATACTTTTAGACAAAGATCCATAAGAATGTGGAATTCGTTAACCGAGGGACTAGTTGAAGTGAATGATACAGAGGCATCTCGGAGAGGTTGAACAAACGAATCAAAGGTTCACAAGTTCAAGGATTAGAATTAGGCCATTTGGCCCATTGAGTCCACTCCGCCATTCAATCGTGACTGATCTCTGCCTCCTAATCCCATTTTCCTGCCTTCTCCCCATAACCCTTGACACTCGTTCTAATCAAGAATTTGTCTATCTCTGCCTTAAAAATATCCACTGATGGCCTCCACAGCCCTATGTGGCCATGAGTTCCGCAGATTAACTACTTTCTGACTAAAGAAGTTCCTCCTCAAATCCTTGGTAAAAGAGCGCCCTTTAATTCTGAGGCTGTGACCTCTGGTCTTTAGACTCTCCCACCAGTGGAAACATCCTTTCCACATCCACTGTCAATGCCTTTCATTATTCTGTAAGTTTCAATCTTTTTAACTCTGCAAGCAGAGGCCCAGTACTGTCAAACGCTCATCATATGCTAACCCATTCATTCCTGTAGTAGGTTGTACTGCTAGAATCAGAAGAGGAAAATTTGGAAAAGGCTTGAGTAGAGCATTAGCACTGGCATAAACTGGATGGAACAAATGGTCAATTTCAGCACCATGCATCTCTCGTGCTAAATAAAGTAACTCACTCCTGCCCCTGATAAGTTCTCCATCAGCCATTTGCTTGAAACAATGCAGCAGAAACTAACAATGCTAAATTTGCCCTTGGAAAACTCAGGGATGTTGATATGCTGCTCAATCTGTGGATTGTCAACTCATAACATTTAAGTTTAACAAACTCCAATGCAGTGCTCTTAAAGAAAATGACTTTGATCTTGTGTTTTGGAGAGGAAGCTTATCAATTATGTATTCCAAAGTGTGACATTTGGAAACGGCTCCTCAGATTGAATCCTATGTTGACAGACTGTGAGCTCAGAAACAAAATGGAAATGTACTTTTATTTATTATCTTTAGTGCTGTGCACAGCATAAACTTTGAAAAGCTGCAAGGGCTTTTAAACACATCATGATTCTCTCCTGAAACATTTTTTCTAACGAGGTCGAAATCAGACTTCAGCTGCTTGGTCCATGTGATCAGCAAAGTTTATGTTTAGATTTAGGTTTATTATTGGTATACCATGGTACAATGAAATGGGCGGAAATCGCTAACAAAACATGGGGGGGGGGACACGATTTCTTGGCGGCCGCACGCGCATGCGCACACACGCGAGGCTTCGGATGCTTCAGCCTTGGGCCCTGTGGATGGAAACATTGGGAAATTACCTGATTGGTAACCGGCTCTGAACTGCAGCAACAGCAGCTTCGTCCGCCCCAAATCGTGGAGCTTCATCGGCCCGTTTGCGTGCCTTTCATCGCCCGGCGCGGATTAAAATTGGCCGCGGGATCTTCCATCTCTCGGATGGGGGACTTCAACATCGGGAGCCTCGATCACCTCGATGCAGCAATTTGACCGTGGGGCGATTAAAGATCCCGCAGCCGATTTTAAGCTGTGCCGGGCAATGAAAGGCCCCGCGAACAGGCCGATCATGCTCCGTCTTTGCTCACCAGGATGTCTCCCTCCTCCAATCACCACGTTCTATCCTCAGTCCCACCCCACTACTTCTGCCTCTGACCTCCCTCTTCCAATCATAGAAACATAGAAAAATAGGTGCAGGAGTAGGCCATTTGGCCCTTCGAGCCTGCACCGCTATTCAATATGATCATGGCTGATCATCCAACTCAGTATCCCGTACCTGCCTTCTCTCCATACCCCCTGATCCCTTTAGCTACAAGTGCCACATCCAACTCCCTCTTGAATAGCCAATGAACTGGCCTCAACGACCTTCTGTGGCAGAGAATTCCAGAGACTCACCACTCTCTGTGTGAAGAATGTTTTCCTCATCTCGGTCCTAAAGGAATGCCCCCTTATCCTTAGACTGTGACCCCTTGTTCTGGACTCCCCCAAAGTTGAATGATGAATCATCGCGCTAAATCATCATGTCCCCCCTCCCCCCCCCCCCCACTGCCTGCTGACCAACATCCCCCCTCACTGCCTGCTGACCAACATCTCCCTCTTCCAATCATCGCCCTCGATCATCAGTCCCCTCCCACTGTCTCGTGGAAAGCGGAGATTTTGAATAGATTTTTCACCGAATTTCAAAATCTGGATTACAAAACATGGGGGGAATTGTCCCTCACCTCTCAAAACATGCAGGGGCATGTGTTCCCCCCCCCTTCCATCCCCCCCCCCGGGGATTTCCGCCCATGCTATCCCCTACTCCCACTGAGTGAAAAGCTTTGTTTTGCATGCCATTCCATATATAACTGCAATAAAGTCAAACTTAAGTACATAAGGCAGAGCAAAGGGAAGATATAGTTTACAGAAGTTCTCAGCATTGTAGCACATCAGTTCCATAGACAAGATCCAATGTCACAATGGGGTAGAGGTGAATCGGACAGTACCCTAGCTTATGGAAGGAACATTCAGAAGCCCAAGCACTTCCTTCCTGTTGTGTAGGAACGAACTGCACATGCAGGTTTACACCAAAGATCGACACAAAATGCTGGATAACTCAGCGGGTCAGGCAGCATCTCTAGATAGAAGGAATGCGTTACATTTTGGGTCAAGACCATTCTTCAGACTCGGAGTCAGGGAAGAGGAGACACAGAGATAAGGCGGGGTAAGGTATCCACATATCTGTTCTAAATTGGGAAATCTCTTGTAAAGCAGCATCAATACCTATTGAGGAGGGGAGACTCCCAGATTTCCATCAAAATGTCTGCACTTTAAAATGGCTGAGTACAAATTTTAATTGTATTCAGCTGCTTCTTATAGCTGGCACAGTGACTTGGTTGGTAAAGCTGCAGACTCAGGTTCAAACCTAACATTGGGCGCTGTCTGTGTGAAATGCATACATTCTGTCACTGCCTAAATTTCTGCCGGCGTACTCTGGTTGACTCCCAGATCCCAAAGATGAGTGAGAGCAGGTTAATTGGCCACTATAAATTCCCCTTAGTGTGCAAATGAGTGACAGAATGTATGGGGAGTTGGCAGGAATGTGCGAGTAATGAAATAGGATTAGTGTTAGCTTAGTGTAAACGGGTATTTGATGGTCAATGTGAACTTAGTACTCTGGACCGGTTCCATGCTATATGGCTCATGATCATGGTAATGAAGTGCTATCTGGCCTATCATGACCTTTAGTCATTTTGATTAGATATATCTGGAAGTTGTTAAACTCAAGAATAAACTTAGAATTTGCATTTTTAAAAATCATGGAATTATTTTGCTGAATTAATGATATGCTACTACCAAAGATACCACTTCCTTCCTGAGGTACAGCACCCAAATTGTGCATGATGCTTCAGGTGGGAGCTGGTCAAACGTCCTATGCAAGCCTCCTCCTTACTTTTGCAATTCATTTCTTTGCTCAATGATTCAATAACTACTGACCTCTGACATTATTGTTTGTGGTGATGAAGTGCTTTGAGAAGTTAATTATGATACACATCAACTCCTACCACATCAAGAACTTGGACCCACTACAATTTGCTTATCACCACAATAGATCAATAAAGGACACAACCCAGCTGGCTCTACACTCTGCACTGGACCAATTGGGCAATAAAAGCACACATGTCAGTCTGTTGTCCGCAGAATATAGCTCAGCGTTCAACACCATCACCACCTCCAAACTTGTTACCAAGCTCAGGGAATTAGGTCCCTATGCATCCCTTAGCAACTGGATCCTCTAATTCCTTATCAACATCACACAATCTGTATGAATTGGCAACAACACTTCCTCCACGATAACCATCAGCGCAGGAGCATCTCAAGGCTGTGTGCTCAGTCCATTGCTCTGCACACTCTATACCAAAGCTGTGTAGCTGGACATGGTTGGGGGAGTCCAGAACCAGGGGCCATGGTTTAAGAAGAAGGGGTGGGCCATTTTGAACTGAGATGAGGAAAAACTTTGGCACCCAGCGAGTTGTGAATTTGTAGAATTCTCTGCCTCAGAAGGAGGCCGATTCACTCGATGCATTCAAAAGAGAGTTAGATAGAGCTCTTAGGGTTAGCAGAATCAAGGGATATGGGGAGAAGGCAGGAAAGGGGTACTGATTGTGGATGATCAGCCATGATCATATTGAATGATGGTGCTTGCTCGAAGGGCGGAATGGCCTACTCCTGCACCTATTTCCTATGTATCTATGCATCTATGTAACTCCATCATCAAATTTGCCAACAACAACACAGTTGTTGGATGAATTATGGGTAATAATGAGACAGAGTATAAGAAGGAGATTGATTGCCTGATGAAATGGTTCAGATCAACAACCTTGTTCTCAGCTTCAGTAAAAGGAAGGAGTTGATTGTTGACTTAAGAAGAGGAAGACCGAGAATCACAAGCCAGTCTTCATCGACAGTTCAGTGGCGGAGAGTCAACAACTTCAAGTTCCCGGGCGGGGCATATTGCTGAAGATATCTCCAGGACCCAGTACATTAGTGTAATCATAAAAAATACCTTCACCTCTACTTCGTTAGAAAATTGAGGAGAATTGATATGTAGATAAATATTCCCCAAAATTTCTACAGTTATATGGTAGTGAGCATATTGACTGGTTGCATAACAATAAGTCACTGGAATTCTCTGGAGTCTCTGGAATTCTCTTCCTCAGTGGGAGTTGAATCTGTGATTATTTTTCAGGCAGTGGTAGAATTCTGGATAAGCCTAGTGGTAAAGGGTTACCAGTGGGATTGCAGTTACATTGGATTGGCCTTGATTTTACAGAATGCTGGGTGGGCTCAAGGGGGAGAGAGGGAGAGTTTTGAGTGGGGAAGGAGAGAGGGAGAGCGGGAGGGAAGGAATAAGAGAGGGAGGGAGAAAAAAAGGAAGGAGGAGAGAGGGAGGAAGAGAGTGGGTGGGAGGGAAAGGGGAGGGGGAGAGAGAAAGAGGGAGGGGAGGGGATCAGAGGAGGGAGGGGGGGGGACAGAGGGAGGAAGGGAGGGGGAGAGAGAGGGAGGAAAGCGAGAACATTGGGAAGAGGGAGGGAGGGGGAGAGGGAGGGAGAGAGAGGATGGAGGGAGAGAGAGAGAGAGGGAACGAGGGAGGAAGAGGGAGGCTTCCACAATGGCTTCTACATCATCATCTGGTGCTAAAAGCAGGAAGCAACCGTTCAAACAGCAGTATACAAAGAGGTGGCAATGAATGCACTGTCAAGTAAGGTGCATAGAAGACATGTCAATTGGTAGCCAAGTTATGCATTCTTGTACACTTATATGGGTATGACTGCACATTAAAAAATAAAACATAAATCAGCAAAATGGCACTGGTCTAGTGGCCTGTGAGGTCAGGTGCACTGTTATCAAACCCTAGTTTGTCTTTGCCTTCCCCATTTCAAGTCACAGTGTGAAAGTCACAAATTAACTAACCCTTAAGGAAGAAATAGCCACCTAGAGGAAAGTTGGTTTTCGTTCCATTAATTCACTCTGAGCAAGTCTGGTGGAGTTAAAATCAGCTACCTTTCCACTTATTTCCCCATATTATTGATGATTTTAGTAGGGACAACTGCTGGAGCCTTTTGTAATTTTCTACAGATGGCCTTAACATGACTCTGACATGAAATGTTTAATTAGTTGGTACCAGTCATGGTGTAGCTAGGGCCTCTACTATTCCGAGAAGAGCGGGATGAGTCCTTGTGTTGGGGAAATCACACACACGCACACACATGCACATACATATTTACAACACAAACATATTTGCAACACATGGCAACATATGCACTCACTCGTGTACAAATGATTCATATTCTCACTCTCGCAGAAGCACATTTGCATTTTCACATGCAGATTTATACACACTCTCTCATACATTCTCTCGCGCACGAAACATCATCTCAAACATACATTTAAATGCATTTTCACGTGCACGTTGTCACATGCTCATCAACACACACTAATCACATGTGCACATGTACTCACACATCTCTACATACACCCTGACATAAGCATACAAATTACATAATCCTATGCACAGGAAAGACATAAATGTCGTAAGTTTGCATCCTATTCTCAACAAGATCTGAACCATTATAATGATCATTAGCTGCCAATTAATAGATTTATTTGGATTGCCACAAAACAAAAAATAAACCTCAGAAAACTACAGTGCAGTAAAAGAAAGATGGAATGGACTTTCATCTAGCTCATTAACAGCTGAAGCTTTCAAGTTATTCCAGTGCAAGACTGGCTGTTGGCCATTAGTTGTGCATTGGTTGAATACAGAAATTAATGTTGCTGCTCATTATCTACCACAATTGCATTACTTCAACAAAGCCATCCTATCACAAAACTTAATCAAAATAATTCATTGTTGCATTATTAAAGAGAAGTTTTTCAAGGGGAAAAGGAGAAAATTATAGATTACTTCTACTATAATGTTCACTTTGAGCTATGTAAGAAAAATATGGATTGAAAAAAGAGCATTGACCTGTGGAATGTTAGGACTATGCACTTAACATTATACCCACTGACTGAGTGCCACACTGCAAGTAGGGCTGACGTACTTGTTACTGCTACGTCAATATTTAGATAGCTGACAAAAGTCTTGAACTGTATGGACCAAGATTCATCCAATATTTTGATTACTAAACATAATTACTGTGACGTATTATTGATCCGAGAATGAGTAGACCTGCGCTGGGTTCAAGTTGTACAAAATAATCCATTTGTATAAGGCACAAAAATGTAGTCTTTGCCAGATCTCTGTTTCCCTAGTTCCTCCACTCTATTTCTGTTGGCCACTTATGGAACTTAAGGGATTATTTTAAACTCTCTCTTGCCAGTGGAAATGGATTTATGGAAGAACGAAGATCGAGGCTATCACTGCAAGAGTAAGGGAGTTATTGGGTTACATGAATGAAGAAGCAGCAGAATGTGATTAAGGGATTTAAGAGACTTTTGGGGCACATGGATATGCAAGGAATGGAAGGATATGGATTACGCGCAGGCAGGAGAAATTAGTTTAACTTGGCAGCTTGTTCGGCATAGATATTGTGGGCCGAAGGGTCTGTTCCTGTATTGTACTGTTCTATTTTCTATCATATCATATACCTATTAAAACTCTGATCTTGTATGTGTGTATGTGTGTTTTTACATTCGTGAAAAAACTAAGCGGTAACAATCAAATATTTACTTATTCCGGTTAACATTTTCCCCGTTGAGTCCAAAAATCACATTATCTGAAAATGTCATGCTTTATTTCTCGACATTACTGAAAATG
Source organism: Raja brachyura (assembly GCA_963514005.1). The sequence continues at coordinate 32,602,099 of OY740786.1, read as the reverse complement.
TTAAAACATTTCAAAAGACTTTGACTTTAAACTAGCAACTCTCGCTGATGATGTCACAATGGGTCAGCTCGGCGCCCTCACACACAAACTTCCACGCGCTTCGAGTGATGTCATCCCTCCCCCCTGACCTTTCCCACCCCCGATTATTCAAAAGACGCAGAAAGAACGTGCCCAGAGATGGTCAGTCCCTGTACTGGAGCGGCCGAACTCGCGGTCCTCGATCCCCAAGTCGACGCCCACCGCCGCCTCGCTCGGACCTTGGGTAGATGCTGCCTGTACCCCTCCCCATCCCCCTCCCCTCCTCTCTACCCCCTTCCACCTCCCTCTCTACCTCTCCCCCTCCCTCTTTGTCCTTCATCCCTCTCTGCACCCTCCATCTATGCCCCCTCCCTCTCTGCCCCCCCCCCCCCCTCTGCCCCTTCCCTCTCTGCTCCCTCCCTCTCTGCCCACCTCCCTCTCTGCCCTCCTCCCTATCTGTCCCCTTCCTCTTTACCCCCTCCCTCTCTGCCCCCATTCCTCTCTGTCCCCCCCTCTCTGACCCCTTCCTCTCTGCCCCCCTTCCTCTCTGACCCTCCCCTCCCTCTCTGCCCTGACTTCCTCTCTGCCCCCCCCCCCTCTCTCTCTGCCCCCACCTCCCTCTCTGCCCCTCACTCTCTAGGGAGTGGTGAGTATTGGGACCTATGGGTGAGTGGTGGAGAATTGTGTTCGGGAACCAGCCCTCCCCTGTATTATGTCAAGCCTATCCCAAAAGGGTAGACAGGGTATATGGCTTTCTTTGCTACAAAAAAAACCTGTTATCCCCTTACATGAAGAGAAATAATTGCATGCTACTTTCTTACTTTTTCACTCATTAGCCTTTCCAACAACAGTCCCTTCAAGTGGTGCCACCACAGAAGACAAATTACTGGCTCTACAGATGTGTTCTCTTGCATAGATTATGTCATTAATGAAAGCTCATTGCTCTCAATACTATAAACTTAGATCAACGATTTATGGATGGAGGTTATTTATTTTTATTTGTAAGAAGAGCAATTGTAAGTCTGGTGTTGAAAACAGCAAACACAACGAAACTTGATTGAATCGACCGATGAACAACTTACTTCTCTGTCTCGGAAATGGGAAGGGGTGTCAAATGGGTGTTGGCAGGTTGGGAGCATCCCTGAATTGATTAAACTGAAACTGTCAAGGGCAATAAATAGGCTTTTTTTGCTTCTTAATGAATGCACACTGGTACAGCTGGGCTTGTTTAATATTTTACGAGCTTTACTTTGTTTTGCTCTGAATGATCTCGGGCAGTGCAGGATTTATGAAACATGTTGTTTTTTGCAACCCATCTGTGATTCCTATCTTTTGTGGCCTTGAGAATATGTTTAAATGTATTAAAGAGAAGGAAAGGCTCATTACTTCAAAGTAGCACCAAAGTGACACTGTGAATTGGTTATTAATGGATAGGCACTGCCATGGGGTAGCTGGAGTTTAATGATATCCTCCAAGAAAATATGAGGGTGTCACATTCTGAAAAGTCATGCTAAATGTCAGCTTTTAAAGTCACGTCACTAATTTTCTGTTGTGCCACTAATGTTTCCCATAGCATTTAAGAAACACGGACCACTGCATTTGCCGATTATCCTTTCACCTTCTCGGGCACTGGAAATATGCTTGCACAGCCTGTCATTTAATCTCTAAATGTACTAATGGAAAAATAACATGTCTCTTTCACACTCGGCTGTGGAAGCCTGCGTGACCTCTTCCCCTTAGCCCCCACATGATCCTCAGTAGCTGAACGTGCAAACAGAGCAGCCTCCGAATGTTCTCTCTCAATTCTGACGACTGTTGCTGTTTGCTTTTAACGGAGCATTGGTATGACTGAATTTCCCTCCCAGAGGACTGGTTGAATCTATTTGTTGCTCTCCTTTTATTCTTTTGTTGATGGTCTTGCTTTTTTGTTATGAGGGATGATGGCAGTACGCAAGACTGAAAGATTTTTATTTTGATTTAGGAGATAGAGAGATAGTGAGAGAGAAGGAGCAACAGATCAGCTTGTTGAGGATTGTGCGTGCCAAAAGCTGAGGATATTTTATACATTTTATTTAGTCACTGTGGTTAGTTCATGAGGGGAGTTATTCCTGACGTAGTACACATGCAGCGAGGTTGTAAATCTTGATTTGACTTATTTTTTGCGTCAATTTGACAATAGCCACATTTTCAAGAATTTGTTAAATTATCAAAATTCTACCTTTGGCCAATAGAACCATTTAAAGCTGTAACTGGGTGTGTACAAATTTGCAAATGTTTGCAGAACAGAAGAAATCTACTATAGAGGTCAAATTTCACTCTTGTTCACAATTGCTCTGTGCACCAAGACAACAAAATGTTCAAAAATATGAGCTGGGGGCTTATCATGCATGCCTACATATTTGGCACAGTACGATCCCAATGTTGTGTGCAAGCAGTATCAATCTGAATTGGGCTAAGTTTCATGGAAGCAGGGGGTAACAAAGGGCAACTTTGGAACTACTTTAAAGTAATGGGCCAAACATACTCTTTAATAAACTTAAATATCCTCTGCATTTCATTGCATGGATATTTTTAAGGCAGAGATAGATAGATTCTTGATTCGTACAGGCTTCAAAGGTTATGGGGTGAAGGCAGGAGAATGTGTTCAGAGAGAGAGATAGATCAGCCATGATTGAATGGCGGACCTGATGGGCCAAATGGCCTAATTCTACTATCACATATGACCATATGATAATGAGCACACGCATTACTCATTCTGTATGGGCAGGAGATAATGTACCCTCTGGTTTTCACTGAATTTCATAGAAGTAACATTAAAGATGAATCTCAATGCAATTTACTTATTTTTTGACAATACAACAATCTTTGTATTCAAAGCAGGAGGGCCTTTTTTTCCAAAAAATAAAATCACTTGACAGTTCCACTGAATTAGAAAGTGACATTCTACGGCAGAAATTCTGAAAGGGGGGCATGATCTGTAAACAGAAAATGATGACCTGAAAGCTTTAACAGAGGCTTGGAGAAGTGGTACAGTTAATCATGTCCACTAACAATCCATAAATAAAGGGATGAGGCCCATCCAACTATATGGGAACAGTGACACATCACACAGTAGTTATTGGAACCTAGGGATCATCACAGTACAAAGATACAGACCACAGCATTAACACATGGATAATTCTAGTGCTCAAGATGGTTTTACTGTGCGTTAGTATTAATAGATTTTTCATTGTCATTTTCTAATGTTTATACACTGTCATTCTTTCTTTGACTGGCCCTTTTAACGGCAAACCTCACAATGAGTGTGGAGACAATTAATCCGAAGGTTATTTATCAATGCCAAGATCTGTCGCGCCTCTGTTGTAACTGGAGGAAAAGCAATTTCACATTATGGCATTTCATTCTGAATACATTGTATTTAAAGCTCTCCATTTCTCTTTTGCAGCCTATTATCAGGTGAAAGAGTTGCGGCTGTAATGTTGTTTGTGACACAGGTGACCTGTTAGGATTTGATAAGTATTTACTGCAGAACACCCTGAGGGTTGTCACATCTGCTGTTGGCAGAACTGATGGATAAAAATAACCTGGAAATGAGGCGTTTGATTTTTCTGGTTCCTACACTCAAGCATCTGTTGCTGTAATTAAGTGATGCTCAATAATTGCAAACTGATGGTCAAATAAACATGCATACAACTCGCTGGATTGCCAACATAGAATCTTCTGTTCTTAAAGCAATGAAGGGAACAAATATGTTCACTTTTTTTGGCGACAGCTGCCTGACTTTAATAATTAACTTTCCCAGATGATTGCCCTGTTTGTATAATTAATTACTAACTTAAAAATCAGGGCTGGTAAACTATGGACCGACTATCAAGTCAAAATTATTGAGTGTCATTTTAATCAAAGTTTCAAACTAAGAATTGCTTCACTTCTGTGTTAAAAGTCTACTGGTAAACAACCCCACTCTGTGCAGAGTGAAGAGGCACAAGGAACCTGAGCTGTTTAATGCAAACATAATTGACACTACTCTGGTGAAGATCCAACTCCATTTTTATAGATTTTTGAATATTTGGTCAAGATAGAATTACTTATTGACTTGCAGTGAAAATTACATGCTCTCACGCACACAAGTGAATGCACTAATGCACATACGTGCACAATTACATTCAGCGATTACAAACAGGCACACATATTCATGATGACACATGAATATATATATTCACACAAAACAGGCACAGATGCATACCACACACACACACACTACACACACACACCACACACATATATACCACACACACCACACATGCACATCACACACATCACACACACACACACACACACACATACACACACACACACACACACACACACACACACACACACACACACACACACACACACACACACACACACACACACACACACACACACACACACACACACACACACACACACACACACACACGCGCAATGTAAGTGATTCCTTTTAGTATTCAGTACCGGCTATGGTGGAAAGATGAATGAGAATGAAAAAATAATTCCAATCAAAGTCCTCATTATTCTGCACAAATGGAAGTCCAACAAATGAATCTGTTTCCTTTGAAAATGATTGTCTGGTAAATAGAGTACTTGTCTATGTAGCTGAGAATGACAGGCTAATCAGTGATTTTGGAGCAGTGTTGCACCAGTTTCAATAAGTGTGACATGGTGGCTTGCAATCATTCACGTCTCCATCAAGATGCTGATTTCACACATAAACTAAGCAATAAACTTCTACAGAATGCATGTTTATTAAATACAGCCCAAGTTAGTTGGAGGTATTTGCAAATTAGGATTTCCTTGAGGTATTTCAACTAACCAAACCTCATAGCAGCTGTCTGCTGATTAAAATATTGCTTTCTGAAAGGCAGTTTCAACTGGCGGGTAGTTCTTCGGATGAGGGGACAACCTTTTACCATTGAGGTGAGGAGAAAAATTAGTAGGCAGTGGCTTCTATGATTTTGGGATTCTCTATACATTGGGCCGTGGATGTTCATCCACTGAGCGATCAAGGCTATGGTCACATGAGTTGTTAAAGTGAATGGGGAGAGATGAGGAGTGGGCAGGTAAGACTGATGAAAGAATTAGATATGGTATTATTAAAGAGTGAGTAGGATCAAGTGATTAAAAGGCTTATATTTAGTTATTTAGTTTAGTTTAGAGATACAGCATGGATAGAGGCCCTTCGGCCCACCAAATGCGCACCAACAAACAATCGTTTGCATACAAGTTCGATCCTCCATACAAAGGACAATGCACAGAAGCCAATTAACCTACAAACCTGCATGTCTTTCGAATGTGGGAGGAAACCGGAGCACCCAGAGAATACCCACATGGTCACAGGGAGAATGTACAAACTTTGCACAGACATTGCCTATAATTAGGATTGAACCCGGGTCTCTGACGCTGTAAGGCAGTGACTCTACTGTTGTCCACTGTACCACCACTGTTTCTCTTTTTCTGACAAGCCATAACACCAGTTAAAATACATTGCATGAATAATTTATATTTTTTATATGATTGTTTAAATTATTATAAAACTTAAGATAGACACAAAATGCTGGAGTAACTCGGTGGGACAGACAGCATCTCTGAAGAAAAGGATTGGGTGATATTTTGGGTTGAGACTCTACTTCAGACTGAATCAGACTCGGGTCTGAGGAAGGGTCCTGACCCGAAACATCACCAATTCCTCCTCTCCAGAGATGCTGTCTGTCCCGCTGAGTTAATCTAGCATTTTGTGTCTATCTTTGGTGTAAACCACCATCTGCAGTTCGTTTATACACATTATTGTAAAACTTACTGTATATGGGCTGCTTGATCTTTATGTATGTACCCACTGCCTATATTCGCTATTACCTCCAATTTAACTTTCCACATTTGGAAGACCAATCTCAGCTATCCAGTTGAACTTGGAACCAAGGCCCTACGTGACAGTAGAGCACCTACATGTATGGAATGCTCATGTGGGTGGGCAAGAACAACCCACTGATTTCCACTGGCTCCCTTAATATATGCCAAAGCCCTGTCCTCAGATCTGAAGCTTTATCAATGTTTCTGATGTAAAGTTTATTAATAATCAAAATACCTAAAAATAAGCAAATAAACATTAAACTAAACATAAAGAGTTACAAATAATGTACCATCCCATCCGCACAACCGCGCATCGGTATTCAAGTGAATCTGCTTGTGGTCTCAGTTTCTGCACCAACCACATGTGAGATCTCAGAGTAGATTCCCAGAGTAAAATGTCATGAAATCTCAGCAAGTTCCTGTTCAGCCATAGGAACCCATACAGGCTCAAGGAAAGTTGAGGATCTTAACCAGTTTGATCTATCTTTAATCAGACTTCATCTGACTTTATCTTGCACTAAATGTTATACCCTTTATCCTATATCTATACTCTGTGGACGGCTTGATTGTAATCACGTATAGTAGTTTTGTTGACTGGATAGCACAAAACCAAAAGCTTTTCTCATTATCTCAGTACGCGTGACAATAATAATGAACTAAACTAAACTAAAACAAAAATTAAAAATATATACCCATCAAGTTAAGAAAGATAGGTGCATTGCATTTGGTTTAATGATTTAAATATGAATATCATTTACTTTGGCTAGTAATGAGAACTGCTTCAACCGTTTTAAGTTCTCTATTAGATAATTACTAATATTCAAGTACTGGTAACTAAATACTTACAGTGTATGTGCAGATGCTGTTATTATCTACAATGTTTTTACTCAATCTGCTGTAGAAATACATGAAGTAATAGTATAAACTAATTAACACAGCACCAGCTGTTCCCACTGTTTGGCAGGCATCTGTAAATTGGGAGCTGCAATATTTTTCTGCGTAATTTAGTTTGTAGTGGTTGTCATGTCCTAATATTAGAGGTTTTAAAGTCTGTTAATAGCACATTGGCGTTGCGCAGTCTGTTATCTTGTGTGTGTGAAGGAGGGAGAGAGGGAGAAAGAGAGAGGGAGAGGGAGAGGGAGGGAGGGAGAGAGAGAGAGAGAAAGGGAGAGAGAGAGAGAGAGAGAGAGAGAGAGAGAGAAAGAGAGAGAGAGAGAGAGAGAGAGAGAGAGAGAGAGAGAGAGAGAGAGAGAGAGAGAGAGAGAGAGAGAGAGAGAGAGAGAGAGAGCAAAAGAGAGAGAGAGAGAGAGAGAGAGAGAGAGAGAGAGAGAGAGAGAGAAACAGTTATCATTGCAGATGGAACAGATGGCAGATGTACAAGTGTGAAAATTGATGGATGGGATATGATGTCATTACTTAGAGTTAACAGAGGAAAATATTTTTTTTAGGTATTTGACCTCTATGTTTTGGCCCGAGCTAATCTTAATTTTTAATTCTGAACTCCTTTGACACATTATTCATGATTTAAAAAGTGTTGCTTGCATCCTTTTATGTTGTCATTTAACCATTCTGTATGGGAGGTTACCTTTAATGCATCGCAGATAAAGGCAATTTATAGAAATTATGCTCGTGGTGCTCAGTATATATTTGCTTGTCCTATTTCACTGTTTTTTTCTGTGATTCGAACCATATGTTCTGTGATTAAATTATGGCTAAACTAAAAAGCACATTTATATGAAAATTGGTGGCTCCCGTAATCTGTGAACAAGGCCAGGAAATGATAAATACAATCTGCAAACAGATTAGAATTCATTAGAAAGGCCGTTAAACTGATTTAGGTGGCTATAGCTTCCTTTGTGAATGATGATTTTTTTTTGCAAAGTCTCACACATATTCACCTTGCTTAGATTGTTGAAAATCTATTTCTCTTATTTTCTTATGATGACAATAATTGCAGACAGTCATCAAGGTGTTGCTGGGTGCAGACAATGTGAGAGCCTGGAACAGATATGCAGTTTACTTTATTTGTAAGAAGAGGCAAGAATCAGCAAAAGCAAAATGAGAGGATATTGTTCAGATTTTTTTTAAATAGACACCTATATCAACATTTATGTTCCAATCTATTCAGTCAATGGCAATAGATGCACTGTTTTAGATTTGCACTTCTTTGTCAGAATGTGTGGCATATTGTGTAGAGAAGATAAAATATTAGTACAAGGCATATTTGTGCTCACTGATTTGACTGTGCCATATGGGCCTGGTCCTGGGAGCAGGACCCTGGGCAGCCTTAGCTTGCCATATGGTTGGGGTGGAATAGAGAGGGTTAGAGCCTAACCCAAGCTGAGCTTGCCATATGGGCTGGGTGGAGTTGAGTGCAGGCTGGCTGTTGCAAACACATCTGCACCCACGCATCTCAAAGAAAATATGCACAAGGATATATAAATAATAGAACTTTTGTTTTAGAAAAGATCGGCCGTTGGCTCAGATGAAAGTGGGTAAGCTGATTTCCACTGCTCCTTCCACACACAACAGTGCCTATTTAATAGATGAATAATCAACGTGAGCTGGAGTTTGTTGGAGAATGGCATCAATCATTTATAGTGGTGACATTTTCACATTGCATTTAACATATGGTATACAAGAACACTTTACAATTGTATGCTAAAGATAGACAAAAGAACTTCTTACATTAATTATTGTATGTAAGAAGCATTAATAATATATTGTCAATTTTGTACTGAAATATAACTTTGCTTTGAGCTCATATATGCCTTATTTATGACATATTTATAATAAATGAACACAGTGCTTGTTTCTCCTTCCCTGCTTCAGTTAATTTGTGTCTTTTTTAAAGGAATAACTTAAAATGAGCATGTGATTTTATAATTTAGAAATATCAACTTTATAAATTAATGAAAGTGTTATATTAACAAAATCACAGGGAAAGAAGACATAAACTCTCTGGACTACCATGCATCTATAGTTAAAGCTACATGTGCATGGGGCATTGTGACCATTTATAATGAGTAAAGATATTTTGTTTACTAGTTCTAAGGCCTTTATTAACTGCAGCCTTTTCTATGATTTTACAGCAGATAAACATAACCATGGCATGAGTAGTTACTACATAAGGAGTTTGGCTAGAATTAAAATTAAGCAATGGACAGTCCAGACCAGGGCCTTATCACAGCATGGTAGTGGACCTGATTGGCATGATGCCCTTGGCATCCTTTGTAAGGTCATTACCAAAATAGACAAGGAAGAGACCATTTCAGAGTCTTATCTCTGCAAAAAGGATCTAGATAACGCAGCATAGTGGCCAAAGTGATCCAACATGTTTTTCATTTCTAGTGAAGTTACCTGAGGTGTTACTGGAGGTGAGAACCATGTGGGTCTTCAGGTTGGGGTTGTGGCTTGTGGTCTCTCGAAGTTTTGCTACAAATTCTCAGCCTCACCCCCCCCCCCCCCCCCCCCCCGTTATCCTGCTGACCAACAAGTATCCATCTACGTTAATCCCATTTACCAACACGTGGTGCATAATTTTCTTACATTGTGTTCTGTTTTAATCCATTTCATGAGATGTGGCTATTATTGACAATGACAATGCTTTTCATTGCCTCTGAATCAAGAAGATCTTCTTCTTGCATTTGAGGCAGCAGACGTCTGCAGCAGGGTGATGCCATCTGGTTTGACATCCGTAGGTGCCTGCTCTAAAAGGGCGCATGCTCCGGGTTGGCGCCAAGCTGCGGTGCTGCTGCTGTCTCGGTTTGTTGTTGTTCGCCTGACTGAGGTCAGTTGACAGGGCTCACCACGGGGGAGGTCGACTACACGAGCCCCAATCAAGAAGGTGGATTAGAGACAATCATATTGCTAGATATGAAGCAGGTTCAGTTAAGGATAGCAAATTTCCTTCCATATGGGCTTTTATTACAGTCTGGTAGTTTCATAGTTTTTAGCTTTTTAATACCAGAAGTATAATTACAAATTTAATTTCCTCAGCTGCTATGGTGGGACTTAAACACATGTCTCCAGATCACTGGTCCAGGCCTTTGACTATTAGTAACTTCACCCCTTGCTGCTACACAGCACAGCAACCTACTTGCAAAAATAAGGACAGGAAGTTTTTAATTTAATTACAACACTCACCACCACCTCCAAACCCCCCCCCCCCCCCCCCTCAGCCCCCTCCCCCCCACCTCCTCCCCAAGACCATCACCACATTCATATTGTTTTCTGTGTGGCTCAAGTTTACACCTGGGGGAATGGGCCTTTGCTGTTTGCAGGAAAATACCCGAATATCCCACTGATCTCACTATGGTCAGTAGTAAATAATCTTGGTGAATGTGGTTGTATCTCTACAATAACCGACTCATTGATTCTGTCAGGCAAACTCCTCCTGAAAAAGTAAAGTGGAACAAGTTGTGAATGGAAACCAAATGTGCATCCATTAGATACATCAAACTGTTTAACCAATGTACTTGCCATTTACTATGTACTTCTGAATGCTTGAAGAAGAAATAATCTTTGGATAAATAGTGCTGATTTTAGAACTGGACCTGCTTTAAGATATGTACTGAAACTCTCTATCCAACTAAGTTGTGAGAGTCTGTTACTAAAGAGACTAGTGGTTCAAGAAGCCAGGTCATCATCCTCTTAAGGGCAAATGTAGAGGGGAAATAAAAGTTGGGTGAATGAACACATACTGTAAAAAATAATTAAAGAAAATTGACAGGGCACGACATGTATTGACTGAAGCTAATTTAAAAAATATACTTTTGAAAAGTTAGTTTGAAATAAATCACAAGGGTTACTTTATGGATTAGTATAGAGTCTGGAAAGTTTTACATTCAAACAATATTCATTTGCACCCAATATTATTTTAAGTCAGATATTGGTTGCTTTCTACTGTTTTCATATTGATTGACATAAAATGTCATAATCTCAGAGGGGTGGCATATAGCTATTTAGAGTCAAACTGCTATTAACTTGAATTAATGACTATTTGATCCTGAGGAAATTGGAATTACCATCAGCAATATTAGTCAGAATGTTTAAGAAATCTGTGCCAAAATCTTCTTTCTCTGAATGTACTGACTAAATGACTTTCTAGTCTCATTATATCATAAAGAATACAATAAAAGCATGTTTAGAGTTTGAAAGGGATACAAATAATTGTAATTCCTGGTTTGACAGTTCAAGCAAAGGATAGAACATAAGAATACCACAAGATAGAAAGAGTAAAGGGCCTGTCCCACCAGCAAGTGATTGCATGCGTCTAGCGCGACCAATCGTGGTCGCTTGAGGCGTACGGCTACACGGGGCTGGTCCCAATTCGAACCGCGGAGGCGTACGGATTGTGAGGGGCTGGTCCCGACATCATACTCACCAATCAGCTGGGCAGGAGGCAGGCCGACTGAATTTGGATGTCGCACGGCGTCGGACGGTGACATCATCACGCAACGGCACGCCGGGCGGTGACATCATCGCGCAACGCCACCCCCTAGTCGTACGCCGTTAAGACGCTGCATACGACATCGAGATGCTGGGTACTACGTCGAGACACTGCATACGCCCATCGAGACGCTGCATACGCCCTCAATGCACCTGTGGGCCGACAGGCCGCTAGCGCGCGGGATTTTCGGACAGTGCAAGATTTTTGGAGCCCCGCGCAATGTCGGGACCCAGCCCCGCACAACTCCATATGCCTCCGCTGATCGAAGTGGGACCGGCCCTGCGAGGCTGTATGCCTCAATCGACCACGTTTGGTCGCGCTAGACGCATGCAATCGCATGCTGGTGGGACAGGCCCTTAAGCCTCTCAGGCCCTCAAGCTTACTTTCCCATTCAATATGATGCACTGATCTGCCCACGATGTATTCTATTTGAGTGGATTCAAGTACATAACCTTTAAACTTGATTTCCATCTGAGTCAACTCAGTGGAGGTGTTACACAGCAACTATGAATTGAGAAAAGATTACTCTGCACAATTCCATGTTGTGTGAGGCAGAATACACCATGATTTGGATAGGTTTCATGGATGGAGGAGGCAAGTATTGTGAAAATTGAATGGACTTTACATCCCTTTGCCCTCATCACTACGGGAATTATTCTCGCTGCCTAACTTTACCTCCTTGATTTTCTTTGGTATATACTGCACAAAAAATATCAATATGGAAGAAGAATTGAACTTTGAATGCTTTGGGTTGATTTCAAAATTTGATACATTTGGGATATGTATGTGAAACTCTCTCAGTGACTGTAGCGTTTGGCCAGGCGGTCCAATTTCTTCCCATGTTCCAAAGGTATGATGGTCAGCACTTTGGAACAGCAAAACAATATTGTGAAGAAACTCAGTGTGTCAATCAGCATCTGGGAATAGAAAGGAATGGTGCATATTTCAAGTTGAAACCCTACCTCAAATGTTGACCGTTCCTTTTTATTCACAGATGCTGCTCAACCCACAGATGTTCCTTCAACAAATTGTTGCTCCAGATTGCAGCATCTGCAGACTCTTGTATATCCTGGTTTGTACTTTAATTGTTCACTGTAAATTATTAATTGCATAGGTAGGTGGTAGAAGAAGCAACGTAGAGATGATGGAAAAAAAATATCATAAGGGAATAAATGGGGGAATGGACGATGAAAATGCCCAGTGATCTAGCACGGAGTCAATGGGCCAAATGTCATTCTCCGATCATACAAGAAAATGTCAAACCCTTCAAGAAAGTGGGCATTTTAAATGTCAGCTTTATTAGGGGGATGGAAGCCAATATCAGAGCTTAATGGCATTGCGATGTTGCATTTTTGACATAATTATTCTTGGAAGCTAAACAATTGGACCCTTTATAAACCTATTTGATGATTCCACTTTATAATATTGTTTGATGAGGAAGCTACAATCAATAGAAAAAATGGGTGAATGATCATCAAACAAAAACTGAGATGTTGGAAGAACTTGGAATGAATTATAGAGTCAGAGTATTATACAGCAAAGGTCCTGTGGGCAAATGTCCATGCTAACCATGTTGCCTATTGGAGCCAGATCCCTGTGCCTGTACCTGGTCCATTTCCCTCCAAACCCCTCCTATCTATACACCTGTATGTGTCTTTTAAATATAGTAATTATACCTACCCTATCGTTTCCTCTGACAGTTCATTCCGTGTACACACTACCTTCTGTGTAAAGAGGTTGCCCCTCAGATCCTTTTAGAATTTGTTCGTTCTCATCATAAACCTGTGGCCTCAGCTATATTTTTTTCTAAGAGAAAGACTATACAAGGAATAAAAATAAATGTATAATTTTCTACTTTGAGTAGGAAGAAACTGCAGATGCTGGTTTCCACAGTGTATAGACACAAATGCTGAAGTAACTCAGCAGGTCAGACAGCATCTCTGGGGATGCTCTTGGATCCTTGTGTCTGTTTTCATTTTCTACTTTGTTGAATAACTTCATACTGAATTATATAATGTCATTTCTTCAGTTAAACTGGGAAAAAAATGCATGCCACACACTATTGGTTCATGTTAAAAATCATAACTTTGATTGTTGGCACTTTTCATAGCAAAGTAGTAAAATAGGAAATTATATACTCCTTCCGTTTGTTTGCAGATGAAGTCCTGATGTCAAATCCAACTGCAAGAGACTGTTTTGAGAAACTTTCCCTGGCTAGCCAACATCTACCACCAGGCTTCCCAGCTCCCTTCCTCTTTCCAGATGGACTTTCTTCCATAGAAACTCTGCTGACAAATATCCAGGTGAGTGTAGCTAGAACTGGTGTGGTGATCTGGGTACCAAGATATTTTCACTGTCTCAGGTTGCTGCAATATTTTACGTTATTATTATATTTTGTGTTATTGCATTAACTTTAGCAAAGTAGTGTGGTATTACTTTAAGAAAATAGTAGCAGAACCTCCTGTAAACACTAAGAAAGGTCAAGCAACATTTGATATGGTCCACATCCTTCCAAACCTCTGCTATCTATGTATCTGTCTAAGTGTCTTTTAAATGTAGTAATTATACACACCTCTACACTTCCTCTGGCAGCTTGTTACATGCATTCACCACTTTCTGTGTGAAGATTAAGACAGAAAACAAATTGGTTTTAAGCTGAAGAGATAGAGGAGGAATCAAATGATTACATTACAGTCACAGAATTGTACTACAGAGACATGTTCTCTTCAGACCACCATATCTGTAACCATCTACATTAATCCCTTTTATCCTTGATTATGCATCCTTCTATGCCATGGCTACTTATTTATCTTGCACAAGTGCCTCTCCAACATAGTAAGCTCACCTGATTCCACCACCTCCCCTGAATCCTCTGATATCAACCATCCTCTGGGTTAAAAAAACAGACTTCTCAAATACCCCCTTTGAAACTCATTCCTATGTCCTTAAACCCACAGCCTATTGTTTCTGATACCCCTCCCATGGGGAAAAAGAGTTTGACAATCTATCTGTGCCTCTCATTATCTTATATCAGGCCACTCTTAGCTTCTCACACTTCAGGAAAAACAATCCAGCCTATCTAATTTCTCCCCATAACTAAAGCCAATCCTGGTTAATCACCTTTGCACTTTGTCCAGCAGAATTGTATCTTATAGTGCGGTGACCAGAACTGCACACAGTGTTTCAAGTGTAATGATTAGGCTACTGGTTTAGAGGCTAACTTCTGACTCATTGATTTGGGCACAAGAGGTTCTGGCAATATGATTTGAGTATGTTTCCCTATTCAGAACATAGTATGTTGAGCAACTCTGACAAGATCATAAGGAGGCATCTCTGAGGACTCAATTCTACTGAGCATTATTGATGATTTAAATAAATGAGTTGTTGAAGTTTACAGCCACCATGATTTATACACACATCCAACCTTGGTTCAATAAGGAGTGCAGGAGGGCAAGCAGAGAGCATTGGCTGTCATACCAAGAAATGGGATGCTAGCTTGTGAAGCTTTGATAGAGGACACCTTGCTTGCTAAACGCTAAAGATAGCTTATGATAGACGAAACTAAGTAATGTCACAGCCAAGAAATCAGATCAATGCTTGATGTCCCATAATCAAAATGTAGTTATTCACTCAGGCTGCACTGACAACACCACCAACAGCATTGATTACATCCACTAAAAAGGCAAAGCATTTGATGCAGGAAACCATCAGCTATAGGTTCCCTTCCACACCACACACCCTCTTGACATGGAATAATATTGTTGAAGCTTCATTGACTGTGTTTAAATTCAGCACCTATCTCCCCAAAGGCAGGAGCTTCACTAAAATTAAAGAGGTACAAGAAGGCAGTTCACCAACACATTCTCGAGGGCAATTGGGGATGAGTTAACTGGCATTCTAATGATGTTCAGGTAGCAGTTATATATTTTATTAAACTACAAAGGGATGGGTAATGGGTCCTTAAAAATGTGACGTGCCCAGTGCTTCAATATGCTAGATTTTTCCAATAGCAAATACAATCATTGAACAAATTATTCACGCCTAAATTAAAATCATTGGCCATGTGAATGCAAATATTTCTAATTTCTGTTTAATAGGTATCTTACACCATAAAATAGTAAGATTAAATGAGAACTTACCAGTTTGAAGTTTGATCTTTATTTTATGAGAAGTTACGATGAGGGATTACGTGACGATGCCCCGCCAGGTGCATGCACGTCATACTTCAAAGCAGTGGCATGAAAACACAGTAACTATAGTCGAAGTGATGTAGTAAGACTCAGAAGACTAGACCTACCAGATGATCTTTGCGATTATGAGGGTTGGCAGCGGAGGGCACGTGATCCCTCATCGTAACTCCTCATAAAATAAATATCAAACTTCAAACTGGTAAGTTCTCATTTAATCTTACTATTTTACTTCGTAGTCACGTGAGTGACTACGTGAAGATTTCAAAGCTCTGCGATTTCATGCTGTAGATCTATTCTATACGGCACACTGCTTCAGTTGACACAGGAGTGAACAAATAATGTATTGAACATTGCTCAAATTATTCAATAAACATTTTTTAATAATAAACAAAAACATTAATAACCCCTCTATCCCAGAGGGGAATTACAAATGAATTTTAGAAAATAAATCAAATGGAACCCAAAACAGCATGCCCAAAACCTTGCACTGTCAGGACAAGTTTGTCATAAAACTTGGAGAAGGTCGCCTCCCTAGACCATCCTGCAGCCCGAGGATTTGATCTAGAGGCACATCCTGTGCCTTCACTGCGGATGTTGATGCCACCCTGGTGGAGTGAGATTTAAAGACATGAGTGTCTACTCCAGCACAATCCAAAACCTGTTTCAACCATCTAGAGATAGTTTGTACCGACAACCTTTTATGAGATATATATTTTTCCAGAACAAGGGGTCACAGTCTAAGGATAAGGGGGAATTCCTTTAGGACCGAAATGAGGAAAACATTCTTTACACAGAGAGTCGTGAGTCTCTGGAATTCTCTGCCACAGAAGGTAGTTGAGGCCAGTTCATTGGCTATATTTAAGAGGGCGTTAGATGTGGCACTTGTGGCTAAAGGGATCAGGGGGTATGGAGAGAAGGCAGGTACGGGATACTGAGTTGGATGATCAGCCATGATCACATTGAATGGCGGTGCAGGCTCGAAGGGCCGAATGGCCTACTCCTGCACCTATTTTCTATGTTTCTATGTTTCTAAGAGGTTTTTTGTGGCTGATGAGCATTGCTGTCTCAGTCTCTGAGACTCTTAAGGGCCTGCAACTCTATGCGATTAGCGCGACCTAACGTGGTCGCTTGAGCCGTCGGGCGTCGCGGGGCCGGTCCCACTTCGATCGCCGGAGCCGTGCGGAATTGTGCGGATTTCGTCCCGACATCGCTCCGAAAAACTGACTGTTCAAAAATTCTGCACGGCAACGGCTTGTCGGCTGGCAGTCGCCTCGACGCATTACACACTGCCCCGACATCGTGCCTCCGTGAACCTGTCTGTAGGTGCCTCCATAAGCCTCTATGTGTGTGGCTCTGTGGCCCTCTGTGTGTGTGTGTGCCTCTGTGCCCCTCTCTGTGTGCCCCTCTCTGTCCTGGCGAACTTACCTTAGACTTCGCTCCAAGTTCGCCTCACTTTGCGCCGTGTTGCGCCACTCACCCGACCTCCGCACGGCCCCTGCTGCCGGTTTGGTCGCACTTGCCGCATGCAGGCACATGCTGGTGGGAATGGCCCTGTGCAGGGATCACCCGACCTCCGCGCGGCCCCCGCTTCTAGTTTGATCATGTTCATCGCTTTAGATGCTTGCACATGCTTGTAGGACAGGCCCTTTAGTTACCTCCATATATTGACTCAGGTGCATAACTACACATAGCCTTCGGTCAACAGGGTATGCTTTAAAGCTTACTTTGGTTCTGGCCATACCTGGCCTGCTTTGTTTGATTAAATCATATACATAAAACATCATGTTATCTACAGAAGAATACATGCTATCTAGCCTTAGCTTTTGCAATGTTTAAACCAGCTGTGCTGATATTAGTGCCATGAGCATAACCACTTTAAGTGTGAATTTCTGAAAAGATAGTGACGCGATTGGAGCCCATTGCCGAAGCAGTGTGAGGACTATGCTCACATCCCAGATTTCTGTATATCTAGGCTTAGGAGGGTTTTTGTTAAAGATACCTCTCATGAATCAGGACACTAGCAGATGAGACCCGATAGATTGTTGTTCTGAAAACTGCCCTAAATAGGAGGACAAAGCACTCCGAACATTATTAATGGCATTCTAGCTCAAGTCTTCATCAAAATGCAATGTAGCAAGGAACTCCAATACATCCGGTATGCTTGCAATATGATAAGATATATCTGACTGCAAGCAAAACATCTCACATTTCTTAATATGAGACACATATTGTTTTTTAGTGCTATCTCTCCAAGCCGCAGTAATCACATCCATGGTCCTACTCGTCAGTCCAAGCCCTTAGAACGGTCTGGTCAGAACCTGCAGATTAACAGATTTATACGATCATGTAACGGAAGACTTTCTCCTGTTACCGGATGAGCCAACAAATTACTGCACTTGGGGACAGTCATGAATGGCTGAGACATCATTTTCTGAACCAATGGCTGTGTAGGCCAGTCGGGAACAACCAAAAAGCCTGAGGCGGAGTCCTGCTCTATTTTGGTGAGACATTGCCTGATGAGGCAGAATGGGGGAAAAGCGTAAAAGAACGTACGTCCTCAATGTAGCGAGAATGCATCCACCGCTACTGCTCCCGGATCTGGTTCCCACAAAACGTAATTAGGCAACTGGTGATTTAGCCTGGATGCAAACAGATCTATGTCTGGCAAACCATAGGGGCTGACAATCATTTAAAAAACATCAGGATTTAGCATCCACTCTATGTTGTCATTAAATTCCGCCACCACATTATCTTTACCTGGTAGGTAGATAGCTGAGACCCAGATATTTCTGGAAATGCACCAGTCCCAAATGAGGTTAGCCAGATTATCACATGATTCTGACCTAATTCCTCCCATGTGATTGATATAAGCAGCAGCCGTGGTATTGTCAATCTGGAGCTGAACATGTAAATCATTTATTGCTGAAAAATATGCTTTTAATCCATAGAATGCATCCAGCAATTCTAAGTAATTTATACCATGCCTTTGCAGGATTAATTCCTCCTGCACGCTCCATCTACCACCACAGCTAGACTCGCTGTCCGTGGCTCCCCATCCCAAAGCATTGACATCTGTTTGTAAAACCACTGAAGGTTGTTGAGTCAAAATGTTTTTGGTACTTCATGCAATATTGGATATCCACAATTGCAATTCGGCAATGGCTTTGGCTGGCAACTGCATTGTTCTGTCGAAATGACCTGCATGTTCTTTAAGTGCTTGTTCTCTAGCTCATTGCAAACTTTGATAGTGCAGAGGCCCAAACTGCATTGCAGGGAAAGCCGCCACTAATTTACCAATAACACTGGCTACTAGCCGGATGAAGAGTTGTTGCTCTTCTACGAGACTGCTACAGACCTCCATGTTTCAACAGCCTTGGCCGTAGGCAAAGTCAATCACGTATCAACTGAATCAATGACAAACCCCAAATTGTTGATTTTTTGGAATGGTACTAGCTTTGATTTTGTTGGATGGAAGAGAAAACCTAAGCTCTGAAATAGGTGTTTGGTTGCTGAAACCGACTCCTCAGCTGCTTCCTGATTGTTGCTTACAATTAAAATATAATCTAAATAAGCCATCACAATGTGATTCTGGGCATGAAGTAGGGCCAGAACTGGTTTCAACAATTTTGCAAACAACCTAGGAGCTGAGGTTAACCCATTGGGCAACGCTTTAAATTGCCACAGCTGTCCCATTTAGCTGAACTAAATTTCAAGTATCTACAGTACTGATGATGAATTGGTACTGAATAATATGCATCTTTCAGATCTATGGTCGCCATATAACAACCTTTTGACAACAGCTGTTAAGCAGTACTGAAAGTATCCATTTTAAAATGCCTATACTGGACATAGGAATTTAACTGGGTTAGGTCCAGAATGACTCAACACCCACCATCTTTTTTCTGCTTGGGGAATATATTGGACACAAATTGTTGAGGATGATATACCGTCTTCTCAATTACCCCTTTTTGGAATAAAACCACAATTTCATCATTCACCTGCAGAGTTTCTGGTCCAGAAAAAAACAATACCCGGCTAGGCATGTTTTGTGCAGGTGGATGTATTCCTAACATAAACTCAATTCAAGACCCCAAGACACTGTCCAGTGGTGCTGGATGTTATGCAGCACCATTCATCATAAAACAATTGCAACCTACCCCCAACCGGAGGGTGTTCCCCAGAATCAGTTACCCGTACCTCCATAGCCGACCTTGAATTTCTCACTCTACTGGCCATGTTGGGGTTGTAGTTGGGGTACGACTGGTAACCCTCTACTTGGGCCTGCTCCAGCATCTGACGGCGTACGACTGGTAACCCTCTACTTGGGCCTGCTCCAGCATCTGAAGCCCATCTGGTTGAAGAAGACCTGCGAGGTGGTATCCAGGCCGAGGGTGTGTAGGTTTTCATGAGGTCAATGGTTTTGGCCTCTTCCTCTAGGTCTTTGACCTGTTTCATCAGGTCTTCGCCGAATAAGAAATTTGGTGCCTGCGTAGCGTGGGTTTAATGTCGGTTTGATGGCAATCTTCTGGATACAATTTATCTCAAAATGAGCATTGCACAGCAGGGCCAACATATCCTGCTGTGTTCCCAACATTGGCGCTCCTTGGACCATTTGCCCAAATGCCTGCCCCCACCAAATTGAGGACTCACTGGAAAACTAAGTTCCTGCCCCCTCATCGATGTGCTCATTTGAGCCCAGATAGCCAAGTTCACGGTGGCTACCTTGAGCGACGCACAGTTAACAGGTGACTGATAATGATTTGTTGTCTGTTCCATAATGGAGTCCTGGAGCTGGTGAGAGGCCATATAGTTTATATTACAAGCCAGATTTTCCTCCATGGCTTCACCCGTTCCCTCTGGAATGGCATAATTTCTAGCCACATCCGGGACACCTGGAGCATGGCTCATGTGCCTTGGTGTATGCACAAAGCAGTGACACCTACTTCAGGGTCAGAATCCTCCTACCCTGGCTCTCCCGAGTCTTGCTCTAGGGAGGTCTCGACCAGCCCTAAACAAGGTGCTGGTGAGGGTGATTCCCATTGGAACTCATAGGCGTTCAAGTCCTCCTCGCCATACGGGCCTCTGACTGAGGCTGTTCCAGGACGTTGTTGGGGAATCTTGGGGGTATGTGACCCCTATTGGAACACTTCATGGTTCATTATAGTTTGAATCATTTGTTCCATTTTGTCTAGACGTCCCCAGACCTTCTTGTTGGAAGGAGGGGAGTCTTCTTTGTCACACTTGTCAGAATAAATGGGCCTGACTGACTTGCGTTTAGACTTTCTCCCTGCTGGAGTGGCCACAGCACCCTGAGGCACCGGAGTTAATGGAGGCAGTTGAGCTGCCGGCGCTTCTGCAATGGGCATCGGAACCGGCGTTATTGCAGCCGGTATTTCCTTACCCGAGCTACGAGTACTAACCGCGACCCTGTGAGTAAGGCTCTTACTACGAACGGCAGCACTCTTTTTTCCAACTCTCTCCATCTTGAAAGTACTCCCACTGGCTCCTGAACCAGTCTTACGGAGTTTAAATACCTGCAGAAAGTTTAAAATCACTTACCTGCCGGTTTATTACATACCGCTGGTGGAGCTGCGCTCTCCAGCCCGTCAGTGCGCCATGCATCAGACGTAATGACGCGCATGCGCCTGGCGGGTCTTCTTCACATAGCCACTCACGTGACTTCGAAGTAAAATGAGACTATACAATCCCCTTTCCCTGTACTCGTTCCAAAAATCTATCCTATCCTTCCCTAACTTTGCAGCCCTTCAACAATTTCCTTTTTAAATTTGGAACACATTTACTTTTAATTGGTATTACTGAATCTGCTTTGTTTCTGATTCCAGGCAATGCATTCCAGAATGAAATTCACTGTTTTGAAAAAAACTTCCCTTCTGCTTGTTCTGGCAATTATTATAAATTACAGTCCACTGGTAACAGAGTCTATCACAAGTGGAATCAATGTATCCCTATCAACGATCAAAGTCCATGATAATTTTTAATACCTTTATTAAATCTTACATTGACCTTTCCTGCATCTCATTATTGCTGGGTTATTTACAAAGCCTGTGCAGGCAACTTTTTCCTTAGTTGCATTACTGCTGTAATTCCTGGCAATGATTTAATTTTATCTTTTCAGCCAATCTTGTTATTTAGTGTTTCTATAAAATGTTTTCAAAATTGTGTGTAATGATAAGGAGTATTATACTTTATTTAGCAACTAATTAATTTTAATGCAAGGTTATTTTACTGAAAGTGATAAATGGTCCTCATCATAGCAACTCATAGTTAAGTTAGTTGAGATCTACTTTTAAACAATGCATTTTTCAGACTATCTAAACTACTAAAACCCAGATATTATGAGTTTACTGCCCTTAAAACATTTGCATTTTGTTGTAGTTATTTTGAACAAACTTGTATTACTGAACATGCAAATGTACTTTGAAGACATTGTTGTCAGGTTGGATATTTGTGCTCAGACACTGATGTTAAATGCAAATGTGGTAGAAGCTCGATGTTTCCTTCCCAAAATTCATTTTAGTTCCAATCAAAATTCAGAAATGAAGTTAGATATGATCAATGATGAATTGTGTTTGTATGTACAGTGTTCCCAATAGATATCTGAGTCAGACACTGTAAATTGCTAGTTCTAAGCTTCCCCCCCAGTCTAGTTCCAGTCAAAAACCACTGAATCAAGCACTTGATCAATTAATCTTTATTTTAACAAAACACAATTCCAGTTCCCATCACTGTACCTCACCACCGTGGGTTCGATCCTCGTATCTGCCTGTTCAAGCCCTCTAGGCCTCGCTCAAACAGAGACACTCCAGAAGGTCACACAATCCTAAGCGCTCTCCCAGAAGATCGATGCGGGACCTCGTGGCAGTGGACTTTTATAGGTCCCGGGACCACGTGGGGCCAAACCGCATGGGGTGGTCTCATTACAATCTAATTACAGATATTGATTAACCCATACATAACAGACATTTCCCTAACCCAATAATACATCAGTTAACACATTGTATTCAAACAGGGCTTCTCAAGGAAGCAAACATAGCAACATTTATCCCGATCTGCAAGAAAACCAGACAAGGCTCAATACCTCATCCAATCAACTTTAGGCAAAGTAGAACTCTGCAACATTATTTACAATTATTTACAATTATTTTCAAGGTGTATGTCTGGTTTACAGTCATCCAATCCATTCTACGCATTTTGCACCTAATTGACAGGGTCTTCAGATTCTTTTATTCTTTTCTTGCAACTTGTATCTAGGCTCTAGACACACTGGCACCACTCTGCAGCTTGTCCCAGCTCTGCAGAGAGCAATTCCATATTGACCAAATCTCCCAGCAGCCCTGAAGCTTTAACCCCATTTTAGTCCTAGCCTCTCCAATCTGGTCAGGATTAACATTCCTTCCTTTTTTATCATGTATGATAACCCATCATTTATGATAACCAAATAGTTCAATAATCAGCTAACCATATATACATATGCGTGTACATTACATTTCCCATCTATCAGCAACACAAAATGATGATGTTTCTTCCCAGAATCTTGCCAAGCGTCTGGAGTTTTCATGGGTGTAGCATCACAATTTCCGTCTGATGAGTCTTTACCTCCCAAGATTTCGTGGGCGCGTATTCCCTCCAGCCATGTTGCTGCCCATTCTTCCATCCCTTTCCATTGTCGAACCTAAAACCTAAAATTCCTGAAAAACCTGGGAGAAAGCAAGTTACCATCATGCACCCATGCTTTCCCATACATTCACTGTCATACCTATCCCTATTCAAACCTATTATATTCTACTCTATCACTGTATCCCTATTCCTATTCTGTTCACTAATATACTCTTTATTATCCTAGGATCAACAATAATCTGCCTTCTTTATATTCACACGATGTTATAATATGTATATCTGATGACGGGTCCTCATATAAATTTCAGCTGTGTTCAGCCCAGATTTCCCTAACGGCATGACTCTAATTTAAAACAAATCATGATAAGTATTCCAATTTAACCAAATTCAGTCTCAGCCTTCAATTTACTATTTCAAATTTCATTGTCCATCTCATCCTTCTCATTCTACAGCATTGTAGCCGATAATACAAGTCCATTCGAATTCCTGTGGAATCCCTAGCTGTTCAAATGTAAACAATCAATTTTTATATGCTGTCAATTTAATCATAAATCCAATTATGACTGCCGAATCAAGGGACAATTTCTTTCCACCTTGATAATATAAGCCGCTTTACCATCAAGGGTAAACAATTCAAATCCATTGGTTAAATATGCATCGGCTCTGCTATTCCTACACTCATTCAAATTTCCTCCCTCTACAATTTACTAAGTCTCTCTTCCATATTAACGAGGAGAGACGTCCTATTTATGTATGTCTCCTCACTATGTTAACTTGTTACTATGTTGACTTTCTCCAAATCTGGCCAGGATTAACACCACCAACAGTTAATGACATAGTAGAGTCAAAAGGCTTGTTTCTGGGCTGTATGACTATGACTCTATTTCATTGACGGAGACCCTTATACCCCTTGAAGTCCATGCCAACTCAAAGAATAATCCCATTCCACATTATTTTTCCACGTAATTGATTCTCTGCACATTCTGATTAACTCTTCCCCATACCCCATCCTGAGATTTTACTGCTCAAGTGTACACCAGTGGCAATTTACGTCACCAAAAAACCTTGCCAACTTATATGTTTTTGGGCTGTGAGTAACCAGGGGAAACAATCCTTCACAGGGAGAATATGCGTACTCCACACATGCAGCAGCAGAGATCAGGATTGAACCTAGGTCATTGGATCCATGAAGCAGCGCCACTAGGCTGCCAAATGACATAAATATTCATGTAACTCCCATTTTTGTCCATTCCAACATAATATGGAGCCGTCTCCGTGGACCTCGGAATGTAATGAGCTAGCTGCTGTTTTTTTAACAATAGTCATACAAAAAAATGTCGCATTGCTGATATTGAGAAACCTGACTTGGCAATTTCAGAAGTGTTGAAAAGCTGATCAAACACCAGTATGTACTAAAACAAACAGAAAAAAAAACATTCCCTCTCCAGAGATGCTGCCTGAACAAAGGAGCAATTCTGCCATTTTCTGCCTTTAAGTTTGTTTAAGTTATTGACTGTTTCAGGTTGGTGACCTATCATTGTAACCTGGAAAAGTAAAGAAAAGCTCATTTTAAGTTTCCTTGAAAGTTAGAAGAGGTAGAGAATGCAAAAGAATAGGCATGTGATGTGAAGGAGACCAGGGGACATTAAAGTGAGGTTGGTGGTAATGAAATCAGAATGTTTGTGGATAGTGAGTAAAATAAAAATCACCTGGAAACAACTGAAGGGGTTACGGAAAAACTGACAACTTGAAGATACAACAAGAATATAATGCCTGGGGTTACACAAAAAGCTGGAGAAACTCAGCGGGTGCAACAGCATCTAAGGAGCGAAGGAGATAGGCGACGTTTCGGGTCGAGACCCTTCTTCAGACCCTCGACCCGAAATGTCGCCTATCTCCTTCGCTCCTGAGATGCTGCTGCACGCGCTGAGTTTCTCCAGCTTTTTGTGTAACCCTCGATTCTCCAGCATCTGCAGTTCCTTCTTTAACACAAGAATATAATGCCTGATTATTTTCAAGTTGCTCCAACAATAAAATCCAGGCAAAAACTCTGGGTGGTATTGCATTTCTGGAGCTGATTTTCAGAGTATTTCTGCACTCTCGGGTAATCTTTAAAACCAGCACAGTGGTACAGCCAGAAGAGTCATTACCTTGCAAATCTTGGTTCAATCCTAACCTTGGGTGTTGCCTGTGTGGATTTTATACATTCCCTTGTAACCATTTGAGCTATTTCCAAAAGTCCAAAGGCTTGTGTGTTGATAGGTTAATTGACCACTGTGAATTTCATTTCGGAGTCACGTGAGTGACTTCGTGAAGAGCCCGCCGGCGCGCATGCTCGACATATCGTCGTAACGCGTTGCTGCGACGGCTGGCGGTGGAGCGCGCTCCTCGCCAGCCCTTCATAAGGGGCCACGGAGGTAAGTATTCTACCTTTAGTTGGTGGTCCTTGTTGTCTGATTATGTCTTGCAGCAAGGACATGGATGGGAGTTCGAAGGGCCGGAGGACGTCAGGACGAGTTCGCCGGTCAACAGTTCCGGGGCCTTTACCATCGGCAGTACCTGCAGCGCAGGCCGGGACTCAGGCGGAGATGTGGGTAAGCCCTGTGATTACAGGTCCAGATCCGCCAGCACACCACAGCTCGGAGGAGTTCGACGAGGAGGAGTGTGGTGTGCCGCCAGAGCAGGGGGACCCTGCCATGGCAGTCAGGTCGTCAGTGGGCTCGCTGGCGACCTCGAGCAGGGCACGTGCCGTTGCACGGTCTGTTCCACTCAGCCCTCCGAGAAGGGGGAGGGCAGGAGCCCAGAAGCCTAACCCTGTTAGGGCTAAGGCATTGCCTATCGCGGAGGAGCGGTCAGGTTCCAGGGCGAGACCCGGGGCGGCTGTGAGGTCCAGCCGGCAAACCCCGACTCTCGACGCCGGGACGGGTCAGTCGAGTCGGGTCTCGTCACGGTCGCCGAGCCCCCCATGGATGGGTGGGCGAGACCATGCGTCGGCAACGTCCACGATGTGGGCAGCCGGCAAGACTGCGCGGGCCCCAGGCAGCCATGCTTCGGCTGGTGCCGACACCTCGCCGCAAGTGCCCTTAGTGGCAGCGGCTTCAGCTCCCGCTAAACGGAGGCGGTTGAACACGCCCGCGCAGGAATCGCGCAGTTTCGCCTCGGCGGCTGTTAGCGACAACTACCGGCACCGGCAGGGCCTCGACGAGGTGCGGGCCGATGACAGGAGCCCGGTTTTCTTTTCAGAGCCGGAGGACTCCGACCACCTGAGTGTTCAGGGTGAAGGGCGTATTGACCGTATGGAGCGGCTGCTGGAGCTCCTGCTTCAACGTCAACAACAGCAGGGCAGCAACAGGCACAGGGCATCTTCACCAACATCTACTATCAGCCTGGAGCAGCAGGAGGAGGAGGTTCTGGTGGATCCCGTACCAACTCCGTTGGAGGTGCCAGCGGAGGAACTCTTGGATGTGGCGACCAAATTCGCGGCCCCACATACGGCTGGTCTTCCTCTAAATACAAAGCTGGCAGCCACAGTGGACTTTCTTAATAATCAGGTGCTGCAGGAAGAAGTCCTCATCCAGGCTATGAGCCGTCACAAGGCTCCATCAAACTGCAACTCCCTCAACGTGCCTGTGGTCAATACGCCAATATGGGGCAACATTAGTGCGGCTATCCGTCAACAGGAGCTAAAATTGCAGCGGATCCTGAAACTCCTCACGGCCGGTATTACCGCCTTTGCGCGGTCGGTGGACGGGGACGAACTGAATTTGGACCAGGAAGATGCTCTGGCCTTATTGTGCGCGACCCAGCACGAAATCAACGGGTTTCGCAAAAACAGCATCCGCCCAGCACTCAACCCGAAGTTTGCAGGATTGTGCAAACCACCGCCGCCGCCCCGTCAGCTCTTTGGTGAGGACCTCTCGAAGAGAGTCAAAGAGCTTGACGAACAAGCCAAAACGGTGGGGATCATGCGCTCTCAGAGTGCCCCCACACCGTCAGGCTCAAAAGCTCCATACATTCGCTCACGAGGGTCGGCCGGTGCCTCGACGAGGACTCGCCCTCTAGCTCCACAACGACAACAGCACCAGAACCAGCACCAAGGGTCTTTTTTAGGACAGGGTCGGCAGAGACCTTTGTGGAAATCGAAGACGCCGCGCCCTCAAGCCAACCCAGCACCTCCACGGCCACCCACACGTGTCAAGGACCGCCGGTAACCACGGAGGTGAGGGGGTCTGGTTCTCTGTTTTCTCTCTGTTTAACTTCCCATGTTGGTGGTCGTTTACGGTTGTTTTTGGATGCATGGGGTAATTTTACTGGTGATGAGTATGTGTTGCGGAATATTCAGGGGCATAAAATTGAGTTTATTAATGGCGACATTCCTCCATCCCAGCACATGCCTGGTCGTACGTTCAAATTGTCTGCTGCAGAACAGGCAGCAGGTTATAAGGAAATTTTAAGTCTGGAACAGAAGGGTGTGATTGAGAAAACGGTGCATGAGCCAATTGAATTTGTTTCGAACATATTTACTAGACCTAAGAAGGATGGAGGATGTCGTGTCATTATTGATCTAACCCGTTTGAATACGTTTGTAACATATACTCATTTTAAAATGGATACGTTTGAAACAGCCAAATCATTGATTTCTCATGGCTGCTTTATGGCATGCATTGATTTGAGGGATGCATATTATTCAGTATCCATCCAGAAAGATGATAGAAGGTTTTTGAAATTTATCTGGATGGGGCAACTTTGGCAGTATAAGGCTTTGCCTAATGGGCTCACTACAGCCCCTAGATTGTTCACTAAATTGGTGAAGCCAATCATGGCTTATTTGAGACAACGACATCATATAGTTATGGCCTATTTAGATGATGTCTTTATTGTGGGCCACACCCTGCAATTGGCTGAACAGGGTGTTGCAGCTGCTGTCAATATATTTCAACAATTAGGATTCATTGTCCATCCAGAGAAATTGAAGTTCTGCCCTGCCCAGGTAATTAATTACCTAGGGTTCACGGTGAACTCAATGAGCATGAGGATAACTATACCAATTAACAAAATTGAGGCAGTCACTAAGGTGTGCAGAGATTTAATTGGCACCAATATACCATCGATTCGGCATACAGCCACAGTAATTGGCAAGCTAGTGGCTTTGTTTCCGGCAGCACGATATGGACCTTTGCATTATCAGAATTTGCAAAGAGCTAAAATTACTGCGTTAAAACGGAACGCTGGTCATTACGATCGATCAATGCAGCTGCCGTCCGAAGCGATAACTGAGTTGCAATGGTGGGTGTGTCACATTAGCAACTCATTTAAGCCTGTCAAGGAGGCTAATCCGGTGGTATATTTACAGACTGATGCAAGCTCCAATGGCTGGGGAGCTATTGATAATTGCTCTAGTTGTGGGGGCAGATGGGACACCCTTGAGGCATCGATGTTGTTGACTCAAGGGATTAACTATTTGGAGTTGCTGGCAGCATTCCACGGACTTCGTGCATATTGTTCCAAGCTTGTTGGAGCACACGTCCGTCTCCAAATAGACAACACCACAGCTGTGGCATATTTAAACCATATGGGTGGTACCAGGTCAGTTTCGTGTGACAAATTGGCTAACTCAATTTGGCTCTGGTGTATTCAAAGAGACATTTGGATTTCAGCTACCTATTTGCCAGGTGAGCTTAATACTGTGGCGGACACTAGGTCACGCAAATTTAATGACAACATTGAATGGATGTTGCATCCTGAGATTTTTTCTAAAGTCACAGCCAAATTTGGTAAACCGGACATTGACCTTTTTGCGTCACGGTTGAACCATCAGGTACCAGCCTACGTTTCATGGGAACCAGACCCTGGGGCAATAGCGCTAGATGCATTCTCGCTGGACTGGGGGAATTGGTTTTTCTATGCCTTCCCTCCGTTTTGCCTCATCAGTCGGGTATTGCGAAAGATTCAGGCAGATGCTGCCAAGGGCATCCTTATTATACCCGACTGGCCCACACAGCCTTGGTATCCGGTGGTCTTTGACATGCTCAACGAACCTTGGGTCCTTTTGAAGGGTTGCCCACAATTGGTTACTCACCCTGTCTCAGGGGAGCCACATCCCTGCCATGGCTATTTAAATTTGTTGGCTTGCAGGTTCTGAACAGGCCGTTAGTCCAATACGGCCTCTCGGCTCGGACCATGGATACCATCGGGGCGTCGTGTCGAGAGTCCACAAGGCGAAGATACCGCTCGCATATTAAGAAGTGGGAAGCCTACTGCAGCCGCTCTCGCATCACGTACGATGACGTGACAATAACCGACGTCCTGGAATTCCTCGCGGGGTTGCACCATGATGAACACTTAAGTTACAGTGCCATCAACAGCGCCAGAAGTGCGCTATCATTCTACCTCAAGATTGGGGTAGGATCCAACAGGCTAGTGTCCAGACTCATGCAGGGTATATTCAATATGAATCCGCCCACACCACGCTATAATATCACCTGGGATGTCAGGGACGTATTAACCCTGCTCAGGACGTGGTCTCCCATGGAAGGGCTCCAACTGGACCAACTCACCATGAAGCTGGTGATGTTACTAGCGCTGACTTCAGCTCAGAGGGTACAGACACTACACAAACTTCGTGTCGACAGAATGACATCTACCCCTACAGAAGTAGTCTTTTTCATTGACGAGCTACTAAAGCAGCATAGACCTGGGTGCACAGGGTTGCAGCTGAAGTTCCCGGCATACCCCGCAGATGCTAGGCTATGTTTAGCCTCACATATCCGCCACTATGTCAAGGTGACGGCACGCATCAGAGGAATGGAGAGATACCTGCTTGTCACTCATAAGAGACCTCATCATCGAGTGACAGTCCAGACGATATCCAGGTGGCTTCGAGTCGTCTTGGGTAAGTCAGGTATCGACATTAATGTGTTCAAGTCTCATTCCACCAGGGCTGCATCGACGTCAGCGGCGAGGGTCATGGAGGTGCCCATGGACCAAATTCTCGCCACAGCAGGATGGGCGAATGAAGCTGTGTTCCAGCGTTTTTATAACAAGCCTGTTGCTGCTCCTCTACAGTTCGCAGAAGCCGTGCTGAATGCAGGTCAAGAACGTGGAGATGTCCCCGCATGAGGGGTTTTGATTTGTTATTAATAAATATGCTCTTGTTTTGCAGTATGAACTATTGAGCAAGTTTGTTCCTCCCATCCATCCCTGGTAGTGGTGTGTCAGCATGGACGTGGTCCAGGGCGTGTAATCACAGAAGCTTTGAAGTCTTCACGAAGTCACTCACGTGACTCCGAAATGAAATAGTAAGATTGAACGAGAACTTACCAGTTCGAAGGTTGATCTTTATTTTATGAGGAGTCGAAGTGAGGGATTTCGTGCCCTCCTCGTCCAACCCTCAATCACCTTCATCTGGTAATCTTAGTCAATTCAATCATACTATGCGAAGTCATTTCTATTGTTGGTTCTGTGATTCCACGCCGCTACTTTGAAGTATGTCGAGCATGCGCGCCGGCGGGCTCTTCACGAAATCCCTCACTTCGACTCCTCATAAAATAAAGATCAACCTTCGAACTGGTAAGTTCTCGTTCAATCTTACTATTCTCCCTGGTTTATAGGTAAATAATAGATCTGGGAGATTTGATGGGAATAGGGGATGAATTTAAAACAAATTGATACATGTAAGATTAGTATAAATAGGTTGTTTGGTGTTTGAGTTTAGGTTATTATCACGTGTACCGAGGTATCGTGAAAAGCTTTTGTTGCGTGCTCACCAGTCAGTGGAAAGACAATACATGATTACAATTGAGCCATCCATAGTGTACAGATACATTATAAACAGAATAACTGTGTTTGGCATGGACATTGGAAGGGGGGGTTAAAGAGTCTATTCCTGTGCTATATCTTTCCATAACTCTATCTATGATCTATGATTTTACAAAGATCCCAAAGATGAATGAAAAGTTATCCCGAATATTATTATTAATTTATTAGGATGTGGGCATCATTGGCAAGGCTTTCCCTAATTTCCCCTTGGACCCAATGGTTTCCAAGGTCATTTCAGAAGGCATTTAAGCATCAGCCACACTAGCAGGTCTGGCGTCACACAGGGGGAACTCCAGTATGTCTACATTGAATGACTCTTGTGATCCAATACTGAACCAACAATCCGATAATTTTGCAGTCATCATAATTAAGATCGTCTTTTTGTGCTGATCATTAACTAAACTTAATTTTAGTCTGAAGAAGGGTTTCAGCCCGAAACGTTCCCAATTTCCTTCGCTCCATGGATGCTGCCTCACCCGCTGAGTTCCTCCAACATTTTTGTCTACCTTCGATTTTCCAGTATCTGCAGTTCCTTCTTAAACAACTAAATTTAAATGGTGGGATTACAATCAAACTGCTCATCAGATAATTTAACCACTGCACCATAGCTCGACCTTATTGATATTACAAAGATCAGGTCAATATAATTTGCAGTTGAATACAAGCTGGCTTATATATTTCCTTCATTACATTAATGTCTGAACTGTAAAGGAAGCAATTCATTGGGGTAAAGTCCTTTGGGATGAGTTGAGGTTATATTAATACAAATCTTTTCCCTAATACTGATTGATATAAGAAAACCTGCAGTGAATATACTTTGAATGTCTCCAGAGTGGATATTGTGAATTATTTTGTTAACAGTTGCAGTCTGCATTGCTGTTGACAGGGACTGCTGAAGGTTGCCATTGACAATGCCAGGGCCCAAGAAAAACAAGTCCAACTTGAAAAGACCGAGTTAAAGATGGAACTGTTCAGGGAGCGGGAAATGAGGGAAAGCTTGGAGAAGCAGTTAGCCGTGGAGCAGAAAAACAGAGGTAAGTGGTGAGGAAACAGAACCTATCCATTGCCCCTGATGGAGGAATGAAAGGTACCATCAGATTGTGCTGTCAATTTTGTTATCCATACTATTGTAAATGTTCTTCAGCCCTCTCCACTGAGGCCATCCTCTGAGTTAGAGAGGTCCGTGAGCAGTAAGCCCCAAAGTGCCATGACAACTTAAATGTCAAATAAATTTCCACTGATTTTAAACGCCCCTGATAGTCTAGCATGCACACACAGATCAACAAGAATTACATATTAGCCACAAATTACTTCAAAAGTAAAACAATAATAAGTAAAAGTTTCAACATGTTGTTATGGAAATTAAAACAAAATTATACGTTATCTTTTGTTATGGAAATGAATTCAAATCATTCAGGTTAATTGAAACAGAATCACAGTTGAATTTACGTTTGCCGTCAGACTGCACTACATACATTGTGCTGGTGTGAAGGTGTGGGAGTAAGTGCATGCACCCAACATTTGGCATCCCCCATAACCAGTGGTGAGCTCAGCAGTGGAATGGGCAGTCAGCTGGGACGATGTCTGACTTGCTTGTTGCAAATGTCAGGAAGGCAGAAACAAGCTGAGCCACACATTTCGGAGACTGGCAATTCTCAACACAACCCCAGCTAGTGGCTAATGTATTTGAGCCTAGGAACACAACATGCCATAACATAAAACAACATTATTCCAGCCTGAATTTGTGTCCTTGTTCCAGCAATAATTCAGAAACGGTTAAAGAAAGAGAAGAAGGCAAAGAGGAAATTGCAGGAAGCACTTGAATTCGAGACCAAGCGTCGAGAACAAGCTGAGCAGGCATTAAAACAAGCTGCCTCTGCGGACAATCTCAGGGGCTTGAACGGTAGGAGCATGACTCAATCTAGTGCACTTCTACAGATTCCTTAACCTTATCAATCTCTCGTAAACTTCACTTCAACAGAGGTCTGCTTTCTCTGCATTGCCAGAACCAGTTGTTATCTCTTGTCATAACTACTCCAAACTTCAAACAGCCCCCCTTGTTCCACTCTTTATAAACTCTCTGATACCTTTCCTCTCCTCCAATTATAGCCACTTGATTATCCCATTAATATTAATATCTCTACCATTGGCCACCATGCCTTTAACTCCCAAGTCCCAACTCCAGAATTTCCTCCTCGATCTCTGCATCACTCCCTGCACTTATTTCCTCTTGCAAAGTGCCTCTTAAAATATAACTTTTGGTTCATTCTTTACACAATTATCACTAATGGAGATAACCTCACCCCTCCCTTCCTTTTCCAGCTTCTTCCCCCCCAACTCCACCAGACTGAAGAAGTATCCCAATCTCAAATGTCCTCTGTCTATTCCTGCCACAAATATTACCTGATCTGCTGGGTTCCTCTGGCACTCACTCAAGATTCTGGCATCCCTACACCCTACCACCTTACTTTTTATTTCCCATTTTAAGAGTGGTAAATACTATTGTGGAACAACCATATTAAGACATTGAGAATAGAATCAACGAGGCATTTTGGTACACTATTTTTAGAACATATGAAACATTAATAATAACTGTCTGGCCTCCGTGTCACAAAGTGAACTGAATAATGGAAAGGTACTTTGTACAAGTACTGTTTTGAAAACTGACCTTAGTACTCTCATCTGCTTCTGTTAGATTCAGTGACCCAGGAGCTGGAAGCTGATCGCAGCACTGGACGAACAGATGCTGAAAGGACAATACAAGGTACTTGTTGACAACAACAATAAATCTAGCTCCTCACAACACATTTGGTTTTACTTCCACTTGTTAATCAAGCATGCAGGTTTCCAGAGCATTCACATCAAAACAAGTTTTTGCAAGGTAGATCTTGGTCTGTGTGTTTAAGCAGAGAGTGACGTTGATCCAAAACCCGGACACCTTTCCATTAAAAATCAGCAACCCCTTTATGTTCCAGAATTAAGAATTTGTAGCACTTTGAAAATAATTGGGTACTTTTCTTTTTAATTAAACTTGTTGACCATACTGTTGTCGCTATCTGAGTTTGATTTAATACACATAATTTGTATATAGTGTTCCTCTGCTCACAGCAATATTTTTGAAGAAATCCCCCTACGCTGGTGGAATATGTTGTCTACAAATATACTGTTCACTATTTAAATTCAATTTGATTGCTGAAATCACTGCATCACCATCAATTCATTTGATGATGCAGTGATGGTTATAAATACACCATCAAAATAAAGTTACCTTTTATCTTAGATTTTCACAACCCTAGGACACCCCAAAGTGCTTTCTGACCAATTAAGCATTTTTTATTGCCTTCAGAGTTGAAATGAAAGAAATGTGGCAGCCAATTTGTGCACAGCAAGCACTCACTGAAAAAGCATTGTGACGAGATAATTTATGTTTGGCGATATAGTTGAAGAATAAATACTGGCTACTCCATCAGAGAAAACTCCTCTGCATCTCTTCAAAACATTGTCTTATTTTTAAAATTATTTTACTCAAGCAAAACGGCAGGGTCAATGTTTCATGTCTGATATTCCACAGAATGCGTTACTAAAGGGCCTGTCCCACTTACGTGTCCTTGGCACGCGTTGAGGCGCGACGGTCCCGCGCAGACCGCTCGCTATTTCATGCGTATGTACAGCCGCCTGGAGCGCGTGACGTCATTTGAAGCTGGTGCAAAATGCAGGAATAATTCAGCGGGACCGGCAGCATCTCTGGAGAGAAGCAATGGGTGATGTTTCGTGTCGAGACCCTTCTTCAATCTGAAAGAAGGTCTTGACCCGAAATGTCATCCATTCCTTCTCTCCAGAGATGCTGCCGATCCCGCTGAGTTACTCCAGCATTTTGTGTCTATCTTCAATTTTCTTGGCCCCGCTCTGGGAGTAGAAGTGGGGACGGATCTGGACCGCAACTGCCGTGAGCCCCAGGCCGAGTTCGGCGATCGTTTGCTTGCTTCTGCTGCTGTTGGAGGTGAGGTGTTGCGTGGCGACAGGGACTTGGGCCTGTCCCACTTTGGCCATCAGTTACACGACAGGCCAAACTGACGCACAAAGATTTTGTTCGCTACAAAAATTTCGGAGCCCCGCGTGATGTCGCGCACAACTGCATACCCCTCCACGCTTCTCAGTGGGACCGGCCCCGCGCGGCCGTACGATGCCTGTGCGCCTCAACGCGACCACGAGGTTGTGTAATTTGCGTGACAAGGACACGTAAGTGGGACAGGCCCTTTAGTCAACAATGATTTATCCTTTCCTCCTTTAAAATCAACCTCTTTGCTCAATGATTTGGTCACCTCCTCTCATACCTCCTGGTAGTTAAGGGGCAAATCTCCGAGTAGTTAAGGGGCAAATCTTGTTTGATAATTCTACTCTGAAGTAGATGAAAATATTTGCTATGTTAAAAGCGCTATAAAGTTGGTATTGTGTCCAGTGAATAAGTGAAGCCCAATCATGTATCTGTCAAGTAGATTCAGCTTTGTAAACAATGGTAACTTAGTGACTTTGAAGAACCCTGGTGTGATTTGCTTGCATAGTCATCTCTGATCCGCATCATGGTTAAATGGTTGGCCCTTTCGCCCCTTTTCACAGATCATGTTTTGCTGAGGTTGTACAAAAGCATTATACACCTTTGCTAAGGGGGTCTGTAAATTCTAGAGCATAGGTGCACTGGCATCATGCATTTAAGAAAGTCCAGTTATGTTGAAAGGCAAGTTTGAAGTTGACCTGTTTGCTGTAAGCATTTGTTATTCCATTATTTTGAATTTATGGACATAGAAGATGTTTCAAAAACCATATTTAACCATCCCAAATCCAGAACTCTTATTCCACTCAAATTACCATTCTGAAATGGTAATTCCCAGCTCTCCATGACCTTGGCTCTGTCCTGGCTTACAGCATATTGTGTGGAGTTTGCATGTTCTCCTTATGATTTCACATCCCAATTCAAGGTGTTATTGTTTCCAGATGAAACATTACGGCTGAGGCCACACTCACTTCCTTACTTCCACCTAAGCAAACATGTGACAGAACTTAATGAAGAAGATTAAACTAATTATCTTCACTGTGCTGGTCATTATTTATCCATTATTTAAATAGATTAAGTAATGCACTTTATGTCAAAGAAAGTCATAAAGTTTTACAACATAAAAACTGCCCCTTTGGTCCATCGTGTCAATGCTGATGCTAATCCCACTTGCCTGCATTAATTCCATTTCACTCTATTCCTCAATCATTCAAGTACCTGTCCAGATACCTCTTAAATACTGTCTCTGCCTCCACCATTTCCCCTGTCAGTTCATTCCGGATCTCATCTACTCTTTGTGTGAAAAACCTATCCCTCAAATTTCCTTAACATTCCTCGCTCTCACCTTTAAATGTTTGCTTCGAGTTTTAAACATTCTTACCATGGGAAACAGACTCACGCTATTTACCCTATCTCTACCTCTCATAATTTTATATATCTCTATGTCTCAACCTCCTTTGCTCCAGGGAAATCATCGTAACACATCTAGAGTGCGCGCGCACATGAGCACACGCAGACGCGCGCACACACACATACACACGCGCACACACACACACACACAAACATAGTTAGCTGGATATTTCTTGAACCCATTTTTACATTAGTTTCCACTACAAACCAACTGACTCCCACAGCTACCTGGACTACTCTTCCTCCCACCCTGCTTCCTGTAAGGACTCCATCCCCTATTCCCAATTCCTCCGTCTACGCCGCATCTGCTCCCAGGATGACGTGTTCCACACCAGGTCATCGCAAATGTCCTCGTTCTTCAGAGAACGGGGTTTCCCCTCCCCCACTATAGATGAGGCTCGCACCAGGGTCTCCTCCATACCCCGCAACACTGCCCTCTCTCCCCATTCCCCCACTCACAACAAGGGCCGAGTCCCCCTGGTCCTCACCTTTCACCCCACCAGCCAGCGCATACAACAGATAGTCCTCCGCCAGTTTCGTCACCTCCAACGTGACCCCTCCACTCGCCACATCTTCCCATCTCCCCCCCTGTCTGCCTTCCGCAAAGACCGCTCCCTCCGCAACTCCCTCGTCAATTCTTCCCTTCCCTCCCGCTCCACTCCTTCCCCGGGCACTTTCCCTTGCAACCGCAAGAGATGCTACACTTGTCCCTTCACCTCCCCCATCCACTCCTTTCAGGGACCCAAGCAGTCATTCCAAGTCCGACAGAAGTTCACCTGCACCTCCTCCAACCTCATCTACTGCATCCGTTGCTCCAGATGCCAGCTAACCTACATCGGTGAGACCAAGCGGAGGCTGGGCGATCGTTTCGCCGAACACCTCCGCTCGGTCCGCAATAACCAACCCGACCTCCCGGTGGCTCAGCACTTCAACTCCCCCTCCCACTCCGTATCCGACCTCTCGGTCCTGGGCCTCCTCCACGGCCAGAGTGATCAACACCGCAAGTTGGAGGAACAGCACCTCATATTCCGCTTGGGGAGTCTGCATCCTCTGGGCTTAAACATTGAATTTTCTCAATTCTGTTAACCCAGACTGCCTCCCCCCCACCTCTCCCTCAGCCCTCTGGCCCTGACATTCCTTCTCCATCTCCCCCCCCCCCCCCCTCCCCAGTCGCACTAGCTTCTCATTTTCACACCACAAACAGCTTACAATGGCCTGCTTCCTTTGTCACCAATACTTTTTTGCATATCTTTCACTCATTGTTCCTTATCTCTCCACATCACTGTTTATATCTCTCGTTTCCCTGATCCCTGACCAGTCTGAAGAAGGGTCTCGACCCGAAACGTCGCCTATCTCCTTCGCTCTTTAGATGCTGCTGCACCCGCTGAGTTTCTCCAGCTTTTTGTGTAACCCTTTACATTAGTTTAGTTTGGTTTGGAGACACAGCACGGAAACAGGCCCTTCGGCCTACCGAGTCTGCACTGACCAGCGATCCCCGCACATATGGTGTGAGGAAACCGAAGATCTTGGAGAAAACCCACGCAGTCATGGGGAGAATATACAAACTCCATACAGACAGCACCCATAGTCGGGATCGAACCGGGTCTCCGGTCCTGCAAGCGGTGTAAGGCAACAACTTTACCGCTGCGCCCTTGAACTCTTGAAATAACTGAAAAATATCTTATTATTACATTTCATTTTCCACCATATTTTATTTATTCTTGCATTTCCTGACTTCCTCCATTATTTTTTACCACATAGTAGCTACAGATTGTTGCAGCAAAAAGCCTTTGATTTGCTCTCCTTGCCCCAGATTGGCTCAGTTGCCTCATTTCCACACAAGATTTCAGCATTCACAATATTTTGACCTGTCCCTTCTCATGCTTATATTAATGTTGTCCCTGTTAACTAGATTTTTGCCGTCGTTCTTCTCTATTTTGGTATATTCCTTAATGTGGCTTCGTCAGTAAACTCCCTTTTTAGTTTTCTTAAACATCGGGCTAACAAGGTGTACTTACGACAAGACAAGTAGCCTAATCCTTAACCTACCCTTTGGTAAAACTGTGGAAAATATCTTATTCATTGTGTTTTAGGTTCAAAATATGTTCTTTCTTTATAAAAATCAAAACCTTAAACTCTCCTGGACCAGTTGGGACCCATTATATTTCTGGGGATCTTCTCCAGCATCTTATACACAGAACTGTATGTTGATAATAAAGCAAGTCAAGTTTTCAATATGAAGGTAATTCAATTTGTTTTCAGGATGGGTAGAAAGGAATCAGATGCAGTTGCAGTGTTTAATTATTTTCTGAAGGTTTGTTGTAGATACAAGGGTTTGAATGGGTTATTTCTTTCCCTGCAGTCTGTTTTCTTGTGTATCCAAGCTTGGACTTACACCTCTCTCTTCCATACCGAATGCCACAGATCCATTGAGTATGGTGGGTCGTGATTATGATGTAAACATTTTATTTGCAATGAGTAATTTCAAGCACGCTAAATTTCTTTGGCAATCACTGCATTGCAAAACCCCATAATCGCTTTGTACTAAGGGTTTGAAAAGGTTAATTAGCATTGGCATTGGCTTTGTTAATGGCAATAGCATTTATTTCTCTTAATAGTTAACATCAAAAACAGTGGCTTTTTTGGTACCGCTGCCTTTGCGTTGCATTTCCAAAGCGGTCATCTTATTGTCAGTATTTCACACATTAACCACTTTAATTCTCCAACTGAATCTCTTCCTGTCTCCCCCAACCCTGTTCCGCACAACCTGTGACCATCTCCACTTTATTTCATTCCCAGGATAACATTATCACAAATGCCTTCCTTTAATGTCATCTCCGCTCCACTCACTCTGACACCTTTGATCTATTTGTTGCCCATCACTCATTTTCACGAGGAGAAGAAATCCTCGTAATATAATGTCACCTTTCAAGAGAAGGTGAGATCAGTATGCTAATGAGCTGTAACTGATGCCAAGAGGCAGGAAAGAAAAGTGCAGGTGCAAAGTGTTTTATATACCGCCTCCAGGGTATCTATAAATCAAAGTTGAGGTGGAAACGCTTTGTTGCGGACTGACAATGATGTCACTTTTTATTACCAGTGGATCCACAGTGACTGAGTTGGAAGCAGCACATCGGCTAGTTTCTCCTTTTACTTTCAATTAGCTGAGATGTTTGAAAAGACAGAGCAATTTGATATACACCATTTAACTCAGCTAATTCAGGCACATTGAAATAAAGGTGCCATCATTTTAAATCACACAGAGGGGTTAGATTTTCAGCAATCATTCCTTTAGCATCCACTCCATAGCACTGTCAGACATTGCTGTTGAGCTGCCTATTTTCATTTCTTTCTCCTCCTATATCCAATTTTCTTTCACTCTTCTGTCTCTTGCTCTGTTTTCCCTTTTGCTACCATTCTCTCCAACTCTTTTTTTATCTTTCTAAATCCCTCTTCTTCCCTCTCTTTCTCATTTCAGCATTTTATTTCTTTCTCTGTTTATCTATTGCTAGTTTTAATATCATTCGATCTCAATCTATTGCTATCTTTCTCCACTATGTCTCTTATCTCATTCTATCCATTTCATTTTTTCATCTATTTTTTTTAAACACCATCTTCTTTTCATGGCTTAAGTCACCCTCTGTTCACCTGTTTGTTTGGTCTCACTCATTGCAGTTATTCCAGCCCTCTCCTCTCCTCACTGTCATTCCACTACTGCAGACCTCATAAACTATGTCCACATCCAAAATATTGCGGCCCTGGCCAATATCTATCATTCAACCAACATCACACAAATGAAAACAGGTTAGTTCATAACCAAATCGTTCTTGTGAGAGTTGTCTGTTATATCTCTTACAATGCCACAGTGACTATCTTTCCAAAGTATTTCATTGACAAAAGTGCATTCTTAGATCGTAGATTGCATTTCAGAAAGACAAGTTTCATTTGGCTGTAACCCAATTCATAATCAGTCTGTTTACTGATCGTCTCAGCGGCTTCTGAGATATTTGCTCTTATTTCTGCTTCTGAGATATTTGCTTCTGAGATATTTGTCTTATTTTGTCCCCCAGTCTGACAAAATCAATTTTCATTTTGAAATTCCCACCCTTGCTTTCAGATGCTTCCAAGGACTCACCCCTCCCCATCTCAGTAACAATTCCCAGCATACAACCCTTCTATTATGGCCTGGTGACACTAGACTCTTTGTCACCATATCACCATTAAAGAAAAGGCTTAAATTAATTTAACACCATTTTCCCAAATAGTTTATAAGGCAACGTAATATTTTATGAGATGGGAAAACAGTTTTGTTCATGTAGGAGATTACCAGGCAGTAAAAAAGAAAGGATTCTGAGAATGTTTTCGAAGTCTCCTTAAAAACATACAACATCTGCACCAACTCCTGGGATCACTGGTTGCTCAAAGTGAGGCAGGAACATATTGGATAACCCTGAGAACCTCAGACCCATGCATGACAAAAACTGATAAGCCTGTTTTAAACAGTAGAAGGAATACAAGCTACTTGTCCGCAAAGCATCTCCTGCGATATAGTCATCAGGATGCACATTGAGTCATCAGTCACTGCAGAACCCAAGGAACCAGAGTCATCTTAAACCCTAAGGGACTAACGAAGAAGAAGAGGCATTGGGCAAGGACTTTGTACCAGGATGGTGGTGATAACTCTCCATGGCCATATGATTTAGAAGTCCAGATCTTAAACTTTAGAATCCTCTTTCAAAATGGTCCCTCCTCCTATTCCTCCTTTAAAACATACAATTTTAACTAAATATTTGGTCAGACACCTTAATAGCTCTTGGAGGCATAGTTTTGACTGTGATCTGACTCACCTGAAGATAATTTGTTATGCAAGTATTGCACTTGTAGACCATGTTTCACTGGTTGAAAGAGGAGAAGTTAGTGCAATGGGCAGAATGGACTACACCCCCAATTCCTAATTTATTGTCACATAAATGTGTTCAAAGTTGTAAGGCAGCAGACGTGGGTGGTGCACTTAGTTCCTTTCTACTACTTTGTTTACTTTTGTACTTCAGATTCATATCATAACAGTCCATTTGGCCCATCAAGTCTGCTCCAACATTCAATCATGGTGATCTATTTTTCTCTTTCAACCCCATTCTCCTGCCTTCTTCCCTTACCTTTTACACTATTACTAATCAAGAACTTATCAATCTCCACTTTAAAAATACCCATTAACTTGGCCTCCACCTCTCTGTGGCAAGGAATTCCACAGATTTTCACCACCCTCTGGCTAAAGAAATGTGTCCTTATCTCTATTCTAAAGGTACGTACTTTTATTCTTTTTATTTAGGCCCTGTGGTCCTAGACTCTTCCACTACTGGAAACATCCTCTCCACATCCACTCTATCAAGGCCTCAGTATTCAGTGGGGTTTCAATGAGATCCCTCCTCATCCATCCAAATTCCAGTGAGTACAGGCCCAGAGCCATTAATTCACTTGGTGCTGAATTAGTTAATTGAAAAAATACTGCTGAATCTCCTGGTATTATGCTCATTGCTACACTATAGTTTGATTTTCCTATGTTTATGTAACTAACCATAGTCCACCTAATCCCTTTGGCATTGCACACATATCTGTAATATTATTCTTACTGTTTAGACAACCTTGCTTGTCATGAATGTAAACCTTTTCCTTCCAAAAGTAATCAAATATAGCATCATCTGGACATCACACACAAGTCTGGATTTTAATCTATGCTTTTCTTACCGATGATTAGAAATAACAACTGCAAAGTCAAGGCTTGTGCCTTAGTAGTTACAATACTGCATGCATTTGTATTTTTGTTAACATCTGATTAATCCCCATATTTCTTACTAGACAATTCCCGCACATTACTAATCTGCTTCACTGTTCCGCAAATTGCATACCATTCAAAATGCTGTTGTCCTTCAACACCCATTCAGATGTTGACTGACCAGCAGATAGTCTTGGCAGCTGTGCAGATCATGAAATATCTGGTACAGGTCCAGATGCTGCCCGACCGACTGAGTAATTCCAGCATTTTACATTTGTATGAATTTAATAATAATTTGTCAAGCATAGTGTGAAAAGGCGTAAGGGAGAGTTCCATTTTGTTTTAGTTCTTTAAATGAACTAAATAGATAAATTGCTGGAGGAACATGATATCCTCTTGCAGTTTGTCTTTTGCTAGATATTCCAGCATCTGTAAACTCTTGTGTCTATAAATAGATACGTTCCCAGCAAACCCTAGATTTGTGAATTATTTGGGTTCACAGCTGAATTTCCAAGGCATGGTGGAACCATTTTGAAAGACGGATTTGTATTTACAAAGTACACAGCTCTACCACTCTAAATGCTTGACAATCAATGTTTTTGAAATGTCATCACTGCTGCATTATAACAGTCAGTTTGTGCATAGCAAGTTTCCATGAACAACACTATAATAATGGCCAGATAATCGGTCTTTGCGATATTTTAGGTCACCTGGAATAAACTGCCTATTCTGTTTCAAAATAGTGGATTGAGATTATTAGTTGACTTTCAATGGACTTCAGTTTAACCTCGGGCAAAGGACTGTATCTCCAATGAATTATGCAATGCACATTTGGCATTGCACCTGAACTAAACTATCTACATTTTTGTGATCAAGTTTTTGGAGTGGAATTTGTACTGAACACCTTCTAATCCAGAGGCAGAATATCCACAAACAAATCAACAGCTGTCAGTGTGAGCAAAGGATAATTAGCTCTGGAGAAAGATGGTCAATTGGAGGGTGGTTTCAATTATGTGGATTTTCATTATTGGAGATTTATTTTAATGCTGAGACATTTATTTAGACATTTATTGGAAGTTGCATACATGTCATTCAGACACTACACCAACTGCTAATGAAGTCTCTGGTTATAAACACATTGCTTGGAAATTCAGTACTAGTAGCATAGGTTCCAATTGTTAGACAAGTCACAGAGCCAGAGAATAAGACAGCACAAAAGAATGCTCTTCATCCCACTGAGTGTGAACTGACTGCCAGGCATCCATTTGCACCAATTTTGCATTGGGACCCATTTTATTCCTCACATTCCCGTCAACAACCCCAGATCATATCACTCACTAAAATACTGGGCACAATTTACAGTGGCCAATTAATTTCTAACCTGCATATCTTTTGGGATGTGGGAGGAATCTAGAGCATATGGTGGAAACCCACATAGTCACAGGGAGAATGTATAAACTTTATGCAGAAACATCCAACCCAGATTGCTGGAGGACTGTGCTGTGAGAATGAGGGGAAAATAATAATAATAATAATAATAATAATAATAATAATAATAATAATAATAATAATAACTTTATTATGGACTCAAGGTCCAGACAAGGGGCAAGATTACATTAAAAATGCATTGCATATCAAATATCATAAATATATATAAAATCAAGGTAAATCACATTAAAAAAACATCATAATTTATATACTTAAAAAACCCACAATACTTAAGTTAAAAATCCAGAGTAAAAGATGATCAATGTCATACAATGAGACAACGATACCAGTGTCTCCACAGCTGGGATTCGTAGCGTGTAGTGCTAACCCTTATGTTTGTCAGGGCCACAATAAGCACATTTTTAGAGTCATTTATCCTGCAAATGAATTTATACATGTGGTGTCTTAGGATAGCTTCTAGAGTTCTGACTCCTGCAGCCACAAACATATTACTGGCACTACACCATCTTG
Organism: Raja brachyura; assembly: GCA_963514005.1. The sequence continues at coordinate 32,557,898 of OY740786.1, read as the reverse complement.
GTTACCTTAGCAGTGTTCTCATGGCATCGTTATATGCCACCTTTAGTCTCTGCATACTTGTCTTTAAATAGTTCAACCACAGGTGTGCAGTGTAGAGGGGTGTGCAGTATGCTCTAAATAGTGACATCTTCACCACATCTGCACACGCACCAAATTTACGCAAGAGGATATTCGCCTGTATATGCAGCATGCGTCGTTGCCTATAAATATCCTCATCATCTGTCATTTGTTCTGTAATAATATGCCCTAGATATTTTATCTTATTACAGACACTAAGATTGTTGTCAGACAATTTAAAATCAGGGTATTTCAGGCTTTTATGCTCTTTGGTTCTACAGACCATAACAACACTCTTACTAGCATTATATTTAAGGTCATGTTGCACACCATACACGGAACATGTAGTAAGGAGCTGCTGGAGACCAGCGCTAGATTGACTAAAGACCACAAGATCATCTGCAGACATAATATAGTTCACTAAAATATTACCAATCACGCACCCAGTGTTGCAAATTCAATTACAATGCTAAAAACACTCAATTAGCAGGCTTTCAATTGTTTAGACAGATCATCAACATATAGATTAAAAAGGACTGGGGACAAAACTCCCCCTTGTCCAACACCATTGCTAACCCCAAATGGGGCTGAGACCCTATAGAAGGATGTAGATGGGAAAGGACAAAAACATGATGTCAAAGATTGGTGGTTAAGAGAATGTCATTGATCTCTGATTAGTGGTGGTTGTGGGGTAGGCAACACGTATCATGAGAGGAATGTGCCAGGATATGCTCAGTATCTCATCCATTAGTAGGTACCCTCATGAACAGGCCTTTGTGGAAAAAAGAATGTTACTGGAAAAAAACAACAAAGTTCTGCGTAGCACTTTGATGATTTTTCTAAGTTATAAAATCATCACACCACAAGGATTGCAAATAATTGAAATTCAGAAGAACAGGCAGATGCTGAAAATCTGAAATATAAACAGAAATTGTTGGAAAAACTCAGCAAATTAGACAGCATTGGTGGAAAGAGTGCCCACTAATTTTTTTTCAGTTCCAGGACTCTTCATTAGATCAGGTTCCCAGACCTGAACCATTAAATGATTTCCTTTCTACTTATCTCTTGAGTGTTTTTAGTATTGTAATTGAATTTGCAATAACGCTATTGGAAACCATAGTCATAACTTTATTAAAAGTGGGAGAACTACCTCATCCCAGGGATGTGCTTTACTCTCTCAATGGAACAACATTGGGAGTTGCGTACAGATAACCACTGATACTCACACATGTAGCACACGATGAAAGATGAATTTCCTCCCCTAACTCAGACGCTTTATAGCTGCATCATAGTCAAAGCTAGCATGCACTGTGACCTAAACAAAGTCACCTTTGACTGTTCACTCAGTGAGTTGTATTTTATTTCTGCATTGCTTCCCACCAGAAGCAAATGATGGAAAATGCTCCTCCCTAACCTATCCCATTTCAGGGACTGTACACTTAAATCAGATTGACACTACAATGCCATTCTGATGGAGTGGTAAACTGACAAAAGCTCAAACTGCCAAGTAGATGCAAAAGTTCTCATGCACCACACATAGACAAAGGAGTCCATTATTTTTGATGGCCATGGCATTTTTTAAAAATCCTTCAACCTAAATTTACAAAAACAGGTTATCATTACCATTATTACATTGCCATTTGCGCAAACTTGTTGTGCACAAATTAGCTGCCACGTTTCCTACATTACAATAGTAACCTCATTTCAAAAATAGCTGGATTGGAGATTGAGATCAGCTGAGGATGTGATAGCTACCATTTTAAGTGCAAGTTGTTTCCTTAAAATAAAATTCTCACTAGCCTCATGCCAGACATTGTGTTGGGAATACTTTCATGTTAAGATTTTCACTTAGGGCACAATGTCCACTGGAGAATTTGATTGAAATACAAGTGTAAATTGGTAACAAAGGAAAAAAAAAATCTATAGTCATTGCTATATCTTGCTTTCTGAAGCAAGTGACGTACCTGACAGCAGTTTTTTTTATAAAGAGAACATTAGGGATCTGATTGCAATGGGCTGATAATATTATGATCTTTGTTGATGGGTTGAGAAGAGGAAAAATTGCTTATTTTTGATGATCATTTTTATCATCTTGCCTTGAAATTCTTCTGGGACATGTGCGATAAAATGTAATCATACAATCTCTCTTTATTGGAGTCCTGCATGACATACAGTGAGTCCGCCTTGGGTTTTATCCTCGTTTTTGTTCTTGGTTGACAGAATTTGTGTTAGTGACTGAAATTGTTGTGATTAATTAAAGTATGCACCACCCAGTTGAAATGTACAGTCAGGCTTTACAATCCACATTTATTGATACATGAATTTTTTTAAAAACCTCCCACAAAATAATGCTGTGTAAATATGTCCAAGTTGTAAGGACGACCAATAAACCACACTGTATTTTCTTTTAATGAAATGTACAAGCCCTCTCTACACAGGTTTGCATAAAATACATTGAGGCCAAATTCTCCTTGCTACCATCACTTTGGTGCTGAGCAGTTTATTGGATCCACAAAATCCAGTGAGTAAAAGATAGTTTCACATAAACAAAAGGCACAGTTCATTGCAGGCCTTAGCAGAATTATTTTTTTCATAAAAAAAGAGGATGATTCAGTGATATGAAGATTGCCATTAGGTGAGAAGATACAGTTGTGTCCAGCAGATTAATTGCCGAGCATGGCTCCATTCTGAGAGACCTGTTTTGAGAACTCTATACAGCAGTGACCTCGAACCTTTAGATTTGTATTAAAAAATATGACACCACTCATAAAAAAAAAAATCTTAATTTAGATGTGTACTACTTCATCACGGTCATTGTGACAGGGGACAGAATGTAGACACACTGCAATAATGTTTTTGCACTGTTAAAACTGCATTAATGAGAACATCATTTTGGAGAACTAATTATTTCTATTTGTCTTGTGTCACGCTTTATAATTCCACTATATTAGCACAGGCAAAGCAAATTAATTGCTTTTGCAGAAGTTGAATCATTTCCAAGAATGAGCTCAAATTCACTTCTAGAATCTTAATTACTGGCAGTATGTTGTATCAGAAAATTCTGATGATCAATCGACTGTCCCAGAAATAGACATATTTTGAAATAGCAATATATGTGTGTTAATATTATTTAAACAGGGTTAATTGTCTAATGTATTTTTTTACGTGTGTGTGTTGGTGCATGTGTGTGTGAGAAAGGCGACGGGTGGGGTTGGGTGGGCAAGCAGTCGGTCATGGGACTAATCCAAGAGTTTCACACTGAAAGAGTTAAACTGCAAAGGCAAAAGAGAACCAATTTCATTGAAGCAAAAAGGCAGTAATTAATGCCTCCCTTAATTGTCTTCATAAAATATTTGCATGTGCCTAATTTGCATAATGTGCATGTATTAATTAATCTTTCAAAGGTATTTTATGCTGAAAGAGGCCAAAACCATTTATTTGTTTTATTCAAGATCTAATTGAATATTTATTCTTTATTTAAAGAATATTTACGACATCCATTGGTCCTGGTTTGTTCTTAATTTTCCCATGAATAGCTGTGGGAACTGCAAAACTCCAAATGACCTTTTTAAATGAATATACTGAGTTTATGTTCGCTGGTATGTTTCCGGCTAATGATTAATAGACCAGGCTGCAATGTCTGTCTATTCCAAATTGTTTCTATATTTACTCCAGTAAATTCCTCCCTCGTTGCATAACACACAGCTTGATGTTTATTGAGAAACATTGGTCGGAGAGGTAAAGAGACCAACTGCGGCTCGGAGCTGAGTTTCACTAATTAAATGCATTACAATTCCAATTACAAATAATTAATTTTTCTTAAAATAAACTTTGAGTATGGCAAGTATTCCTTTTAATTAGCCTCCACAGACTATTTTGAACTCTTGATTGTACATTAAACTCTTTCATGAAGTAGATCCTTGAAATATTATAAGTTGTGTTCTTTTTTTTCCTTGTGATGCCATCCCTGATTCTAAATGAATAAATTCTGCTTTTGAATTAGCCAAAAGAAGCCATACTTCTGATATCCAGCAAAATGTTAAATGTTGATCATTTCCGTTCCGTCAAATACAAGTGGGAGAAGCTTCATAAAACATAATGATGATCTACTGTATTGTGGACTTTGGGGAACTATATACCTTTAACTGCTTTCACAAGCATAGACTTTCACTTAACTTTGAGTAAAACATTTCAACATACACTCCTGTTTGGCCTGCCAGAATGTAAGGTTGATGCACCTTCCCCTTGCCCTGTGGCCTTTGACAATGTTTTTCAAACACTCTGTGAAACAAAAACTATCAACTAGGCAACCACAAGAATTTGATGCCTTAATAAAAGTTTATGTCTGAGCATAATGGGGAATGGAATCATTCTTGTCTTAGGTTCCTTTCTTATCCTGCTCTTTTTGTTTGTTACCTGACAGGAAGAGTGAGAACTTTGCTTTAATGTAGAGTTGTGTGGAATCAGTATTTTCTGCCAAAAAGGTGCTGGAACGCATATCGTTCCTTGATGTTGGTGTCTATGGCAGATTGTCATCTAGAGGCTGTTTAAGCTGTTTGAGGGCCTGACCACATAATTCAATCTCTTAAACTTTTGTAATCTTTTTGTAATATAAACAAATCAATATCTAGATCTTTTACTCTTTAGACTCACTGCACCAGCATGTACCATAAAAATAAGTATTGTGCAGAACTGACTTTGGGGTGTCAATACATTAGCCTGTATTTGGAGTTCAAAAGCCACATCTTAACTTTGGAAAGGCACAGCATGCCATAGCTACAGAATCCTTTGTTCAGTTGTAACGTGTTAATGAAATATGAATCAAAGTCCAATATGATTACATTAATTTTGAATCATAGTCATAGAACTATAGAGTGTGAAAAGAGGCCTTTCAGCCCAAATATCCAGCCCGAACAAGTTGCCTAACCAAGCTCGTCCCACTTGCCTGCATATTTCTTTAAACCTTTCCTATCCATGTACCATTTCAAATGTCTGTTAATTGTTGTAATTGACAATAGACAATAGATATTAGGTGCAGGAGTAGGCCATTTGGCCCTTCAAGCCAGCATCGCCATTCACTGTGATCATTGCTGATCATCCACAATCAGTACCCGTTCCTGCCTTCTCCCAATATCCTCTCACTCCACTATCTTCAAAAGCACTATCTAGCTCTCTCTTGAAAGTATCCAGAGAACCGGCTTCCACCGCCCTCTGAGGCAGAGAATTCCACATACTCACAACTCTCTGCGTGAAAAAGTGTTTCCTTATCTCTGCTCTAAATGGCTTACCCCTTATTCTTAAACTGTGAACCCTGGTTCTGGACACCCCCAACCTCGGAAACGTGTCCAAACCCTTAATAATCTTATATGTTTTGATAAGATTCCCTCATCCGTCTAAATTCCAGAGTATACAAGCCCAACTGCTCCTTTCTCTCAGCATTTGACAGTCCCACAATCCGGAAATTATCCTTGTGAACCTAGTGAAAAATAGACAGTAGACAATAGGTGCAGGAGTAGACCATTTGGCCCTTCAAGCCAGCACCGTCATTCACTGTGATGATGACTGATCATCCACACTCAGTACCCCGTTCCAGCCTTTTCCCCTTATCCCCTCACTCCACTATCTTTAAGAGCTCTATCCAACTCTCTTTTGAAAGCATACAGAGAATTGGCCTCCACTGCCTTCCGAAGCAGATAATTCCACAGATTCACAACCCTCTGTGTGCAAAAGTTTTTCCTCATCTCTGTTCTAAATGGCTTATCCCTTATTCTTAAACTGTGGCCCCTGGTTCTGGACTCCCTCCAATCGGGAACATGTTTCCTGCGTCTAGTATGTCCAACCCCTTAATAATATTATGTTTCAATAAGATCCTCTCTCATCCTTCTAAATTCCAGAGCATACAAGACAAGTCGCTCCATTCTATTGACATATGATAGTCCCCCCATCCCGGAATTAACGTAGTGAACCTACACTGCACTCCCTCAATAGTAAGGATGTCCTTCCTCAAATTTGGAGACCAAAACTGCACACAATACTCCAGGTGTGGTCTCAATGGGGCTCTGTACAACTGCTGAAGGACATCTTTGATCCTATACATCACTCCTCTTGTTATGAAGCCAACATGCCATTTGCTTTCTTCACTGCCTGCTGTACCTGCATGCTTATTTTCATTGACTGATGAACAAGGACCCCCAGATCCCGTTGTACTTACCCTTTTCCCAACTAGACACCATTTAGATAATAATCTTCCTTCTTGTACCCGCTTCTACCAGTTTCTCTGGCAGCTCGTTCTATATACGCATAATTCTCTGTGGAAAAAGTTGTCTCCCTGGTCTCTTTTTAATTTTTCCCTGCTTTAAACCTTTGACCTCTAGTTTTGGATTCCTTACCTTGCGGAGAAGACAGAGGCCGTTCATTTTATATGTAGCTCCATTTCATTTTAGTTTAAAGATATAGCGTGGAAACAGGCCCTTTGGCCAACTGAGTCTGCACCGACCAGCAATCTCATGTACACTAGTTCTATCCTACACACCAGAGGCAATTTACCAAACCAATTAACCTACATACTTGCATGTTTTCTTGGATGTGGGAGGAAACCGGAGCACCTAGAGAAAACCCACATGGTCTCAGGGAGAATGTAGGTTTACAAGGTTAATTCCCGGGATGGTGGGACTGTCATATGCTAAGAGAATGGAGCAGCTGGGCTTGTACACTCTGGAGTTTAGAAGGGTGAGAGGGGATCTCATTGAAACATATAAGATTGTTAAGGTCTTGGACACACTAGAGGCAGGAAACATGTTCCGGATGTTGGGGTAGTCCAGACACATCCACAGTTTGAGACCACAGTCTGAAGAAGGGTCTCGACCTGAAACGTTGCCTATCTCCTTCGCTCCTTAGATGCTGCTGCACCTGCTGAGTTTCTCCAGCTTTTTGTGTAACCCTCGATTCTCCAGCATCTGCAGTTCCTTCTTTAACACTCCACAGTTTGAGAATAAGGAGTAGGCCATTTAGAACGGAGACGAGGAAACACTTTTTTTCTCACAGATAGTGGTGAGTCCGTGGAATTCTCTGCCTTAGAGGGCGGTGGAGGCAGGTTCTCTGGATGCTTTCAAGAGAGAGATAGATAGGGCTCTTAAAGATAGTGGAGTCAGGGGATATCGGGAGAAGGCAGGAACGGGGCACTGATTGGGGATGATCAGCCATGATCACATTGAATGGTGGTGCTGGCTCGAAGGGCCAAATGGTCTACTACTGCACCTATTGTCTATTGCCTATTGCTTATCGTCCTTACAGACAGTACCTGTAGTTGGAATTCAACCCAAGTCTCTGGCGCTATAAGGCAGCAACTATGTGCCACTATGTCGCCAGTTCATGCCGAGCCATTTCACAGAAGCATTGTCAGAGTTAAATAAACATTAAAAAAATATCAAAACTATTAAAAATCACATTATTTTAATAAAATCACTTACAAATAATAAGACTTTTAATCAAAGACAATTATTGTAAAAATAATGTGAATTAACCTGCCCTTGTCCCACACAGCACTTCTCTATTCAGATTCCCCAAAGTAAGTTAGAGATGGTATTAGCAAGTTTATGCACCACCATATGCAGAGTTTAACATTAAAAAACAAAACTAGCAAATCAGAGCATGGAAGGTCTGCCCTGGACTCTACAAATTACTGACACCTATGAGAGGAAATACCAACAGTTCACTGTAACAAATCTGGCAGCTCCAACATGTTCTGGCCCATTAACATTCAGCAGTAAATTTCAGCAAAAGCAAGGTGGTTAAGGCAGCAAGCCAGCCTACACTTAACTTTGGAAATTGCTGTCAGTGATGTTAGTGTACAAATGCTGAACATGCTTGTACAACATTCCTCTCATTGCACTGTAACAGAGGTGTCAAACAGTCCCATGGACAGAAAAGGCTTGTCCACACATGAAGTGGTATTAATTTCTCCAGATGTATTTCCTTCTCTGCTTTACCGAGAATGCTTCAATAATTCCTTTCCACATAACTTACAAATTGCCATGTAAGGTGATTTTTGATGAATCAGATACTGTACCTCTCAAACATTAAGGAAAAATAAAATATATATATAAAGTGGTCCAAAATCTAATGATTTTTTTGCATGCTAATCCTTAACATCAGGTTAAGGAAATATAGACTTGGATGTTGCATTAGACATGCTCTAAAATGTTGAAACTAAATCTATGTGATATACCACTGTGATTTGATTATTAATAAGTTTATAACTATGTATAGCATTATCAAAATCAGAACATGAGTCTAATGGCAGGGTTTATACATTTTTAATTACAATGGAGTAATGCACTATCTATCATCTTCATCTGGGGCTAAAACACCTTTCTTCGGAGCACAACAGACCAAAATATTAACACATTACATTTGTAGCTGAAGCTCCAGTCTCACCAGCTGCAGTGTTTTCTTTTACCCCTTTCCAGCAAATTGCAGGTTATTTTTGTCCATCGTCTTATCCTGTCCCTCTTGAATGATTGATTCCAGGGAAGAGGTGTCAGAGGTTATCGGGAGAAGGCAGTAGAATGGGGTTAGGAGGGAGTGATAGGGCAAATGGCCTAATTCTACTATTCATTATGACCTTATGACCTTAAGAGGACACTGTCCTTTGAAGAGATGTTGAGTTCCATTTTTTAAAGCAAATGCTGTGTGCCTGAATTACTGCTTGAGGACATAAGACCATAAGAAATATGAACAGAAGTAGTAGATGCTCCAAGATTAAGCAAAACCACAGCTGATCTTCAACCTCAACATAATTTTCCTCCACGGTCCTATATTACTTATTTACCTTCATAGCCAGAAATCATCAGCTAGTCTGGATTTAGCCAGTAGGTTCAAGGGCCTGTCCCACTTACGTGACATTTTCAGCGACTGCCGGCACCCGTCATAGGTCGTTACAGGTCGCCGAAAATGTTCAACATGTTGAAAATCCAGCGGCAACCAGAACAAGGTACTGTTCTTTGGGCGACTACTCACGACCATACAGGCTTCACCCCGCAACATGTCGCCAGGGTGTCGCCTGTATGGTCTTGAGTAGTCTCCTAGTCTCCCAAAGAGTCGCAGCGTCTTTCTGGTCGCCGCTGAATTTTCAACATGTTGAAAATTTTTGGTGACCTATGAAAGGTGCCGGCAGTCACTGAAAAAGTCGGGGACAATCTCCTGTGCCCCCCAGCAATCAGGAAAATGGCCTGGTTTCACTAAGGTCTGGAAGGGGGAGACGTGACCTCATTGAGATATACAAGAGTCTGAGAACAATTAACATGGCAGATGCAGAGAGGCTGGAGAGGGGACAGAATGTGAGCACAGTTTCAGTTTACAGAGTTGGTAATTTAGCACTGAGATGAGATGCATTTGTATAGGCCGAGGATTAGAATTGTATGGATTTTCTGAGTGCTCTGGATGCCCTTTGCAGAACCTATGACTATAAGGTTCAAAGGTTCAAAGGTTTCAAAGGTCTTTTATTGTCACATGTACCAATTAAGGTACAGTGATATGTGAATTACCATACAGCCATACGAGGAAATAAAAAGCAATAAGATATACAACTACATAAACGTTAACATAAACATCCACCATAGTGGATTCCCCACATTCCTCACTGTGATGGAAGGCAAAAAAGTCCAATCTTCTTCTTCTTTAGAGTCATTTACAGCATGGAAACAGGCCCTTTGGCCCAGCTTGGCCACACTGACCAACATGTCCCATCCACACTTGCCCCACCTGCCTGCGTTTGGCCCATATATGTCTAAATCTGTCCTATCCATGTACTTGTCTAAGTATTTCTTAAACGTTGCAATAGTCCTGTTTCTTTTGTTCTTTCCAATTGTGAGAAACCCCAGTTAATCAGTTAAGGATAATTGTGAAATTGCATTTAGCCAGAAAATACTGTTTTGCAAGAGAGAGTGTGATCATGGCATTGTTCTTATCTGACAGATGTGACATGTGCATATAGTAGCACAATGTTTATGTTTCTGGAATGGAAATCCAACAGTCTGGCAGTACAAACTGGAGACGGGAGCTCCAATTCTACAATGGAGAATGAAGATTAACTTAAAAGCTAGTCTTTGCATGTAGCTATAAAATTACTCCATTGTTATAAAACCCATCTGGTTTACTAATATCCTTTAGAAAAGGAAATCTGCTGTCCATGTCCACACAGGCCTATATTTGACTTCATAAGTTCATAAGTTCAGAAGATATAGGAGCAGAATAAGGCCATTCAGCCCATCAAGTCTATTCCACCATTGAATCATGGCTGATTTATATTTCCCTCTCAACCCCATTCTCCTGCCTTCTCCTCATTACCCCTGACACCCTTACTAATCAAGAATCTGTCAATGTCTGCCTTAAAAAATCCATTGACTTTCTCTGTAGCAATGAATTCCACAGATTCACCACCCTCTGTCTAAATAAATTCCTACCCATCTCCTTTGTATAAATGTTGCTACCATTTATTACAGGAAAACAATAGATATTTTACAGCCCATCTGTTGTCCCTGACCCTAACCCTAACCCCAACCCTAACCAGGCGTCACATGCAGGAGAGCAAACGGCAGCGTGTATGTCGTACAACTTGGTGGTTTTACGGGCGTCAGTCACTGATGCTCGCAGTCGCCGAAAAAAAACGCAAAGTGGGCAGGCCCTTAATGCAGCTGGTATGCTGGTTACAATGGGACCTTTGAGTTCCAGTGTAGCCTTGTTTGATGAATTTGTATTGAAAATTGGAGAATACAATGACATGCATAGCAGGTCCAATGAAATGAGTCTCTTTGTGGTACACAAACACTGCTCGGGTAACATACTGTATCAAAGATTTTAGCTTGTAGGTGTTTTGAAATATTAGGATGCTTGTGTCATGAAAACTCTCCTTGGTTAGTAAAAGTATCCATTGTTTAAAGACACCATAGAACAGCATACAGCTTCAGAAATGACAACCTCATTTATTATCCTTTCACATAAATTAGAAACTATTTCCATTAATCACTAATTACTCAATTATAAAAGTTACAGCAGTCTGCATGGCTAATTTATCTTTTGAACATTTTGATCAAGGTAATTACACCACACATGCACTTTGCATTTAGTACTTTCACACTATGGCCCTAACCTTGATGGACAATTTAATTTCAATATGGAGCACGCACTTTGCAATGAGTCCAAAGAATGCAGAGATTCACTATGTAATATTCCGTTCACATATCCTTACTGCCATGCTTATGGAGATCCCAGTCAAAATGACAAGTAAAGAGGCATTGAACATATATTACAGTCATATCTGGAATAGCACTTCAAGGTTTGAGATTGTCCAAATCAGGTGTGAAATTGGAAAATAGGGTAGTGGTGAATATTAGTGTAGGGCACAACACTAATATCCACCCTTAGTGTAGGTGTTAGGTGAACAATAAGAGAATGTAAAACTAATGTACAGAATATGAAAAATAGAACAATTAAAAGAGGCACATAAAGTTATATGGACTACAAGCATAAAATCACTTTTTTTGTGGCAATTTTCATGTCATATTTTACTCTGTGTGGGAGCAAGTCCAACTAAATATTTCACACCAACTCTCTTATACTTTCCTTCTCAGACTGACTTACTTTCCCCACAAATGTCATTGTATTACTCACTGTTAGTTCTTGTGACATTCTCTAACTGACCTCAGGGTATCAAAAGTCCTCCTACAATCCCTGTTCAATTACTTTGGGGGTGCTCATAAAAGGTATTATTTACCAGCCTTCCCACACCCAAAATATCCCAAGGTTACAGACCCTCCCCAATTCACAAATATCTCCCAAATGTGCATCTATCTTCCCATTGCCTAATTGTCCTGACAGTCTAACCCTCTCGCCTTCAAAGCCCAGTTGTCCAGTCTCCAACCATCTAACTGTGCAATCCCCTAAGGTTATATCACACCACTGGCAAGCAGATCACCTATCATTCCCCAAGCCCCAGGTCACTCTCACCATCAATCTCCTCCCTGGTCAACCAGCTAATCTTCGGTGGCACCAACACTCCCCATCTATGATTCTGCCTGCCCCCAATATTTAAATGTCCTGACTCCCAACCCAGTCCCACGCTGATCTTAGCCTCAAATCCTCAGACCCTTGGACACCTCCTACCACAGATCTTCCCTCAAAATATAGAAACATAGAAAATAGGTGCAGGAGTAGGCCATTCGGCCCTTCGAGCCTGCACCGCCATTCAATGTGATCATGGCTGATCATCCAACTCAGTATCCCGTACCTGCCTTCTCTCCATATCCCCTGATCCCTTTAGCCACAAGTGCCACATCTAACGCCCTCTTAAATATAGCCAATGAACTGGCCTCAACTACCTTCTGTGGCAGAGAATTCCAGAGACTCACCACTCTCTGTGTAAAGAATGTTTTCCTCATTTCGGTCCTAAAGGAATTCCCCCTTATCCTTAGACTGTGACCCCTTGTTCTGGACTCCCCCAACATCGGGAACAATCTTCCAGCATCTAGCTTGTCCAACCCCTTAAGAATTTTGTAAGTTTCTATAAGATCCCCCCTCAATCTTCTAAATTCCAGCGAGTACAAGCCGAGTCTATCCAATCTTTCCTCATATGAAAGTCCTGACATCCCAGGAATCAGTCTGGTGAATCTTCTCTGTACCCCCTCTATGGCAAGGATGTCTTTCTCCATAACGAAGCCTTTCTCCATAACGTCTGACCTCATCAGAGGATGATTAGCACCAGCACCAGCTATCAACCTCACTTTACACCCAATTCTGGGATCCGCTCACTCAAGCATCAAATCCCATCAACCAATCCCTGTCCCTCCAAATGGGCTAATTGGCCCAGTTGGCTAATTGATCACATACTTGGCTTCAGATCCCAGTCAAGCATTGATGTCTGACTCTATCTTCCCCCTAATCCTGCATTCTGCCACACTCTTGGGTGACACATCTTTGCTTCTAAAAACCTACAATATCTGGTTTATTTTAGCGCTCAAGACTATGAAGTTTGGCTGATATTGAATTTCAGTGCAGTGAGCCCATTTAATCCATCAGTCTCTCTTATATTTACAGACCTCTATTTCACCCTACATTTTGTGACAATGTGAGATATCAATTGCAACATTTGTTTATTTTGGTTTAGGATCATTTAAGGCACATTCTGAGCTTATAATTGATTATTCATTCTGTTGGCAAACAGAAATGTGTCGCGGGGACGTTTTTCTCACAGTTTTGCTCTCTGAACATCCATTTACACGAGGAGAATCAGATTTTGGAAGTTAAATTTATCGTCTATACAATGCAGTCACCCCTAATTTCTAATCTTACATTCAAATCTCTTTCTGTGAACTATAACAGAAGAGATTTACTGAAACCAGAAAATTGAATAATTTCAAAATCTTTTTACAATATGATTTAAACTATCATTGAAGGAACAGGTATCCAATTTTGAATGAGTTGCCCGAGCCATTTTAAAGATACACAGAAAACGTAAGGCATAAAACCTACAACTCTAAGCACTTAGAAAATTTTTGAATAATTAAAATAAAAATTGATTAATTTTATTGCTGTTACACAGTGCTCTTCATAATGAGCATGTTAGTCTATCAAATAGTTCAACATTATTGTTGGACCCTATGGCACCCTATCATGTTTTTTTTTAAAACATACAGTATATCACCCTTTAATGGATGTTGTACTGTGTGTGTTGTTTTTTGTTGCTTATGCCTGAACACAGAATGCAGGAATGAGGTGCCTTAGAGGTTTAGAGCAAAATTATCACTCCCGTTGTCTTTTCTTGCAATTGCTTGTGTTCTGTTAACATAAGTATAAAGATGGTGGCAAAGTTCATAAGGAAGTTGAAACGATTTATAAAAGCAGGCTTACAGTTGTTTATAATATGGCCTTCCGAGGTAGATGCAACTTTGTTATGGTATCAAACACGCTTAAAATTCATGAGGTAAATTTCATGAGGTATGTACATTATTGGCAAAGCTAACAGTAATTGTCTGTCTCAATTAGCCAAGAGAAGTTCAGAAGCAGCAGAATTTACTTACTAAAGTAAGCTCAGAAGACAGATGAATTTCCACACCTATCCAATAATTTCACTGCGATGCTGCCTGATTGAGTCTGGAAGGTTTGCGTTATTAGGAAAGGCTGGATTGGCTGGGTAGTTTATTTCATGGTGCATAGGAGTGGTAACTCTCTAAGACTGATCCTAGGGAGATATATAATATCATGAGTGGTATAGATAAGCCCCTTTTTAGTCGCTGTATTTTCTCCAGGATAGGAAGGTCGAAAGCTAGAGTTACGGGGGGGGGGGGGGGGGGGGGGGGATGTTAAAGGGACCTGGTGGAGACTGCACAGTTATTACATTTGTTAAACACTGGAATAAGTTCAAGTTCAAGTTACATTTATTGTCACATGCACCAATGGTACAGTGAGATTTGAGTTACCTTACAGCCATACAATAAAAAGAACACACTACACGATAGAGTTTAACATAAACATCAATGACGGAATCAATGCTGCCACTGTGAGGGAAGGCAATAAAATTCAGTCATCTTCCTCTTTGTTTCCTAGACATGGATAGGAAAGATTTGGAACATTATGGGACAGGCACAGGCAAATGTGACTAGCTTAGATAGGTAGCTTGGTCGGCATTAATGAGTTGGGCCAAAGGGCCTGTTTCTGTGCTGTATAGCACTATGACCATGTGCATCTGGATATTAGCCAACTTGCTATACTCTCTTTTGTGGTCATACTTCTGAAATATTTTCCCAAAGTGTGAGGCTTCCATTCAACAGAACTCCTGCTTGACTGTAATTCCAGAGCAATCCTGTACACATCTTTCCCTTCTCGATCTCTGCATAAAATGTTGAAAGATTTAAAAGCAAAGCCAAGCAAAAAGAAAAGCTTTCATAATCCTGTAGATCTCTAATTAGCCATTTCCTGCCTTAAGTAATCTAAATTAATGGGATTAAAAATCTGCATCCGGTTATTGATGTTTGTTTGCTTTTATTTTGACTTATTCTAGTCTGTTATCAACTCTGATGGAACATTACCGCTTGTTTGTCATCAGCTTCTTTTGCATTGTGGAAAAATGATTAGCGCACCAGGTTAAGGCATGACTGTGAAATGAATTATGCTTTTATTTTTTCTCTAAGGCACAGTAGTGTTTAAAAATAAACCGCAGCCTTCAGATACATCAAAAGGAGGAACGTCAGATCTAACAGCTGCTGTTAACGGCTGTATTACAAGTGGTGTTATAAGTATTCAGATTTGCACATATGCCTGAGCTCTCAAATGGTGCTTTCATTTGAGGTGTTAAGGTGAGCAAGTTAATTGTGGTCTCTTGCTGAAACCTCAGTATTTATTGCTCGCTGTTAGTGACTGTGCTTATGACACCCAAGGCTGTAGTTCTTCAAATAACCACCCAAAACATTGTTCCCCCACCAATTATTCTTCCTACTTCAAGACACTTCTTAAAACCTATCTCCTTGACAAAGATTTTGAACATTGGTCACAATGACCCATCTGTTATGTTAAATAACCTGGTTCACTGTTGAACCCAAAATGGTTGATATTAAGGACTACATCAAATCAAAGGTAGGAAAGGGGACGAGTAGAAATATTTGGTGTCTTGGGAAGCAAGTACTCATCTGCTGGTGGTGATCAAAGGAAAATGAAGACTTTGGAGATCACAATTAAGTTGTGTCTTCCAGTATTTTTGTAAACTCATGAAATAAAAGCAGCATTGGAAACTAGAGAGTGGTCCTGACCTACCATCTACTTCACTGGGTGATCTTTGGAATATTTTTAATTGGACATTACTGAACATTATTCCCTTTATTCTGTATCTGTTCACTGTGGACGGTTGATTCTAACCGTGTATAGTCTTTTCTTTGACTGGATAGCACGCAAATCAAAAAGTTTTTTACCGCACCTCGGTACACATGACATTAATAAGCTAAACTAAAACTAAACTAAACTGAATTAAACTGAAATTAAATCGGTGCTGAGTGCAGAGAAAGGAGCACAGGAGGAACTTATAGAGATGTATCAAATTATGAAAGGAATAGGCAAGGTGGTGTCTCTTGCCCAGAGTAGGGGAAATCGAATACCAGAGGACATAGGTTTAAGGTGAGAGGAGAAATATTTAATAGGAACCTGAGAGGTAACCTTTTCACACAAAGGTTGGTGGGTGTATGGAACGAGCTGCCAGAGGAGGTAGTTGAGGCAGGAACTATAGTCATATTTAGGAAACCATTAGACAGGTACATGGAAAGGACAGGTTTAGAGGGATATCTGCCAAACGCAGGCAAGATGGACTAGTGTACATGTCCCATGATCAGTGTGGGCGTGTTGGCAAGTTTCCATGCTGTTTGACTTTATGGCCCTATGGCTCTATAAATCCCCTTGAGCGTATCACCACTTCTTGCACTACCATCCATTCTCACCTGCCAGCTGAAAACCATCTTGAAGCACAGCTGAGGGACCCTGAGAGACACAAAACTTCTCTGAAAACTTTCAACTGAAAGCAGAGCCACATATATACTGATGTCTTCCAGCAAATCTGTCAAGATTTATCAATACTTCGAAAAAAATCTGAAAGAAATTAAAACTGAAATAAACAAGTTGAAAATCTTTTAATATTATTACAGTTTTAGAAAATGAAAATCTTCTAAAATATATTTAGGTATTTAAAATCATGAATGTAATAGAAATATTGGCTTATTGAACTCAGAGAATCATTGTCATATGGAAGCCTTTCGGTCCAACTTGTCCAAGCTACTCATTTGTCTGTGCCCAGACCATATCCTCTCTAAACCATTTTTACCCATGTAGTTGTTGAAATTTCTTTAAAATGTCATTATTGTACTTCGAATTGTACTTTATTGCCTCAAGTGTCAACTGTGATTCAAAGAGTCTCTTCTGGTTCCTGTCTTTAATTTATAGGATTTGGGTTCAAGTGACAATCCATGAAATGTTTAGTTTAGAATAGTTTAGTTTCGGGATACAGTGGAAACAGGCCCATCGGCCCACCGAGTCCGCACCAGCCAGCGATCCCCGCACATTAACACTATCCTACACACACTAGAGATAATTTTCACATACACCAAGTCAATGAACCTACAAACCTGTACATCTTTGGAGTGTGGGAGGAAACTGAAGATCTCAGAATAAACCCGTGCAGCCAGGGGGGAGAACATATAACCATATAACAATTACAGCATGGAAACAGGCCCTCTCGGCCCTTCCAGTCCGTGCCAAACATTCATTTCCCCCTAGTCCCATCTACCTGCACTCAGACCATACCCCTCCATTCCCTTCCCGTCCATATACCTATCCACTTTACTTTTAAATGTTAAAATCGATCCTGCCTCCACCACTTCTGCAGGAAGATCATTCCACACAGCCACCACTCTCTGAGTAAAGAAGTTCCCCCTCATGTTACCCCTAAACTTCTGTCCCTTAATTCTCATGTCATGCCCTCTTGTTTGAATCTTCCCTACCCTCAATGGGAAAAGCTTATCCACGTCAACTCTGTCTATCCCTTTCATCATTTTAAAGACCTCAATCAAGTCCCCCCTTAACCTTCTGCGCTCCAAAGAATAAAGACCTAACTTGTTCAACCTTTCTCTGTAACTTAGCTGCTGGAACCCAGACAACATTCTAGTAAATCTCCTCTGTACTCTCTCTATTTTGTTGACATCCTTCCTATAGTTAGGTGACCAAAATTGTACACCATATGCCAGAATTGGCCTTGTACAATTTTAACATTACTTCCCTGCTCCTATATTCAATGCTCTGATTTAAAAAGGCCAGCACACCAAAAGTTTTCTTTACCACCCTATCTAAATGCGATTCCACCTTCAGGGAACTATGCACAGTTATTCCTAGATCCCTCTGTTCCACAGCATTCCTCAATTCCCTACCATTTACCATGTATGCCCTATTTTGATTTTGTCCTGCCAAGATGTAGCACCTCACACTTATCAGCATTAAACTCCATCTGCCATCTTTCAGCCCACTCTTCCAAATGGCCCAAATCTCTCTGTAGACTTTGAAAATCTACTTCATTATCCACAACACCACCTACCTTAGTATCATCTGCATACTTACTTATCCAATTTTCCACCCCATCATCTAGATCATTGATGTACATGACAAACAACAATGGACCCAACACAGATCCCTGAGGCACCCCACTGGTCACCGGCTTCCAACCTGACAAACGGCCATCCACCATTACTCTCTGACATCTCCCATTCAGCCACTGTTGAATCCATCTTGCTACTCAGCCATTAACACCCAAAGATTGAACCTTCTTAACCAACCTTCCATGGGGAACCTTGTCAAAGGCCTTACTGAAATTCATATAGACAACATGCACTGCTTTACCCTCATCAATTTCCCTAGTAACCTCTTCAAAAAATCCAAGAAGGTTTGTCAAACATGACCTTCCAGGCACAAATCCATGTTGACTGTTCTTGATCAGACCCTGTTTATCCAAATGCTTATATATATATTATCTCTAAGTATCCTTTCCATTAATTTGCCCACCACTGATGCAAACTAACAGGTCTATAATTGCTAGGTTTATTCTTTGAATCCTTTTTAAACAATGGAACAACATACGCAGTACGCCAATCCTCCGGCACTATTCCCGTTTCTAATGACATTTGAAATATTTCTGTCATAGCCCCTGATATTTCTACACTAACTTCCCTCAATATCCACTCAGGACCTGGAGACTTATCCACTTTTATATTTTTCAAAAGTGTCAGTACTTCCTCCTCTTTGAATCTTATAGTTTCCATAACTACTCTACTTTTTTCCCTTACCTCACAGAGTTCAATATCCTTCTCCTTGGTGAATACCGACGAAAATAAATTGTTCAATATCTCCCCCAATATAAACTCCATACAGACAACACCAATAGTCAGGATCGAACCCAGGTCTCCGGTGCTGCAAGCACTGTATGGCAGCAACTCTACCGCAAAAATCCAGGATGACAGAACAGGACTAAGGGAGTGTCATGAGGCTGAGCTGCTTCACTTGACCAAGCTGTTATTACGTCTGCTCTATCAGGATGCTGTATTTTACAATAAAAAAAATCAGAAAACACTGTAAACACCTAGCAGGTCAGGCAGCACTTTTAGAAGAAGAAACAGAGTTAATGTTTTGGGTTAAAAACTATTCACCAGTTTAGTCTCGTGAGATTTTGGCCAATCTTCACTGCAATATTTTGCACTGTCATTACCAATGAGTATTTGGGCAATGTGAGGTTTTGATAAATCACAGAGAAAAAGCAGTTGGTGCAGTGGGGCAAATAGCTGAGAAAGCCAATTGCTTATAAAATATATCTAGATAAGCAACTTATTAAGTAGTCCATTTTGCGATGGGTATATTTCTTATTTTAAGCTAAATGGCTGTTAACTCTGATATGTCTGAAATTACAATGCAAAAGGAGCAAAGGGACCTTAGCTATTGTAGTCAAAGAAAGTTGGATATATTTCACACAGCATCTTAAATATATAGTGCATTAATTTATCTGATAGGAGCTTTATATGAATACACAGATAGAGCATATACTGCATTATCATTTTCACCAAACCCATTGACAGAAGATTAAGACTCTCTATTCTCGTTTATTATGTTTATTAGTGGTCATTTTTATGATGTAACTACTGGTATCCTGCAGATTAAGTAGGTTATATTGTGCCAAACTTGAATGGTGAAATGTCTCGATCCAATTGATGGAGAGAGAGTACAGTAAATCGCAAAGGAAAGCCAATCAAGATGTTTCGATATAACGTAAACCATAAATGGCATCACATTAACTTTCTACTTTCTCTGGGATAATCGGATAGCATTTCAGCCAGGATAAGTACAATAGGTCAAATAGTCACCTCCTTTGATTTACCTTTCTATAGTTCTTTTACGGAAGACAAAATTAGAATTGTGCTACACAAAACGGGTTATTTGTCTGACCAAGTCTACCACTCAGCTGCATATAATAACAGCAGCCAATTAACCTACTATTCTACACGTCTTTGGCGTGCAGGAAACCCAGATGGACCCAGAGTTATTAACCCACTGTAACCCCTCTATTATTACCATTAAGGCAATTATTGTTGGTATAAATTAGGAAACGCTGGATGTTTTCATTTGTAGCTGTGCTAAAAAGAGTAAATGGTACGTATAGAACTATAAATGGAATAAAACATCCTGACCTCTGAAGTTGGGACCATCCATTGTTGATTAATGTTTCGTCAAGAGAAATTGAAACTTACGCTTTTCTTATTTCTTTTTTCAGATGGAAGGATGTATCTGAAGTCATCCGTAATGTACTAAAACAACTGCGCCATATGACTCGAATATTCAACCAGGATTATGAGAAAAAAAAATTGTATAAAAAAGAAAAATAAAGTCCTCTACTAACATGCGGGTTCACTGCGCTTTTGAGACAGCTTTACCCAGTTTGCATAACTGTGTTACTTTGCCATCCATGAAATGTTTGATGTATTGCGATGATATTCCTCTCCAGCAACTGACTTCAATGGCAAAGCTCTCTGAAGTAGACTATCCTGATGAGTACGAAACACCCAGACGCAAGTAGTGACTGTCATCAGGAGGTCACTGCTGACACTATACGCGTCCTTTTTGTGGACTAGACTCTGACCAGTGCTGACAATTGCAATGTTAAGCACATCACGCAAAAAAAAACTCACCAGTAGTGAAAAAGAAGTGAACAAACTCTTTTTAAAATGTTTATTGTTCCCCTCCACTTCTCTTTTATTAGAGATGGCATGTTCAGACCAGCAAGAAAGCTTCTCAACCCTTTCTTTCCTGGATCCAAATGAACTTTACTTATAGGTCTGCCAGGTCAGTACGTCAAATAATATTGCAGCGACATTAATGTTTCAACACGGAGATTAAAAGACTGGGTTGAAGGAACAGGTAGAGAGAGAGAAGTGAGAAAGTTGTGTGTTGCGTATACAGACAAAATGTAACCCGTGGAAGATAAACCTGGCATTGAGATTCCTCTGCTAAATTTAAAAATAAACACACTCAAATGAAAGTGAATGTAAGTTTTAAAAGTCACAAAATATATATATTTGTGCTTTCCACACAGACACATATTTGTGAATACTGTTTGCTTCTTGCCAAGCTGTTGGTCGTGTGTATATAATATGACACAAGGAGGTAATGTGTATGCAGTAGATTATTAGAGAAAAATCACAGTACTTTTGAGATTTAAATGCTGATATGTTTTGTCACATTGTTTGTTCCAGACACTGCAATTTTTGGTTATATTGCTCATTAACAAAGCATGCAGGCATGTAAATATTTGTCCTCAAGTCACAGTATTATTGAACGAGATCCTTGGCGTCTGTTTTGCGCCTTTTTAAGGTCAGTGTGGCAGGTGGGAAACCCTGTCTGCCCAACATTCAATGAGGGGAGCCTCTTGTCTCTGCTCCCTGACACAGAACTGATGAAATTAATTGAAATTTGCGGCGTTGCAGCGTGATGGATTTTAAAAAAAAACAACAGAAATGTTTCTCTCTTTGTTTCTTTCTATAATTATTATTTTTGTGTCACCTTGAGGCATTGCTCTTCAAAAACAAAGGAACTTTGCAACACTTGATGTAACGGTTGAAACAAAAAACCTAGATGAGTGGTGAGTTAAAGTCTGTATTCTCCCTGTGTAATAGGGAAGGATGGTTTTGTGTAATTATCAATGTCTTTGATAAACTGTGTGATCACCTTTGTGCAAATAATTGAAAGTAAACTCCAACACAGTGCTAATTTGCTAGTGTAGCCTTTTCTCTTCATTTTGCCTTTGTTCACTGCCATGTTAACCATTAAAAGAGCATCCTTGCAGAGAAAAACAAATCCACACTGGCATTGTTGACTACTATGGACAGAGTAAGTCAACAGTAGAACATAAGAACATAAGCAGGAGTAGGCCATTTAGCTGCTTGTGCTTGCTACATCTTTTCATGTAATCATGGCTGATCTACTACTTCAGTCTAACCTTCCTGCAATAATCCTATTTCCCTTACTCCTTTCATAAAAATCTTTTGGTCTCTGTTTTGAATGTACTCAGTGGCTGAGCCTTCCCATTATTCTTTGGTAGAGAATTCCAAGATTCACTCCCCTTGGGTGATAATCATTTTTCTCATCTCAGTTCTAAATGGCTATCCACTAATTTTGTGATGGAAACCACTGATACTAGACAATCCAGCCAGGATAAAAATCATTGTTCCTTCTCCCATTCAATTCCAAATATAATTTTTTGTTTCAATAAAATCACCACATGTTCTTGTACGTTTATGTATATAGCCCCAGTTATTTTAACTTAATCATCGAACTATTCTCCCACCCTCATACCAATTTAACAGCAATTAATCTGGTGAACTTTCTTAGAATTCTCTCCAATATCCTTCCTTCCTTAGATAAAATTACCAGTACTCTACACAATAATCCAGATGCAGTCTCACCAGGGCCCTATATAATTGTAGTTGAACATATTTTCTTTTGTACTCATCATCTTGCTATAAAAGTCACATACTGTTTCCCTTCCTAATTGCTTGCTTTACCTGCATGTTATCTTTCAGTGACTTTTGTGTACTAACAAAACCCCAGTCTCATTGAACACCAACTTTTCAAACTCTCACTATCTAAAAGTATGCTACCTTTCTACTTATTTCTAGCAGAATTGTTTTTTTGTACACAAATCACATCTTTCCACATTATAATCCACATGCCAAATCTTTTTACGTGACCTATCTATATCCCGTGAAATGTATTTGTATTCAGTCCAATATCTACAATGGAATACAACCTATTTCATCATGGCAGATCACTGTTTAGTTATTGGCAAACTTTGGTCTACCAGAACAGAGACTGCTCTCACGATGCTTTCAATGTTACAACAGAACATATTTTTTATTTGTCAACACATTTGGCTGATGAAATTAGGTTATAATCTTTAGAGTGTATCTGTATTAGCAAAAAATACAAAAGCGAGGTTTACATAATTTTAAATCACATCAAAGACATGTAAAATTCACCATTGAACATTGGTGAAGGAAATAAATTGACCAATGCTGTTATAAGTCTGAATAAATCCACTAGCTTGTTCATTATAAACCAAAATGATGCCCAGCTATACAAATTGATCAGAGGGTGATTTTACATTAGCCTAATCCATGAATTTGGCAACAAGATGTCTTTCTAGCACACACACAGCAGGAGGTTTAGTCTATGGGGGTCAATATGTCATGACAAATATCTTAAAGAAGGTTAACATGGAAATATAGTAAAATGAGACATCTTCAGAGATTTTAACTGGCGAGTGAAGGAATAAATATTTGTTTCCATGCCTTCTCTATTTTATATTTTCCAGCATTGCATTACAAAACTTGCACAAGGGAGGAAAAAAAATGAACTATTTATTTCTCTGGCTATGATGGTCTTGAAAGGGTTAACAACTGAGATGATGCAATTCTGTCAAATAAAGCATCCTTACTTGTCCATGTGATCTTTCTTTAAAAAAACAAAACATCTTGAAAAAAATTGTGTCTAGCATTTGTTGTTCCTCTGCACCTTGCATAGAGTCTTTAAGTTAATGTAGATCACCTTGGGACAATTAGATTACAGAATGTCTCCGTCCCACCTAAATGTAGTTGAAGAATGGTGATTTGCATCCCAACAAGTTAGCTAGCTATTGGCAGGATAGTAAGATTAACTATATGCTGCCAATATAAATATGGCATTCTCTTAAGCCAGTTATTTGAATGACTGCCAATTTGATGGTCGATAACCGGTTGTCTTTTGTTGACTTGTTTGAGATACCAAATGCATTGAAAGCAGAAATATGAAAGGTAAAAGGAAGCTTACAGAAACCCAATACTAGAGGGGATTTTAAGAGAAAAAAAGCACTCTAGAATAGAAATGCAGGTTTTCTTTTATAAAGGTTTTTTTAACATAATGGGATTACCCTTGTTCTGTTGTTCATTAAACTGTCCATTGCCTCTCAGTACAATACATTTTCACTTTATTGTTTATATACTTTTTATCTTGAACATGTATGTTTTGGTATCCTGTATTATAACCACATTTGCGCTCTATGCAAGCCCTCGGAACAGAACACACTCATCTTCAACTAGGACATACAAAAATTGTCTATTTTTATCTATATATTTAAAGTTTTCTAAAAAAAATGGTTATTACAAATTTTGTTGTACAAAATCTGTACAAAAAGATCTGTTTTTACATCATAATGCAAGAAATCGAGATTTTTCTATGGTAGCATAGTTATTTGAGCCTGGTTTAAATGTGAGAACCACGTTTACTGTATTGTATTTAATTTTCTTTCTTTTCAACAATCTGCTAATAAAAAATGTCTGAAATCTCCAGTTGATGCCAATAAAGTTATTGTTTTCATTTATCAATCCCTCAGATAGATGGACTTTCCCACATCAAGGTATTTGTCTTGGCCAAGGTTTATGGTGCACTTCACAAAAAGCATTGCAGGGATATGAGCAAGGAAATTGAAACAAATTAGAGGGGTCGGTCAAAGAGTTGGCAAAAACAAGGTGACCTATATGTCCTCCTTTATTGAATAAATGATTCTGCAGCAGTAGAAGGTTAGTTCATTAATTTTGGTGTGGTTATAATGCAGGGACTGCTTGGATTAATCGGCTGGCTCTGCCTCTATCTCTGACACATGCAGAGAGCTCCAGTCACTTATCACTCTGCAACACTCCATCTCAGACAATATCAACATGAAGACACAAAATGCTGGAGTAACCCCCGTGTCAGCAGCATCTGCATCAAGCAGGAATGTTGATGCAAATGCTTTGAATGCATCTGGTCCAGACACATTGGGAAGGAAATGTGGAAGAAATAACGCCAGCATCATAAAACATACTGAAGGGGAAGAGGATGGGACCATATAATAAAGCTCATGTCCTGAGAGCATGAGATAGATCACAGATTTGGAGGTAAAATATAAGAGAAACTATGGAAACATATGGTTGTATAGAGTGTTACACAAAAAGCTGGAGAAACTCAGCGGGTGCAGCAGCATCTAAGGGGCGAAGGAGATAGGCGACGTTTCGGGTCGAGACCCTTCTTCAGACCCTTCTTGGTTGTATAGAGTGTCTTGTAAGAGTGGAAGAGTGCTTCCGAAAGATACACATAAACTGCTTGATATCAAAATAGATATCAAGGAAAATTGTAAGTTTAAATGTTTTCACAAAATCCTATAGTTTCTGAAGTTGTTGACACAGAATCAAAGACAGTGACAATCAATGACCTGATATGGATGATGCATTAATAATTTGCTGAGTCATCTGGATGAACAGGAATAATATCCATATGGTTACAGAGTTCAAAAAGAATATGAAACCCAGTTAAACTGGTAAATATTTGGCAAGGCAAGGCAAGGCAAGTTTATTTATATAGCACCATTCATACAAGCTGCAATTCATAGTGCTTTACAAAAGAAACAAAAGAATAACATAGTTTACAAACATTGCAGAACCACAATACAACACAGGACAACAAAATAGCCAAAATCAAATATTACATAACAAGCAATAAGACAATTGCATGTATAATAAAACAAAGTCACTAAAATATTAAAATGATTTTAAAAGCACATAAAAGGGTTAAGATTAGAAGATTAAGATTACCTGCATGTTGGGTTATGAAAAAACTACAGTAAACAACAGTGTTTTTAGGCCTGATTTAAATGAGGTTACAGTCTTTGCACACCTCAGGTGTTCCGGGAGCTTGTTCCACAGGTGTGAAGCATAGAAACTGAACGCTGCTTCAGCCTTTTTAGTTCTGACCCTGGGAACACAGATTTAAGGACAGGTGTTATGTGGTCCATTTTCTTGGTGTTGGTTAAGACTCTGGCAGCGGCATTCTGGATAAGCTGCAGTTGTTTAATTGATTTTTTACTGAGACCTGTAAAGATACCATTACAATAATCTAACCTACTGAAAATATATGCATGAACAAGTTTTTCAGTGTCTTCTTTGGACAGAAATCCCTTGATTCGTGCAATGTTTTTTAGATGGTAGTAGGCAGAATTGGTAATGGTCTTTACATGGCTGTTAAAATTCAAATCTGAGTCTATAACTACACCAAGGTTTCTGGCTTTGTCTGTGGTTTTCAGTGCAATTGAGTCAAGTTGAGCACTTATCAATAGCCTTATATTTTTGGGACCAAGGACAATAATTTCTGTCTTATTTGCATTGAGCTGGAGGAAATTCTGGTTCATCCACTCATTGATTTGGTTGACACACTGACTCAGTGAGTGTAGGGGACTATGGTCATGCGGTGACACTGCGATATAAAGTTGTGTGTCATCGGCATAAGTATGGTAGGATATGTTAAGATACTCTATGATCTGAGCTAGGGGGAGCATGTAAATATTAAACAAGATGGGTCCAAGAATGGAGCCATGGGGAACCCCGCATGTGAGTTTTGTAGGTTCTGATTCATAATTACCAAGGGAAACAAAATAATCCCGTTCTTTCAAGTAGGATTTGAACCAGTCCAGCACAGAACCAGAGAGTCCTACCCACTTCTCCAGTCTGTCAAGCAGTATGTTATGGTCCACCATATCAAAAGCAGCACTGAGATCTAGGAGTACCAAACCTGAAGCTCTTGATGCATCACTGTTTAGATGTATGACGTTTATGACCTTAGTAAGTGCAGTCTCAGTGCTGTGATGTGGCCGAAATCCTGACTGGAAAACATTAAAAAATATTGTTTTGGATCATAAAGCTGTAAATTTCTTTATAAACTACCCTTTCAATGATCTTTGCCAGAAATGTTAAATTAGATATGGGCCTGTAGCTGCTCATAGCTGAGGCAGTTGATGCTGTTAAGGGCCTGTTCCACTTGGCCATCATTTGCGCGCCCTTTACGCGAACTGCTAGCGTGTGGGTAGCATGTGAGTAGCGCATGGGTAGTGCGTGAGTAGCGCGGGACGGGCACATGGAGTGATGTGGAGGAGTGTGGAGTGGCGTGGAGGAGTGTAGATTTCATCCTGCACTAAATCTTCGTGCGCTACTGGCCTGTCGCGTAACTTGGGCCTGTCCCACTGACCAAAGTGGGACAGGCCCAAGACCCTGGCGTGGCGCAATGTCTCACCTCCAACAGCAGCAGAAGCAGGCAAATGATTGCCAAGCACGGCCTGGGGCTCACCGCCGTTGCGGATCAGGATCCGCCCCCACTCTTACACCCAGAGCGGGGCCAAGACGATTGGAGATAGACACAAAATGCTGGAGTAACTCAGCAGGACCAGCAGCATCTCTGGAGAGAAGCAATGGGTGACGTTTCGGGTCCAGACCCTCTTCAGACTGAAGAAGAGTCTCGACCCGAAACATAATCCATTCCTTCTCTCCAGAGATGCTGCCGGTCCCGCTGAGTTAAGCCTGCATTTTGTGTCTACCTTCAAATGACGTAACGCGCTCCAGACGGCTGTGCTGGAGTAACTGTGCGGACGTGTAATGACACGCGCGACCATCACACGTCAGTCACTACCGGCCTGTCGCGTAAATGAGGGCCAAGTGGGACAGGCCCTTTATAAACTGCTTTTCTCTTTTCATTGGGGAGTATAATGTAAATACATATGAGATCACTGAATGACAGATTTAAACAACTCTGTATAATTCATTATGAGCAGTTTGACAAGAACTTTGAATAAACCATAAATTTCTTCTCTCCTAGTAATACTTTTCATAAACTGTAAGTTACTGCAGAAGTGAATAAAAACAAGGCAGATACAGCACATTATTTCTATAGCATCTGATTATCTGCCATTTTAAGGAAGGCCATAAAATCTAACCCATTCATCGCCCATTGGATTATACCATGATCATATTGATCATATTTCACTTTTACTGTAAAAATCAAGCTTTTTTTATTTGTTAACAAACAAAGTAAGAGAACTGTTATATCCATTTTAGTAAATCTTTTGGGTAATTTCTGTCTCATTCAAACAATATAATCTGTGGATGTTACTAATGTCTGTATTGCGGCAAAAACAAGGGGGTAGATTATTATCTCAATGGGGTTAGGTTACCTGGAGTGCGGCGGCGTGACTCATGTTGCAGCGGCCCATACAGCCTGTCTGTTTTTTTTATTTATTGTCTAGTTAAATGTAGTTGTTCGTGTTTTTTGTGTGCTGTTTCTAACTGTGTATATGGGGGGGGAGGAGTTAGGGGAAACTTTTAAAATCTTTTCCCTGCACGGGAGACCCGACTTTTTCCCTGTTGGGTCTCCGTTGTCATTGGGGCCTAGCACCATGGAGAGCCGCCAACCAGGATGAAATGGGGGCTCCAGTCACGCCGGCCTCGGAGCGTGGGGAGCAGTGGTGGCTCGCTACTGCGTCCCGACTCCAGAACTCCAGCTCCAGCTCCAGCTGCGGCCTGACTCCGGAGCTCCAGCTCCAGCTCCATCTGCAGATTACTACCGGTGGACATTCAGGATATCGGGGGCTCGTGGGTCTGGGTGAGAGACCGCTTTCCGGAGGCCCTGCAACGCAACTTATCCATCTCGTGTCGCGGGGTTAGAACGACCCGGAGCAGGGCCGTACATCACCCGGCACGACTTTAATGACCGCGGGACATTCCAGCACCCGCCGGGGGCTCCAACGTTGTGACTTTTGGGCCTAGAGGGGGGCCGTACATCGCCAGGCACGGCCTCAATGGCCGTGGGACTTAACATCGCCCGCTTGGGGCTTCGACATTGGGAGAGAAATGGTGCAGGGGAGAGAGAAGACTTTGCCTTCCATCACAGTGAGGAGGAGATTCACTGTGATGGATGTTTTCTGTAAATTGAATTGTTTGTATGTTTTGTAGGAATTGTTTTGTTTGCATGGCTGTAGAAACGGAGTTTCGTTTGAGCCTCTCTGAGGTTCGAATGAGAAGTAATAAAATCTAATCTAAAAATCTAATCTTACATAAGGGGGAGGTACAGCGAGACCTGGGTATCCTTGTACACCAGTCACTGAAAGTTGGCGTGCAGGTACAGCAGGCAGTGAAGAAAGCTAATGGAATGTTGGCCTTCATAACAAGAGGATATCAGTACAGGAGTAAAGAGGTTCTTATGCAGTTGTATAGGGCTCTGGTGAGACCACATCTGGAGTATTGTATACAGTTTTGGTCTCCTAATTTGAGGAAGGACATCCTTGTGATTGTGGCAGTGCAGCATAGGTTCACGAGATTGATCCCTGGGATGGCAGGACTGTCATATGAGGAAAGATTGAAAAGACTAGGCTTGTATTCACTGGAGTTTAGAAGGATGAGGGGGGATCATATAGAAACATATAAAATTATAAAAGCACTGGACAAGCTAGATGCAGGAAAAATGTTCCCAATGTTGGGTGAGTCCAGAACCAGGGGGCACAGTCTTAGAATAAAGGGGAGGTCATTTAAGACTGAGCTGAGAAAAAACTATTTTACCCAGAGAGTTGTTAATTTATGGAATTCCCTGCCACAGAGGGGAGTGGAGGCCAAATCACTCGATGGATTTAAGAAAGAGTTGGATAGAGCTCTAGGGGCTAGTGGAATCAAGGGATATGGGGAGAAGGCGGGCACGGGTTATTGATAGCGGATGATCAGCCATGATCATATTGAATGGTGGTGCTGGCTCGAAGCTCCTCCTGCACCTATTTTCCATGTTTCTATGTTTCTATGTTTCTATATTTAAATGCTCATACACAAATATGGATATGGTCTAGTGCACAATCTCTTTCTGGTTCTTTAATTATTTCTCCTGCCTTTCCTCTATAGGGGTGATATAAACTCCAAAGGTTTACCCCTTGTACATTTGATTGAAAGACGGTTTGCTCATCCAGAAATATGGAATCAACCACTTCTGACAAAGTCTTGACCTGAAATGTTTACTCTGTTTCTCTTTCCATAGATGTAATCTGACCTGCTCACTCTTTCCAGCATTTTCTTTTCTAATATCATATTCGCAGCATCTGCACATTTATTTTGGGATTTTCAAGTCTACCATGGTGATTTTTCATTTATTCATTGCAGTGCACAATGCTCTTGAAAGTAAAATATACAGTGTTCTTAAAGTACATAGAATTAATAATGTGAAAGCATGTAGGTAACATTTACTTTCTTGTGGTGTGGTTATATTTGATGGGCCATTTATCTTTTTGGCTCTATATTAGCATAATCGTGTAGATTAGTTAAGCTGCGCTGACTGCATACAGAGATATCTTTAGACTGGAAATGGCCACTATCTCATCTTCTCAATCAATTGGCATACATTGAGATACACTCACAATAAGTTGCTCGGATGTGTGGTAGGTGCACACTCAAAATGTATTGTCAAAGTTTTGCTGAACAAATCTCCGGATGATGCCAATATGACATAGGTTCATACTTGGCTACTTTTAGACATGGTTGACTTCGAATCCTCAAATGTCAGGGTTGAATTCCCCAGAATTTGAATGGATTCTGGATCTTATATTGTTAGAGCCATAGAGAGACAATAAGGAAAGAGACACAGCTATGGTGACCATCTATTGATACCAACTGCACTTGCAATTTTCTTCTTTCCACGTCCCCATTCATACTCCCGAGATTCCTCTCACCTTCACATTAGGGACAATTTACAATGGCCAATTAACTGATCGACCTGCACATCTTATATTGTGCTTCTATTAAATGTGTTTGGACACACAGATGGTGAAAGCAACTTGCATTTATATAGCACTTCAGGAATTCCCAAAGTGCAAGATTAAACAACAGTTCATGCAAGACCACATATGGAGATGTAAGGGCAGTTGTCCAAAGAGAAATATTTGAATGCAGGAAGAGTGGAGTGAGGGAAAGAGGTTCTGGCTCAGGCAGTCTTTGCCTGGTCAACAATAGTAGAATTGGTGAAATGGTAGTGCTTAGGTGTGGAGTAGAAGGGAGCAGATGGGCATATACTGAGAATACAGGGCATTTGGAAAAAGGCTGAGAACTTTAACACTGATGTGGCGCTACACTGGAATCCAGTGTAAGTTAGGAAAGACAGGAGTGATAGCAGATTAGGTCGTGGTGTGGCTTGGAATACAGACAATAATGTCAGGTTTTTTTGGAGGATGTAACACAGGTGAGGAGTGCAGTGGATGCAATGAAAGAATGGGCTGAGCCAGTGACAAAGGCAGACAGTGTTATAGAGGTAGGGATAGACTACCTTGCTGATGGCAGATCATATGGCCAGAAGCTTAGGCGACAAATGGTGGTTTGCAGTTTCATATGCTGAATTAAAATAAGAATCTGATTCTTTTTGACGTGAAAGTTTGTTTCTTGTGATAATTAGACATTTACTTTTCATAACATGTTTGTAATATTCCATAGTTGTGGGTTCCCAATGACTCAGTCGGCATTACGTATATCTTTGAGATTTCAAGCATAAAAAGGAAAATGGTGAAGAAATAATTTATTTTCACTGACAAAGAAGAACATTAGGAATAGGATTAGGAATACTTTATTGTCACAAGTGACTTGGCACATTGAAATACTTTGCTTGCCTACAAAATGTATACAAATAGTGGCCACCTATGTAGTTACAAAGCACGCCGGCTCCCCCTTTTGTCCCCCACCTCCCACCCCGCCCCGCCAGCCCCCCCACCCCCTGACAGTTCCCCCATGCCTGGTCCCCATTGTCCTTTGTCCCCTCCCACCCCCCCCCCCCCCCCATAGTCCATTGCCCTCCCCCATCTTCCTCATGGTGGTCCCCCCACACCGGGTCTACCATTAATAATAATAATAATGGATTGGATTTATATAACGCTTTATCTAGATACTCAAAGTGCTTTACATCGCATTATTTATTCACTCCTCAGTCACACTTGGTGGTGGTGAGCTACTTTTTGTAGCCACAGCTGCCCTGAGGCAGACTGACGGAGGCGTGGCTGCTATCAGTTAATCAGCGGTAGCTAATCAGCTAATCAGTGCCTACGGCCCCTCCGACCACCACCAATCACTCACACAAATTCACTTTGACACACAGGCAAAGGTGGGTGAAGTGTCTTGCCCAAGGACACAACGACAGTATGCACTCCAAGCGGGATTCGAACCGGCTACCTTCCGGTCACCAGCCGAACACTTAGCCCATTGCGTCATCTGTTGTACCATTGTTCTCCCCCTCCCCCCTCACGACAGTCCCCCCACACCGGGTCCTCCATTGTTCTCCCCTCTCACGGTGGTCCTCCACGCTCTCATCGACCATCGACCGTGGGTCAACCTGGGCTGCTACATGGCGATCATGGCACCTCGATAAAGGCCTCTGGCCGCGTTCTCAGTCCACAGCTGCAGCGCGTCAAGAAACCTTCTGGCTTATACTGGAGCTTATACCAGAGCTGTTGATATGCCACTTCTTCTTGGCCTGGTAATTGAATTATGAGCTGTGCAGAGGCCCTGAATAGAAATTCTTAGGGGGTAACAAAAAAATACACAATTCCTTATTGTCAGATGAAACACTTTTACTTGGGATCATGAGTGTGGCTTGGAATACAGACAATTCACACCACGGGCTGAATGTTATCCATATTTACAATTAAATTACAGATTCTTTTTGATCTTATTGATGGGAAAAGATTTGGTAGGAATCTAAGGGGTAACCTTTCAGGCAAAGGGTGGTGGATGTATGGAACAAGCTGCCAGAGGAGATAGTTGAGGAGGGACTATCCCAACAGTTAGGAAGCAGTTAGACAGGTACAGATAGGACAGGTTTGGAGGTGATATGGACCAAATGCTGGTAGGTGGGACTAGTGTAGCTGGGACATGTTGGCCGGTGCGGACAAATTGGGTCGAAGGGCCTGTTTCAACACTGTATCACTCTATGAATATGATTCTATCTAACTCCAGGTTTCACTCTCTACACTCTACCACTAACCCCTACAACTGATTCCCATCCAGGCCTGAGCAAATAGGCATCAGCTCTTTTAATCTTTTACTGTCTCTATCTCAGCTGTTTGATACAATTTTACAAAGCTACATTGACAAAAATTCTGAATTATATTCTTTGTGGTCAACCAGAATTTCAGAAGTTACAATGGGTAACATCACTTTGATAGGATTCATATGAAAATTTTCATCCTTCGAGCTAAGCTATGAAGGATGAAAAGGGATTTGAGTATAGGAGCAGGGAGGTTCTACTGCAGTTGGAGTATCTACACCTGGAGTATTGCATACAGTTTTGGTCTCCAAATCTGAGGAAATACAGTCTCGCCATAGAGGGAGTACAGAGAAGGTTCACCAGACTGATTTCTGGGATGTCAGGACTTTCATATGAACAAAGACTGGATGGACTTGGCTTGTACTCGCTAGAATTTAGAAGATTGAGGGGGGATCTTATAGAAACTTACAAAATTCTTAAGGGGTTAGATAGGCTAGATGCAGGAAGATTGTTCCCGATGTTGGGGAAGTCCAGGACAAGGGGTCACAGTTTAAGGATAAGGGGGATTTCTTTTAGTACCAAGATGAGAAAAACATTTTTCACACAGAGAGTGGTGAATCTCTGGAATTCTCTGCCACAGAAGGTAGTTGAGGCCAGTGCATTGGCTATATTTAAGAGGGAGTTAGATGTGGCCCTTGTGGCTAAAGGTATCAGGGGGTAGGGAGAGAAGGCAGGTACGGGATACTGAGTTGGATGATCAGCCATGATCATATTGAATGGCAGTGCAGGCTCAAAGGGCCGAATGACCTACTCCTGCACCTACTTTCTATGTTTCTATGTTTCTATACCATGTTTAAGGAAACAAATCTTTCAGCATAGTCATAAAGTCATACAGGATGGATACAGGTATTTCAATCCAACTTATCCATGATGATGAAGATGCCCCCTCTAAGCTAGACTCAGTTCCTATCCATGCACCTGTCCAAATATATTTGAAATGCTGTTATAGTACTTGCCTTAACTATCTTCTCTGGCAGTTCTTTCCATATACTAAAGTCCAGCCTTGGCACTCTGGTTAAAGCTTCTGTTTCAATAATTTCATAGTATATGTGCTCCCTGGGCTACAATTAATTTAAGAAAATCTTACTTTACACAAATTTTCCCATACATTTTTAAAACATATTTCAAGTAGTAATAATGGGAATGAAATATTTCATGATATTTATTATTGATTTGATGCAATATATATTTCATTAATTCAATTAGGGTGATAATTCAAAGAAATTAAAATATTGTAGCGTGTATGTAGAGCCACTATGTATGGGTTACTGGTTTCTGACTTACGGAAGAAATCTGCTGAAAGATAGTTCGCAGGAACCGTTTATAACCCAGGTACTGCCTACATTAGCATTACCAAGCATTGGAAATTATTCCTTCATCCATGAGACTCCTATTTTATGACCATATTCTGAATATTATTGTTTTTATCGATAACCATAAACTATCAGCGGTCAGAGAGGAATAGATGTTCAACGCTGTCTCTGTCATTATGCCACAAAGCGTATATTCATAGCCATTCTGGACGATGACTCTGTTGGTCAGTTCTTCGATTCCTGATCAACAGTCTGGATTTACCATACAGTTGCCCAACCCTGTTCATCTAGGTACAGTTACACACTCCATCTTCAGGTATTGCTGCACACCAATTTATTTCCTCCTGCTCATGAAAAGCTATGATCTTATTCGCTATCGTAACAGAACTAAGGCAGTAATTTAGACCAGAGTTACAGACACCCCAATTTGATTTAAATATCAAACAGACATAAGAGGTTGAATCACCTGCACCTAATGTTAAGTTTACAATCATATTTTTTATAAGAAAGTCCCATTCAACTGAGCAATAATTCTGGTTTATACTTTGTAAGAAAAGAAACATAATTTGAGAGCGTTCACCTTCAAGCTGTCTGCAGTGCTGCGAGCTTGATTTGTTCACACATGCTGAGATTGCTTTGTTTGTGAGTGCGTGTCGTGCATGGGAAATACCACTTGGTAGTTTTAATGTTCGCGTTTGGACTCAAACCTTATGTGAATCATATTAATAAACCCAAATAATACAATAGATGAATTGTACAACTTTTCTTAATGCCACTGCAGTTAGGAAGTGTAAGCTGATTTTGCAGAACAACACAAGAGAATAACTACAGTAATTTTAATGTTATTTTGTAGGCCTCAATAACTGGTGTTGACAGATGGATAATGGTTCCAACAAAATATGCCTAGCACAAGTAGGGCTGAAGAAAACAGGACTGCAAATGCTTTGCAATGTTTATAACCAATTGGCAGAGAATGGAAGATCTACCATGGGCAAGTGCAAGAGGCTAATTCTTGTTTTTGGCTCATATGCCAGATATTTTGAAGTTGCTGGTTATTAAAGACAAATGGCAGATTTTTAAGGGAATGCTAAGAGGGAAATTGGTAGTATGAGAGATCACACATAGGAATTGGCAAAGTCCAATAAATGAATGGAGACTAATTTCACTTTGGTCAGCATTATGTTCGGCACCAATGGCCTGTTCCTGTGCCATATGGTTCAATGTTCCAGGCTAATTATTGAGCTCATCACATGAAAATGTGGCACAGTAATTGCACTAAGAATGTGAAAGAACTGCACATCCACAACACTAAATACACTGTTCAAAACAAATAGTGTAGGACTCTTTATTCCACCTCGGAAGGAACTTATGCAGAATTACTTTGTGTGCCATAAATAGTTCCCTGTGGAAATGTACCTAAAACCGCAAACTGAACAAATTGAACATGAAAATATAATTATGAATGTTGAAAGAGCTCACTAAGTCAGGCAGCAAGTTATGAGAGGGGAACTGTTAACGTTGTTAAAGTCACAGTTAGAGTCTTTTCCCCAGGATTGAAGTGTAAAATACTGGATGGCATAAGGTTTAAGGTGAGAGACAGGAAAGTTAAAAGGAGATATTGTGGACAAGTGTTTTACTCACAGATGGTAATGCCTAGAATGCACTGCCTGGGGAAGTGGGAAAAGCGGGCACAACAGTAACTTTAAGAGGCATTTAGACTGTAAGGGGCTGGACTGTAATACACTATATTTTCTGTTCTATGTTTTAATATTACAGATCAATTACCTTTCCACAGAACCAGTTCAGTTCAGATGAAAAATTATCAATCTTAAACTTGAACTCCACTTCTCTAGCCACAGATACTGCCTGACCTCTTGAGTATTACCAGCACTTTCTATAATTATTTCAGATTTTCAGCATCATTTTCTTTTGGCTTCATTTACCATCATCTCACTGAGATATGCAGCAAATTAGCTGATGTTTCAGTATATTTCAGTATTTACTTTAATGTCATTTTAACTGAGTACTTACATACACAGAAGAAACAAAAAATTGTTTCTCAATCAGTTCCCATCAATGCAGTTAATAAAAACAGAATAAATACATACAACTTAAAACAAATAAAATTAACATATATCTAAAAGTAGGCCTAAAATTTGAACCAAAAAAACAGACATTCAGACCGAACAGTGGCATGCTTTGACAGGTGCCTAGCTGTCAAAGTATGGGCGAGGTTAGATGTGTTGGTGTATGATGTATGGGGAGGGGACACAGTCCGTTAACCAGTCTTATTGCCTGTGGGAAGAAGCTGCGTAGCATCCTGTTAGTTTTGCAGCTGATGTTCCTGTACCTCTTCCCAGATGGCAGAATGGAGAAGATGTTGTATGATGGGTGATAGGGGTCCTTAATAATGGAGATGGCTTTGTGGATGCTACGCTTCTGATAGATCTCCAACAGGAAAGGGAGTGGAGCACCAATGATCCTACTGGCTGTCTTCACTATCCTGTTAAGTTGTTTTTGTTCATAAGCCTTGCATTTCAAACAAAAGGGCATGACATGAGAATTAAGGGACAGAAGTTTAGGGGTAACATGAGGGGGAACTTCTTTACTCAGACAGTGGCGGCAGTGTGGAATGATCTTCCTGCAGAAGTGGTGGAGGCAGGATCGATTTTAACATTTAAAAGTAACGTGGATAGGTATATGGACGGGAAGGGGATGGAGGGGTATGGTCTGAGTGCAGGTAGATGGGACTAGGGGAAAATAAATGGTCGGCATGGACTGGAAGGGCCAAGAAGGCCTGTTTCTGTGCTGTAATTGTTATATGGTTATATGGTTATCTCCCAAACCAGGAAGTGATGCAGTTGGTCAATATACTTTCAATGGTGCCCCTGAGAAGGTCGTTAGGTGAACAGTGGGGAAACCTGCTTTTCATAGTCTCCAGACAGGGTGGAGCAGCTGCTGAGCTCTTTTGATGACTGTTGGTTATAGAGGTCAGGTCGTCCGCCAGGTGAAGTCCCAGGAACTCCACACTGCTGACCCTCTCCACAGCAGCACCATCAATATACAGTGGTGTGCAATGGTGTTTTCCAGCCCCCCCTGAAATCGATCACCATCTCTTTTGTCTTTTCCACGTTGAGGGTGAGATTGTGAGATCTGCTTCACTCTGTAAGCAGCTCCACCTCCATCCTGTATGCCGACTCATTGTTGTCACTGATGAGACCCACCACTGTTGTGTCATCAGCGAAGTTATTGATATAATTATTGCTGAGTCTGGCAGTACAGTCATGAGTAAGCAGACTGAACAGCAGGAGGCTTAGGACACAGCCTTGGGGTGAGCCAGTGCTCACTGCGATGTTTCTTGATGTCTGGCTGCCCACTCTGTCTGTCTGCTGCCGCTGCATCAGAAAATTAAGGACCCAGTTGCAAATGCCAGTGTCCACCTTCAACAGCTTCAGCTTCTCCACCAGCTGCTGTGGGATGATTGTGTTAAAAGCCGAGCTGAGGTCTATGAAGAGGATCCTGGCATATGTGTTATTCCGGTCAAGATGTGATAGTGCAAGGTTAAGTGTTGTGGAGACTGCGTCCTCTGTGGACCGGTTGGCTCTGTAAGTGAATTGCAGTGGGTCCAGGTTGGCAGGGAGACAGTTTTTGATGTGCTGCATCACCAGCCGCTCAAAACACTTCATTAAAATGGGTGTGAGAGCCACTGGACAAAAGTCATTGAGACAGGCTGGGTTGGGCTTCTTCGGGACGGGAACGATGGTGGTACTTTTGAGGCAGTTGGGCACTACTGCCTGGCTGAGTGAGATGTTAAAAATGTCTGCAAAGACATATTTTAGTAGCTCTGCGCAGTTCCTTAAAACGTGTCCTGGGATGTTGTCCGGCCCTGCAGCTTTGCGTGGATTGACGCTGGCAAAGGCCTTTTTAACTCCGGCTGTGGAAATGATTGCAAAGAAGAATCCCTGGTTGGCAGCACTGAATGAGAAAGATGGCCGTGTCAGCCCATTGTAGTCTCATACAAAATTCAATTAATTGCAGTTAACAGAATAGATTCAGAGACAGAATACAATATATAGCAATGTTACAAAATTTTGAGATTAAGAAAATCAAGTCTGCAATTCATCCCATCAGATAAAGCATAAAAATAAGTTTAATTTGACACCTAATTCACTTTCATATCTTCAGTATTTAAAAAGTTATGGCCATTTTCATACTCGGAAATAGGCATCTTGTTCCCTATTGCTTTTCCATTGACTTATTGCGTCAGAAGTGGCGGCGCTGCCTGGCAGCTGCGGCTCGCCTGCAGTCCATCTGTTTTTTCTTTTTGTTTTGTTTTCTCGTGTCTGTTTTAGTTAAACTTTGTTTATTAGACTGTGTGCGTGTGTGTGTGTGTGTGTGTGTGTGTGTATGTGGGGGGAGGGGGGGGTGGGAGGGTGGGAGAAACAAGGTTTTAGTCTCTCCCTTCGGGGGGATGCAACTTTTTCTTGTCATGTCCCCCGTCACCGTCTCAGTCTGTGTTGAGGCCTAATGGTGGAGCTGGCGGCCTCAGAGCTGTGGCGCCATTCTAGCGTTCCAGGGGCCGCGGCGGCCCAGCTTCAGAGCTGTGGCGGTGTTCCGGTGGTGACCCGGCTTCAGAGCTGTGGTGTTCCAGCGTTCCAGGTGCGGCGGCGGACCCGACTTCAGAGTGTGGTGCTCCAGTGTTCCAGCGGTGGACTCGGCTTCAGAGCTGTGGTATTCCAGCGTTTCGGCGGCGGACCCAGTTTCAGAGCTGTGGTGTTCCAGCGGTCTGGTGGCGGACCCGGCTTCAGAGCTGTGGTGGTGTTCCAACATTCCGGTGACGACGGTGGCAGCAGCCTGGCTTCGGAGGCTCGGCCGCGTGCCTAGTGGGCGACAGCATCGGAGGCCTGGATCACCTCAGCGCAGAGGGAGAACAAGGAGGGAAGAAGACAAAGACTTTAAAACTTTTGCCTTCCACCACAGTGAGGAGATGCCTGGTAAACTCACTGTGGTGGATGTTAAATATGTGTTTATTGTGTGTTTTGCTTTTTTATTATATGTATGACTGCAAGGCAACGAAATTTAGTTCAGACCGAAAGGTCCGAATGACAATAAAGGATGCTTTGACTTTGACTTTGCTCAAAAGCTGTGATCGACGACAGTCAAAAGCCCATAACTTTCTGATAAATTAAGAGAACTGAATGAAATTTTTAGTTATTATATATTGAAGCATTCTGAAACAAATATGAAACAATCTTACTTGAAATTAAAGCATATAATTAGTTAGTTACCTAATTGCAGCTAATTACAAAATTGACCGTTGTGACGGAAATAGTAATAAACACCCAGACTGCTTTGAAAATTTAAAAATGTGATATTCTCAAGATCAGAACTTTAATATTATTGTATTATATGCTGTGTCCGTTATAGATAGGTAAATAATTTACAATTTTGTGCATCAGTTTCATCTAAATTCAATTACTAGATCTAAACATCCATCCATTTCTTAAGAAAAGGTTAACATTTTTAAATAGCCTGTGTCCAAATAACATTCACACAAGAATTCACAATATAACATGATTTTTAAATATCTTTGTCATGAATTTATAGGCCAAATGGAAGGAATTTAATGTTTAATTCCCGTAAATTAATGGGCATTTAAATCATCTTGCGAGTGGATTTTTGTGGAATGCAATCGATTGGAACGTTGCGGTTGCGGTGAATTTGAACCCCATATCGGCAGGAAAAACACTGCCGGTTCATAAGGGGCCAAATCACATTTTCGCAAAGTACATTTTGATTAAAGTCATCCCAAGAAGCAAGTTTATATGTAAAATAGACGACATACACCGTGTTTTGTCGCATACTTCAGATCCGTCACGTTGTAGGCATTGACGGCGTTATAAGTAGCTTTTTATTTTAATCCAGCAATTAAAGTGTCCAGCGACATAAACAAAAAATATCGAGAATGGAAGTCCGTTCGACTTTTTATCAGCAGCTGGCAGCCCGAGGAAAAGTCCGCCTCTGACAGGCAGGAGAAAACGGCATTCTAATCCCCCCCCCCAAAGGCGCCAAAGTCGCGCACACGGCCAGTGGCAGAACTGCAACGCCGCTGAAGGTAAGTTTTGAAACATTGCTGCAATATGCTGATGTGTTTATTTAGTGTATTTAATGCTAGTGACTGATGCTAAATTTCGAGGCATGTGTTTTTATGAGGTAAAAGATAAAACACACTGTAGGGAAACAATTGAAGAAGATTCTAGCTTTAGTAGTGTAAAAATGAGGGTTGTGGGCAGGTGCTATAGACCTGCACGGGAAGGTAGACGCTCTTGCCCCCACAAATCTCCGGCAGATGGGGCTCGTCAGCCTGGGAAGGCAGTCCATCTAGGAGAGGGAAAACACTGATTTAAAACATCCACTGCCTTGTGGCCATATCCAGTTATGGAAAAGCCGGAGTAAACCTCAAGAAAATCCGGTCAGAGCCCCTAAGGCAGTTCGTCGTTGTCTACAACCTCGCTCTGGCAGCTCCTGTGATGGTGCTGGTACCAAACTGTAACGGCCCTGCTGTTCATTTGGATTGATCAGCGACATGGAGGGGGGGACGTGCTGCATAGACAACAGCCTGTCCTCCATATGACATCGCCCAGGCTTGCATCCGACCAGGATGCATCACCCATGGTCAGTCATGACCGAGAGGGGCCTACTACTAATACTACTACTACTACTACTACTACTACTACTAGTGTGAAAATAGGGCAGAGACTGATTGGCCATGCTTTACATTCCATTGATTTATGTGAAAAAAGTAGTCGCCATAGCCTCATGGAGTCATTGAGCCATATGGGATAGAAACAGACCCTTCAGCCCACTGAGTCTATGTCAACAATCACCCACCTATTCACACTAGGTGCGGCAGCATCTATTGAGCGAAGGAAATCGGCAACATTTCGGGCCGAGACGTTGCCTATTTCCACTGCTCCATTGCTGCTGTCGCGCCCGTTGAGTTTCTTCAGTACTTTTGTCTACCTTCGATTTTCCAGCATCTGCAGTTCCTTCTTAAACCTATTCACACTGGTCTTATTTTATTATCTCCACATTCACGTGAACTACTCCCAGATTCTACCTCTCACCTACACACAAGGTGTGATTTATAGTGGCTAATTAATCTACCAACTTGCAGATGCTTGACGAAATAGGAGCAACTAGAGGAGACTCAAGCGTCACAGACAGAATATGCAAACAGCAAATATAGAAAATCGGTGGGGAAAGGAATTACCCTGTGAGATTCGAATGGACTCCTTCAATGTCATAAGAAATTAGATTTTTTTTTTAATTTACTCCTGGGTGTGGGTGTCACTGAGCATCTTAGATTTGTTCCACATCATCAAATGGGTTTGAACTGAAGAGCTTAATGGGTTATTTCAGTGTCACACTTTGACCAGGCAAGTTAAGGGCAAAATTAGTGCAACATTTCAATGCAGTGTTTATTTTAGCACCATCATTTTCAAAATTCTAAATTATAACCAAGTTAAATTCCTCAGTTACGAGGAACAAATTCAATTTCATGTTAGTCTCAACTTCAGGATTGCTAGTCCAGTTAAATGATAATGATACCAACCTACTCCTGCTATTGGATGCCTGATGTACAGTATATGTTTGGCTGCTTATAACTGTGTTCCACAGTGCAATAACAATTATTCTGTTAGCATTCGTAATACATTTCACCTGCAATATTAATATTGATATTGATTTTAACAGGAGAAAATATTACATCTACATTAACAGTTCTCGGATTATGATGAGGAAAACATAGAGGTTCATATATTTGTTTAGGTGCAGTACTAATTTTACGTTACATGTAGCCTGAAGAGAAAATGTTATAATCTTGATTGTATATTGCAGATAAATACCTGACGAATATGAAATAACTCAAGTATCTTTGCCTATTTTGAATTAGGTCTACATTTCACACAAAATAAGCATCAGTAATGGGCAGTCTGCATTTCAATATTGATTTATTGTTAGGGTTTTGATGCATCAAGAAAAGATAACTGCTTTAACGGTTAAAAATCATTTTCTATTCCACTTGTCTTGTCCAATACTTGTACTAATCCACTTTTCCGCATTAATCAGCAATATAATTTTGCTAAAGTTAACACAATTTAAAAAAATATAAATCCAAAGAAAATATCCTGAGTGCTTAACAAAGAAGGAAGAAGGCTATCCAGTTAAATTGCAAACCATAGGGGGAAAATGAAAAAGAAGACAAAATGAAGTATTTTACCTTTTGAAGATCGATAAATGAAAGGTACTTTGGGAGATATCTCGATTCAAGATTTAAAGTTTGGCCTTAAATAGTAATCTGCTACAATTAACATGGATCATAATATCTCGAATATTTTCAATGGCAGCGGTGGGTCCATTTGGCAGAGCAGATTACTCAACTAGGATGGAAATTATAAGAAAGATCTGCAGCTGAGAGAAATCTGTAATTGAAACAATAAAGGCTGGAAACATTCAGCAAGTCAGGCAGCATCTGTGGAAGGAGAAACAAAATTTCAGTATGATTTTTCGTCTGACTAAACGTCTCTGACCTGAGAGATTAACTCTTATTTCTCTTTCCACAGATGCTG
Source organism: Raja brachyura (assembly GCA_963514005.1). The sequence goes on along the minus strand of OY740786.1, from coordinate 32,514,874 downwards.
AGTGGTACCAGCATTTCCTGTTTTTACTCAACCAAGATGTACTCTGAAGATATTGAAAGACGGTGTCTCAGGAGTTTATTTGCGAGAATAACTGGAGGCAATGATATGTTGTTTGACACTGGCTAATGCAGAGCTATTATGCAGGGAAAACATGATCCAGTGAATTATGACATAGATAATGTTTGTGGCAGAAATGAAAAAGCATGATTGAGCATTTGTGCAGCAGTGCAGAGGAGCAGATATAATCAGAAGATGGTCGCCAGGAGATAGAAAGTGATCTTGAACAAAAAGTTATGTTGTTCTGGAAAGAGAGCTCTGGAAATGTCAGTGATTGCGACAAACAAAAGTGGTTCATAAAATACTCATCTGTGAGCAAGAGGTTGATGTATTTTGAATTTACAATAGAGGTTATTAGAAACAGAGAAAATAGATGCAGGACTCCCTCCCTCCCACTCACTCAGTTACTCCATCCCTCCCTCCCTCCATAACTCCTCTCCTCTCTCTACCCCCCTCCTATCCCTCTATCCCCCACCTCCCCCACTCCTCACACCCCCCCCCATCTGCAAATTTGCTAATGTTACTTTTAATTCCTTCATCTAAATCATTAATATATATTGTAAATAGCTGTGGTCCCAGCAACGAGCCTTGAGGCACCCCATTAGTCTCTGCCTGCCATTCTGAAAGGGATCCGTTAATTCCTACTCTTTGTTTCCTGTCTGACAACTAATTTTCTACCCATGTCAATATCCTAACTGCAATACCATCTGCTCTAATGTGCAATCTAATCTAATCTACCATGTGCCCACAAATCTCCCATGTGGGACCTTATTAAAGGCTTTCTGAGTCCAGATACACTACATCCACTGGCTCTACCTTATCCATTTTACTTGTTACAAACTCAAAAAATTCCAGATTAGTCAAGCAAGATTTCCCCGACATAAATCCATGCTGACTTGGACCGATCCTGTTACTGCTATCCAAATGTGCCGCTATTACATCTTTTATAATTGACTCCATCATCTTCCCCACCAGCAATGTCAGGCTAACTGATTTATAATTCCCTGATTTTGATCTCTCCCTCCTTTCTCAAAAAGTGGGATAACATTAGCTACCCTCCAATACACAGAACAGATCCAGAATCTATAGAACATTGGAAAATTATCACCAATGCATCCACAATTTCTAGGGCCATCTCCTTGAGTACCCTGGAATGCAGACCCTGGGGATTTATCAGCCTGCAGTCCCATCAGTCTACACAACACAATTTCCTGACTAACGTAAATTTCCTTCAGTTCCTAGATCCTCTGTTCCCCAGTACTTCTGGGAGATTGTTTGTGTCTTCCTTAGTGACGACAGAACCAAAGTACCTGTTCAACTCGTCTGCCATTTCCTTGTTCCCCATAATAAATTCACCCATTTCTGTCTTCAAGGGACCCACATTTGTCTTAACTAATATTTTGCTCTTCGCATGCCTAAAGAAGCTTTTCACAATCCTCTGTTATATTCTTGGCATGCTCTTTGTACTTCATCTTTTCACTCCGTATTGCCATTTTAGTTACCTTCTGTTATTGTTTAAAAGTTTCCAAATCCTCTAGCTTCCAACTCATCTTTGCTATGTTATACGTCTTGTCTTTTAGTTTTATTCTGTCCTTGACTTCCCTTGTCAGCCATGATGCCTCTTACTCCCCCTAGAATTTTTCTTCCTCTTTGGAATGAAATGATCCTGAATCTTCTGGTTTATTCCCAGAAATTCCTGCCATTGCCGTTCTACCATCATCCTTCAATCCATCAACCCATCAGTCTGAAGAAGGGTCTCGACCCGAAATGTCGCCTATCTCCTTCGCTCCTTAGATGCTGCTGCACCCGCTGAGTTTCTCCAGCTTTTTGTGTAACCCTCGATTCTCCAGCATCTGCAGTTCCTTCTTTAACAACCCATCAACTTTGGTCAACTCCTCCCTCATGCGTCCATAGTCTTTTTCGTTCAACAGCAATACTGACACTTCTGTTTTACCTTTCCCTCTCAAATTGCAGATTAAAACTGATCATTATGGTCACTTCTTCCTAATGGTTCCTTTACCTTGTGTTCCTTACAAAATTGGTTCATTACACAACACTAAATGCAGAATTGCTTTCTCCCTAGTATGCTCCAGTACAAGCTGCTCTAAGAATTAATCCGGAGGCACTCTACAAACACCCTTTCTTAGGGTCCAGTACCAACCTGATTTTCCCAGTCTACATGCATATTGAAATCTCCCATGACCACCGTAACATTACCTTTGTTACATGCCAATTTTAACTCTTAATGCATCTTGCACCCTATATCCAGGCTACTGTTTGGGGGCCTGTAGATGACTCCTATTAGAGTATTTTGTACCCTTACAATTTCTCAGTTCTATCCACAATGGCTCTACATCTGATTCTATGTCATCCCTCGCAAAGGACTGAATTTCATTACTTACCACCAGAGCTACCCCATCCCCTCTGCCCACCTGTCTGCCTTTTCGGTAGGACATATAAGCCTGAATATTCAGTTCCCAACTCTGATCCTCTTGCAGTCATGTCTCTGTAATTCCCACAACAATTAGAAACAGAGAAAATAGATGCAGGACTCCCTCCCTCCCACTCAGTTACTCCATCCCTCCCTCCATAACTCCTCTCCCCTCCCTACACCCACCTATACCTCTATCCCCCACCTCCACCACTCCTCACCTCCCCCATTCCCCCACTATCACTCTTCACCTCCCCCACTCCCCCCTCTCCCTCTATTCCCCCTCCTATCCACTCTCCCTCCTCATCTCCTCATCTCCTCACCTCCTCACCTCCTCACCTCCTCCATCTTATTTTTCCTCTCCTCCTACCCTCCCCCAATCCCTCCCTCACCTTTCCTTTCTCCTACTCTCAGTCACTCCCTCCCTCCTTTCATAACTCCTCTTCCCTCCCTATTCCCCTCCTCTCTCTCTATCCCCTCTCCTCCCTCACTCTCCCTCCCCAGTATTTCAAGGTTGCTGCTCCTCTCCCTTCTTGCTTGCCCCGGAGGAGCATCAGCCGTTGGCGCCGTCAGAGGCCAGCCTCAGATTGGCCCGGAAGCACCAGCAGCTATGGCTACGCTGACTTGTGGGTGGCAGAGCTTGGGGAAAAGATGTGGGAAGAGCCATGGGGAAGAGAGAGTTATCCTGGGGGAGGTGGCAGGAACTAGCGAGGGAGACCAGAGGGGAAGGGGCTGGAGCTGCGGGGCGTTGTGATGGCAGTGCGTTTGGGACTCGGAGCGGGCGCTCAACACTCTCCTTTACTGGGATCAGATTAACCGCTTTCCAATTGACAACATCGCCGCGCTGTGCCACGCCACGTCCGGTCCCTCTCCGAAAATTGTGTCCGTTTGGAGACTTCCACCAGCCATCCATAGCATCCCTCAGCTCCAGTAAAGACACGATGGTGCAGGAAGGGCCGGACCGTCCCGGAGAGTGACAGGAGAAAAGACCAATAATGAGTTTTAAACCTCGCTAACTTTTACAATATACCACCAATTGGAACGAAACCTGTTACACTCGCAGCACAGGAGAATAGTGAGTGAGCTAGCAATAGAAAAACAGCGCAAACTGGATGAGCGGACGGATGGATGGATGGATGGATGGATGGATGGATGGATGGATGGATGGATGGATGGATGGATGGATGGATGGATGGATGGATGGATGGATGGATGGATGGATGGATGGATGTAGATAGATATATGCAAAAGGATTCAGCCCCCTTTACTCTGATACCCCTAAATAAAATCCAATGAAACCAATTGCCTTCAGAAGTCCCCTAATTAGTAAATAGAGTTCACTTGTGTGTATTCTAATCTCAGTATAAATACAGCTGTTCTGTGAAGGTCTCAGGGGTTTGTTAGAGAACATTAGTGAACAAACAACATCATGAAGCCCAAGGGACACACGAGGCAGGTCAGGGATAAATTGTGAAGAAGTTTAAAGCAGGGTTAGGTTATAAAAAAATATCCCAAGCTTTGAACATCTCACGGAGCACTGTTCAATCCATCATCCGAAAATGGAAAGAGTATGGCACAACTGCAAACCTACCAAGACATGGCTGTCCACCTAAACTGACAGGCCGGGTAATGAGAGCATTGATCAGAGAAGCAGCCAAGAGGCCCATGGTAAATCTGGAGGAACTGCAGAGATCCACAGCTCAGGTGGGAGAATCTGTCCACAGGACAACTATTAGTCGTGCACTCCACAAATCGGGCCTTTATGGAAGAGTGTCCAGAAGAAAGCCATTGTTGAAACAAAGCCATAAGATGTCCCGTTTGCAATTTGCCACAAGCCATGTGGGGGACACAGCAAACATGTGGAGGAAGTTGCTCTGGTCTGATGAGACCAAAATTGAAGTTTTTGGCCTAAATGCAAAACGCTATGTGTGGCGGAAAACTAACACTGCACATCACCCTGAACACACCATCCCCACTGTGAAACATGGTGGTGGCAGAATCATGTTGTGGGGATGCTTTTCTTCAGCAAGGACAGGGAAGCTGGTCAGAGTTGATGGGAAGATGGATGGAGCCAAATACAGGGCAATCTTGGAAGAAAACCTGTTAGAGTCTGCAAAAGACTTGAGACTGGGGTGGAGGTTCACCTTCCAGCAGGACAACGACCCTAAACATACAGCCAGAGCTCCAATGGAATGCTTTAGATCAAAGCACATTCATGTGTTAGAATGGCCCAGTCAAAGTCCAGACCTAAATCCAATTGAGAATCTCTGGCAAGACTTGAAAATTGCTGTTCACAGACGCTCTCCATCCAATCTGTCTGAGCTTGAGCTATTTTGCAAAGAAGAATGGGCAATTTCAGTCTCTAGATGTGCAAAGCTGGTAGAGACATCCCCCAAAACACTTGCAGCTGTAATTGCTGCGAAAGGTGGTTCTACAAAGTATTGAATCAAGGGGGCAGAATACTTTTGCACGCCACACTTTTCAGTTTTTTATTTGTAATAAAATTTGGAAACCATGTATCAACTTTCCTTCCACTTCACAATTATGCACCACTTTGTGTTGGTCTATCACATAAAATCCCAATAAAATACATTTACGTTTGTGGTTGTAACGTGACAAAATGTGGAAAAGTTCAAGGGGTATGAAAACTTTTGCAAGCCACTGTAGATGAATAGATGGATAGATGGTTAGATGGATAGATAGATAGATACTTTGTGCGTTCATATATAGCACTTCTAATTTGGTATTCACCTCCCCTCTCAGACCAATTCCTATTTCACCTGACCTTACTCTCTTATCCCTTCTTGAACTTTCCATCCAATTAATTTGGGTGTCTTTTGTAATTTTTCCAGTAATCTCTTTCCCCTTAACTCCATCCTTATACTTCCAATTTGTCGACCACTCCCCCCACTCTTTAGTTTGAACCCACCCGTGGTGTAGCACTCGCAAAGCTGCCTGCAGAAAGTTGATCCCCCTCGAGTTAAGGTGCAACCCGCCCCTTTTGTGCATGTCACCCCTACTCCAAAAGAGATCCCAGTGGTCTATACATCTAAATCCCTGCCCCCTGCACCAGCTGCTCAGCCACACATTCAGATCCCTTATCTCCCTGTTCCTGCCCTCACCAGCACGAGGTATTGGAAGCAAAGTGAGTTGAGTTGATGTATTTAGTGAGGTTGTTGATGTTGTTAAGTGAGTTGATGTATTTGGATAAGATTTTAATATTTTGCCTGCAAATCCTACAATTTGGCTTCAATTTTACTGATGATGGAGCAATCAATGACAATTTAGTTACAAATACAGAGTACAAAGCATGAGAGTAAATGATTTACAGGACTAACGCTAACCAAACTATCAGTAAGAACTCATTTTGCTCTTTAATGGCATTCTATTGATGTGGTATCTCTCCAGCCCATATCTGATGTTAGCTGTTGTGTGTCCTACAGTAAGCGATTCTATTCTTCACATCCGAAAGCCTTTCTACCTTATACAAAGCACTTCAGGTATGAAACGTTGCCTCAAAAAGGCAGCTAACATCATCAAAGATCTACACCAATCTGGCCACTCTTTCATCTCACTGCTACCATTGGGGAGAAGGTTCAGAAACCCATGAACAGTTACTGCCAGGTTCAAGAGCAGGTTCTTCCCATCAATTATCAGGCTTTTAAACATCCCTGCACAACTCTAACCATGACTCTACCTCAGCAATGAAGTGCAATTGACTTTGTACTGCTAAGGATGCACTGTGTAATTGGGCTTGCACTGTTATGGTTGGTTTACCTTGCATAATTGATCGTTTATTGCCCATTTCTTGTTGTGTTGTTGTGTTTAATGTGCTTGCAAATCTGCAGCAAGTAAAAATGTCACTGTTCTGGGCCTGGTGTATATGACAATTAAACATTCTTGATCATGATGGATACTCTCCATTGACCTGGATGGGTGCATTTCTAACAATGTAAGACCATAGAAACCAAGACAGGAGTAATCCAATCTGCCTCTTGTGCATAGATCATCAATCAGTAAGTTCAGTGCTGATACAACCCTATCCTTAATACCACTTTTCCAATCTTTTCCCATACCTTTTGTTCCCCTTGCAGTGCAAATGTAGTTAATGTCCACCTTGAAAATACCCAGTGACTCCACTTTCACAACTCTCTGGCACAAATAAATTCAGACATTGGGCGGCACAGCAGTTGTGTTGCTGCTTTACAGCACCAGAGTCCAATTCTGACTATGGGAGCTGTGTGTACGGAGTTTGTATGTTCTCCCTGTGACCACGTGGGTTTTCTCCATGCGCCCTGGTTTCACTCCAAAGAGGTACAGCTTTGCATGTTGATTGGCTTTGGTAAAATTGTAAAATTGTCCCTGCTGTGTGTAGGATAGTGTCAGTGACCACTGGTCAGCATGGACTCAGTGGGTTGAAAGGCCTGTTTCTGTGTTGTATCTCTGAAGTCATGTAAAGTTTGATGACCCGGGAATAAATGTTACCCCTCCATCTATATGATTGATTAATCTCTTGTTCTCAAAGTCCCTTAGTGTTAGGAAATACAAACAGATGAATACTCTTCTCAGCAACCACTCTGTCCATTGGCCACAAAATCAAATATCTCTCAATTTTCTGCACTCCAATAAATATACACCCAACCTGTTGAACCTTTCTTCATATATCAACCTCTTCATTCTCGGATTCAAACTAGATAATCTTTTTCAATGTGTTATGCACATGTTCTTATAGCAGTGGCAATATTTTAATCAAAGATTCTTGTTTATCAGATATTGATTGCACATTACTTATTCAAAGTTATAAAAACGCAAGTGCTGACTTTGTTTTCTGATGCTCTGTTTTCCCAACCCTAAACGTCACCTATTAATGTCTCCAGAGATGTTGCCTGACCCACTGACAAAGTACTCCATCACTTTGTGTTTTTTTGTGTAAACAAATATCTGCAGTTCCTTGATTCTTCATGTATTTAAGGTCACTTAATTCATTAGCTAACTCCAAGCTCAACATTTTTGGATCAGCTAAATTTAGGTCTTTTAAACGTGTATAAAAATCTGTCAAAATTCCGATACCAAATTGAATCTGCTGATTTTCTGTGAAAGATTAGTGGATGTAGACAGAAATCGTGAAATGAGGTGAAAATCAGATGAGGAAAAATAATAGTGAACAACTGGAGAGTTTTGCGAGTTTAGCAGTGTACTACTGTTCTTAAATCATATGTTCATTTGAAACTCAACAATCCAAACCTCAAGCCAGATGGGGTCATTTAGAATGGATGCAGTAAAATCTATTCACAAAGTGTCAGCATTTCTCAACCTTGTAACCTCATGGCAATTCCCACCACCTCCACCCCCCAGTCAGACACCATCCAAAGGCAGTAAAACACCATTGTTCTTTCATTGTTGCTGGGTCAGAATCTGTAACTCCCCACTTACAGTATCTGCCTGCTGAGAAGATCTGCAGCAGAAGGGCTGTATCACCACATGAATACAGCTCACCTTCTTGAGGGTAACTAGGGACAGGTGATAAATGTCATCACTGGCAGTAACTTTTGCATCTCATTTTGAATATAAAAACTTCAAGTATGCAGTGTGGTACAATTTATGACACTCAAAGCCATGTGAGGGTCCCGATTCAAAATGTCATCTATTCATGCTCTCCAAAGATGCTATCTGAATGGTTGAGATACTCCAGCACATTGGGTCTTTTTTTCATGGACAACTTCCCTTGCGCATTATGTGTTAAAAAAAAGATATTGCAGACAATTGCAGTACCCACACCACGCGGAAAATATCCTCCACAGTATTTTATTTTGCATAACAGGATATTCATAACATGTTGATCTGTGTATTCATTTAACAGATTTGTAAAGACATCTGCAAACATGATAAAAATGAGAACGGAAAATACTGACATACAGTGCAGAATATCTGAACCGCAGAATGAAAACAATGCTTTAAATTCTTCTTGATGGGTTGAAGAAAATGACATAATTAAATTCCTGATTTTATTTTAAACACAAAGAAAACTCCGGTCATGAAATTGTTGAGATGCATAAACAACATGAACTTTAATTCATTGCAGCATTGAACTGTGTTTCCCAATTTAAATGCTGATACAATGCAACACCAGCGACCATGGAGAAATTAATGCTTACCTTTTGAATTAGGGCCCAGGGGTGTTAATTTAAGGGAGGGCACTTTTTAGAAAATAACCACAGCACACCATAAATCATGTGAGCAGAGAAATTATTGATGTTAATGATCTTTAAGCTCACCTCTGCAATGAACCAAACCTCGGAGATGCAGCACCAGTTACTGAGCAAAAGTGGGATTCTACGTTATCGCCAGCAGTTTATCTTATTACCAATCCCAGAAAGTGTTCCTTACCACTCCAGGGAACAATTGCCCAATAAATTAACCGTGAGCTTAAGCAACGCAAAGCCTTTTAGCACATGTTTTTCCAAATGAGACTAATGACTGCAGATAGCCTATCCTTTGTGATCCAATTTACTGCTGAACTGCATTTTGCATTTTGTTCTTTTAAAAAGCCGAAGCATTTTCTCTTCTCAGGCTAGATGCAGAAAAAATATTCCCCATGTTGCGGAGTCCAGAACCAGTGGTCACAGTTTAAGAATAAGGGTTAGGCCATTTATGACTAAGATGAGGAAAAACATTTTCACCCAGAGAGTTGTGATCTGTGGAATTATCTGCTGCAGAAGGCAGTAGAAGTCAATTCACTGAATGTTTTCGAAGGGCCGTATGGCCTACTCCTGAACCTATTTTTCTATGTTTTTTTGTTTCTAAGTTTCAAAAAAGAAAGATGTTCCCCTATTAAACCAAGTATTACTATGAGCCTGAAGGCAGCTAGTTCTGCAGTACAAGCATCTACAGAAGGTACTGGGAGTTTTCAGACTGGGCAGAATCTCAAACTAAGGACTGAATTATTGAATTGTTAAATCTTCAAACAAAAAGGAAGGCCTTTCAACCCATTTTCACCATGCTGGCTGAAAATACAATTTAGTTTAATCTCACTTCCCAGCTCCTTTAGTTTAATTTAGCTTAGAGATATAGAATGGAAACAGGCCCTTTGGCCCATTGAATTTGCGCCAACCAATGAATGCCCATACACTATGTTATTACAGTTTTGTATCTTACACACTAGGGACAATTTTACAGAAGCAAATTAACCTACAAACCTGCACATCTTTGGAATGTGGGCGAAAAACCATGCAGTCACAGGGGGAACCTGCAAACCCTGTATGAACAGCAACCGTGTTCAGGATTGGACCCAGGTCTCCGGTGCTGTAAGGCAGCAGCTCTGCCGCTGCGCCACAGTGCCGTCTTGTTCCATCTCCCTGCAGGTTATAGCTTTAGATGCTCATACGAAGGTATGAAAGTGCCCATATTGAACACCAAATGGGGATTATGTAAAGATTTATCCAGAAATTTTACATTGAAGATAAGTAGTTAGGGGGATGAAAGCATGCAGGGTGATTTAGGCAGTTGATGATGTGATGTATTTTTGTCGAGCAGATGACAAATTGATAGCAGTGGAGTTGCCAGGGAGGGAAAGCAATGGAAATTCACCAAGCGGGTTCCTGTGATGTGGGGTTTGCTGTATGAAGAGACTAGTCTGTATTTTCTAGTCTTCAAAAGAATGTGAAACGTACAAAACCTTTGTAGGTTTCAGGAACTGAATGGAGGGAAAGTGTTTCCTTTGGCTGAGATGTCCAGAACAGGGATAAGTCAAGAGTCATGAGTGTTTAATTGTCATATTTATGAAAATGCAACAATGAAATTCTTACTCACAGCAGTACAATAGGTTTGCAAACGCATTACTCAATAGCTAACAGTAAAAAACCAAAAAAAAGAGGTTTGATAAATAAAATAAAACAATATGGTGCAAAACAAAACAAAGCCCGAAGTCCCAAGTGCAACCTAGTTTGTAGTTTGAATTTAAGTTGTAGTTTGAGAAGTTCAATAGCTTGATAGTTGTTGGGAAGAAGCTGTTCCTGAACCTGGAGGTTACGGACTCCTGCACCTTCTTCCTGATGGCAGGAGTGAAATAAGAACTTGTCCGGGGTAGTGTGAGTCATTGTTCATGTTGGCTCCCTTTTAAACGCAGTGACTCCTCTCGATCCCTTCAATGATGAGGAGGTCAGTACCCATGATGGACCAGGCAGTGTCCACCTCTTTTTGTAATTTCCTTTGTTCTAGGGTGTCCAAGTTGGCAAATTATGTAGTGATGCAACCATGCACATGTAGAAGTTCAAGAGATAGACACAAAATGTTGGATTAACTCAGCAGGCCAGGCAGCTTCTCTGGAGAGAACTAATGGGTCATGTTACGGGTTGAGACCATTCTTCAGATTGTGGGGTTCAAGAGAGTATTTTTCAACATACCAAATCTCCTCAATCTTCCAAGGAAGAAGAGGTGTTGATGAGCTTTCTTTGTGACTGGGCCTAGGACATATCTAGGGTATCTAGGATATGTATATCCATGAACTTTATGTTGTTGTCTCTCTCCACCACAACTGGGCTATCTCACTCTTAGAATAGTGAGAATATCGAAGTGAGAATATCTTCAACATTTTCTCCCTAGAAATGTCTTGTTTCTCAAATCTCCATTCACCCCCTTTTTGGTTTTGTGCTATTGTGTATTGCCATCCGGTTCGACATCCGTAGGTGCCCGCCCTAAGAAGGGCGCATGCTCCGGTTTGGCGCCAAGCTGTGGCGACTGAGGTTGCAGTAGGGCTTCCGCTTCTGCTGCTGATTTTTCAGCTTGAGACCCTTCCTCTGGACTGAATGAGTGGACGGGAGAAAAGTAAGTGATTTTGTTACAATGGGTTAAAATTGAAGCACTTGACATGGTTTCATGGAAGGATGTTTAGCTACTAAGGGAAGGTAAAAACAACACAAGTCAGCTATTTACAATGGCAGGCAGAAATAACAATGCACTCAGGACTGGGGAACATTTGAATGCTATTTCCTTGAGATGAATTACTACAGGGCAAAGCAGCATAAAGGAGACTCGATAGTTCTTGTTAAACAAGCACATTTTCCATAATTGTACTGCCAGCAAAGCAAATTGTGTACATTTACATGATTTATTTATGTACATTTCTGTATTTATGACACTGTTATTTGTATTTTCATTTCAGCTTTTCATTCAGACGACAGAGCAAGGAATAATTCACCTCCTCAGTAAGATGCCTGATCTTAGCTCAGTCAGAAGGATTTTGGATGAGTCCTTCTACTTGAGAAAACAAGTTTAGCATTAAGAAGGATCATGATAAATATTAGTTTAAACATATTTACGTTGTAAGGTTCAATATGTTTTTAATGCATAACAGAAGCCTTAAAAATAGAAACAGCTGCTCACTATGAGATTTTATTTCCTCATGTGAAATATTCTACTTGATTTCCTGATACATATTAATCAGTAATGCAGATTAACCAAATAAGACCTTTACAAAAGCTCTGGTGATATGATAAAGTAATATCACTTTAACAGCCACCAGACGAAGGACTGAGCTTGATCTGAAGCAGGTACCTTATTACAGACCAGCATGAAAAAAAATAGAATCAATGTTGAAACAAAAATTTGTCTTGTAAGCAATCTGGAGTGAAATGTGTTGACACAGCATACATAGCATTCTGCAAAGCCATTTCTGCATGCTTTTCAAGCACAGGCATTTTGAGCTGGAAGAGATGAATAATTGACTGAATGCTGCATAATTCAACGTACTGTTGTAAAATTCAAGGTCTGGAAAATGTGAAGCTTTTTTTTATTGAGACTAAGGTTAAAGTTTCAATCAACCTTGAAGTAAAGTTCTTTAAAAAGGCAGGGATTAATTATTTATTCTGGATTTATTTATTTCTGCAAACCAAAGGTTTTTCTGTAAAACTTTTCTGAGACTGAGATGCTTCCCCACGCCTTCACCCGCACCCGATATCCATTCCCATCCTTTCAGCTACCACCCACCACCCCCCCCCCCCCCGCCCCCCACCCCCCCACACTCTATCACCATTCCAGTGTCTTGTTCAGCAGTTATAGTCTTCAGGCAATAGCAATTTCTCCCCCATATGTCAAAATGTGTCAGGATTAAAATGGTGGAAGTGGCATTCAACAGTAATTGACTTTGCAATCAATAATGCAATCAATATATTTCACAGATATTTTCCCATATCTAAATTACTTCGCCCAGATGATGTGCACTGAGTGAACGTTTTATAATTCAGGAGAGTGCACTGCCAGAGGATGTTTGATATTGTTACTTCAAGGAGTACGGAAGCTGGGATTGCTTACTGTAAGCTCAGCAGATATAAATATATTTTATCATACACAGCAAACTTGTCTTTTGTTTTCTTTCATTCAGCATTGACCACACTAACCGTCATGATCCTCTATATGCATTAGCTACATACTTTGCTCATCCTTATGCCCCTGTCCCACTTAGGAAACATGAACGGAAACATCTGGAGACTTTGCGCCCCACCCAAGGTTTCCGTGCGGTTCCCGGAGGTTCCGAGAGGTTTTTGGCAGTCTCCCTAATGGTCGAAAGTGGTTTCCGCTTCTTCTATGTTCCGGCGATTATTTCAAAAAATTCAAAACCGGCCGCAACTAAAAATAGGTTGCCGTTTTAAAAATCGGTAATTTTTAGTCGAAGACCTCCCTGGTGGAATAAAACTGGGTGAAAAAAAGGTCTTACCTTCCACTACCTGCAACCTCTGGCAACCACCTTCAACTAGCATTGCAACCGGCTTCGACTAAAAAATTACCGATTTTTAAAACGGCAACCTAGTTTTATTCGCAGCCGGTTTTGAATTTTTTGAAATAATCGCCGGAACATAGAAGAAGCCAAAACCACGTTCGACCATTAGGGAGACTGACAAAAATCTCCGGGAACCGCACGGAAACCTTGGGTGGGCGCAAAGTCTTCAGAGGTTTCCGTTCAGGTTTCCTAAGTGGGACAGGGGAACAACAGCACCTTATAGTGTGAAGATGGATGCTTAGCAAAATGAAGTTACATGAAGAGTTTTGCTATGTGTCTTGTACATAGAACAATTAGACCAAGGAGTTCATCAAGCAACAAAATCATTCAGGATAGACACAAAATGCTGGAGTAACTCAGTGGGACAGGCAGCAGCTCTGGAGAGATGGAATGGGTGATGTTTCAGGTCGAGACCCTTCTTAAGACTGATATCAGGAGAGTGGGCGAGACAGAGATAGAATGTAGTCTGAGACTATAAGACTGGTGGGAGAACTGGGAAGGGGGAGGGGGTGGAGAGAGAGAGAGAAAGCAAGGGCTATTTGATGTTAAAGAACTCAATGTTCATACCGCTGGGGTGTAAGCTACCCAAGTGAAATATGAGGTGAAAGAACTGGGAAGGGGTGGAGAGAGAGGGAAAGCAAGGGCTATTTGATGTTAAAGAACTCAATGTTCATACTGCTGGGGTGTAAGCTACCCAAGTGAAATATGAGGTGAAATCTAGAAACGGTAGGGAGATGTCGGAGATGATGGTATCATCTTTGACATCTCCCTACCATTTCTAGATCTCACCATCTCCATCACAGGAGACAGACTATTGACCGTATTCTACTACAAACCCATTGACTCTCATAGCTATCACAGCAACTCATATTTCGCTTGGGTAGCTTACACCCCAGCAGTATGAACATTGACTTCTCTAACATCAAATAGCCCTTGCTTTCCCTCTCTCTCGACCCCTTCCCAGTTCTTTCACCAGCCTAATGCCCCTGTCCCACTTAGGAAACCTGAACGGAAATCTCTGGAGAATTTGCGCCCCACCCAAGGTTTCCGTGCGGTTCCAGGAGGTTCCCGGAAGTTTTTGTCAGGTTCCCGGAGGTTTTTTCCATTTTTTGAAATAATCGCCGGAACATAGAAGAAGCGGAAACCACTTTCGACCAGTAGGGAGACTGCCAAAAACCTCCGGAAACCGCACGGAAACCTTGGGTGGGGCGCAAAGTCTCCAGAGGTTTCCTTTCAGGTTTCCTAAGTGGGACAGGGGCATTACTGTCTCCGACTACATCCTTCAAGAATTCTATTCTACAAGAATAGGTCTTTATTCTTTGGAGCGCAGAAGGTTAAGGGGGGGACTTGATTGAGGTCTTTAAAATGATGAAAGGGATGATGAAAAGGATAGACAGAGTTGACGTGGATAAGCTGTTTCCATTGAGGGTAGGGAAGATTCAAACAAGAGGGCATGACATAAGAATTAAGGGACAGAAGTTTAGGGGTAACATGAGGGGGAACTTCTTTACTCAGAAAGTGGTGGCTGTGTGGAATGATCTTCCTGCAGAAGTGGCGGAGGCAGGATCGATTTTAACATTTAAAAGTAAAGTGGATAGGTATATGGACGGGAAGGGAATGGAGGGGTATGGTCTGAGTGCAAGTAGATGGGACTAGGGGAAAATAAATGTTCGGCACGGACTGGAAGGGCTGAGAGGGCCTGTTTCCGTGCTGTAATTGTTATAAGGTTATATGGTTATTTGTGTCCACTCCCCTGACATCAGTTTGAAGAAGGGTCTCAACCCAAAACGTCACCCATTTCTTCTCTCCAGAGATGCTCCCTGTCCCGCTAAGTTAAGGGCTTGTCCCACTTGCATGCGATTGCATGCGTTTGGCATGACCAAACGGAAGCGGAGTTCATGCGAAGTTCGCGCTAAGTATGCGCTAAGTATGCGCTAAGTACACGCAAAGTTCGCCCTAAGTTCGTGCGTAACATAATTTGCGTCATACCTACCAATCAGCTGGGCAGGAGGCGGGCCACCTGAATTTTCAGCGTGGCATGGCGTCGGGTGGTGACGTCATCATGCAATGCCACGCTGGGCGGTGACGTCATCGCGCAACGCCACGTGTTAGGCATATGCCGTCAAGATGCTGCGTACGATGTCAAGATGCTGCGTACCCCGTCAAGACGCTGCATACGCCCGCAATGCACCTGCGGGCTGACAGGCCATTGGCGTGCAAAGTTTTCAGACAGTGCAGGATTTCCGGAGCCCCGCGCGATGTCGGGACCAGCCCCGCACAACTCCATACGCCTCCACGCTTCTAAGTGGGACCGGCCCCGCGCGGCCATACGGTGCCCGTATGCCTCAAGCGACCATGTTTGGTCGCGCCAGACACATGCAATTGCATGCAAGTGGGACAGGCCGTTTACTCCAACATTTTGTGTCTACCTTCGATTTAAACCAGCATCTGCAGTTCTTTCCTACACAAAATCATTCAGGATCTTGGTGGCTGTGAGCTGTTTTTTGGTGGCTGTGTGACAAAGGAAACTGCAGTGGTTTGGGTTCCTGATGGTAAAGCTTAAAAACCTGCCCAATACCATTACACTAGGCACAGTGTTGTGAATGATATAAAGATGCGCACAAGGCGGTGGGGGAGCAATGCTTAGGACGGAATAGATAGTGAATAATGCTTAGGATGGAATAGACCGAAGCTGATAGTACAGGCAAAGCTAGCCAAGCTGCGATGGAACAAACCACTGTGCAACAGTGGTAGGGGAGAGTTGTAGAGTGGATTTGTTGCAATGGTTCCAACTGTGAACTCCATATCAAACAAGCACAGTGATGCAGTGGCAGAGTTGCTGCCTTACAGCGCCATAAACCTGGGTTCGATCCAGACTAGAAGTCCTGTCTGCATGGGGTTTGTACGTTCACCCTGTGATGCGTGGGCTTTCTCTGGGTCCTCTGGTTTCCTCCCACATTCCAAAGACATGCAGGTTTGTTGGTTAATTGGCCTTTGTAAATGGTCCCTAGTATATAGGATGTGTAACTGGGATAACATAGAACTAGGTTAAGGCTAATCGTTGATCGACACGGACTCGGTGGGCCGAAGGCCTTGTATCTCTGTATCTCTAAACTAAACTACGACTAGTTTTCATACATTCCTCAGTCCCATCTCCTCCCATAGCTGTGTAGAATAGGATTAGATAAAGCAAAGTCACTTCCTACTCCATTGCTTCCAGTGCTCCCTGAGGAATAAATCATTTAATCCATGTGGTCATCCACCGATAAATGCCCAAATGTACATCAGTAAGGGAGGTTTACCAGGTTATCAGCACCTACTCTTTTGAAAGTAGAGCACCCTTTTTAACTATCACACCATTGAATAAGACCATGAAAAATACAGATTGTTCCAGAAGAAAAATTCTGAAATGTATTGACGAAAAATGTGTTTCTTGGCAGATTTACGTTCCAGCTTTTGGGGATTTACTGTTGTTGATGTGTTGGTGAGTGCCAGGCAGATGCAAAGTTGGGAGTACATATGTGATCGTGCATAGGGTAATTCTGTCTATCAGAATGATGGTTGGGGGGTGGTGTGTGCTTGAGACATGATGATTGCCGTTAAATGTCTGAAAAATACTTCAGCTGCTGGGAAAGCCACACCAAAGGTTTTCAAAACTGCAAAGGACTTGAATTGCTTCTATTTGTCACTGTTAAAGTTCAATAAGAATATCAAGTACATAGAGTCATAGATTGATACACCGTGGAAACCGTCCCTTTGGCCAAACCTCCCCATACTGGCCAACATGTCTCAGCTACACTAGTCCCACCTGCCCACCATGTGCTCATATCACTCCAAACCTGTCCTATCCATGTGCCTGTCTAACTGTTTCTTAATTGTTGAGATATTCCCTGCTTCAACAACCTCCTCTGACAGCTTGTTCCATACCCCAACCACCCTTTGTGTGAAAAAGGTAAACCTCAGATTCCTACTAAATCTTTTACCCTTCACCTTAAACTTATGTCATTTTGTCCTCGATTTGCCTACTCTGGGAAAAAGACTCTGTGCATCTACCAGATCTATTCCTCTCATGATTTTATACACCTCAAAAAAAATCATAAGTACAAATGACAGTAAAATTAAATCACTTAAATTTGCTTATGGAACCTTTAAAGAAAATAAGCATCCGGAAAAGTCAAATAATCAACTAAATGAAATTTACCCCATTTTTACCCTTCTTCCATTCTTTTCCATCCAGGTCTAACCTGGCACAGGCTCAGCTAATAGATTGCCCAGTGTAGTAGCTGGGTAACCATATAACAATTACAGCACGGAAACAGGCCCTCTCGGCCCTTCCAGTCCGTGCCGAACATTTATTATCCCCTAGTCTCATCTACCTGCACTCAGACCATATCCCTCCATTCCCTTCCTGTCCATATACCTATCCACTTTACTTTTAAATGTTAAAATCGATCCTGCCTCCACCACTTCTGCTGGAAGCTCATTCCACACAGCCACCACTCTCTGAGTAAAGAAGTTCCCCCTCATGATACCCCTAAACTTCTGTCCCTTAATTCTCATGTCATGCCCTCTTGTTTGAATCTTCCCTACC
Source organism: Raja brachyura (assembly GCA_963514005.1). The sequence continues at coordinate 32,497,021 of OY740786.1, read as the reverse complement.
CTCAATGGGAAAAGCTTATCCACGTCAACTCTGTCTATCCCTTTCATCATTTTAAAGACCTCAATCAAGTCCCCCCTTAACCTTCTGCGCTCCAAAGAATAAAGACCTAACTTGTTCAACCTTTCTCTGTAACTTAGTTCCTGGACCCAGGCAACATTCTAGTAAATCTCCTCTGTACTCTCTCTATTTTGTTGACATCCTTCCTATAATTAGGCGACCAAAATTATACACCATACTCCAGAATTGGTCTTACCAATGGCTTGTACAATTTTAACATTACTAGAACCGAAGGATTACTAGGTAACCGAAGGAGAGTCACTGGACTGCATGCGAGAGCCAACTGGGGAAGCACTGGCTGATCCTGGGAAGCAACATTGGGGCATTTATCTTTGCATGGGAATCTTTAACTACCTGACACTTCCATGGGCAAATCCCAATGGTTCTTCAAGAAACTGTTAACGTGCCTGCAGATTCCAGTCCAATACTAACAATTATTTAGATAATCTGTTCATTCTCCTAGTTGATGTTCAAAGTTGGCGTGTCTGCCAGATAGGGTAGATAGAATGGATCAACCAATAACCCAGAACATATTACTGCAGATGCTGGAAAACAGACATAAAATGTGCTTGAAACATTCTGTATGTCTTCCTCCAGCAATCCCTCTCTTATTGTAACTGATAATGAAGCACTAGTAAGTAAACATTGGCATTTACAATTAGCTGTCAAAATACCATGGTGAGTAATTTATTTAAAGAACAGGATGATGTTTGTTTTGTAGTTTGGTGTTGTTTGAATGCAGAGCATTACAAGGAAGTAAAGACAATGCATCAGTCAATGTCAGTTTGATATCACAGGATAAATAATATTTTCTTCAACTCTGCGGGAAACCAGTAGTGGTATGGGTGCATATTTATTCCGGTGACTGCACAGACATGAATATTGTTATGCATTGTATGTGTTTTTCTGACAATTTTACACATATTTATATGGTCGAAGGAATTGTTGAATTTGTTTTAGAAACATAGAAACATGGAGAATAGGTGCAGAAGTAGGCCATTCGGCCCTACGAGCTAACACCGCCATTCAATATAATCATGACTGATCATCCAAAATCAATACCCCATTCCTGCTTTTTCCCCATATCCCTTGATTCCATTAGCCGTAGAGCTAAATCTAACTCTCTCTTGAAAACATCCAGTAAATTGGCCTCCACTGCCTTCTGTGGCAGAGAATTACACTTAGGTTTTTTGCAACTCATGAATGCTTTACTCAACCACTTTGACAAACTTGAATTTTGTTCATGCTTTACATTTTATAATGGCCAATAATAGGGCTTGGCAGGGTAGATCTTGAGAGGGTGATTGTCTTCATTGGGTTGCGCTGAACTGAGGGCATAGTCTTGAAGTAACTCATCATCTATTTAATAGCAGAAGTGAGGATGAATTTCCTTATCTATATTACGAAAAGTCTGATCTTGACCACTTCCTGGTGTTCTGTATATTGATTTTAGATAAAACGCTGCCACTTACAGCTGTGATTTTTGGCCCTCTTACTCAGAGTCCCCCTCCGCTGTGCAGGTCAAGGGGATTTTTCCCATCGGTGAAAAATAAAAGAGTTATTAATGTTTATAAAATGTTGAGATTCTCTCTCCTGAAGGCCACGCCCCTTCCGGAGGGACTATAAAAACCTGAAGTGTTGAGTGCCTCAGTCAGTCTATGCAAGATGGGGGAGTGAGAGGGTCACGTCTCTCAGTCTGAGCTGTGAATAACACTGAACACATGTCTACTAAACTGTGAGCAGTTTTACTGACCTGTCAGTGCCCTTAATGTGGTTTGAAAATATATTTTGGGAATGTTAAAGCTATGTTGCCTTTGGTTTGGAAATGCTAAAGCTGTGTTGCCTTTGGTTTAAAAATGCTAAAGCTGTGTTGCCTTTAATTTGGAAATGCAAAAGCTGTGCTGCCTATTGTTTGGAAATGCTAAAGCTGTTTTGCCTTTGGTTTGGAAATGCTAAGCTGTGTTGCCTTTGGTTTGGAAATGCTAAAGATGTGTTGCCTTTGGTTTGGAAATGCTAAAGGTGTGTTGCCTTTGGTTTGGAAATGCTAAAGCTGTGTTGCCTTTGGTTTGGAAATGCTCAAGCTGTGTTGCCTTTGGTTTGGAAATGCTAAAGCTGTGTTGTCTTTGGTTTGGAAATGCTAAAGCTGTGTTGCCTAATTAAAGTTGCCTTCCCTAATTAAAGTTGCCTTGCCTAATTAAAGTTGCGTTGCCTTCTATAAAATTAAAAGTCTAATCTTGTCCACTGCCTGTTTGCGCTTTATATTGACTTTAGAAAGAAACGCTACCACATACGGCAGTGATTTTTGGCTATCTTACTCAGATTCACCCTCTGCTCATCAGGTGCCGAGGATTTTTCCCATCGATGAAAAATATAAGAGTTATTAGATTTTTAAAAATGTTGAGATTCTCTCTCCTGTCAATCATGCCATGAAGGCCATGCCCTTTCTGGTGGGAAGGGGGATGGACTATAAGACCCAGAAGTGTGGGCGTGGCTCAGTCTCTGCAAGGTGGAGGAGGGAGAGGTCACGACTCGCTGTCTTTAGTGGCCTTGCATCCTGCTTGAAATGGTATGAAACTGCACTTGAATTTGATGTCCTTGCAGGCTGCTTGAATTGGTAAGAAACTGCACTTGAATTTGGTCGCCTTGCATTCTGTTTGAAATGGAATGCCAAGGAATAGACTTGAGTCAAGTGCCAGCCCACCAGCCGTGAGTGAGTGAGCTGCCACCACAACAGGCTTGAGTGACTGAACCGCCAGTCCAAGAATCCATTCAGCCCACAATGTCCAGACTAGCTCTCTGGAAACCAGTCCCTTCAGCCCACAACACCCATACTAGTGCTTCAGAAAGCACCCCCCCCCCCCCCCCGCTGCTAATGGTCCAATGTTCAAGCCCTCTCGTCGGGATGATCGAAACTCTGCCGCTTCTTACCGAAGACCGCACTTCATGGTGTTAAAGCCCACAAGCTCCGCGGTTGGAGCGCCAATGCTGGCGATCCTCAGCAAAAGATCCCAGGCTCCACTATGATAAGTCCGTGCCATACCCGCAACTTGAAGCTCTGGGCCGGTCTCCATGAAAGGCAGCACCACTCCATGTTGTAGGCCACAGGGGGGGACGGAGATGCGACACGGAGAAAAATCGCATCTCTGTCGAGGTAAGTGATTGGAATAAAGGACAAGACAGACTGCTGGCGAGGCGGCCAGTAACAGAAATAAGAATCTGCTGGCTTATCATTTGTGTAGGAAAGTGGAGCTGAGGTAAATGATGGGTCTTGATCTTAGTGATATGATGGATTTTCACTAACCTGGCCCAAAAGGCTTATTGCTGTCCTCAGCTACCTTGCAAGATGCTAAATTGCATTCTTCTTCTTCTATTTCCTAGTTCCTATATTCTTAAAGCTCATCATGTTCAACAATGCCCTACTGTGAAGGATAACTGCAGTCCTTATCCAATCTAGCCTATATATGACTTTAGGTAACAATGTGGATGACTGTTTAAGAATAATTACGAGTGGAATTTAAATCTAAGCCTTGGCACCAATGTCCACATTCCATTAAATGAATTTTTAAAAAGATTATAAAATCTGGAAAGCAACCTCTGGTTTCTGTCATTTCAATCAAGCTAATATGTATTTAATGCCAACGGTTGTCCGCTTGATATGACTTGGGGAACTGTGGTGAAGAGCACTTTATAACATATCATTAAATGTATCTGCAAGGAAAAACACTGACATCCGTGCAGAGGATGCTTTGTTTAATGGATTATCCAGAATCCATGGAACTTAATTCCTACAATCATTCAGATGCCATCATACATGGATGGACGGTGATGTAATGGAAGTCAGCTATGGCTCATTTGTTGGTGCTCACAGGTCAGGTGTTTGGGGGTCCAAGTCCCACTACAGCTGTCTTGAACATACAAATGTACTGTGAGAATCCTGTATAGTTGTGAGGAAGTTTCCATCTGGAGAGTTAGGGAGGTAGTGTTATTGGGAAATATTCAAAATAAAGGGTCAATGAGCCCTGAATAAGGGAATAAAAGTTATATTGAGGCCAAAATTGGATCAGCAATGATTTAGTGAATAGCAAAGCAGGCTCATGGGCAAATTGTCTGATACATATATATATATATATATATTCATGGAAGGAGACCATTCAGCCCATTGAGTTGGCTTTCAGCAACCCAGTTATTCCCATACCCATGTAATCTATTTTCCAACCAATGACTGGTCCTATTTCTTATGTAAGGGTCATATAGTTCTGTGCGTTACTTTGTGGATGAGATGTTACATAGATACTCTTTCTCCTTTCTTGAATAACTATTTGGGGTGGAAGATTGAAACCTTCACGTGGTCCACCCTGTTTCAACGAATGCAATCAACCTGGTGTGCACAAACAAATAAGATCAAATAGAACAAGTTGCCCTACAACTTTAGGCTGTGCATGCCATACGTAAGAATATGAAGGAAGAACTATTTCAACGAAGGGCACAGAAATTATCCCTGGCACCCTAGCTATCATATATCCCTCACCAATATCACTGAAAGCAGATTATCTGGTTATTATCACAATGTAGTTTGTGTGCAGTTTCTGTGCATAAACTGTTTACCCAAATTACTTCATTACAGGCGTTAATGGATTAAAAAAATATGCAATTGGTTGCAAGGTGTTTTAAAACATCTTGGTAAGAATGGGAAAGATACCTCAGAAATATATATATTTTTTGCAGTGTTAATTTCATTGTTTTTCTGAGGTGGACAGCATAATTTGGTTGCTGTAAGATGTTGCATTGAAAAGCAGTTAAATCCCTGTGTAAACAAAAATCCCAGTTCCTGACCTCTTTTTTTCTCCCATTATAAATGTAGTTACAAGCATCCTTAGCAGTGCCCTTGAGATGACCAGAGAAGATTAGCCCAGGTAATACATAAGGATAAATGCATAACAGGTAATTTGACCTCTCAACCTGCTCTACCTTCAACTAGGTCATGACTAACCTACCTACACATCTTTTATACTGATAGTCCTCTAATATCCAGAAACCTTTCAAGCTCTATCCTGAACCTAATCAAAACTTGACTTCCAAAATTGAATGTTGAGAATTTCAAAAGATCACCACAATTTGAATGGAGGAATTTCTCCTTGCTTCATGCTACTCCTAATTTTGAGACTATGAAAAAAGGTTCTGGACCCCCAACCTGAGAAAACATTTGCCCTGTTGATCTTTTGTGGCACAGTGGTTCAGCAGTAGAGGTGTTGCCTTACACCACCACAGACTTGGGTTCCGTCCTGACCACGGGTGCTGTCTACATGGAATTTGTACATTCTCCCTGTGACATCCTCTGGGTGCTCACGTTTCCTCCCACATTCTAAAGACGTATAGATTTGTAGGTTAATTGGCTTCAGTAAAAATTGTAACATGTCCCTAGCTTGCAGGATAGAGCTAGTGTAGGGGGTGATCACTATTCTTTTTTCATTTTTTTCATCACGAATATTGTTTTACTCGTGGACATTTTTCACAGTGTTGAAAAAATGTCATGAGTTTACCAGATTTCCAGAGTACATACCATTACTCGTACGAGCCGCTACGAGACATCCACGAACTCCTACGAACCCGCTACGGACATTCTCCGAGTTTGAATCAGGGGAAAACTAGGTTGAACTCTTGAATTACCTCATACCGTTGGACAGGCCCTTTAGAGTGAAGAATGGAGATGTTGCTGGTAACCTTCGAGGTTTCAATGGATGACTGGTTTTCAATTTTTTTTCATGACAGATGATGGTTAATAGAAAATGAATTAAAAAATATATAATTTACACTAAAATTGGTTGGTTGCAGCTGCTACAGATTGGTGAGGGTTAGCAGAAATTGATGAGTTAGCTGACCAGTAAGCATGAGTTTTAGTTTTGATAAAGCAGCATTTATGGTCTTTTGACAAAAAGCAGTTCTATATCTTTTTCATGGCTTGAGCTACCTAACCGTAGAAGAGAGTATAGTTTGCAGTACTAAACTATGGCACACTTTGCTGCTGTGATGTTTAATTGATTTTATTTTAAAAATCTATCTAGAAGTTAATCATTTGCCCTACTTAACTCAATTATTTCTAATTGAAAGTGCACTTCAGAAGCATTCTCCATGGAGGCCAAGTTAACTCTTAATTTCCTCTCCAACGCCTGCATTTTTCCTGGTGAAAGAAAGGAAAAACTACAGCATCTGCATGAGAAAGCAAATACAATTGAAGTTAATACAATCATGAAAAGTCAATATTTCTGTTCTTTAAGAGAGACTTTGCGCCTTCTTGTTGTAGTTTTGGCCTATGGTCTGTGGAGTAAAGGGCCTGTCCCATTTGGGCGTCATTTGCGCGCCGCGCAAGACCACGCGTCACTGCCTACGTCACCACACACCATGCGCACATAATGCAGGCCATGCGCACATCACGTGCATGTCACGACGCACGTGTCGTGTGTCATAACGCATAAATGATGTAGCGTAAATGACGCGCAAATGACACCCAAGTGCGACAGGCCCTTAACTCACGTCTTTCTGGATCAGGAGATCATCATTTAAGGTCCAGTTCCATGTAACTACTACTGAGCAAATGAGCAAGTAATCAACCCAAGATGGCGCCTGCCTGCGGCGACTTTTGCGGAGCACCAGAACAGAAAAGAATGACCTACAACTTCTATCAACTTACCTGCATCAGGGGAAACGGCAATAATCGGTGCCGTTTCAGACAGGCTGCTTGTGCAGCTGAAAGCTCTGGCAATTTTGCGATCTCCCGCAGCTGCGGGAGCCCCGGAATTTAAACTTTCCCACGCTGGCTGTGAAACTCCTGACCCGACTGAGGATCCCAGGTACGGCACCTGGAAACCCTGGGATGACCTCTAGAGCCGACGGGCTGGATATCCCAGAAGAAATTAAGCTGGAGCTGCTGACTCTGAGGGAACCCCCGTTCGTTACGGAGCTGGAGCTGCCGTCTGTGAGGGAATTCCCGTTCCAGCGCTGGTCCGCAGAAACAGCAGGTATTGTGCAACAGCCAACAGCAGGAAACTCCATTGTGTCCGGAAACGTGGCCAACGGGCAGGACTTCAGGTCAGAATGAAGCGCAGGAGACTTTGGCCCCCTCTCCCTACTATCCTACTGGCCAATATACAGTCCCTTGAAAATAAAGTGGAGGCCTTAAGGGCAAGGCTGCTTTATCAAAGGGAACTGAGGGAATGCTCTGTGTTCTGTTTCACAGAGACATGGCTCACCCCCAGCTCCCCAGACTCAGTGGTCCAGCCTGAAGGGTTCTCCATCTACCACATGGACCGTACAGTGGCATCGGGGAAAGGGAGAGGAGGGGGTGTCTGCCTTATGGTCAACTCTGCGTGGTGCTCAGACGTGGCAGTCCTGTCCAATTCCTGCTCTCCACACCTCGAACATCTGGCGTTGAAGTGCCGTCCCTTCTACCTACCGAGGGAATTAACCTCCGTCATCCTGACCGAGGTCTACATCCCACCCCAGGCAGACGTCCGTCTGGCACTGGAGGAGCTGCATGCCGTGGTCAACAAACACCAGACGTCTTACCCCGAGGCATTTACCACCATTGCTGGGGACTTCAATAAGGCAAACCTAAGTAAATCACTCCCCAACTTCCACCAACATGTCTCCTGCTGCACCAGAGGACCAAACACCCTCGACCACTGCTACACCACCATCAAGAATGCCTACGGCTCTATCGCTCGCCCTCACTTCTGTATATCTGACCATACCGCGGTACTGCTTCTTCCTGCCTACAGGGAGCAATTAAAGAGCGCACCCCCAGAGGTGAGGACAATACAGAGCTGGTCGGCGGGGGCAGAGGAACAACTACAGGACTGTTTGGAGTCTGTAGACTGGGCAATGTTCAAGGACTCGGCAACGGACTTGAATTAATACGCCACAGTCATTACAGACTTCATAAAGAACTGTGTGGGGGACTGCATCCCTACAAAAACCTTCCGAGTGTTTCCCAATCAGAAACCTTGGATGAACTGTGAGATCCGCACTCTCCTGAAGACCAGACACCGGGCATTCATGTCTGATGACACAGTGGTCTACAAGAAGTCGACCTTGGTAAGGCCATAAAAAGGCCAAAAAGGAAGTTCTGCCCCAAGCTGGAGGATGAGACAGATGTTTGGCAGCTGTGGCGGGGACTGAATGCAATCACCTCTTACAAGGCGAAACCAGGAGGCAGCTCGGATGTCGGCGATACATCACTCCCTGATGAACTCAATGTATTTTACGCACGCTTTGATAGGGAGAACACCGATGTGCCTTCCCGAGCCCCTATTCGCTGAGATGGTATTTCAGTCTCAGTCACAGAGGCCGACGTCAGGAAATCCTTCAGAGGGGTGAACCCTCGAAAAGCGTCTGGATCTGATGGCATACCTGGTCGTGTCCTAAAAACCTGTGCGGACCAACTGGCTGGAGATTTTACGGACATTTTCAACCTGTCACTTCTGAGGTCTGAGGTTCCCATCTGCTTCAAAAGGGCATCAGTAATACCGGTGCCCAAGAAGAGCAAGGTGACGTGCCTCAATGACTATCGACCTGTGGCACTAACGCCTGTGGTGATGAAGTGCTTCGAGAGGTTGATCATGGTGCAAATCAACTCCTACCTTGACATAAACTTGGACCCACTGCAGTTCGCTTACCGCCACAACAGATCAATGGTGGACGCGATCTCGCTGGCCCTCCACTCCGCTCTGGACCACTCTCCCCTGCTGTACTCACTCTACACTCATGACTGCGTTGTGGGACGTATCACTGATGGGGATGAGTCAGAGTATAGAAGAGAGATCGAGCAACTGTCCATATGGTGCCAGCACAACAACCTGGCCTTCAACACCAGCAAAACCAAGGAACTGATTGTTGACTTTGGAAGGAGTAGGATGGGGACCCACAGTCCTGTTTATATCAATGGGTCGATGGTTGAAAGGGTCAAGAGCTTCAAATTCCTGGGCATGCACATCTGTGAAGATCTTTCCTGGATGCAATTATTAAGAAAGCTCATCAGCGCCTCTACTTTCTGAGAAGGTTACAGAGAGTTGGTCTGTCAAGGAGAACTCTCTCCAACTTCTTCAGGTGCACAGTAGAGAGCTTGCTGACCGGTTGCATTGTGGCTTGGTTCGGCAATTTGAGTGCCCTGGAGAGGAAAAGACTACAAAAAGTAGTAAACACTGCCCAGTCCATCATCGGCTCTGACCTTCCTTCCATCGAGGGGATTTATCACAGTCGCTGCCTCAAAAAGACTGGCAGCATCATCAAGGACCCACACCACCCTGGCCACACACTCATCTCCCTGCTACCTTCGGGTAGAAGGTACAGGAGCCTGAAGACTGCAACAACCCGGTTTAGGAATAGCTACTTCCCCACAGCCATCAAGCTATTAAACTTGGCTCGGAACTCTGAACATTAATATCCCTCCATCTGTTATTTGCACTTTATTAATTTATTAATTCATGTGTGTATTTACGTATATAATTGTAGTCAATGCCTACTATGTTCTGTTGTGCTGTGCAAAGAAAGATTTTCATTGTCTTGTCAGGGACACATGACAATAAACTCTTTTGACTTTGACTTTGATCTGCAATGGTGCAAGTGTCAACTTTTAATTTAGGCATTGGAGATGTCAGATTTCCACACAATTTACAGAGATGAGTAAGGCATCTGTTTACAGTGAAGCATTCTTATTCATCATCAGTAGAACAACCTAATCGATTCTTAAGTGGCTTATTTTAAAAAGGGTTTGGCAGAGATTATGTCCATTGAGTCATCCGGGATGTAAAAAGGCCCATTGGCCCATTACGTTTGCACTGACCATCTAACATCCATTTACACTAATCCTACTTTAAACCCATTTTATTCTCCCACTTTCTCCCCATACAAACTTTATGACTCAATTCCATTAAAAGTTCACATAATTTATTCAATACCCACATACTAATGTCATTTTAATAGTTAACAGCTAACTACCGAGATGAGCACATTTGGAATCTGCGGGGAAACTGCAGCACCCATAAGTAATCGACACAGTCAATTGCAAAACTCCAGTGGTCTGAATTGAAGCTGGATCACTGGAGTTATGTGGCAGCAGTTCCTCTGACTCTGACACCTGGCCATCCTTTGAGATCAGAAAATATATTATATTATGTCCTTTGATGGCAGTGTGGATCTTGAGTGTCCAAACCAAAGATTCCTGCTGAGACACCAGTGAAATGGGATAGCTAGTAAAAGGCACTGATCAAGATGTTTGCTTTGAGGTTGAGTATATTTTTAAAAAATACAAAAATGTCCTTGGGAGCTTATTCATTGAATCTGACATACTTTCTGTGGAAAATAACATTTTAAACTACAAAGCAATAGATTTGAAGCAAAGTGTAATCATATTTGACCAGATCTTAGTAATTCTGTCATGAAAATCATGACCCAGAGAGAAGGGAGTTAGAATGTACAGCACAGAAACAGCCCATATCAGTGTCGAGCATCAATAATCCATTTTTGCACTCATCCTGCCTGAACCCATTTTAATCCATTCACCTTCCCATGAACTCCCCCATCCCCTAAAATTCTTACTACACTTCTCCATATTAGGGACAATTTAGAATGGTTAATTGACACAAACTTGCACCTTTTGAGATGTGGGAGGATACTAGAGCATACAAAGGAAACCCATGTGCTCACAATGAGAATGTGCAAACTCAACATAGATAGCACTGGAGGTCAGGATCAAACCAGGGCTAACACAGCAAAAACAAATGGAACAAAGAATATAAGAATATTCTCCTTTAAAATACTTAAATCTTTGAAATCACTTTTGAGTGGTGATTCTTAGCTGTATTTCAGCATTGAATATGTACTTAATAACACCAAAGATGACAAGGGGCTAAATAGGGAAACTTTTGAAAAATGGACTGGAGCCAACATTTACCATATCCTTTCAATTCAATGCAAAACATGAAAGGTAACTTGTGTGATGCTGGTAATGATTATATCAGGGGCAGGAACAACTATCCATGTGATTTGTGAAGGGCAGGTATAATAAATGGGGAACACCAGTTACAGGTTGTTCAGGAAGGTGCAAGGAAAGAGATGTGAATTGTGAGAGCAGGGAGATAGAAGATCCTTCTGAATCATATTCAATATATAATGGGATATTGACTGGGTGCATCACGGCCTGGTTCAGTAACTTGAATGCCTAAGAGCGAAGAAGACTGCAAAAATTTGTGAACACTGCCCAGTCCATCAACGGCTCTGATCTCCCCATCGAAGGGAGGGGGTGGGGCGGCATGCGGTCAATAACTACCTACCTACCTACGCTACGCTAACTACCCCCATGATATTATATTAATATTATTAATTTGCTCCTTTTACCCCATAACTATTCTATTATCCACTAGTGGGGGGAGTGGAGAGTGAGGGCAGAGAGAGAATGGGGATAGACAGAGAGAGGGGCAGAGACAGAAGGGCAAGAGACAGAGGAAGGCGGGGGTGGTGGGGAGAGAGAGGGGAGGAGAGAGAGGGGGAGAAAGAGGTGGGTTGAGAGGAGGGGAAGGGAAGAGGGAGGGGGTGGGAAGGCAGAGGGAGAGGTGGAAGGACGGGGAAGGGATGGAGGGAAGGGGATAGTGGAGGGTATAGGGGAGGGGTGGAGGCAAGTGGGTAGGGGAGGGGTGGAGGGGAGGGTGTGGAGGGAAGGGGAAGGGGGTTTAGGGGAGGGAGGGTGGGGAGGGCGGGGGGGATAGAGAGGAGAGTGAGAGGGGGGAGGGGGGGGAGAGAGGGGCAGAGAGAGCGCGGGGAGAGGGAGTGGGGGGAGGGGGAGAGAGAGAGTGGGGAGAGAGAGAGGGAGTGGTGGGAGAGAGAGGTGGGAGAGAGAGAGAGAGAGAGCCGGTGGGAGGGAGAGAGAGAGGGAGGGGAGAGAGAGAGGGGGAAAAGAGAGAGGGGGGAAGAGAGGGAGGGGAGAGAGAGGGAGAAGGAAGAGAGAGGGGGAGAGGGAGAGAGGGTGGGGGTAGAGAGAGGGAGGGAGAGAGGGGAAAGAAAGAGGGGGAGGGGAGAGAGAGAGGGGGGAGGGGAGAGAGAGGGGGGAGGTGGAGAGAGAGAGAGAGAGAGAGGGGGGAGAAGGGGAAATAGAGAGGGGGTGAGTGAGAGAGAGAGAGGGAGAGGGAGGGAGGGGGAGAGAGAGAGGAGGGAGAGAGAAGGGTGAGGAGAGAGGGGAGGGGGAGAGAGGGAGGAGGGGGAGAGAGAGAGAGGGAGAGTAGGGGGGCGGGCAGCAGCTCACGGGGTCCCGAGCGAGGCATGAAGTGATCTGAGGATGGTGAAAAGCAGCGGGGGGACCAGCCGATCGCACCAGCATGACACAGCCGGGCTGGGCCGGGCCGGGCCGGAAGGGGGTGGGGGGGGGGGGGGGGGGGAGACAGACAATCGGGCCTCCCTGGAGTGGAAGAGGAGGTCGGCCCCTGTGACGGGTAGATAGGAGAGGGGAGAGAGGGAGGGAGGAGAAGGGAGGAGGTAAGAAGAGAAGGGGGGTGGTGGAGGGGAGCCGGGCAAGTGAGTGGGCTGTGAAATGCAGAGAGAGACAGAACCGGCCTCTGACTCTCTGGAAACCCACAGCTGGAATGAGTGGGCAGCCGGGTGGGGGAGGGGAGCACCATGGCTTCATAAGCTGCACGGGCAGTGAGGAGAAGCTTCATCATCGCGTGTGGCGCCTCTGAACTCGGGATCTGCAGAACAAAGATTCTATAGCGGAGCTGAGCTGCAGGATCTTTGCTGCAGAACTTTCTCGATCTTTCTGCGGCTTTTGAAGAACTGGGTGGGTGGGCGAACGTACCTCATGGAAAACTGTGCATGCGCATTGACAACAGCTGCATTCATCCAGAGCGGCAGGGGGGGCTGGGCCACGAGGAAAGGTATTGTGAGGTCAGCAGCTGGGCAGTCTTTATATTTTAAAAAAAAGGTCAGTTTGGTGATAATTTTTACCAAATATCTTGGGAAATAATTGACCAAATTTATAGAGGATTGGATTTTTGAAATTATAAGGAAAATTTCTACCAGATGCAAAAAAAATCACTGTTATTGTAATGTCAGCAGCTGGGCTGTGGTCAAATTTAAAAAAAAAGTCAGACAGGTCAACAATTTTAATTAAAAAGTCAGGAAAATAATGTACCAAATGTACAGTGGATTTCTGAAATCACAAGGAAAATCTCTACTGAAATATGTAAACATTTTCCTGTTTCGGCATCTGGTTTTCGAGGTGATACGTTTCACAGGCAAAATCACACACACACAGTTTTTAAAGTATGTATATATGTATGTGTGTGTGTGTGTTTGTGAGTATATGTATATATATACACACACTGCACATTTTTTTCCTCTCTCTATTGAGTGTACAGAGTACTATGTTTACATATTCTGTTGTGCTGCTACAAGTAAGAATTTTGAACATATGATAATAAAACACTCTTGACTCTCTCTTGAATCTTGAGACATGCCTGGAGTGGTCCCAGGCCTCTGGTTACGGCTGTTAATGAAGGTCCCAGACATCTGGATACGGCTATTAATGACACTGGGGGATGAAAGTCAGTGAATGTGTCTTCGAATTTGATACCCCACCAACCATATTACAAACTAGAGGCACTGTTTCATTTACCAATATCTCTTCACTCAACTGTGAACAATCTCCATGCATCAAGACACAAATCCAACATTTGCACTATCACCCAAATTTGCACATCACATAATGATAGGCACATTACTCAAGCAAACTGCATGAGATTCATTGACTTGTCTGTCTTGTGTGGGGCAAGACAGCATAAAGTCAGGCATTACAACAATTAATGTGGGGTGCTCATATGCCCACATTTTCAAAGAGCCAACTTTTCTCACCATTTTCAAATTACTGTTGTTGAATTAGTGACAAGTTGAAGCCATTGGGAGCTTCTCTTCCTTCTTATATATGATCTTCCTTTCAATCCACACTCTCTTATCCGTTTTACAACTTAACAATGGTATATATTTGTGATTCTCAATATCTTCTCTATTGGATTAACAATCTCCCCGTATTGCGTTCACATTTCAGATCCCTAAACCAGAGAATGAAGGAAAAACAAGAAATTATAATGATCTGACATCCACAGTTATCTGATCAGATAATGGGGAAGTGTAGAATTCAATTGATAATTTGATATCTCCATGGTGAGATCTGTGGAGAAATATAGCAATAGAGAGTGGTTTGAATCTGGAAGGTGCTGCCTAAGGAGGTAATGGAAACACATATTCTCACAACATTTACCATACGATACGATACAATATTTATCCCAGAAGGGAAATTGAAGGTGTTTGAATCACCAAGATATACAATTCTACGGACCCAATGCAGGTGAATGGGACCGGTAAGCACTATGAGCTGAAGGTTTTGCTTCTGTGCTTTGTAACTCTATGACTATAAGATAATCTAGTTGCTCACCCTGTGTGAGCTATTGTGGCAAGTAAAGTTTCATGTCAGTACATGTACAAAGAACTCAGGGTTAGGAGGGGAAGACAAAAGAAGGGAATAGTTCTGAGCTAAGGCAGTTGGAAAGTTTGAAATCAGTGAGCAGCATCGATTTAAACACCAAGTGGACAGTTGTTCAATTGATCAATGGTACTTTATTGTCACATACACGTTGGTAGAGTGAAATTCCTTAGGAGGCATTGCAAAGAGTTTGGAGCTCATCCTTTCCAGAGATGGGCAGCTGCAATTTTCCAGTAATAAACTTTATTCATGAAAAATATACAAGCACAAAAAAAACACAGTGCATGGCATGCTTTACATCTGTACTGTCTTTCAGTCTACACATCCACAGTGTTAACAGTTCCATACATTGATAATGTTCACCCATTTTGCATGCAGAGCACCATTACCACTCACGTTGCTTTCTGAGGTGATACAAACTTTAAGTGTATGAGGGGATGCCAGATTAACCTCACAAAGTCTTGTGGTAGAAGGAGCCTGGACTGAAGTCCTTCCCCACAAACCCTTGACAGGCATGGAGCCACCAGCCATGCATAATGGCTGAAGGATGTCACAGCTTCCATTGCAGCACACAAGGAGGTACTTCACATCATGGTGCTACTGTAGCAGACATCCAGGCTCTAGGCCCACCCTACTGCCGCACAACCTCAAGCAATTCACAGTGTGCAACATAGTTTTCAAAATGTCACTGCAGCTCAGAGACATCAGGGTAGCTTCTTCTTCTTCTTGTAGCTGAGGCAACACCAGAGAGAGGGGTTATAACTCTGTAGAGCGCAGCCCACTATCCTCTCTCAGGATTACTGCAGTTTCCACCAATGCCAATACACCTTATTGGTGTCTGTCAGATGGCATGTACACACCAAGATGGTGCACTCCATAGCCTGGACCTCCAAGGTTAGAGATGCTCGCAATTGTTCTGCACCCACCCATATCCTCCCTCACGAAGACACTGACTTACACCATTAAAGGAGTTCTGTGCAGAAATGTCATGAGACACACAACACAGTTATCAATGGATTAAAATGGCATGACATGGTTGTATGGAGGGTGGTACAGCTTGGTTTATAAATCTTTCATGAATACAGTTTAGTTTTGTGTAGGAAAGCACTGCAGATGCTGGTTTAAATCAAAGGTAGACAAAAAGTCCTGGAATAACTCAGCGGGACAGGCAACATCTCTGGAGAGAAGGAATAGGTGATGGTTTGGGTCGAGGCCCTTCTTTAGACTTTTGTTTTGTTTTGTTGGCCAAGTGGATGCAGGGGATGAAGAATTTGTTATGGTTCATTGGTGAACGGTTGGTTCAGGACCCCAAGAAAGAGAGTTTGTAGAGTGCCTCCGAGATGGATTCTTAGAGCAGCTTGTTATGGAGCCGACCAGAGTAAAGGCAATTCTGGATTTAGTGTTGTCCAATGAACCAGATTTATAAAAGATAAAGGAACCGCTTGGAGGTAGTGATCATAATATAACTAGTTTTAATCTGCAATTTGAGAAGGAGAAGGTTAAATTGTCAGTGATGCAGTTGAACAAAGGGGACTATGAAGGCATGAGAGAGGAGCTGGCCAAGGTAGACTGGAAAGGGATCCTAGCAGGAATGACGGTGGAACAACAATGGCAGGAATTTCTGGGCATAATCTGGAAGATGCAGGATCATTTCATTCCAAAAAGGAAGAAAGATTCTAAGGGGAGTAGGAGGCAACCGTGGCTGACAAGAGAAGTTAGGGATAGAATAAAGCTAAAAGAAAAGATGTATAACACAGCAAAGAGTATCCAGAAGCCAGAGGATTGGGAAACTTTCATTGGATAACAGAAGGAAACAAAACGGGCCATAAGGGCAGAAAAATGAAGTACGTGGGAAAGCTGGTCAGGAATATAAAGAAGGACAGTAAAAGCTTCTTTAGATATGGTAAGGGAAAAAGAGTAGCAAATTCAAATGTGGGTCCCTTGAAGGCAGGCGCGGGTCAAATTATTATGGGCAACAAGGAAATGACAGTAAAGTTGAACAGGTACTTCGGATCTGTCTTCACTAAGGAAGACACAAACAAACTCCCAGATGTACTGGAGGACAGAGGATCTAAGGGGGTAGAGCAACTGAAATAATTTTTCATTAGGTGAGAAATAGTATTGGGTAGGCTAATGGGACTGAAGGATGATAAATCCCCTGGGTTGGATGGTTTACATCCCAGGGTCCTCAGGGAGGTGGCACTAGAAATAGTGGACACATTGGTGATCAATTTCTAATGTTCAATAGATTCAGGATCAGTTCCTGTGGATTGGAGGATAGCTAATGTTATCGCACTTTTCAAGAAAGGAGCGAGAGAGAAAAGGGGGAATCACAGACCATTTAGCCTGACTTCGGTGGTGGGAAAGATGCTGGAGTCAATTATTAAAGAGGTAACATGGGCCATTTGGTTAGCAGTAAAATAATTAGTCCAAGTCAACATGGATTTATGAAAGGGAAATCATGCTTGACTAATCTTCTGGAATTTTTTGTGGATGTAACAAGTAAAATGGATGAAGGGGAGCCAGTAGATGTAGTGTATCTAGACTTTCAGAAAGCCTTTGATAAGGTCCTGCAAGGAAGACTGGTGATTAAAATTAGAGCACATGGTATTAGGGGTAGGGTGTTGACATGTACAGAAAATTGGTTGGCAGACAGGAAGCAAAGAGTAGGAGTGAACGGGTCCTTTTCAGAATGGCAGGCAGTGGCGAGTGGAGTGCCACAAGGCTCAGTGTTGGGGCCGCAATTGTTTACCATATATATTAATGATTTGGAAGAGGGAATTAGGAACACCACTGGCAAGTTTGCGGATGACACAAAGCTGGGAGGCAGTGTGCACTGTGAAGAGGATGTTAGGAGGTTGCAGGATGACCTAGACAGGTTGAGTGAGTGGGCAGATGCGTGGCAGATGCAGTATAATATAGATAAATTTGAGGTTATCCACTTTGGCGGCAGATTATTATCTCAATGGGGTTAGGTTAGGTAAGGAGGAGGTGCAGCGAGACCTTGTACACCAGTCACTGAAAGTTGGCATGCAGATACAGCAGGCAGTGAAGAAAGTTAATGGAATGTTGGCCTTCATAACAAGAGGATTTCAGTATAGGAGTAGAGAGGTTCGTCTGCAGTTGTATAGGGCTCTGGTAAGACCACATCTGGAGTATTGTGCACAGTTTTGGTCTTTTAATTTGAGGAAGGACATCCGTGTGATTGAGGCAGTGCAGCGTAGGTTCACGAAATTCATCCCTGGGATGGTGGGACTGTCATATGAGGAAAGATTGAAAAGACCTAGGCTTGTATTCACTAGAGTTTATAAAGATGCGGAGGGGATCTTATAGAAACATATAAAATTATAAAAGGATTGGAAAAAACACAGGAAAAATGTTCCCAATGTTGGGTGTATCCAGAGCCAGGGGCCACACTTAGAATAAAGGGGAGGCCATTTAAGACTGAGGTGAGAAAAAATGTTTTCACCCAGAGAGCTGTGAATTTGTGGAATTCCGCCACAAAGGGCAGTGGAGGCCAAATCACTGGATGGATTTAAGAGAGAGTTAGCTAGAGCTCTAGGGGCTAGTGGAATCAAGGGATATGGGGAGAAGGCAGGCACGGATTATTGATTGGGAACAATCAGCCATGATCACAATGAATGGCGATGCTGGTTCGAAGGGCCGAATGGCCTCTTACTGCATCTATTTGCTATGTTTCTATGTTTATAACTGGGATAAAGGCTGTGGACACACTGAGATGAGATTGTCATAGAAAGTTTGGTAGAAAGGGAAGGATGCAGTTTACCTCGTTCCTTTCTCTAGTGTAGTTTAGTGTATTATCACCTGCACCAAGGCAGTGAAAAGCTTTTTTGTTGCATGCTATCCAGTCAGTAGAAAGACTATACGTGATTACAATCAAGCCATCCATAGTATCCAGGTACAGGATAACAGAAATAATGTTTAGTGCAAGATAAATTCCAGTAAAATCTGATTAAATATAGTCTGAGTGTCTCCAATGAGGTAGATGGTAGTTCAGGACCACTCTTTATTTTATGATAGGATGGTTCATTTACCTGATAATAGCAGTGAAGAAACTGCCCCTGTTTATTCCCTAGCTCTTCCTGTGGACTGAATGACTGATATCAAGATGTCGCTGTGGTGGCAAGGTTGTGCAGCATGTACCAAATCACCACAAGTCTTGAAACACACTCTGCCAAAGGATCCACCAGTGTATTCAGGCAGTGGGAGCATTACGTACGCACACTGGTGCCCTGCCCCATCTGATCTACTATATGAAGTGCTGCCATATTCATGGAAATAAGGAGCAGGGAGAGTGGGATTCATGGAATTCCTCTATTCAAGGCCAGCATGGACCCTACAAACTCACAGTACCCTTCTGCATTGTACTAAGTAATTAAGTGCTTGCAGATTATGTGGCAGTCATCAGTAATCTCATCAGTCCAAATTGGCCAAGTCAGTTTTGTGTCGCAAACTGAAATGCAGTTGGCAACACAAAAGATATTGTGTCTTTTGCCAAGGTTGCCAGGCATTGATGCACCCAATTTGCTGCCTCTGCAGATGCAATAGCTGAACCTGCAGGATAATGGAAACTCAATTCCTGTACTGAGCAAAACAATCAGCCAACACCAAGCAAACATGATGGAAGTGATGAGTAAAAACAAACTGCTGGTGCGAGGCAAGCAGCATCCGTGAGTGGTGACTCTTAATTTTCAGTGAGTGTAATGTTCCCATTTTTATAACTTTAGTTTCAAATTCAACTTCCAAAAGCAGGAACACTGGAACAAAAACGTAAAATGCTGGAAGCCCTGATCAGGTTAGAATACATGCATATGCCGTAATAAGGTGCAGGGTTTTTCATCTGAAATTCCAGCTCTGTTTCTCCTTACCCAGATGCTGCTTGACCTGATGAGTATATCCATTATTTTCTGTTTCTGTCTCAATCTGCAATGAATTGCATTCAACCATGTTGAAATCTGCTGTCAACCCTGAGTGGGAACAGATACGACAGGCCTAGGATTGGCAAATGCTTTGGTTAAAGGGATCTCCAGGGCATTTACTAGACCCAATACTTTACATCCCTTTCACGGTGGAAATTGAATTGGCTTCCCCTGTACATGAATGACAGGCAATGGCTGAGTCTGAACAAGAATCAATTCCGCACAAGGAAAGTGATAGGCTTGATTTAACAGAAGATAAAGGTAATGCCAGGTAATCAGAACAGACCATTACACATTAGTGAGACCTGCAAAATACAGGATTGCACAGCACGAGGGCAAGCCACATTATTTAAATTAACATTTTGCAAGCATGAACTTGAAGGGGAAAAGAATTAGGACTGAGGAGAGATGGCCTGCATTAACTCAACCTGAAGTAATTATTAATCTATGCTTGTCTATGGCCTTAATGAAAATGAGAGCTGAGAAGAATGAATGGGAAGGGATAATGTGCCATGAAATTGAGTTCCACATGAACAGGAGTTACCTTTCCTTTATGCATGTTTTCCTTTGGTAAAAAGGAAATGAGAACTGGGAACTAATATTTTGGCTTTGCAAAATCTAAGGGGAAATGAGGGAGACAGGGAGCTGGAGCACAAATAAAAACAAGCACATGCTACGGATTCAAATGTTGTAGTTTTTTTTTCCTTTATTTTATGACAGTGTCATAGCCAAGCGTTGCAATGTCACCATGCAAAAAAAGCACTGGAACTATTAACCTTTCCCCAGCCCATCAACTTTACTTTGCAATCTTCCCGGTGAACCATTAGAATACCCTAAAGAAATGACTTTCAAATTAAAGAGGATCTTGGAGAACAGCAGCTTTTTAATGTATATATCCCTGTCTCTTGGTATTCTTTTATTCCAATAATTTAAATTGGAATTGATTTTTCAATTTGGACCACAAAAGC
Organism: Raja brachyura; assembly: GCA_963514005.1. Next base: position 32,476,532 of record OY740786.1, on the reverse strand, counting down.
AAAGGACACGCATCCAGGAAAGTCTGCATAGAGCTGCAGAGTGTAATATTTGTCATGCTGATGCTGGCCTCGTAAATTTACAAGACCCTGACTTTTTAATGCATTCTGCTCCTGCATAAGACAACGGACTTTCAGACCCATGCATACTGAGACTTGAGTAAGCACCAGGTAAAGCCTTGAGACCCTCGGGCACAATTACCTCATGATACTGGTGGTTTTAATTTTTGCAGATCTGTTTGTTCTGTGGCAACGGTTGAAATGTTTTATGTTCAAGCATTCACTGTGTCAGATTGAGAAAATAGTCCTGCAAAACATTAGCCTGACATTTACAGGGTTTTTTTCTGCAAAGGGAGGTAAAATTCTGTAAATGTTTTAGATACGTAGAACATAGAGCAGTCAACGGCTGAACAAGCAGAGAATGAGGCCCTTCAGCCCATGGTGTCTGTGTCAAGAAACATGCTGCAAATTTAAGTAAATCCTATGTGCTTTCACATGGTCCATATCCCTCTATTCCCTGCCTGTTCATTTAATGTCTAAATTCCTTTGAAGTGTTGCTATTAAGTCTGCTTCCACCACCTCCTCTACCAGCATGCTCCTAGCACCTATCACTTTCTGTGAACAATCGTTATGCTTATCAACAGGCAAATTCCACACAGACAGCGCCTGAGGTCAAGATCGAACCCGGATCTCTGGTGCTGTGAGGCAGCAGGTCTACCATCTGCGCCACTGTTTCACTCTAAAAGGATGCCTCTCATGACCCTGGCCAACCCGGGACCAACTCAAGGACTTACAATGATTTTCTTCTTCATGAAGAAGTGAAAGACATAATCCTAATCGAAGGGTTCACAACAGACTGGATCTTAGTGGGACCAGTGTCGCACAAGCGTGATACTTTATCAATCTTCCTTGCGGCATTGTTGTACCTTTTTTAGTTTAGTTTAGTTTAGAGATACAGCATAGATACAGGCCCTTTGGCCTACTTAGTCTGCGTCGGCCACCACTCACCCACACATTAGTTCTATCCTAGGGACACTAGGGACAATATACAGAAGCTAATTAACCTACAATCCTGCAAGTCTTTGGAATGTGCGAGGAAACCAGAGTGTAAACTCCGTACTGTTAGCACCCGTAGTCAGGATCAAATCTAGGTCTTTGGCATTGTAACGCAGCAACTATCGCTGCACCACTGTGCTGCACTAAATTCTGTTCTGCCATTCATCTCTCTGATATGCATTTCACGAGCATGGAACTACTTTTACTGGACTAATGGGCACATGGCCAACCGATGATAGTTTCCAGAATGTCAGTGGTAGAGTTGCAGTGCACTGTTGACACCTGTGGTTGCGACCATTTAGAGGCCATCATCAACACATTCACAGAAACATATGTAAGCGTGCTTTGCATTCAACATCCATAAGGCATCCACCAATCTGTCTCTACAGGTTCAAGGTGAGTTCTTGGACAGAGGGGTCCACTTCCATATCTCAGGAGCCACCTGGTATCCAAGGCGGACATGGATCATGAAATTCATCATTTTCATTGAATAAGCAGAGCCTTTGGCTGACTGAGGAAAAAGTGTGCAAATGAATATATCTCTCTAACCAGTCTCCAGATTAATGCACAGTGACTTTAAGTTGCTTGGATGGTTATTGTGTGAGAACCTGTGATTTGTCTGAGCAAGGAAACAATTGGTCAAAGCTCCTTTGTTGCTATACATTACTACTGGCAGATGGTCTGCCATCATTCATTAAGGCTTGCACCCTGTTAATGAACATTTGGACCTTTGTGCAATTTTAACCAAACAAGAGGTAGTAATATGCAAATCTCAGCCTCATTGCAAAAACAAGCTTAACAACTGGGTTGACAAGCTGGATAACAGCGAGAGAACTAAATAACTGCTCTAGTTACCACTGTACAGTACAATCTTTGTACAAAAATACACAATAGAATTGTAAATCCACAAGGTTTATGGCATTAATTCACTGACTTGGTTCGAGGCTACGGGAATAGGTCAAGGCTATCAGGAGGTTATGGAGGTAATTAGAAACATAGAAAACAGGTGCAGAGTCAGGCCATTCGGCTCTTCAAGCCAGCACAGCCATTCAATATGATTATGGCTGGTCATCCAAAATCAGTACCCCGTTCTGGGTTTTTCCCCATATCCCTTGATTCCCTTAGCCCTAAGAGCCTAATCTAACTCTTGCTTGAAAACATCCAGTGAATTGGCCTTCACTGCCTTCTGTGGCAGAGAATTCCACAGATTCACAACTCTCTGGGTGTAAAAGTTGTTCTGCATCTCAGTCCTAAATGACATACCCCTTATTCTTAAACTGTAACCGTTGGCTCTCGTCTCCACCAACGTCAGGATCATTTTTCTAGCATCTAGCCTTTCCAATCCTTTAAGACCAGCACTCGTAGTTGGATCAAACCCGGGTCTCCGGCACTGTAAGGCAGCAACTATATCGCTGCGCCATCGTGCTGCCCACTTTTGGCACAGCAATTGGTATCAGGCAACAAGGATATAAGTAATTTGATGAATCAATCAGAGAGAAGTTGAGGGGATTAAAAAAAAATCCAAAAGAGAAAATAGGTCTGGGAATTAGTTCCTCAAGGTTTCAAGGTCAATTGATTGTCACTTGTGCCATTTATGGTACAGTGAAATGCAAATTACCATACAGCCATACAAAAAAAAGCAACAAGACACACAACTACATAAAAGTTAGCATAAACATCCACCACAGCAGATTCCCCACATTCCTCACTGTAATGGAATGCAATAGTCCATTCTCATTTCCTCTTTATTCTCCTGTGGTCGGGGCAGTCGAACCATTCACAGCCAGCGGTCGAAGGCCCCTCGTTGGGACAATAGAAATTCCTGCATCGGGGCGATAGAAACTCCTGTGTCGGAACGATCGAAACTCCTGTGTCAGGCCAGTCGAAACTCCTGCGGCTTGGAGTCCCCGATGTCGGTCTCTAACCAGAGGCCGTGGGCTCCGCGATGTTAAAGTTTGCCGGTACCCACGGTTGGAGTCCCAAAGACGATCCCCGACAGGGATCGCAAGCTCCATTATGTTAGATTCCTGCAGGCTCCCACGATGGAGCTCCTGGTTGATCTCCAGCTAAGTCCGTCAACTCCTTGATGTTAGGCCGCAGTGGGGACGGAGATCTGATATGGAAAAGTCGCATCTCCGTCGAGGTAAGAGATTTGAAAAAGTTTCCCCCAACTCCCTGCCCACTCCCCACATAAGCAAGCCAAAGACTGTTGGCGAGGCAGCCATTGCTGTGCCACCCGGTGAGGACACCTTGAAAGGGTGTTGGAGGTAGAAACATGTACAATATTGAACACTGAAGTAATATTTACCTATTCTTACCAATGGAGTTTATTTGCTTTCAGTCCTTGATGAATTCACACCATTATTGGTTCTTGCAGTGATAAAGCCTTGAGTGTGGACTGAAGATGGATTTTATAAGATTGAAAACCCCACACCTGTCATGACTGTCAATGAGTTGCTGAGCTCCTAATACTTTCTCCATCCATCACCATTTTTAGTCATAGAGCTCTCTTCTTCAGGTGCTCATGGTCGTTCTTTTGTCCTTGAATAAAGGTGAAGCTTTCAATCAGAGAACATTTCCACTGGTGCTACTTGTACTTGTGCTTATCCTGGTCAGATATCAAGGGTTTTGGTGTTTGAAGGTGTTTGAAAAAGATTTTGCCTGGAATTGAGGTCTATGGAAAATTCCCAGTCACCAGAGCGGAGAAGCCGGGGATGAACAAACTGTAGGAACAGCACTTCTTATTCTGGTTGTGTAATTGGTATTCTCCAATATTAGGTCACAACCCCACCTTTTTCCTCCTTCTCTTCCCTGTGACCCTCCCTGGGGCCCATTCATTTCTCCCACCAACCTGCACCACCTTTTCTCCTCCCCCTCCTGCCCTCCTGCTCTCCTGCCCACCCCTCTCCCCCTCTCCCCTCCCTCCCCCCCTCCCCTCCTCCCCCCCCCCCCTCTTCCAACTTGATCCCTCCGGCTTCACACTTCATTCTTCTTCTCTCCATATCTGACACACTTTTGACTCATTCTTTGTCCACCCACCTGCCAATAAAATCCCCCCACACCCACATCACGCTATCATTTGCCAGGCTTTGTTCCACTCCCAACTCTTTTCTAGCTTTCTCTCCCTACTATGATCAATCTGAAGAAGGATCCGGACCCAAAGCATCACCTATCCATGTCCTAAATGAATGAATGAATACTTTATTGTCACGTCTTACAAGTCACAGTGAAAATTCTTTGCTTGCATACCCAAGGTATGCAATAGTCGTCACATAAAATGTGCTTAGAAAGTTACAAAGTATTTGCGTCTGGTCCCCCTTTATTCCCTCCCCCTCCCCCTCCCCCATGCCTGGCCCCCATTTGCCCCCCTCCCTCTTCCTCACGGCGGTCCCCCCATGCCAGGTCCTCCATTGTTCTTCCCCCTTCCTCACGGCAGTCCCCCAACTCGGCAGCGGCATCCTCATCCGTTGGCTGAAATGCTCTCCAGAGATGCTGCCCGACCCCTTGTCATTCTCAACAAGACAGTTCTTGATCCATTTGGTAGAGAAGCCAAGAGTCTCTCACAAGTTCCATTTCTATGGATCTTCAGGACAAGCTCATGATCCATGGACAGATGATGGATTCTGCTTTGAAGAACCTCATCACAGCGGGCTTTGAATCTTTGAAGTGAGAAGGTTTGTGAGAGTTTAACAGATATTCTGCTGCCAGTAATTATAAGAAAAGGAGAGTGAGATTGTTTTAGCAGCATTGGGTTAAGGCAAGGGGGATTTGAGAAGCACAGGAGGGAAAACATGTATTTATAACATAGTGAAATCTGGTGTAGGCCCAGAGATTAAATATCGATTTTAAACATTGATATTGTCTGTTAAAGCTTGAACATGTGCTGTTCCTACATCTTTCAGTTCTCTTTTGTAGAATCGTGTCATTTTTATTTGTTGATTGCAAATAGTTTCACCAGATGAAACAACATCCAACATTGTTAAGTGCTTTTGTATTAGTTTAGAATTAAGAGGTATGATCAATATATTACTTCACAAATCAATTCTTCATTATTTAGATTTGTGTTGGCGGATCACATTACTGCTTGCCAAATTACTGCTTTTATGAGAACTGTTGAAACATTTCAATGCTGGAACCGTAGAACCATAAAGTAATTTATCTGAGAAGCACAACCTTTCTGTTCCCCTCTTCACTTCCTCAATCTGCTCATCTCCATCCCTCCTAACTCTTTCCGCTTGCCGGTTAGCACGCAACAAAACCTTTTCACTGTACCTTGGCGTAAGTGACACTGAACTTACTCGCCTCCCATTTTCTTTCCACCTCACCACCTTCCTCCCCCACCCCATTTTTCCCCACCCACAATCCTTCCCTCTGTTTCTACATTTAACTGGACATCTTCCAGTAATCAGATTTCCCCACTTACACCCTTCTGCCTACTCCATGTATGACCTCCAGCCTTGGTTATTATCTCTAGGCATCTGTTCCGCCATCTGACTCATCTGCAAATCAACATCTCCACACCTGAATCCACCTATCACCTGGTAGTTCTTGCCCACCCCTTCCTATCATTCTCTCTACCTGCAATCTCATCTCTACATCAGTTTGAAGAATATTCCCAACCCAAAATGCTGTCTGTCCATTTCCCTCCACATATGCAGCCTGACCCTTAACGTTCCTCCAGCAGTTTAGTTTTAAGTACCTGCAGTCTCTTGTGTCTCTATACCACAAAGGATATTGGATGACATTACCCCATGTATTTTTGCATGATCTAGTTCAATTTCAATGGAAGACAATTACAATCGAGAACAAAGCACAAAGCCTGTAATTTTTCCTTTGGATCCGTTGTGCAGCTGAAGCACTGACCAACGGAGTCTATGCACATGTATTAGTATCCAAACACATACAATATCTGGTTGTAATTACCTCAACTTCTTGTCAGTCAGATGTGGCAACATGTTATTCCCAAACAGTTTGCCCTTGGATAGAATCCAAAGTGCTCAGAGTAAGGACATATTAAGATTGAGGAGAACATTTTCCGTTTCTTGTCTACCTCTCTGACTTTGCTGTTTTCATCCACACTTCATGGGTTCTAGTGGGAGGAGGGGTTGCTATTAGTCTACGATCGTGGGGGCTACTTTTGCAAGAGTAAACCTTGTTTCAGTGTTAGTTTAAGGACATTCGCTTGAGAAAGGCTCAGGCCATGGAGACATGAGGGACTTCAGATAGTGGAATCTGCAGCAATAAATAATCTGCTGGAGGAACTCAACAGCCACAGCCAGACATAAAAACAGCTTTTTTTCCACGAGCAGTAGCTCTACTCAATAACCAAAAGTCTGTAGCCTCCATTTGCTCTGATATTTGATTTCATTCACATGTTTAAACAATGTTTTATTCTTGGTAGACAAAAGTGCTGGGGAAACTCGGCGGGTGAGTTTTAATAAATGTTTTAATAAATGATTTATTGATTTATGTAATATTCTTAACTGTTTACTGTATGTTGTGTTGTTACTTGCAAGCAGAGCACCAAGGCAAATTTCTTGTATGTGGGCATACCTGGCCAAAAAAACGTGTTAATCAATCAATCAATCAATCAATCAATTCATTCATTAATTATCTGATTAATTAATTAATTATTTCATTCTTCCATGGGGGGGGGGGGGGGTTGCTTTGAGTTGAAACCTAGCATCAGGACTGAGAGTGCAGAGGGGAGATAGCCAGTATAAAGAGAAGAGGAGCATGATGAGGCAGGTGCCAGTAGGTGATTGGTGGACCAGGAAGGGAAGAAGGAGGACACGGGGGAGACAAGGCTGAGGGCGGCTGTGGCCGTGGGAGAGTGGGGGCTGTCCCAAGGGATGTGCTCCTTCGGCCGCTTACAACTTGGTGCTCGGGTTCAGAGTGCCCAGTCACCTATGGCATGTGTGGGAAAATGATCCCCACCCTCCCGCCTCCATCAGCCAGTGATGTGATGGACGCAGGGGGTCTGGCCCAATCGCTGACAAGTCCAGACCCCCCCCCCCCCCCGTGATGTCATGTCCGTTATTTGACTTTTCAGCAGAGCCACTATTCGGTGAGTTGGCTTGTAGGTGACGCAGCCTTTCGGTGAGTTGGTGTTTCTGCAGAGTGGCCTTTCGGTGAGTTTGCTTTTAGGTGTTCCACCTTTTCAGTTAGTTGGCGTTTTGGCTTTGTATGCTTTGAGCTATTTGGCGTTTCAGCTTTGTTTCCATTCAGTTATTTGGCTTCCAATTCTTTGCTTTGGCTTCTTGTCCTTCTACGCCACGTGCGCACACATTATTCATCTATAGCAGGGTGACCAAAACTGAACACAATATTCCGAGTGCTACCTCACCAATATCTCGTACTTAACTGTAACATAACATTCCAACTTCTATTCTCATTTCTATGATTGATGAAGGCCAACATGCGTTATCTACCTGTAGCACCACTTTCAATGAACTCCGTATTTGTAAGCTTAAATCCCTCTGCTGTACCACACTTCCCAATGTCTTACTGTTCACTGTAAATGACCCACTGATATGACTCCCTAAATGCAACAACTCACCCTTATCTAGGGAGATAAATGCCAACAGTGAGGGAGTTGAAATGCCAACATAAGGAGGAGGCGGGTAATAAATGGCAATAGTTTTTTGCAGAATAGCAAGCATTTTCAGGGAATTCCAGTCCAACGTGGGTCTTACATTGTCTGATTTAGGAAGAATTCACTGAAAATCCACGCATCATTGCAAACAGTTTTTACTTTGCTCTGAAGAGGGTATAAAAGCCTCATTTAAAGATAATGAGGCAAGGTGAATGTGCACCAGATGTTTCTCTGACTTTCAAAGCATTCTGATTCCAATTGCCATTGATATAACGAGCAGTTGTTACTCACTTCATGCAGCAAAGAATGTTCACAGATCAGATTCTTGGCAATTTATGACACAATCCCTGTACATCTTATTGAAGAACATTTTGAAATGCTTGAAGGCATAGCTCTGTTTGTTTGTACTTGTCTGTCATATTAACAAGTAAATTATTGTTACTGACTTCTTTTGTTTTGATGTCTATGCTTTTTAATTCAATTTATATTTGTTTTGGCAAGGATCTGTCTTTTTTTTAAAGCATAGTTTATATTCATTAAAATTAATAAAGAGTACCATGTTTGGCAGTTTTAAACAGTAATGAAACAGAGCAGACCAGTGCCATCTGTCCAATTGCTTCCTGTGGAGCTTAGAAACTACGCAACAAAGAATCATCTTTTCTCATGTAGTGCTGGAAAACTTTTCCCAGATTATCTGTGCACAATCCACTTGCAGAACCTGGGAAGAAGGGATACCAGAGATAGTTAATACCATGCATCTTTAAGCATGGAAAATGATGTTGCCTTTGAATGCATGTGCAAGATTATATACTCATACTGCAATTGATCTACTACTCAGTCATGTAGGTATTCAATCTACCAGCAAGTATTAAAGGCACAATGTGTAAATAATTTGAATGGCACTATTTTGCAAATGTATCATTGGATGTGTATTTTGCAAACCATCTTGATGAAGACAAGAAGGTCTTCATCTTTTCTTGAAAAGAAGATGAATGAAGGTTTGGGAACGAGATTTGCATATTTTAATCTTTCCCAGAATATTAGTGGAAAATTGAATAGCTTTAACGTTAGACCACCCAGAAATCTTTACAAGCATTGGAATACTTTGTAATACAACCCACTGTTGTAATGTACAATAAACAGCTATCCAAGCACACCAAAATCTCACAAGCAGTAATATGCTAAATATCGAATACTCTCTTTCAATAATATTGATTTAAGGACCCAATATATCAAGCATATTCTCTAAAATAATGATGTACAATTGTCTACATGCAGCTGAAAGAATAACCTATATTTAAGATTTAAAAAGATATATATATATATATATATATTTCTGGGATGTGACCCTTATTGCCCTTTCATAATACTGTAGCGGCACCTAGTGGCGGCTTGAGGCAATGCGAACCCTTGCTATTGGCTGGCGCTGTCACGTGATCACGGGCGTGTTTTTCCCGGGCTTTTGGGTCCATAGTTAGTTGAGCTCCACGTATGTAGCAGGAACTTCAAGATATTTGGATCACCCAGCACACAGTTGTGTTATCCACTTTGTTTGTCGTTTCAAGTAAAGAAACTTATTTTACTCAACCGGCTCGTCTCGCCAAAGTGGTGACCCCGCCGGTCCGATCGTGAATTTGCACCCCAACCTTCTCCATACGGATGGCCTCGGCAATCGAAAACCTTCTGCACTCATGAGCGAGATGCTTGCCTTGATGGACGGCCGCTGGCCCTGCCTGCTGTTCGAGCAGGCTTTTCTTGAGCAGATGCCCAATGAAATCCCCCTGCTACTCACTGGTTCGGACTTTGCCGACCACCTGCAACTCGCCAAAAGGGCCGACGAAGTGTAGCTTGCCAAGCAGCAGGACGGTGGATCCATCAACTGGGTGTCCTCGCCCTCGCACCAGCAGCCTTGCAGAGATGTCCAGCCCACTGTTGCCGTCGCCACAAAGTAGCCACCCGCCGAAGACCATAGTTTGCTGACTCTGTTCCACAAATCCCACCAGTTGTGCCCCTTGTTTCCACTCGGTCTGGTCGCCTCATTCGGACTCCTGCTCGGTTCCTTAACTCGGGTTCTGGGGGGGGTGTCCTGTAGCGGCACCTAGTGGTAGCTTGAGGCAATGCAAACCCTCGCTGGCGCCGTCACGTGATCGCAGGTGTGTTTGTCGCAGGCTTTTGGTTCCTCAGTTAGACGAGCTCCACCTGCGTAGCAGGAGCATCAAGATATTTGGTTGACCCAGCACACGGTTGTGTTATATACTTTGTTTGTCGTTTCAAATAAAAAAACTTATTTTACTCAACTGGCTTGTCTCGCCAAAATATGACGTGATGTTTAAGAGGCTAGACAGGCACACGGATATGCAGGGAATGGAGGGGTACTGATTCTGTGCTGGCAGATGAGATTTGTTTATTTTACATTATATTCAGTAAAAAACATTGTGGACCAAAGTTATGCCATACTTTTCTATGTTCCATAACCTAAAATACCAGTCTAGGAATGATCAGCTTTCCCTGTGGGACTATTGTGAACCATATGGATTTTTAAACAGCACTCCAGTAATTTTAATTACCAATTCCAGACCAGCTTGTTCTTGGGGTGGCACAGTACTCACAATCCCCCAGACACAATCTTGGGTGCTGTCTGTAGATTTTGCACATTCTCCCTTTGACTGCATGTGTTTCCTCCGGGTGCTCTGGTTTCCTACCACATTCAAAAGATGTGCGGGTTTGTAGATTAATTTGATTTTGTACTATTGCCCCTAGTGTGTTGGGAGTGGATGAGAAAGCAGGATAATATTGAACTAGTGTGAATGTGTGATTGATGGCTTGGCGTGGAGTTGGTGGGCTGAAGGACCCAAAGTCCAAAACCTTTGGACAGAGGGGAAAGAGTACTATTTCCTCAGTGTAAGCCACTTTTATCAGAACTAAGCCATAGCTAATTCTGACAAAATAGATTTTGACCTAAAACAACAATGTTATTCTTCTCACTAAAGGGGCAGCTTGAACTGACAAGAATTTCCAGCATCTTTGTTTTTTACTTCAGATTTCCAGCATCTGCAGTTTTTTGTATCAGATACAGGGGTTTTCATCACTCCTGATGAACAGTCTTTGCATGATTCATTAACTTGGTTTCTCTTTCCATAGATGATAATGACTGCTGAGTATTTCCCACATTTTTAGTTCCTATTAGAAAAAAACAGAACTCCATCCTTATCATTGTATCAGTGAATTAAGTAGAAGATACCCAGTATTAGTCAGTTACATTTAATTAGTTCTATGTGTTACACACCATCCACTAATACATGATAAATTAGTGTTATGTGCTGTGTCAGAAAGGCATGTTTTATTTCACAATCTCTTACTCACGATATAAAAGGGTTATATTTACCATTAAGGGCCTGTTCCCACTTACGTGTCCTTGGCTCGCAAATTACGCAACCTCGTGGTCGCTTGAGGCGTACGGGCACTGTATGGCCGTGCGGGCCGGACCCACTTAGATGCGCGGAGGGGTATGGAGTTGTGCGGGGCCGGTCCCGACATCGTGCAGGGCTCCGAAATTCTTGCATTGAACAAAATCTTCGCGTGCCAACGGCCTGTCGCGGAACTGACGGCCAAAGTGGGACAGGCCCAAGACCCTGGCGCGACGCAACATCTCACCTTCAACAGCAGCAGAAGCAAGCAAACGATTGCCGAACTCGGCCTGGGGCTCATGGCCCTTGTGGTCCGGATTCGCCCCCACTTCTACTCCCAGAGTGGGGCAAAGAAAATTGAAGATAGTCACAAAGTGCTGGAGTAACAGTGGGACCGGCAGCATCTCTGGAGAGAAGCAATGGGTGACGTTTCGGATCAAGACCATTCTTTTCAGACTGAAGAAGAGTCTCGACACAAAACGTCACCCATTCCTTTTCTCCAGATATGCTGCCAGTCCCACTGTGCTACTCCAGCTTTGTGTCCATCTTCAAATGACGTCATGTGCTCCAGATGGCTGTGCGTACGCATGTAATCATGCCCTCCCTTCGCTCGATTGTCTTGGCTCAATGCGACCACGAGGTCGCGTAATTTGCGTGCCAATGACACGTAAGTGTGCAGGCCCGTTACAACATCTTATTTTTTAATAACTACCTTCATTATCATGTATATTCAATTAAATTTGAGCTATGACCTGTTGCTAAAATACAAGTACGTTCATGACAGTTTGAATAACATGTTTCGCATTAATGCTTGCTAATCATGCAAAATTGAATAATTTCTGAGAGACCATATCCTTACAAACGTTGCAAGTAGAACAATTAACATTTATACTGGTCCAAATAACTGTGTAAAATAAGGGTAGCTTTATCATGTAGATGTATTGAAGCATAGCAAAATTAATACAACGTTATAGGGATTAATTCTACACAATATACAATACACTGATAAATGGACAGTCTAGGTTTATAATGAACCAAGTAAAATAATGTAAATAAAATGTTTAAATTTGTCTTATTTTTAAATTATTTAAGGAAATGGGCTTTAATAGCAAGGCCAGCATTTATTGTTCATCCCTAATTGGCGTTGACAGTAGAATACATTAACTTTTATTCCATATAATAATTACCAGTAAATTCTGGCCTCAAAATTCATCAGTTCCAGTGGAACTCTGCCAACGTTGCCAGAACGTTAATTTAAGTTAGCGGCCAGGAACTGCAAACTTCTACATCGTCCACATTAATGCAAGTGTTAGGTAATTTCTAGCTTTGGGTTCAGATCAAGGTTTACCTGAAACAGAGAACTGGGATTTAGGTTTTAGATGAGGACCTTGGTGGAGGGTTGAATCAAGATTACAGGAAATTACTGGTGCATCAACAGTACTGTTAACAAAATCAGTAGATTGAGGGAGCAGTTTAGTTTTAGTTTAGTTTTGAGACTAGACCCTTCGGCCGACTGAGCCCGCACATACCAGCAATCCCCATACACTAGCATTATCCTACACATTAGGCACAATTTACCAAAGCCAATTGACCTACAAACTTGTACGTCGTTGGAATATGGAAGAAACTGGTGCACCCAGAGAAATCCCACGCGATCATGGGGAGAACATACAAATCCGAACAGATTGCACCCTTTGTCAGGATCAAACCCGGGTCTCTGGTGCTGTAAGGCAGTAACTCTAGCGCTACGTCACCATGTCACTGTTGATGTGGATGATAAGCATGGGGAATAATTTGTATGATAGGCATTGGGAGCTAGTTAAACGATTGTAGGGATATGGACCAAATGTGGGCAGGTGGGACTAGTGTAGCTGGGACATGTTGGCCAGTGTGGGCAAGTTGGGCTGAAGGGCCTGTATGACTATGACAATGATTCTAAAGGAAAGTAAAAGATCATAAGCAATTCAGGTTCCCAGTTCTAAGACTGAGATATGTCCTGGAAGAAACCTATTATACTCTATTAAATTTGGTTGCTATGGGATAACAGACAAAACTCAGTGCAATATGACCCAATCGTGCATGTAATGCTAAATAGCTGCATTGCATGGGAAATGCGATCAACATGCATCTGATGTAAAAATTGCATTGTTTGTACTGTGTAATTTGCAACCAGAAGTGCATGATTGAAGCTCTTCAGTGGAATAATTAAACCCAAACTTTTCACAATCATGTTCTACTCCAGAAAGAACCATATTAGCATTTCACTTCTGTCTCAATCTTCTTCATGGGAAAAATATCCTCCCAGTCCTGAAGAAAAATAAAGTAACCTGTCTCAAATGTCAATCACGTAGTAGTTCCAAAATCAATCCTAATGAAGTGCTTTGAAAGATTGGCAGAGGCCCTCATTTCAAACCATTTTCCAGACAATCTCGACTCCCTTCAATACACTCGAACAAATAGCACTTCAGAGGTCGCCATTTCTCTTGCACACATTCAGCCCTCGATCATTTTCATACTAAGAATACCTATGTCAGGATGCCATTCACTGACTAAATCAGCCTTCAACACCACTATCAAATGAGCTCAAGTTCTAGATCTTGGCTCTGGGGTCTCCATCTGCTACTGGCTTCTGAACTAGCTGACTGGCAGACCTCAGTCATTTAGAATAAAATCACAACCTTTCTCCCACCTTGACCCTCAACACTGCTGCCCCTCAGGGTTCTGTTCTTTGTCTGTTGCTCTACTTCCTCTACACCCATGTCTTTGGTGGCAAGTACAATGCCATCTCGATCCTTAAGCTTGCTGATGGTGCGATTGTTGTCAGCCAGATCTACAATAATGATGAAACAAAGTACAGAAAATAAATCAAAAACCTAGTCTCATGGTGTCAGGACAATAACCTAGCACTTAACATCAACAAGAAAAAACAATTGATTGCTGAGCAAGGAAGGGTGAACACAATTCTGTCCTAATGAACTGAAATGCTACAGCGATTGTCAATAATTTTCTGTTCCTCGGCATCCATAGAATCAGCAACCTAACATTGTCTCTTCACACTGATGTGGTATCACAAAAGTGCTTCAGAGCATAATTCTTTTGGCACACAAGAAGATTCCACAAGGATTCTTTTGAACATGTTACCCGTCCCTGCGGTGCTGGCTCGAAGGGACAAATTGTCTCATCCTGCACATATTTTCCATGTTTCCTAAGTTCTACAGAGAGTATTCTGGCAGATGACATCTCAGGCCAGTGTGGAAACTGCTCTACTCTTAACTACCTGAATCCATACAGAGTGGTGAACACAGCCAGTCCATCATTGCTCGTCACCTTCTTCCATCCAGTCCATCTTCATGGTGCATTGCATCAAGGATGTCTGCTACCTGGCCATTCCCTCTCTTCAACCTTCTTGGAAAACATAAAGGAGCTTGAAATCTCAGACACTCAGATTTAAGAACAAAGTCTTCCCTGCTGTTATGAAACTCTCGAACAAATCTCCTCTTTCACCACCCCTTTATGTTGTTGGCCATACACTAACCCTTAACTCTACCTCATTCCGTTTTTTGTTATTGTACCTATTTATTTACATTACATTGGATTGCACTACAATCTTGCACTATTCTGCTGTTTGCACTCACCATGTATTTATTGTTATATTTATCACTACTGTGGGTGCACTATTTACACTGTGAGCTTAATGTGAACAAGGAATTTTATTGCACCCTGGTGTGTGACAATAAATTAGTTTGAGCATCTGATCTGATTAGATAATGATGTAAGAAAATTTGCAAGACTGAGTCAAATTTTTCAATCTATCTTCCTCTACTTTATCATAATGTTCTCGGGTTTTCTCTTCACATTTCACAGACCTTTAAACAGACAGCTCATGTTAACGCCAGCTGAAATATGCATTTTGGATGAGGACTGTGCTTGCCAAGCACTTTACCAGACTAAATGTGTCCTTTTACTTCTCCATATCCTTATCATAAGAACATGCATTGATGATCAGTGAAACCAACTTCATTTACTGATTGTGAAACAATGTTTCCAAAATTATACTCGCTTCTGAGTCGGACAACAGATGCCACCTGGCCATACTGTGTAAGTGAATCCGTAGCTGTTTGAAATGTATTTAAGTAATTATTATTCTGTATGCAACATCCTTGTCTACTCCCACTTATCATGCACAGAATTGCATGCACTCACAATTTTGATTGAAGGTCATTACGATGAATTATTTTATTGTGTAAAATCAAGACACAAAATAATTTAAAAAAACGTTTGAGATGGGATTACCTTTGATCACATACCGATGTCGATGACAAAGATTGGTCATAAATGTTCACAAGGATGTGTTATGTAGAGGCGGTCAAACCAGAAATTTTCTATATTTGGGCTGCATTCAAGTCTTTAGGAATAAACCAGCTAGGAAAAATTTAGGCTGTCAGTTTATTTATTTTTCTTTCACCTTAAAGAAACCAGAATTGGCCTATGCAATGATTTTGTCTGATTTTAATTGAACTGGATCTCGTCCAATTGGCTTCCATTTCTGCTTTCAAATCAATCTAGACTCTTCTCCTGCAATACATTGCAGAATATGAACAGGTAAGAAAAACCAGCAACATAATTTCTGCACTGAATAATTAATTTTGCATACCTTGATGTCAGTGACTTATGTTGATTGCTATTTTAAATTCTTAATTAGAATATGTTGAGGAAAATATCATCTCTTTCACCTTGGGTGATTATTCTCAAAATTTCTGTGGTAACAACCATGGATAATTATTAATCACTTAGTTATAGGCAATGATTATTACCATCTCCCAGCAATTATTCATGGGCTCAGCTAAAGCTCGGCTGTGTGAGGAAGTATTAAATTGATTGGCTTATTAGTTGGAGATGTACAAAGGGAAAAGATACAAGCTTGCAAATTAAGTTATGTGGTATCATTGATCGTGTGTTTACTTTGTTCTTCACAAACTCCTTCATCTGTTATTTTAACAGAGGTATTAGCTCAATTAAAATGAAGAGGTTAACAACTCCATCAATGTATCAGTCAGCAGAACTTGCTGTGAATGTATTCAATGTTTATGTAATAATATAACACAGCAACATTTTCATTAGGGCCAAGCAATAAATGCTATATTTCATTTTGGTTATCATAATAGGCAACGTTAGAGTTTGATAATGGTAGTAAAATGCAACTAGAGCTGCAAAGCAGACTTTCATCAAGGGTTAAACCTATTTGCAACTGAAGTGCAGCAGCAGATGGATATCGGTATTTGGGTTCTCAATTATATCGATAGATCTCTGCATGGATAGATACACAAAACAGAACACCGTGTGACTTCGATAAGTAACTAATGACTGATGTCAGTAGCCTAAAATCTGTCAAAGATTAATGTGGTAATAAAGGACAAAATAATTAAAAAATATATGATAATATGTCCTCTATGGGAGAAAGGGCTGCAATTGTGACGGAGTATTCGGCATCATGCAGGTGAGACCTGGTTAAAGTTCCTCCTGGTCTTGATTGATATTTACCATAATTCTTCACAACGGCCTTTGGCCATCTGAGGGAAGAATGTTGTGGTTCAGGATCTGAAATATGGAAAAAATCTTATAATGTACTGTGCAACAATTATTCCTGCCCTCCTGAACACTTCTGAGGCATGGGTTCTTCTTATTAAGCAGCGCCAGAGGATTAAGGGTGACTTTAATTTGCTCTGGTGTTGTGTGTTCTGAATTGAATGATGTAGTCAATGTGGGAACAACGTCTCTACTTCTGATGCAGCTGTAGGTATCTGATGAGCTGGGTGGGTATATGGTTTATAAGGGGGTGGGATATTTCACTGTTAACACTGTACTAGTTATTTGGACATGACAGAACACTCCATTCAATCCTCCAAATACTCTGGCAGGATAAACAAGCCAATATCTGTATTCTTATAATCTGAAGAAGATTGAAAAAGGGTCTCGACCCAAAATGTCATCCATTCCTTCTCTACAGAGATGGTGCATGTCCCACTGAGTTACTCCAGTTTTTGTGTCTATCTCCTATAATCAATACCTTGACTGATGGCCAATGTATCAAAAGCCTTTTTTACACCTGAGATGCTACTTTCAGGGAAGTATGTGCCTCTGTTTCTAAGTCCATCTGGTCTACAAGACTCCATGGTGCCCATAATACACTGTGAAGGTCATGCCCGTGTTTGTATTCCAAATCTCACTTTGGATTATGATATCACTGTTGATTATCAGAGAATGATCATCCAAACACATTGGTAGGTCCTCCCTCCACAATTCCTATTCCAGCCTAATCATTTCTATCGCCTGCCCTAAATCCACAGGCAAGACGGCTCTGGAAGAGCAAATGTTTCGGCATGTCTTTGCCCCTATAAAATTATTATTATTATTTTTTTTTTGTTAAATATTTTTTATTAGAAGTATAAATACATATTAAAACAACATTCTTAAGAAAGAGATGGATAGTAGGAATAAAATTTTCATTACAAACATTCCAGTATTTGTTTAAAAGTTACCATTATTTCTTGTTTATACTTCTAAACATTTTATTGTAATTTTTTTAGGGAAAAGTAGGAAAATGTGAAAAATAATAGAATAACAGTGGTGTATTATACAAACAGTATTTATGAAGTAATATATCCGTGATCAATAATATATTATTCTTCGTCCATTCCTTCGTTCAGGTCTCGGTCAGGCCCTCGAACCGAGTCACATTGACCCCTTAAGATATTCAAGGAATGGAGACCAAATCCCATTAAATTGGTCTAACTTGCCCAAAAGTGCAAGTCTTATTCTTTCCAAGTGTAAAGTCTCCGCCATTCCTGAAATCCACAATTTGACTGTGGGGGAAAATTATTTCTTCCTACTATGACTCAATCCTTTCTCCTCTTCTTCCTCCCCAATTATATCAGAGATACCTCTGATACCAGTTCCATTTATGCCTGCCTTTCGATGGGAGATGTGGAACAGTCAATGCTTTAGTCTGGTGTGGACCCACTCCCTCAATTCTTTATCCAGTCCATCAATGGATGCTTTTGTGCTGCCTCTTGCACTCATGCAGAACACAACAATTTCATTATTTTTTCTGCCAACTTCCACGTTGCCCTCACCTCACAGTCAATCTCTGATTCTTTCCTTCTTTTTTGGATCTCTCTGACTCCATCTGTGGTGATAAGCTAGCTAATATCACCCACTACAAGGTTACTGACTCCCACAGCAATCTCGATGACTCTTCGTCCCACCCTGACTCCTGTAAGGACTGCCCCTTTTCCAGTTCCTTTGTTATTGTTGTATTTCCTCCAATATTGAGACTTTCCACACAGTTACCTTGAAATGTATTTTTTCTTTCCGAACTATAGTTTCCCGACTATAATATTTAACAAAGCCCATGATTAAATGTTATATATTTCCTGTGCTTCTACTCTCCTCTGGCACACACTGAAAATAGAGTTCTCCTAGCCCTCACCTTCCACCCTATCAGTCTCTGCTTTCAACAGATTATTCTTAGTGATTTCTGCCATCTTCAAATAGACTCCACCACCAAACACATAATGCCCCCTCTTCCCATTTCAACATTTTGCAGGGACTGGTCCTTTGTGATTCTCTCTTTACCTTTCGCACCAACAATCTTGTTTCTTACAACAACTGCAGGTAATGCAACACTTTTCCTTTCATGCTTTCCCTTCCCACCATCCAAGGACCCGAACAGAATTTTTTGGTGAAGCAGTGAATCACTTGCACTTCTTCCAATCTGTTGTACTGCATTCAGTGTTCACAATGTGGTCTTTTCTGCATTGGAAATACCCAACACAGATTGTCTAATCACTTTATGGACCATCTATGTTCAGTTGCCAGGGGCAACACTGAGCTTCCCCTTGCCTACAACTTTAATTCACAATTCCTTTGCAACTGACCTATCTATATGTGACCTCCAGTGCTATTGAAGTGAGGCCCAACACAAGCTTGAGGAAAAGCACCTCATCGTTTACCTGGGCATCAATATTGAACTCTACATCTTCAGATAACTTGATTTATCTGTTTGTATCATTTATCCATCCGTAATATCACCTCATTTTACGTCTGAAGAATGGTCTCGACCTGAAACGTCACCTATTCCTTCCCTCCAGACATGCTGCTTGTCCCGCTGAGTTATTCCAGCATTTTGTGTCTACCTTCGATTTATACCAGCATCTGCAGTTCTTTCCTACACACCTCATCTTGCTTGTTGTTTTCTCTCAGCGAGTGGAGTTCATGACGAGCCACATCAGTTGGCTTTGCCCTTTTGCTCAATATTTCACAACACCCACATTCTTTCTGTTCAGGTTATTTGTCTATGTTCACACTCTCTAACTGCTTCCATTCACCAGATAAATTTGTTAGCCACTTAACCCCATTATATCCTATTGGTGAGATTGGCCCTCAGTGCAGCTTTACAAGATTCTCATTCTCAATTCAGATGAAGGGTCTCCGACCTGAAATGATGCTCAGTTTACCTTTCTCAGTTTACCACAGATGCAGTCCGGCCCGCTGACTATTTCTAGCACAAACTATTTTTATTTGCGAGGCAGACACTTTATTTTGAGTTTTATCATGACAAGACATTTCCAGGTGGATAGAGGATGTGTTTCAAAGGTGTTCTGAAAGCCTCCTTAAAAAGATATAATATCCTTATTGATTCATGAAACAATTTCATAACCGCTCAAAATGGATAAGGAACATTCGGAGTGTCTAAATGCCATAAGAAATACACCCCGTCCCACTTTAGTTTTGTTTATTGTCACATGTACCGAGGTACAGTTAAAATTTTTTGTTGCGTGCTAACCAGTCAACAGAAAGACAAAACATGATTACAATTGAGACATTTACAGTGTATAGATACATGATAAGGGAATAATGTTTAGTGCAATGTAAAGGCAGCAAAGTCCGGTCAAGGATAGTCTGAGGGCCACCAATGAGGTAGATAGGATTTCAAAACTTTCCCTGTTGGACGCTTCCTGCCCCAACTGAAATAGAATCTGTGAATCCCTCATTAACCTCAGTACTCCCTGGGTTGGAGTGGGAGCAAGACATCCCCAATCCCAAGGTAATACCGTGAAGAAACACCTTTGGACAACCTGCCAGGGTTAAAGCTGCTGCATTTGAACTGTTGTTATTACAGGCTCTTAGCGCTCCATAGAACTGAAGATCAGCGCTCACATACTCACCTCAGAAGATATTATCGAAACCTTGTAGATTCAATTTATTATTGTAGGTTGTCTTTTCCAAGAAAAAAATCCACTATGATGCCAATTAAAATGATAATCTTCATTTATTAAATTTATATCTCTAGATTTTGTTAAGCTTAATTTGAAATGCATTCTCATAGCATCCTCCTCACAATTCACACTGTCACCCAGCTTTGTGTCACCTGCAAATTTGCTAAAGTAACATTAGCAAATGTGCAGATGACACAAAGCTGGGTGGCAGTGTGAACTGTGAGGAGGATGCTATGAGAATGCAGGAAGAATTGGACATGTTGGTGGAGTGGGCAGATGCATGGCAGATGACGTTTAATGCGGATAAATGTGAGGTTATCCACTTTGATAGCAAAAACAGGAAGGCAGATTACTGTCTAAATGGCGTCGTTGGGAATAGGGGAAGTACAACAGGATCTGGGGGTCCTTGTACATCAGTATATGAAAGTAAGCATGCAGGTACAGTAGGCAGTGAAAAAAGCGAATGGCATGTTGGCGTTTATAACAAGAGGAATCGAATATAGGAGCAACGAGGTCCTTCTGCAGTTGTACAGAGCCCTAGTGAGACCACACTTGGAGTATTGTGTGCAGTTTTGGTCTCCTAATTTGAGGAAGGACATCCTTGCTATTAATGGTGTGCAGCGTAGGTTTACAAGGTTAATTCCCGGGATGGTGGGACTGTCAAATGCGTAAAAAATGGAGCAGCTGGGCTTGTACACTCTGGAGTTTAGAAGGATGAGAGGGGATCTCATTGAAACATATAAGATTGTTAAGGGCATGGACACACTAGAGGCAGGAAACATGTTCCCGATGTTGGAGGAGTCCAGAACCAGGGGCCACAGTTTAAGAATAAGGAGTAAGCCATTTAGAACGGAGACGATGAAACACTTTTTCTCAAAGAGAGTGGTAAGTCTGTGGAATTCTCGCCTCAGAGGGCAGTGGAGGCAGGTTCTCTGGATGCTTTCAAGAGAGAGCTAGATAGGGCTCTTAAAAATAGCGGAGTCAGGGGATATGGGGAGAAGGCAGAAATGGGGTACTGATTGGGGATGATCAGCCATGATCACATTGAATGGCGGTGCCGACTCCTGCACCTATTGTCTATTATCCATTGTCTATTTTAATATTGTTTGCTAATAAGAATATTAAGGATGGAATATGGGTTAAATTATTGCTATTAATGAGAGCAGATGAATATTTTATAACATTTCATCATCCGTTATTATAAAGGAAGAATTAACCCATTTATTTAATGGTAAAATACGGTTTACCCCTTAACTGTGATAAATGCTAACTAAGCTGTGTTTTCCCTATCAGAATATACTCAGACAGAGAATATTCCACCAATAGAATTGAAATCTATCATGTTGCTCTTAGCTTAAGATGTCTCTGAACACTTAATAAGAATTTGCATTCCAAGTACCTGAGAAATGACAGGAGATTTCAAAGCATTTTGACAGACATAGCAAAACGTAAGCACTTATTTAGGACAAGCATTTGCATTTAACTAGGCCTCTCATTAAAATACCCTGAGAATTATTCTGTATGCAAAGACCATCTTTAATAATATGTGAGCTTCCCAATATCACCTGAGAAGCAAAAAGAAAATTTATAGCGATAGTACTGATGGAAGCTAAACCATTTGACCCAGAGATCTGAATAGAATGGTAGGAATGGTAGGATTATTTTACTGAAGCATATCAAACACTTATATAAAAAAACCTAAGACTCTGTGTCAGCGGAATTATTTAGAGAGGATGATTCAAAGTTACAAGTAACATGGAAAAGGACATGAAACACACTTGGAGTTTAAGACATGATAGAGCATCCAAATAACGCCAGAGAACTTGAAGAATGATGACTGTTAGTGTTATCAAAGGTTAGTAGCAGCTGGAGATCGTTCATTGATTTTCCTCTCAACTTTTCGGAATTTAAGTATACTCTTGGTACCTTCTGTACAGCTCAGCCCTCACATTTCAAATAAGAGGAAGCTATGTTCAAAAACTGCAATTTGATTTATGAATAAACTCAAAGTTATTGTTGCTTTGACACTCACTAAGTGATTTCTAAACAATTGTGCAAAAACAACTTATGTTCAAGCATGTTATGTGACACCACAGAACCTCTAAAGAGTTGGGGGGGGGGATTTTCTCTCAAATGTTTATAAATCTTTGGAATTCTCTATCTCAGAATGGTGGCAAACTCGTTAATTGGAAACTAAGATTTAGATTGATAGATTTTTGATCTAGAGGAGGTAAATGCTTTGGGAATTGAATGGGAAAATTGAATTGAGGCCAAGATCAGATCAGCCATGATTTTACAGATGGCAGGACAGATTTGATGGGGTGAGTGTCCTACTCTTGCCTCTGCATGTTATGCTCTTACTGTTCTTCGGACCTCCCTCTCTGCATTCGGGCCAACATTTATCTCTCAGATTATACCCACCATCTCATATTACTGTTGGCGGGACCTTTCTCTATATACACTAGCTGCCACACACACATTATAATAATTCCTAGATTTACACTAAAGAAATGTGGAATATCCTGAGAGCAGAAACAGCATTATATAGGTATAAATACCATAGCTTTCTTTTTAATGCTAATCTATGCATCACTTCAGAAGTGGCACAATAAAACGGGGCCCATGAGAGATCCATGGACTGTAGCTGCAACCCTTCAATGGATTCTGTTCTCAAACAATTTGCCTGTGGTACAAATTATTTCATGTGAAAAATATTGTGGAAACCTTGGCAGATGTTGAGACTGTAGCATGCAATTGATCTCTCATCAGGTTACAAGTAATGACATAAAGGTAAAATTCCTTTGTGAATAAGATTGTGAAACCCCCTACTTTCCTTCATTATTTGTGACCAGCTGACAAAATAGTAGAATTATCTACCTTTGCTGGAAACATTATTTATTAAATATAATCGACACCATTATTAACTTCTAAAGGAAAAAAAAACTTGTTTACATATTTCTATATGTGTCATATTCATATATGTTTAAAATATCAATTACATTCATTTCCTTAATGGCCTCCTCATTCATTGCATACCAATATATTTCTTATGGCATCATACTGCACAGAAATAAGTCAATTGGCCCAGCATGTCTGCACTGACCATCAAGTGCCCATTTACACTGATCCCAATTTTTCCTCTTGCATTCCCATTAGTTCCCCCTTCATCATCATCTACTCATCTATGTGTGGGGTACTTCACAGAAGCCTACCCACAAGTATGTCTTTGGTATGGGGGGGGGGGGGGGGGGTGGAAACCAAAGCAATCACAGAAAACACACACCATCACAGCAAGAATGGGAAATTCCACACAGACAAGATTGAACCCTTGTCCCCAGAGCTGTGAGGCAGTGGTGCTAAGCCTTATAGGTACACCTCCAGGTTTGTTACATTTATAAACAAGCTTGATATGCATTGATCACGTACTTTTCCTGCATTCTAGATTTTTTAAAGAAGGTAATGAAAATTGCTATTTCCACAGTTGCTTGAACCCATTCATCATATAACCTTCTTAAATGTCCCAATAACTCATTATGACCAAAAACTGGTAGTAAAATGAAAGGATAAACAGAGATAATGTTCAGATTGCCAGCATTGCAAACATTAGAAATAATGCTCATTTTAAGATGGGATGTGGGAAGGAGAAAAGGGGTTTTCTGCCGCCTCCATAATGGAATCCATTTGGATTGAATGAATGAATAGCCTTTATTGTCATTCAGACCTTTCGGTCTGAACGAAATTTCGTGCCTGCAGTCATACATATATAAAAATAACAAAACCACACAAGAAACACAAAATTAACCTCCACCACAGTGAGTTCACCAAACACCTCCTCACTGTGGTGGAAGGCAAAAGTCATTAGAGTCTCTGTCTTCTTCCCTCCTTATTCTCCCTCTGCGCTGAGGAGATCCAGGCCTCCGATGCGGCCGTTCACCAGGCCCGCAGCCGGGCCTCTGAAACCGGGCCACTGCCACCGCCACCGCCGTCGCCGGAATGCCAGAACACTGCCACAGGGCCCGCTGCCGGAAGGTCGCTGGAGCACCACATCCCCGAAGCCAGGTCGCCGCTGGAGCACCACAGCCCCGAAAGCCAGGTCGCCGCCGGAACGTCGCTGGAGCACCGCAGTCCCGAAAGCCAGGTTGCCGCCGGAACGTCGCTGGAGCACCGCAGCCCTGAAAGCCAGGCCGCCGCTGGAGCACCGCAGCCCCGAAAGCCAGGTCGCCGCCGGAACGCCACTGGAGCACAGCATCCTCAAAGCCAGGCCATCGCTGGAGCACCACAGCTCAGAGGGAGCCAGGTCGCCGCTGAAGCTCCGAAGCTGTGCCGCCGCCGCGGGAAGCTGGAGGCCGCCAGCTCTGCCATTAGGGTCTCAGCACAGACGGAGACGGTGTCGGGGGACACAACAAGAAAAGTCGCATCCCCCCGAAGGGAGAGACTAAAACCCCGTTTCTCCCCTCCTCCCCCCCCCCCCCCCCCCCCCACACATACATAACCTAACAAACCAAAAAATAATCGCTAAAAACAGGCACAAAGACAAAAATAAAATAAAAGACAGACAGACTGCAGGTGAGCCGCAGTTGCCAAGCAGCGCCGCCACTTCCGGTTGATTGCCAAAGATAAAACAATTTTATTTTATTGTGGTTTATTCTTGGCGTATCTTTCCATTTTATTGATTTTCCCTGTTTTTGCAGATTTGCCTGCAACTATTTCTCTAATAAATTTGGTGGCGAATTATTTGAGTTAAAAACACTTTAGCACTTCCATTGCCTGATTCAAGGAAACAAAATTCTGGGCTTGTATCTGATACTCATTGCAGAAGCAGTTTCAGATCTCGTAATTATAAAACAGATTCTTCATGCAACCAATTTAATTATGTCAACTGTTTCTAAAGGCAGCTTTTCTTATTACAATTCTGATACATCTGTGTGTTGAAATTAAATATATATTCTGCTAAGTGTTCCAGTAAATGGAATATAAACTAAAGAGAAATGGAATGTATTAAGCCCGGTGCAGTTGAGTTATAATGTAGCTCTAAATTGTATTCTCTCACTCCTTATCATGAATTCTCATCAATATTAGCGCCTTTTATCCTTTTTATCTCGGCTGCATATTAATAACCTGCATTTCCAATGACCTACACACCATAAACTGTTTTTTATGCATTAACTGTGCTCCCAAGTGAAGCACAATCAAAGGACTCATCCTTCCTCGACAGCTTGGATCAATATGCCAAAGGCCAAGGGAAATATCTGCAACAAATGGATATATCTATCGATAAAAGTGAAAAAAAGGCTTTCCCATCAATTAAAATGCAAAAATGTAAGGCACAATCCTCTTTAAAATAAATTCCAAAAAGAATGCCCACCATGTTTCAGAGAATTGGTCAGTTGTGTTAAAAATTGAAATTCACATTAGTAAATTAATTTATGCTAAGGTTTCATTAAAATTTAGCTTGCTTCCGCAGTTTATTGAAACTGACTCAATCAATAAAAAATTCATGCATAGAAAATTCATGTAACACAGCCGCAGAGTATACAAAGATAACAGTTAAACAAAGCAATATTTTAACTGCTGAAATAGTAAGATTAAATGAGAACTTACCAGTTCGAAGTTTGATCCTTATTTTATGAGGAGTTACGGTGAGGGACTTCGTGAAGGCCCCGCCAGCATACATGCGCGACATTCTTCAAAGAAGCGGTGTGAAATCACAGATAGTAGAGTTGACTGAAGATAGTAAGATAAGAGAACTAACAGACCAGTTGACCTTATAATAGAGGGTTGGGAGCAGAGGGCACAAAATCCCTCATCGTAACTCCTCATAAAATAAGGATCAAACTTCAAACTGGTAAATTTTCTTTTAATCTTACTATATTACTTCGGAGTCAGGTGAGTGACTTTGTGAAGACTTCAAAGCTCTGTGATTTCATGCCCTGGAAACAAGTCCATGCTCACACACTGCCATAATAACCAATGGAGGAAGTATGTTAACATATTTCAGACTTGTACAGTGCTGATAAAAAAATGTATTATTTAACAATAATAATAATAACCCCTAATTTCAGGGGAAATTATAATACAGATCTTAAAATAGTGTCTGCAAATATCTCAGGCGTGACCACAGGTTTGTTATAACCGCTGGAAGTTGTTTCATTAGACCAACCCACTGTTGCAAGGGCGTGGCCCATAGGGACTTCCATCATCCTCGCTGCATGATTTAGTTGCAGCCCTGGTAGAATGAGATTTAAAATATCAGTGTCCACCCCTGCTGCACCTAACACCACCCTGAGCCATCTTGATATGGTCTGCATGGTACTATGTGATGAGGACTTTTGAACGTATCAATAGAGCCATTTCTGCTACCATGAGACTTTTGGTGACCTCCAGTTAATGTAGAAGGTGGGTCACTATGCATAGGCATCTATCTACGGGATGAGCCAGGAACTCCAATTTGAGGCCAGATGACCCAGGCCTGTTTTGTTTAGGTAACTCATAAATGTGAAAGGTTACCTTATTTGGGATGTTACCATGGCGTCCAGTCTAGTTTGTGCAGAGCCTGGACCCGCTGCGCCGTTACAAGTATCAACAGCATCACTATTTTATACGTGTTAATGAGAGGGATGTGGCTTGTGCCCAATCTCTGAATAGGTCAGAACCATGCCAATATCCTAGGTCTGGCAATATTGAGACCTGGGGAAATTTGAGTTAAAATCCCCTCATGAGGTTTGACACCAGAGGGTGAGATACTCCTCCAAGGTGTTCTAGTTCCTGTCCCAGGTATGAGGATAGGGCACTTTTTGCACAATTGATGGCACTATAACTCAAGTCTTCATCGAAGTGTAGACTTGCCAGGAACTCCAGCACATCCGTGACGGTGGCTGTGTTGGCAGTTGTGTGTATCTTGGTACAAAATACCTCCAATTTTTTGATATAGGTGAGGTACTCTCTGCATGATGCTGCAATGATATTCATGGTTTGGTCCGACAGCCCAAATTCCAGGAGAGGTCTTTTCCAAATCATGCTACCAATGGGTTAATTCGGTCATGGCACGAATAACTCTCCCTTGTCACAGGGTGTGTCAGCAAACTTGGGCGTTTGTAGATCAGAATCCATGACTCTAACCATGTCGAGTCCCACAGGGTACCTTGGCTGAGTAGGCCAATCGGGTACTCCCAAAATACCTGATGCGGAGTCTTGTTGAATTTTTCGCAAGACCCAACTGATGAGGCAGAAGGGGGGTGGGGGGGGGGGGGGGGAATGCAAAGAAAAACAATCCCCCCCCCCCCAGTGTAGTGAGATGAGTCCATAGCTACTGTCCCAAGGTCTGATTCCCATGCAACATACGTAGGTATCTGGTGAATAAGTCTTGATGCAAAACAATCACTATCTGGCATTCCATACCGAGCTATAATGTCAGTAACTAACTGGTGGTCCATCCATTTGGTGTTGTCATTGAATTTGCATGACCTGGTGTCCGCCACTGTATTGAGCTTACAGGGAAGGTAAGTAGTTGATATCAAAATGTTTATTTCTATGCACCCAGTGCCAGGTTGTATTGATCAATTCATCACAATATATTGAATTAATTCCACCCATATGATTAATGTATGTCACCACGGTGGTGTTATCAATTTGTAGGTGAACATGCAGATGATGCATGTCTGAAACAGTAAGCCCGAAATCCGTGAATGCTCCCAACATTTTTAGATGATTGATATCCAGTGCCTGAAGTAAGGTTAACTCATGTGTATTCCATCTACCACCACAACTGGAGGTGGTATTGGTTGCTCCCCAGCCGTGAGCGCTGGCATTAGTTTGTAACACAACCGAAGGGTTTGTGACTATGATGGGATTTAGAGCAATGTCAAACATTACTTATCCACCATCGTAATTCCAATTTTGCTTTGTCTGGTTTGTCAAAGTGGCCAGCATGGTGTTTTGAGTGCTGCAGTTTTGGTCCTTTGTAGAATTTGGTAATGTAAGGGTTCAAATTGTGGCTTGGAAAGGCAGCCACGAGCTTCCCAATTACCCTGGCTGTATGCCGAATAGATGGTTACTGATGCAAACAAGGCTGTTATATGCCTCTATCAAGTCTGTTGCTTTGTCCTTTGGCAAGGTAACGGACATATGAACAGAGTCAATCGTGAATCCCAAATAATCCATAGTCACAGAAGGCATTTAACTTGGATTTGTCTGGATGGATAATAAACCCCAATTTTTGAAATAGGAGCTTGGTGGCTGAGACAGCCAATTTAGCCAATTCCATGGTTATCCCCACAATAAGATGTCGTCGAGATACACCATGACAATATGTTTTTGTTTCCGAAGAAACGCCAAAGCTGGTTTCAATATTTTTGTAAACAGTCTGGGGCTGATGTTAATCCATTAGGCAGTGCTTTATACTGCCAGAGCTATCCCATCCAGATACATTTCAAACATCTGCAGTGATCTTTGACTATTGGTTCTGAGTGGTATGCATCTTTTAGATCGATGCAAGCCATGAAGTACCCCTAGTTGTTTTAGCAGTAACAAAAAAATTCCATTTTGAAGTGGGTGTACTGCACAAAAGTATTCAATTGTGTCAAATCAAATGATGCGGTATCCGTCATCTTTTATGTTTTTAGGTGAAGATGTTTGATACAAACTCAAGAGATTCATGTTTGGTTTCCTCTATTACTCCTTTTGTATATAGTCTTAACAGTTCCGCATAACCTTCCACTTTCTCTTTTTTGTGAAAGCACAAACATTCGGCTAGTGCATGTTGAACCGGAAAGCAGGAGTTTGTCATCAAATTCAATTTTGTATCGCTGAATACTGTGCAGTATGGAAAGATCAGAAGTTATTCCCTGAACAAGTGTAACCTTCCCCCAACCTGTGAAGAAGTTACACATGCTATGTTCCGAAGGCAACCAGACCCACCTACCTCCATGGTTACCGGTGGTGCTGTGTTGGTTTTCTCCTTCCTTAGTTTCTGGGAGATGGAGGCATTGTGGTGTGGGGTTGGTGCATCTTCCAGGAAGGCTGTTCTGGGACATTTGAAAAAGACCTTTGTGTAGGTTGTACGGCTTTCGAACTTTCACCAGCTTTTCTTTCAGTGTGATAATGCAACCTGCTGATGGATGCGTAGGGGTGCTGCCGCCAAATATATGAGGACCTGGTAGTGGTCGGCATCTTAATCATGCCGACGGCTTTTGCCTCTTTGTCGAGGTCTTTTACCTGTTTGGGCAGGTTGTCCCGGAATAACAGAGTAGGCGGCTGTGCACTGCTGGTTCTACACAACCCCGCGAACTTGGGGTTTAGTGTAGGTTGGATGGCATTCTTCCTGAAACAGTTGATCTCAATTGACCATACAGGGAGCTTCCTGTTGCTCCTCTGACATATCTTCCGTCTACTGACCTGGCAAAGCTGTAATACCCAAGGCCAGTAGTTTGAGGATTTACCGCAGGCACATTGAGGAAAATACAGATTCCTGGAGCTAGATGAGTTGTTAAGTAATTTATACTGGCTGCCTGCTGACAATTGTAGCCCCTTTTGTGAGGGATCGCGACTTGGATGCCACCCCAAGTAGCTCCTCTTCTTGCTCCCCTAGCATGTTGTATTCTTCTGCCAACACCCCCTGTTCAGAGTCAGCCCAGACCTGACTCCTTATGCCGTGGGTCTGCTAGGAGATCCACGGGGACCAGACTCCTGCTGGAGTGGGTCACGTTGCGGCTCTGCCATCGCTACCCGCGAATGGCGAGTCTCCGAGCCCAGACCCTGCCGGGTCAACAGGCTTGCCTGACTTCCGGGTCTGTGGAGAAGTCTGCAGCCGCTGACTGCCCGCGTTCCTCCGCAGTCAATCTCTCGAATTGGCCCTTTGGTGGGGTACTCTGTGCCACAGAGTGCCTGAAATACCGACCTCAGGTTAGTTAATCCTTACCTGTAGGTCCATTCTGGTGGAGGAGCGACCATCCTCCCTGCCTGTCGCAATGCGTTCGACGATATGTTCGATGCGTGCTGGCGGGGTCTTCACGAAATCACTTACGTTACTCCGAAGTCAAATCTGTAATAAGCATTGCATCATTAATTCGTGCATAATTGGGATATTACTTTGGATTTAAAACAAATCTGCAGGTTTGGGTGGTTATATTGGATTTGTAGTGAAGGTCATTTTTACTTTGAAGGGGCAGTAATAACCTTATTTATACACAGCTGGCAATAAGTGAATAAGTAGAATGTCGTCCTGTGCTTGTGGTATATGTACACTTTGTATAGGTGTTATTCCAATAGTATAGACATAGCACTTGTGTTATCCTGCACTTTGAAAACCAGTTCCATTGTCATTTCAGAAGCAGATTGTGGTTCAGAAACGGAATACCAGTGCAGTGATTAGCATTGCTGATTTAAGTGTGGGCAAACAAGCATTTTTCACTTCCTATATCTAGTTTGGTTGAAGCCAATGGAATCGTGTCACAAGAGGAAAATACACGGGGCCGATAATATTGTCCCCTGTTTTAGAACAAAGATGAGTTGTTACCCCACAGACTTTCCTTCATAATTTTCTGAAATACTTGTATTGAGATTAGGTGGATAGAGGAGTTCCACCTACTGGCATTTGTGATATATTTGCAACAAAGAAGTATAATAGTCTTGACTGTTATCAAAGTCTAACCCCATCTAACCACATTGTTGTCTTATTGTTGTATCCTATCCATGGACGGTACAGGTGTTGAATTATGTAGTAAAAGCAATAAAATAAATTACATATTGCAATGAAATATTGCTGTGATTATTCTGCAGATTATATATTTGACAGCAGTGGTGAAAATTATGGTAAAATGCTTTAATGCAGTCACACATCATTATCAACATAGAATTAGAGATTCTTACATCAGACTACATATGATTACATTGAGAATAATACACAGAAAATTGGCCTTTCAGCCCAGTAAGTGCATGTTGGCTTTTTGCTCCACTCAAGTTTCTTGCCATTTTATTGCATCTGTAGGAGCATATCTTATTATTTTGTCAAGATATTTCTTGCAGAATTATTTTGAACGCTTGAGGGTGGGCTTTTGATACATAGATGAACATTACATATAGCGTAGGTAGTCAAAAATGCTGGAGGAACTCAGTGGGTGAGGCAGCGTCTTTCCAGAACGACTGTACGATCCGTTTCTTTTGTTTTCTGCGTACGATCACTCTTCCCTGCCTGTGTAGTAACGGCAATGGAAAGCTGAAGCTTGGAGTAGTTTGAAATTCCCATTACAGTATCTATATCTATACTGTTCTGTTCCCTTCTCAGTCATTTGCTTGCCTAGCCTGATCTTAAATGCACCTATATCATTCATTTCATTCAGTTCCAAGGTACTGCCTTCCATATTTTCACTACTCTTTGGGTAGAAACATTTCTTGTTTATCCCCTATTGGATTGCTTAGTGACCAGCTTATTTTCTTGTACACTAATTAGGATCTTCCCTGTGAGTGGAAATGTTCTTTCCATTACCATTTTCTCAATATGTTTCTTCATCTTCGATTAGGTTACTCTTTGGTAATGTGGAAAATAGTTCTGGTGTATTCACCTTCTTAGATAGTCCCTCTGAGTCAAGAATGTATTGCTTCTATTAGTTCAGTGGGTTTCCAAGATAACTTATGGAGATCCACAGACTCTATAACAGGAGTCAAATGGAGTGGGTGGTTGGTTAATTGTCTCCTTTGCTTATGTTTGGCCTCATGTGTTCCTGTCAGAGAGACTACACGTCTTCAATAAATGGTTTTATATGAAGGAAAGGTCCCACAGTAAAACAAAGCAACATAAAACACATTTGTCTGCCATTCAATATGATCCTGATGGTTTTCTATATCAAACCCATATTTCTGATCTCTCCCCATCTTCACCCCAGTGCATATTGTGTTCAGAAGTCCATTAATTCCTTGCATGTATTCAAATTTCTATTATCTTCTGTGGTAGAATGTTTCACAGGTCCATCAAAGTCTGAATGGTGAATATTCTCCCTACTTCAGACCTAAATAAGACATAATAACAGAATTAAGCCTTTTGGATTCCTTGGTGACTACCTCATTTTCTTGGACACTAATTAGGACCTTCCCTGTGAGTGGAAATATTCTTTCCATTACCATTTCCTCAATATGTTTCTTCATCTTCTCCACCATTGTCTACTCCATCATTTGATCATGTCTGATCTATTTTCCCCTGAACTTCATCCTCCTGCCTTCACCCAGTAACCTTTGATGCCCTTACTAATCAAGAATCTATCAATCTCCCCTTTAAAAATATAACAATATCTTGGCCTCCTTTACCATTGGTGGCAATAATTTCCACAAAGTCACCACCCTCTCGCTAAAGATATCTTATCCTAGAGTCTGGGATTGTGATTATCAGTTATAGACTCAACCTCAGACAGGGAAACACCTTCCCTGCACCGCACAGTATAACACAGATAGTTATACTACTAATAACCATTCTAACTCAGTAGGGGTGCCGAGACAAGAGAGCACACGTTTATAGTGAGAAACGGATGGTTTTCATGGGATCTGAAGGGATATTTGTTTTCCTGTCAGAGTGTCTGGGATATGTTGCATAAAGGGGTGGTGGAGGGAAATAGTCACACCATGTTTAAGAACCATCTGGGCAATTATTGAATACCAAATATTGGTATTGGTATTTGTATTGGTTCATCATTATCACATGTATCAGATGTAGCGAAATACTTTGTTTTACATACTATGCAGGAAAATCATCCACACATGATTACAATCAAACTATATGTTAATACAAAAGATAGTGCAAAAAAAAACACAAGCAAATAGATTGTAGAATATTATGTTACAGGTGCAGATTTTAAAAAACTGTACTGATTGCACTATAGGTAGATTGGGTTTGCATGACTGCACCAGTAACCTATGGGGGGTCTGTACAAGAGTTTCATAATAAGGATGTATCTAGTGGTACATGCCTTCAAACATTTATATCTTCTGTGTTTCTATGTGATTGACTCCTACCAGCCCCCTGTATCTGGTATGATGTATACATTCATAGCTTGTGATTGAAGATTGATAATAGATATGAGGACCATAAAGGCTGTTTAGCATCCTCTTCAGTAACCTGGCAGTGGTGAGGACAATATAATTGCTTCAATTGTCACCCACAAATAAATTAACCTACACAGGTCCAAACTTGATCTTCGAACCTTCTCTTTATGTGGTTAGTTGCTATTATCTAGTTTGTTAGAAAGTGAAGTCAAGAAATGTAGGGCTGATTTTCAGTTTCAGTTTCATCTTGAGAGCATTTAAAGACCGAATGAAACCTATGAACTCTGATGATTTCAGGATGATTTATATTGTCTTTCATTCTACTATGGTTCATAGTTTTTCACTAAAAGATAATTCAATTCCACTAGCTGATGGCAGAATTTTGAATGGATATTTAATTTTTTTTTAAAGGCAAAATAAAACACTTGGGTGACCAAACTATATATCCATTGGATTATGAATAACTCATGCTGTCACTGACCTCTAGTGTCTACCTCAAATATGTCTGATCACTTTATGAATAATTATTGAAACTTCAGTAACGATCCCTGGAGCATCGGAGGCTGGAGTCACCAACAACTTCTCCTGGACCTCCCACATTGAAGCAATGACCAAGAAATCACACCAACGCCTCTACTTCCTAAGAAGGCTTAGGAAGTTCGGTATATCCGCAACAACCCTCACCAACTTCTACAGATGCGTTGTAGAAAGCATTTTATCAGGACGGATCACAGCTTGGTTTGGGAACCATCCAAGCTCCATCCAAGACCACAAGAAATTGCACAAGATTTGTGGATGTAGCCCAGATCACCACACATACCAACCTCCCTTCCATTGACTCCATTTATACCTCACACTGCCAGCAGCATAATCAAGGATGAGTTGCACACTGGCTACTCTTTTGTCTCCCCTCTCATATCAGGAAAAAGGTATAGACGTGTGAAAACGCACACCTCCAGATTCAAGGACAGTTTCTTCCCAGCTGTTATCAGGTTATCAGTAAGAGGGAAAGATAGACCCATTTCTTGACTGACTAATGGTAACGCAACCAGAAAATATTTCAAGTCAAATTGAGAGCATTGTCATACGCACAAGTACATAAATTAATGAATTATACTTTATTGTAATATGTTGCAAGCCACAGTGGCATGCAAAGAGTCACAACACAGAGTTACAAAGTATTCAATTTTACTCAAACCACTTTTAACACAAAATGGTTTGCATAGTGAATATAGGTACAATGATAAACTTGCTTTCAGCACATAGATTTTAGGCAAAAGCACAATAATATAAAAAATGTAGAAATTGCACATGATTCTACATACCCCATGCAATATTATTCTCCATTAATGTTAAAGCAAAAATGTTTTTCCAATGAATGTTAACATTGTACTTTAAAAAACAAACAAACAAGGTCACTGAATGAAGTGAAGGTAAAATTGGACCTGTAGGTGATGACTAAAGACAATTGATATTTTGCAAACATTTATATATTTTGTTCTCATTTAATATTTCCACTGAATATTCCTAGGTCACTGTTCTGAAGAGAATCTACTTACATGACCTTTAATACAGTAATGCCCTTGTTCTTCCACCAATAAAGTTGCAATACTTCAATAAGCAAGCGTATGTTTACATAAGCAGTCTCCATTATAAGTGCAGACAAAGGAATCTATAATAGGTAGTTCAAAAATAAATCAATGCAGAAATGTTACATAAACAGCATTGGTGATTTTCCTTTTTATCCCTTTGTTTCCAATTTTTGAAGTAGAACAGTCCTGTAAATTTACTTTAATCATTACTGTGCTTTATTTTGGCTTTATCTGGTTATCAATAAACACAGTCTAATAAATTGCTGTGATCTGTAATAACAAACTTATTCATGTATAAATATTATGAATAGAGACCATTTTATTATGAGCTTCTGTTATTTAAACTGGTGTTTGTAGAAATGTTATGATTACTTCAATATGTCAATACCGATGAGCAAATTATATTTACCCTCAAAACCATAAGGAAATGTTCACCCCAATATTGATTTATTGGCTCTCGCAATTAATGAAGAGTTTGTTCCATCACTTTATCTCATGTAAAGCAATAGGTAAAGAGAAATATATATTGAGATAGATATAGAGTAATCTGAAAGCCGAGGTACAATAACAGTCAGACAGAAAATGGTTAGAAAGACATGGTCACAGAAATGGACAAAGAGAAACAAAGAAAGGGAGGGTGAAAAAATGGCTCTGAAGAATGCACAAAGGCAGAAAGGTGTATATCCATGACCAATCTTTCATTTTTGTCCTTGTTTGCAATAACAAATAAAGCAAAGTGTAGCACAGGAATGGTCCCTTAGGCCCACTATTACTGTGACAAACATAATGCCAAGCTAAACCTTTCTCAGCTACCTGCACATGATCCATACCACTCTATTCCCTGCTTTCCATGCGCAAGTCAAAAAGCCTCCTAAATACCACTATCATATTTGTTTCCACCACCACCCTCGGCAGTGTTCCAGGCACCCACCGGACTATGTGTAAAAAACATGTCCTGTACAACTCATTTAAAATTTGCCCTTTCACCTTAAAGTTATGCCGTTGAGTCTTTGACATTTCCATTCAAGGATCTAGGTTCTGACTGTCTATCCTATCTATGCCTCTTGTACTTTTATATACTTATATCAGCTCTCCCCTCAGTGCAGTTCAGTTCAGTTCAGTTTCTTTTATAACCTTTTCTTTGCCTCTGGCTTCTTCTTCTCCCCTATATTTGCACTGTTGACTCATCTTCAATATGCCTTTATTTTATGGCTCAACGGTTTGTGTACGTAGGTACAATTAAATTACTTTTTTGCCTACAGTACGGTAAAAATCTTACTATACATGGGCACAATCATACTCAAGTCCAAGAATGTCAGAATGATAGAAAACATTAAGGTAGTATATGAGTCACCTCATTTCCACCACCACCTTGAACCCTTCAAGTCCAAAGTTGTTAAAAATGTCAGTCTTCACTTGGCATAAAGCCCCTTTGCCCTAGCAGTGGCACAGGATTGGATTTGGTGGGTAGGCCTGGCTAGGTTATACTGTTGATTGCCTCCACTGCTACTGTACCAATCGGAGCCACTTCAGGCAGCATCTAATCCACACATTCGTCAATTTGGAGTGGTGCCCGATATAATCAAACCCCAGGTGACTGCAGGGCCTCCAATGCCCACTGCACGAATAGAACGATCCAAACATGTTGGCCTGCGAACGCACTGTCCCTCACCTTCAAGTGGCCACCGATCAGCCTCTGTGCCCTGGGGAGTCTCCTGTTGCTGACCTCAGAACACCAAATCATGTCCAAAGGCACAGGAGAAGAGCTCTCAGCTCGCACACTGACAGCCAATGTCACCACCATCGTTTCTATCATTTCCTTCCCTTTTGGGTGAATAATTGTGGGTGCATTGAATAGGATAATTGGCAATGGATGCAACTCACATTTTGCATTTAAATGTTGTTGAAAATATGGTATTCTACATCTTTTTTATGCACCCCTTACACACAAGCGTACTTCATGATCCCACCAGTCACAACCCATGCTGCCCCACCCCAGCCTTCTCACTCCCATTATCTAACCAGTTTTCTATTTTTTCTTCAATCCATACCTCAAAATGTTATGGATATTGCTGCTGTTTAATGTCAATTCCTAATTCTCTGGAAGTGTATAGCTTGCATGGCCATTTCAGAGTCCACTTAAGAAATGCCTGGATTCATAAACAGTGGCTTGCAAAAGTATTCATACCCCTTGTACTTTTCCTCATTTTGTCATGTTACAACCACAAACGTAAATGTATTTTATTGGGAATTTATGTGATAGACCAACACAAAGTGGTGCATAATTGTGAAGTGGAAAGAAAATGATACATGGTTTCCAAATGTTAAAACAAATAAAAAACTGAAAAGTGTGTCGTGCAAAAGTATTCAGCCCCCCTGAGTCAATACTTTGTAGAACCACATTTTGTTGCAATTACAGCTTTTGGGGTATGTCTCAAACCAGCTTTGCACATCTAGAGACTGAAATTTTTGCCCATTCTTCTTTGCAAAATAGTTCAAGCTCAGTCAGATTGGGTGGAGAGCGTCTACGAACAGCAATTTTCAAGTCTTGCCGGAGATTCTCAATTGGATTTAGGTCTGGACTTTGACTGGGCCATTCTAACACATGAAAATGCTTTGATCTAAACCATTCCACTGTAGCTCTGGCTGTATGTTTAAGGTCGTTGTCCTGCTGGAAGGTGAACCTCCACCCCAGTCTCAAGTCTTTTGCAGACTCTAACAGGTTTTCTTCCAAGATTGCCCTGTATTTGGCTCCATCCATCTGCCCATCAATTCTGACCAGCTTCCCTGTCCATGCTGAAGAAAAGCATCCCAACAGCATGATGCTGCCACCACCATGTTTCACAGTAGGGATGGTGTGTTCAGGGTGATGCTCAGTGTTAGTTTTCTGCCACATATAGCGTTTTGCATTTAGGCCAAAAACTTCAATTCTGGTCTCATCAGACCAGAGCACCTGCCTCCACATGTTTGCTGTGTCCCCCACATGGCTTGTGGCAAACTGCAAACGGGACTTCTTATGGCTTTGTTTCAACAATGGCTTTCTTCTTGCCACTCTTCCATAAAGGCCGATTTGTGGAGTGCACAACTAATAGTTGTCCTGTGGACAGATTCTCCCACCTGAGCTGTGGATCTCTGCAGCTCCTCCAGAGTTACCATGGACCTCTTGGCTGCTTCTCTGATCAATGCTCTCCTTCCCCTGCCTGTCAGTTTAGGTGGACGGCCATGTCTTGGTAGGTTTGCAGTTGTGCCATACTCTTTCCATTTTCGGATGATGGATGGAACAGTGCTCCATGAGATGTTCAAAGCTTGGGATCTTTTTTTATAACCTAACCCTGCTTTAAACTTAACCACATTTTTATCCCTGACCTGTCTGGTGTGTTCCCTGGGCTTCATGATGCTGTTTGTTCATTAATGTTCTCTAACAAAACCTCTGAGGCCTTCACAGGACAGCTGTATTTATACTGAGATTAGATTACACAAAAGTGGGCTCTATTTACTAACTAGGTGACTTCTGATGGCAATTGGTTGCACTGGATTTTATTTAGGGGTATCAGAGTAAAGGGGGCTGAATACATTTGCACGCCACACTTTTCAGTGTTTTATTTGTAAAAAAATTTGAAAACCATGTATCATTTTCCTTCCACTTTACAATTATGCGCCACTTTGTATTGGTCTATCACATAAAATCCCAATAAAATACATGTACGTTTGTGGTTGTAACGTGACAAAATGTGGAAAAGTTCAAGGGGTATGAATACTTTTGCAAGCCACTGTATCTGCAAGAATGGCAAATTTCCTATCTCAGAGCCCATTGTACACAAATAAAGGCCCTCCAAAAATATTGAATTATTTGATTTAAATATCTACATCTCCAGTGGTGGGATTTGAAATTGTTTATTTAATTGAATAATCCAGGTCGCTGTGCCAGAGTGAAATTATTACACTACCCAGAGAGATAACTACAATTCTTCAAACCCTTCAGTACAAACACTAATGCTGTCTTTTTCAGCTGGGAATCACAATCAACTCCTTTCTTCCTTCCTTCTTTCTTCATTCTCTGATGTTAAGTTGACAAGTGCCATTTATTTCCATATACACAAGTATGGTGGGGTACAGGAACAATGAAAATATTAAGATGAAATGAGCTTACCAGTTTGAAGTTTGATCTTTATTTTTTGAGGATTTACAGTGAGCGATTACGTGAAGAAGACCCGCCAGGCGCATGGGCATCATACTTCAAAGCAGTGGTGTGAAATCACAGTAACTACAGTTGAAGTGATATAGTAAGTCTCTGAAGACTAGAACTACCAGATGATCTTAGCGATTATGAGGGCGGGAGTGGAGGGCACGTAATCGCTTACCGTAACCCCTCATAAAATAAAGATCAAACTTCGAAATGGTAAGTTCTCATTTAATCTTACTATTTTACTTTGGAGTCACGTGAGTGATTCCATGAGGATTTCAAAGC
Source organism: Raja brachyura (assembly GCA_963514005.1). The sequence goes on along the minus strand of OY740786.1, from coordinate 32,437,110 downwards.
ACTATGATTTCATGCCATAGATCCAGTTCCATACAACACACTGCTTCAGTTGACACAGGATGAACAAATAATGTATTGAACATTGTTTAAATTATACAATGAACATTTTAATAATAAAAAGAATTATAATAACCCCTCTCTCCCAGGGAGAATTTACAAATGAAAATTACAAATGAAATCAAACAGAACCCAATACAGCTGCCCAAAACCTTGCACTGCCAGGACAGGTTTGTCAACGAATCTTGAAAAAGTTGAATCACTGGACCATCCTGTGGCCCCGAGGATTTGATCTAGAGGCACGTCCTGTGCCTTCGCTGCGGATGTTGACGGCGCCCTGGTGGAGTTAGATTTAAACACATCTACTCAGCACAATCCAAAACCTGTTTCAACCATCTAGAAATAGTTTGTACTGACACCATTTTATGAGTTTTTTTGTGGCTGATGTTTCAGAGCCTCTGAGACTCTTGGTTACCTTGATATATTGACTCGGGTGCATAACTACACATAGCCTTAGGTCAATGGATTATGCTTTAAAGCTTATTTTGGTTCCAGCCATCTCTGGCCTGCTTTGTTTGATTAAATCATATACATAAAACATAATATTATCTACAGAAGAATGCATGCTATCCAGCCATACCTTTTGCAATGTCTGGGCCTGTTGCGCTGATACTAGCGCCATGAGCATAACCACTTTAAGTGTTAATTTCTGAAAAGATAGAGATGTGATTGGAGCCCATTGCCGAAGCAGTGTGAGAACTATGCTCACATCCCAGATTTCCGTATACCTAGGCTTAGGATGGTTTTTGTTAAAAATACCTCTCATGAATCGGGACACTAACGGATGATACTCGATAGATTGTTGTCCTGACACTTGCGCTAAATAGGAGGACAAAGCACTCTGAGCACTATTAATGGCACTAAAGCTCAATTGTTCATCAAAATGCAATGTAGCAAGGAACTCCAATACATCCGGTATGCTTGCAGTATGATAAGATATATCTGACTGTAAACAAATCATCTCCCATTTCTTAATATGAGATACATATTGTTTTTTAGTACTATCTCTCCAGGCCGCAGTAATCACATCCATGGTCCTACTCGATAGTCTGAGCCCCTGGAATGGTCTGGTCAGAATCTGCATATCAACAGATTAATATGATCATGTAAAGGATGACTTTCTCCTGTCACCGGATGAACCAACAAATTGCTGCATTTGGGGACAGTCATGAATGGCTGTGTCATCAGTCTCAGGGCCAATGGGAACCATGGCTGTGTAGGCCAGTCAGGAACCACCAAAACGCCTGAGGTGGATTCCTGCTCTATTTTGGTGAGACATTGACTGATGAGGCAGAATGGGGGAAAAGTGTAAAAGAACGTACGTCCTCAATATAGCAAGAATGCACCACCGCTACTGCCCCTGGATCCAGCTCCCATGAGGCATATTTAGATAACTGGTTATTTTGCCTGGATGCAAACATATCTATGTCTGGCAATCCATACCGGCTGACAATCATTTTGAAAACTTTTGGATTCGGCATCCATTCTGTGTTGTCATTAAATTTGCATGACCTGGTGTCTGCCACCACATTATCTCTACCTGATAGGTAGATAGCTGAGACCCAGATATTTTTCGTAATGCACCAGTCCCAAATGAGATTAGCCAGATTATCACATGATACTGACCTAATTCCTCCCATGTGATTGATATATGCAACAGCTGTGGTATTTTCAATCTGGAGCTGAACATGTAAATCATTCATTGTTGAACAATATGCTTTTAGGCCAGAGAATGCACCCAGCAATTCTAAGTAATTTAACCCATGCCTGTGCAGGATTAATGACTCTTGCACACTCCATCTGCCGCCACAGCTAGACTTGGTATCAGTGGCTCCCCATCCCGAAGCACTGACATCTGTTTGTAAATTAACTGAGGGTTGTTAGGGTCAAAATGTTTTTAGTACTTCATGAGACATTAATTATCCACCATTGCAACTCAGTGATAGCTTGGGCTGGCAACTGCATTGGGCTGTCGAAATGACCTGCATGTTCTTTAAGTGTGTGTTCTTTAGCTCGTTGCACACTCTGATAGTGCAGAGGTCTGAACTGCACTCCAGGGAAAGCCGCCACTAATTTACCAATGACACTGGCTACGTGCTGGGTGGAGGGTTGTTGTTCCTCTACCAGATTGCTACAGGCCTCCATAATTTCAACAGCTTTGGCCGTAGGCAAAGTCACTGACATATCAATTGAATCAATGACGAACCCCAAATAGTCAATTATTTTGGATGGTACTAGTTTGGAATTAGTTGGATGGATGAGGAAACCTAACCTCTCAAACGGGTGTTTGGTCACTGAAACCGATTCCTCAGCTGCCTCCTGAGTGTTGCTTATAATCAGAATATCATCCAGATAAACCATCACAATGTGATTCTGGGTGCGGAGTAGCGCCAATACTGGTTTCCACAACTTTGTAAATAACCGAGGGGCTGAGGGTGACCCATTGGGCAATGCTTAAATTGCCACAGATGTCCCATCCAACTAAATTTCAAGTATCTACAGTACTGGTGATGAATTGGTACTGAATAATATGCATCTTTCAGATCGGTGATTGCCATATAACAACAGTTTGATACCAGTTGCTTAGCAGTACTGAAAGTTTCCATTTTAAAATGTCTATACTGGACATAAGAGTTTAGTCAGGTTAGGTCTAGAATGACTCAACACCCACCATCCTTCTCCTGCCTGGGGAATATATTGGACACAAATTGTTGAGGCTGATATGCCATCCTTTCATTTACCCCTTTTTGGAATAAAACCCCAATTTCATCATTTACCTGTAGAGTTTCTGGTCTTGAAAAAAACAATACCTGACTAGGTGTATTTTGTGTGGGTGTATGTATTCCATAAACTCAATTCGAGACCCTCAGATACCGTCCAGTATATAGCAATGTTACAAAATTTTGAGATTTTAAAAATCAAGTCTGCAATTTATCCCATCAGATAAAGCATAAAGAGAAGCTTAATTTGACACCTAATTCACTTTCATATCTTCAGTATTAAGAAAGTTATGACCATTTTCATACTCAGAAATTAGCATCTTGTTCCCCATTGCCTTTCAATTGACTTAAAAGCTGTGATCCAGAACCGTTAAAAGGCCATAACTTTCTTAAAAATTAAGAGAACTCAATGAAATTTTCAGTTATTATGGATTGAAGCATTCTGAAACAAATATGAAACAATCTTACTTGGATGACCTGAAATTAAAGCATATAATTAGTTAGTTATCTAATTGTAGCTAATTAAAAAATTCAATGAGTAGATCTAAACATCTATCCATTTCTTAAGAAAAGATAAACTTTTTTAAAATTGTCTAAGTGTCCAAATAACAATCACACAATAATCCACAATATAACATAATTTTTAAATTGCATGTTCAGGAATTTCTGGGCCAAATAGAAGGAATTTAGTGTTTAATGCCTGTAAATTAATGGCCATTTAAATCAACTAGCGAGTGGGTTTTAGTGGAAAGCGGTGGATTGGAACGTTGTGGTTTGCTGTGAAGTCAGTATGAAAAATACAGCCAGTTCATACATTTTTTTTGGACCCCATTTCGCAAAATGAAAATATTATTAAAGCCTCCATAAAAATCTACTTTTAATATAAAAATAAACTGTGTCCCTTTTTTTCTCCCCTACGCAAAATCCTTCCCATTATCGGCACTCACGGCTTTTGAAGGTGATTTTTAAATTACTCTAGATATAAATAATCTAGCGTAATTTAAAAATACCTTCATTAATGAAATGTCGGAGCGATTTTTCTTCCGCAACAAAATCGCCCGACATTGATCGATTTGCCCAGTCTGAAGACAAACGGCACTTTAAGCCCGCCCCCCTCTGAAAGGCGCCAAAGTCGCGCACACGGGGAGCGGCAGAACTGCAGCGCTGCTCAAGGTAAGTTTTGTAACATACCTACAGTATAAATGGATCTGATGTTATGCAGCACCATTCATCATAATATAATTGCAACCTACCCCCGACCAGAGACTGCTCCCCAGAGGGTATATCCTGGACTGAACCAGTTACTCGTACCTCCATGGTTGATCTTGGATTTCTCAACCTCCTGGCCATGTTGGGGGTGTGCAGAGGTGCGTGCCAATGGCGTGTAGCTGGAAACCCCCTGCTACGGTCCTTGATCTGCTCCAGTGTCTGTAGCTCGCCTGATGGGGAATGGCTTGCGAGGCAGTATCCTGGCTGAGGAGGCACAAGTTTTTATGAGGCAGATGGTTTTTGCCACCTCTTCCAGATCTTTGACTTGCTTCACCAGGTCTTCCCCAAATAGAATGTTGGGTGTCTGGACATTTGAAGACTTGCAGAGTGCCGCAAAGCATGGATTGAGGATGGGCTTTATGGCGATTTTACGGATGCAACTAAGCTCAAAGTGAGCATTGCACAGCAGGGCTAACATATCCTGCTGTGTACGTGACATTGGTGTTCCTTGGACCATTCGCCCACTGTTATCCCTGCCCCCACTAATTTGAGGACTTTCTGAAATCACAGCTCTTGAAACCTCATGGATGTGCTCATTTGCCCCCAGATGGCCGAGTTCACGGTGGGCACCTTGAGCGACGCACAGTTAACAGGTGTCTGGTAACGCAAATAAGTCTCCTCCATTATGGAGTCCTGGAGCTGGTGAGAGGCCATATAATTTATATTGCTGGCCAGATTGTCATCCATGGCTTCACCAGTCTCCGCCGGTATGGCAACATTTCTGGCCACATCCGGCACAACTGGAGCATGGCTCATGTGCTTTGGTGTATGCACAAGAGCAGTGACACCAACATCAGGGTCATATTCATACTGCCCTGGCTCTCCTGAGTCTTGCTCTGGGCAGGTATCACCCAGCCCTAAACAAGGTGCTGGTGATGTGGGTTTCCATCGATACTCGTAGACGTGTTGCTGATACTCACCTCGCCATACGGACCTCTGCCTGAGGTTGCTCCAGAGAGCTGTTGGGGAACCCTGGGGGTATGCAACCCCGACTGGAACACCTCATGATTTAGCATTTGCTCTATTAAGTGTTCCATTTTCTCAAGACGTCCCCAAACCTTTTTATTTGAAGGAGGGGAGTCTTCATGGTCAGACTCATCCGAGTCGATGGGCCTGATCATTTTTCTTTTGGCCTTCCTCCCGACAGGAGTGGCCACAGTGCCCTGAGGCACCGGAGTTGTTGGAATTAGCTGAACTGCCGGTGGCTCTGTAGTCGGCGTCTTTGGGGCCGGCTTTACTGAAGCCCATGTTTCCCCAGCCGACCTACGCTCGCTAACCGAGTTTTTTACTCTATACGGCAGCAGCATTTTTCGTTATTTTCTCCATTTTAAATTTCTCCTGCTGGTTCCTGTAACCAGCCTTACGGAGTTTAAGTAACCGCAGAGAGTTTTTTAAAACCACTTACCTGCTGGTTTATTAATTACCGCTGGTGGAAAAGGATTTTGCTTTATGGTTAAAATGAGATCAGTTGTAATCTTACCAAATTTGTAGGATCTGTATTATTACTGAATAATAACCAACTCCTGCTTCACTGAGTGTATGTCTTCTGCTAAAATTACAGTTTGACTTTGATGAAATAATTTACATATTTAAGAATGGCAACGTTCTGTAGTGTTATTTGAACAAGATTCTGAATATTATGGAGAATAAGATTCTGAGGGTAATATGCGACAGGGTTCTGAAACACATAAAATTGTAGCTGCTGGAATCTGGAGCAACATATAATCTGCTGGAGCAACTCAGTGGGTCGAACAGTATCAGTAGATGGAAAGGAATGGTTGCTGTTTCAGGTCAAAACCCTGCACCAGTTATGAAACTGAGTTTGGCCTGTAATGATTTCCACCCATTGATGTTGCTTGACCCATCGAGTTCCTCCAGCAGATTGTTTGTTGCTCCAGGATTCTAAAGGTTGAAAACAGATTTCTGAGCGTTGTGAGTAATAGATGAGATGGAATCAACTCCAGGATCAAATGGATGTAGATCGCATTTTTTATTGGAGCCAACTCAAAAGGCTGGATGGCCATCACCTAAACGCATTTCTTACATCTCACCCACCCGTGTGGTGATCTCCATAGGCTACACAATCTGGGGAGCAGCATCTGGGGAGGGAATGGGCAGGCAGCATATTGGGTCAGGACCTTTCTTCAGAATGGAGAAGATTAAACTTCACAATGAGTCCGAAGAAGGGCCTCAACCTGAAATGTCACCTGTTCATTTCCTTCCCAGATGCATTCTGTCTTCTTGAGTTCATCCAACACTTTGCATTTTGTTCAAGATTCTAGCATCTGCAGTTTGCTGAGTCTTCTCTAAACAATTTCGTTTTAATTATGCAGTCAGCCTAAACGTGTCCTTTTTGTTTGCCCTCAAAACATAGCATAAAATAAATGAGTGAGGAAAATAAATGGCCTGTCTTCTTATCATTCCATCTGTCCCTTCTGTATGGTTGTTTACATTCTCATAAATGTTAGTATATAGAATCTCTGTCATCCAGGTGGGTGTGATTAGATTTGATTATTTGTAACTGTGAACAAAGGCCCAGATGAGATCATAACTTGGCTTTAGCTTTCAACTGATTTATTTTGAAAACTGAGGAGACATTAGATGTGAAATGGTTCACTCTTTCACTTTCTATCTTTTTCTCTCTCTTTCTTCCTTCCTTTGAATTTTACTTGACGCCTTCAACTGATTGTCAACATTGAATTAACATGAATATTCTCTGTTCATTTTAAATAAATAAATAAATCGGATAACATTAGGAATGATCTGTGGAAACGCAAAGCTCCAGTTGTGTAATTTCACTTACTGTCCAGAGGCAGTAAATATAGAAATAATTAGAAAGTGAGGACTCAAAAAGTTAACAAAATGAAAATTATTCTTTATTGGATTATTCAGTTATGAAAATAAGAATGTAACAAGTGTTATTAATGATCATCACTTTTCAAAATAAAATTATGACTTAACAACATTGCATGTAAACCAGTTCATGTTTAATGAGAATGAATAATTTAGTACATTGGAATATTATATTTAAATCTTTATTTTACTTGAAAATAGGACTTTTTAAATCTTGATCCATAGTTAATGTTATGCATAAGGCAATCAAAGAAAAACTGGAACCAAGATCACATATAGAAAGTCATTATCTAGTGTAATACAATCATCATTGATTTCTGAACATTGTGACTTAAAACAAGCTGTGGTTTTTAACATGCACCAGAGGTGCTCAGGTTTTGGTTTATACAATTCATCTTTTCTATTAAACTGGACGATGGTAATATACTTGTGTTCATTTATCTTCAAAATATACTCCTGCATTTCAATTTTGTGAATCATTTTTAGTTCCCATACAGGCTTACCTAATAGACGAAGTACATATAACACGGCAAAAAATGCCAATCAATAAAGTACAATCATTAACACTTAGAATTGGTTAATTCAGTAAAGCTGTCATTTATTACAATGAGGTAATATTGGTATAATAGTGGAAAGTCTTTTTTAAATCTCCAGTGCGAGCAATGCCAGGAGTCCAATAACAAAGATTAATGTAGTTTACTTCTACAATAGAGTTTCACATAATCAATATATATACACACACAGAATTGTGGTTACAGTCTAATCTGTCTTGCATGGAAACCTTTCAAAGAAATGCATCTCACTTAGCAATGCAAATAAACACAGGTAAACCAGTTTACATAATTTATTCCAACAATAAAGCCACCTCCGACAATTTGAATATACTATATCATGCAAATAACAGTTGAAAATGCCAAAAGATGTTTCTGTATTGCAGAAAGGTGCATGAATATGCATTCTCCCAATATAGTATAAAGGTATCATGAATTGTACAGTGATAGAAATGGGTCTATCAGCCCACTCTATCCATATTGGCCGTTTTGCCTTTTGCACCAATACCATTTGCCCACGTTAGATCTCTATCCTTCCATGCCTTACCTGTCTAAATGTCTCTTACACACAGTGATTACATCTTGCTCTACCATCTTCTCTGGCAGTGAGTTACAGATACCAACCACTCTGTCTGTAAAAAAAAAAAATCTTCCCAAATCCTCTTTAAAATTCCTTCCTTGTGCCTTAAATTTATGCTCTTTTGCATTTGATATCCACACCCTAGGAAAAAAAAGTTTCTGATAAGTTTTAATTTTATGTACCTGTATAATTTTATGTACCTTGACCAGGTCCGATTTGAGATCTCTTCATTTCAAAAAGAACAAAATTAGTGTGTCCCAATATCTCCTATAAAGGAAGTTAATCAATCCAGGTAACATTATAATCAATCTACTCTACACTCTTTTCAAAGCAAATACATCCTTCCTACTGTATATTGCGCAAACAGAACTGCACACAATACTCCAAGTCCAGTCTACCCTATATAATCATAGGATTATAACATAATGTCCACATTTTTATATTCTGTACCCTGACCTATGAAGGGAAGCATACATATGCCTTTTTCCTATCTATAACTGATCCATTCATGGAACATGTTTGCACCTCCTCCAATAATAATAATTTTAAAAATGGATGAAATGCTTTATAGCAATTTTAATTCTTTGGCCAATAACCATGCCTTATTCACTATTTTATTTAATGTGGAAGTGTATGATAACAATTTGGTAAAATAGAAAGATTAAAAGGGAACTTACCGTTTGAAGTTTGATCTTTATTTCATAAGAAGTTGGTGTGAGAGACTACGTGAAGAACCCGCCAGCCCGCTTGTGCATCAATCTTCAAAGCAACTGTATGAAACCACAGACCACTTGCACCAAATTAAACTATAGAAAGTTTAATAACACTTGACTTACCGAATATTCTTTATGAGATTCAGGGTTGGGAGTGGAGGGCACGTAGTCTGTCACTCCAACTTCTCATAAAATAAAGATCAAACTTCAAACAGTAAGTTCTTGTTTAATCTTTCTATTTTATATCGAAGTCTCATGAGAGACTGCGTGAGGCCTTCAAGCTCTGTGATTTCATGCAGTAAACCAATCTGTATGTGAAAACACTAAACAGATAAACCATAAATGGCAGAAAAGACATGGGCCATTAACAACATGATGCTAACTTTACATACATGTACATTGCCCTTAATTGGACCAGAGTCCCAATTGCCTTTGGTTTAGACAATAGCTCATACAACACTGTTCAGAATTCTATCTGCAACCGTCCAGACATGTTCTACGAAATGTTATAACTTGTGAAAGTGTGCTTATCTGAGCCTCCTGCTGTTGCAAGAAAGTGATCAAAGGGGAATATCCATTCTATTGGCTGCTGACGAGCCAGCCGCCCTGGTAGAGTGAGACTTCAAATTATTTGTATTCACTCCCGCTTTCAGCTGCGTACATTCTATGCATCTTGAAATAGTCTACACCAACAATCCCTTGTGAAACTATTATATAACTATGAAGAAACATTTCTTTCATCTCACAATTTCTTAGTAACCTCAGTGTAGCTTTTTACATAATAAACACTCCCCAATCTCCGATCTGGTGGGTATGCTGTCAACTCCAACTTGTACCCAACCGTGCCTGTTTTGCTTCATTCACATAAAATGCTACCCTCTTGTCAGATATGAATGAAAGATCCAGACGTAGATTGTTTAAAGACTGTGCTCTTTGTGCTGAAATAAGTGACATAAGCATGGCTAACTTAAGAGTAACTGCTCCAATGTTAGGGATACAGCTGATGTTAATCTGCATTAAAATTTATACTGATTACACATTCTACACTACTTTGTATTTAGGCTTTAGAGTGTTCATATAAAATACACCTTCCATACCCTTAATCAACAGAGGGTGGAGCCAATCATTTATTGCCCCACTTATAGTACTAGGTACAACAACAAAGTAGTACAAGCGTTAATTGCGCTATAACATAGTCTACAGTGATAATTGCGCTATAACATAGTCGCTTCTCTTAAATCCAAACTGAAAGAAAACCACAAACCTCTGCGACTTCTGTTTAAAAGTAGCTCACATGTGTCTCTTCACAAAACATTTAGTGATAGATGCACGAGAAATAGCTTGAACGAGCCACCGATCGTGTATTCGAGCAAATATAGGAGCTTCTTTCAATGGAAGCCATGGTTGAGTAGGCCAATTTGGCACTACTATAATTCATGTTGCCTCGTCTTGAATTATCTTAGGAGGCATCTACTGATAAATACCCTGAGTCTTATCTGTGGGTAGGTTCCAAGACATATCTGCAGAGTTTATGACAAAACCTAAATATGTAATATGTAAATATGTAAATATGCAAATATGTAAATATGTAATATGTAAATATGTAAATATATAAATATGTAAACGGGGAATTACAGACCAGTTAGTCTAACATCGATAGTGGGGAAACTGCTAGAGTCAGTTATTAAAGATGGGGTAGCACATTTGGGAAATGGTGAAATCATTAAACAAAGTCAGCATGGATTTACGAAAGGTGAATCATGTCTGACGAATCTTGTGGAATTTTTCGAGGATGTAACTTGTAGCATGGATAGGGGAGAACCAGTGGATGTGGTGTATCTGGACTTCCAGGAGGCTTTCGCCAAGGTCCCACATAAGAGATTAGTATACAAACCTAAAGCATACGGCATTGGGGGTTCAGTGTTGATGTGGATAGAGAACTGGTTGGCAAACAGGAAGCAAAGAGTAGGAGTAAACGGGTCCTTTTCACAATGGCAGGCAGTGACTAGTGGGGTTCCGCAAGGCTCAGTGCTGGGACCCCAGCTATTTACAATATGCATTAATGATCTGGATGAGGGAATTGAAGGCAATATCTCCAAGTTGGGGGGCAGTGTCAGCTGTGAGGAGGATGCTAGGAGACTGCAAGGTGACTTGGATAGGCAGTGTGAGTGGGCAAATGTTTGGCAGATAATGTGGATAAATGTGAGGTTATCCACTTTGGTGGCAAAAACAGGAAAGCAGACTATTATCTAAATGGTGGCCGATTAGGAAAAGGGGAGATGCAGCGCGACCTGGGTATCATGGTACACCAGTCATTGAAAGTAGGCATGCAGGTGCAGCAGGCAGTGAAGAAATCGAATGGTATGTTAGCTTTCATAGCAAAAGGATTTGAGTATAGGAGCAGGGAGGTTCTACTTCAGCTGTATAGGGTCTTGGTGAGACCACACCTGGAGTATTACGTATAGTTCTATTCTCCAAATCTGAGGAAGGACTTTATTGCCATAGAGGGAGTGCAGAGAAGGTTCACCAGATTGATTCCTGGAATGTCAGGACTGTCTTATGAAGAAAGACTGGATAGACTTGATTTATACTCTCTAAAATTTAGGAGATTGAGAGAGGATCTTATAGAAACTTACAAATTTCTTAAGGGGTTGGACAGGCTAGATGTAGGAAGATTGTTCCCGATATTGGGGAGGTCCAGGACAAGGGGTCACAGCTTAAGGATAAGGGGGAAATCCTTTAGGACCGAGATGAGAAGGACTTTTTTCACACAGAGGGTGGTGGGTCTCTGGGACTCTCTGCCACAGAGGGTAGTTGAGGCCAGTTCATTGGCTATATTTAAGAGGGAGTTAGATTTGGCCCTTGTGGCTAAGGGGATCTGAGGGTATGGAGAGAAGGCAGGTACGGGATACTGAGTTGGATGATCAGCCATATCATATTGAATGGCAGTGCAGACTCGAAGGGCCAAATGGCCTACTCCTGCACCTAATTTCTATGTTTCTATGTAATAGATAATGCCGGATCCAGTATGGATTTTCCTGGATGAATAACAAACCCTAGATATTCTAGGAGCGCCTTGGTTGCTGAAACAGCTAACTCTGTTGCACCTGATCTCTTCCCTCCAATAAGCATGTCCTTTATAAAATGCCCCAACAAAATACCCTTTAGATCTGAGTGGGGCACCATTGAGTTTAGAATCTTTGTAAATAGCCTAGGACTGATCAACCTCTTAGATAGAGCCTAAAATTTCCAAAACTGGCCTCGCCAAATAAACTGAAGATATATCCTGTGACTCTCAAGTGTTGATATGGAAAAGTATGCATCTTCGAGATCGATTGAGGCCGTAAAGCAATCCTATCTACTCAGCTATTTTGCTGAATGAAAATTATCCATGTTAAAATGGTTTTTTGAAGCACATATTCAGACTAGCCAAATCCTAGAGTGATTTGGCATCCTCCAATTTTCTTCAACCTTGAGAAGATATTAGAAATATACCCCTCTTGTTCATGTGCAGACTGCTCATCCTTTTGTGAAATTTCCCAGTTTCAACTTGGATAGCTATAGTTTTCTCTTTAGACCGTATGTACGGAATTCTAGGCTTCTCTTGCCGCGGAGAAAATTGATCAGCCAGAAATTGAATCTGTACCCGTTTATGATTTGTAAAATGGAAAGATCAGAGGTTATCTGTCCCACCTGTTGTTGAACAGTCTCAACCTATCTCCGACTTGAATATCGTTAGCACATCTCATGCAACTGATGGAATAATATCCGCATACCTCAACGGCCTCCATCTCATTGTTGCTTTGCTGTCTATTACGAGACAGACGGTGGCTGTGGATGTGATCAAGGCAGTTTCTAAGAAAGCACTTGCTATAAAAACTACGAAGGCTGCCAACAAAATAATAGACAAAAGGTGATTATCACCCCCCACCACCAATATCCAGCAACCCCTGAGACTGACACCACCAAAAATGGCCTTAGGCAGATGATCAATAGAGTCAACTGACCCAAGACATTGCTCTGTTCCCTTGGCTCAGACATCGTGGCCAGCTGGGGAATGATACTGAATATCTGGAATGTGCTGCCTCCATGGTAAGCGGTGAAAACCTGGGAATAAAATGCCCTCAGTCTTGGGCTTAATTGTGTAGGCCTGGTGCTCCAACCAGCCCCAGTGTAGTGGTATCTGCCACTAGTTTGGTAGGGATACGTGCAGGTAAACAGAAGTCTTACACACAAATGGTGCCTTTACCACACCCACTGCATCCTTGAATTCCTCTTGCAAGTCTTTTCCTTGCTCGCCCAAGTCTTCTTGAAAGTGATACTTGCAGTGTGCACATACCAGCCTTGCACAGAAATAGCATATATTGGGTTGATCTCAGGCCTATACCATCCTAGCACAGTTGAGTTTAAACTGTGTATTACACACAAGTGCTAAGGCATCTACTGCAATTCAGGCAGCAGAGTTCCCTCCACTGACCTTGCAAACACCGTAATTCTTCTTTGAGAATTCTCTGAACTTGTTTGATTTTAAAGCCTTTTGACTTTGTTTTACCCTTCAGATATACCCAAAAGGTAGCATTAACATACGGACCTCCAGTGTCTGGCAGAAATCAGGACTAGCATACAATCCAGCTGTGTCCTGCATGATCTTCTCAATCAACTGATGAGAAGACAATTAACCAATCCTATTGCCATTTCTTCCTCTATCGGTTCTCCTATCCCCGAAGGGATGACAAAGTTAGTCACAAGTGCCAGCAGAACCTTATAAGACTTGAGTTGACACATATCATCCACTTGATGTGGGAATTCGAGTTCACTGTCACCAGGCCTGCGGAACTGCAATTGCGGAGCTGGCCGACTTCGGAACGGAAAGTGTTCTGGTGGCGCATGGCTGCGACCTGACTCTGGAGCTTCGGAGGGTCTGGCCGCAGGCCCGGTGGACAGGAACATCAAGAGCTCGCAGGTCCCTGGTGGGAGACCGCTTTTCGGAGCTCCGAAAAGCGGTGTCCCACAAGGGACCTGCGAGCTCTTGATGTTTCTGTCCACCGGGCCTGCGGCCGGAGCCTCTGAAGCTCCTCGATGGCAGTTTCGCAGGCCCATGACTGGAGCCCTCAGAGTGGTCCTGGCCGGAGGCCGCCGCCGGCTCCATGACAGGCCCAACGACACCGCAGACTCAACAGGGAAAAAGTCGGATCCCCGAAAGGGGAAGAGACTAATGGTATCCCGCACCCCCCACATATACACAGCTAAAGAAAAATAATAAAAACTAAACTCAAGACATACACTTAACAAGACTAAAATTTTTAAAAAGACAGACGGACTGTAGTTGAGGCGTTTCCGATAGGCGCCATCACACCACACTAATAATAAGCAAAAGCTCCGTAAGGGAGCAGTTTAGCGACCCAAGTTCATGGTAGGCCAACTCCAAAATGACAAAATGTCCAAAAGGACAATATTGAGCAGGAAGGTACTGCCTCAACATCTGGTGAGACAGACTGCTCCTTCGGAGCCTTGGTGGAGTTTACTGTGCAGGTCGTGCCTGCCAGTTACTCCGAGCCTGGTGTGACAGGCTGCTCCTTCGGGGCCTTGGCGGAGCTTACTGTGCAGGTCACGCCTGACAGTTTGCTCTGAGGCCGGTCGTCTGCTCCCTTCCGGAGCCTCAACTGCGCTAGCTGTACAGGCCACGCCTGTCAGCCTCTCCGAACCTGCTGCATCTATTTTCAGATCCAGCGGGCCATTCCTGAAAGAAAAACGCCTTACCTGCCTGAGCATTTTCGAATGGCTCGAGACTTCGATATAAAATTGATTATTGTTTAACTTTGACGACAGAGCAAAGGTTGGCCTTCCATTTGATATTGAGCGCATAATGTGTGCTGCCGAACAAACAAATAATTAACGAAGAAAGGTCCTGACCCAAAAGGACACCTATATGTTTTTTCCAGAAATGTTGCTTGATCAGCTGAGTTACTCAAGCACTGTGTGTCTATTTTTATAAACCAGCATCTGCAGTTCCTTGCAGTTAAAGATTTACTGTTTATTTAGTTGCAGGGTAGAGGAAGTGTCCATTCATTGTGCAAATGATCCATAGCATAATTAGTGGCTGAGGGTACACAGCATCATTGTATAGTAATTACAGTATCTATGGGATCATCAATAGAAAGTGAAAGCCACTGAAGTAGCTGATACATGTCTTACATTTCAATATTCATTATATCTGACTATTACCTTCTCTGGCAGTGAGTTTCAAATCCGACTGAGTATATAATTGCTTAACCACCAGTTCAACTAAGACTACCAATGTTCAGATGTGGAGGAATTGAAAAACGATAGATATAAGGTACTGAAAGAGCAAATCATTGCATTTTTCATGATTATATCACGTTCATCAATTTTTAAAATGATCTTTTAAATGTGCTAGATTGCAGAATTGTTTACTGATCATTTGCAACTGGGTAATGTTATTAAAATTAACTTATATAATTGTATACATAAGTTTTCTTTGGGCAAATAACATGAATCCTTATTTGCATATTACTTTACTGTGTGTGTTTCTATTCTGCTGGGCTCTTAACATTTTGCTCTATTCGTTTCTATTCTGCTAAACTCTTTACATTTACCCATTGTATAAGGAAGGCAAAATCTGAGATGTTGGGAAATACACATGTTTCAGGAACAACTCATGAGATCCTTATTTGAGTACATGGGACAGAAATGAAGAATATTCTTCATTATACGTTGGATAATGGAATAAGGTTATCCACTTTGGTAGCAAAAACAGGAAGGCAGATTGCTATCTAAATGGCGTCAAGTTGGGAAAAGGGGAAATACAATGGGATCTGGGGGTCGTTGTACATCAGTCTATGAAAGTAAGCATGCAGGTACACTAGGCTATGAAGAAAGCGAATGGCATGTTGGCCTTTATAACAAGAGGAATCGAATATAGGAGCAAAGAGGTCCTTCTGCAGTTGTACAGAGCCCTAGCGAGACCACACTTGGAGTATTGTGTGCAGTTTTGGTCCCCTAATTTGAGGAAGGACATTCGTGCTATTGAGGGAGTGCAGCATAGGTTTACAAGGTTAATTCCCGGGATGGCGGGACTGTCATATGCTGAGAGAATGGAGCAGCTGGACTTGTACACTCTGGAGTTTAGAAGGATGAGAGGGGAGAGTTTAGAAGGATGAGAGGGGATCTCATTGAAACTCTGGAGTTTAGTAGGATGAGAGGGGATCTCATTGAAACATATAAGATTGTTAAGGGCTTGGACACACTCGAGGCAGGAAACATGTTCTCGATGTTGGGGGAGTCCAGAACCAGGGGCCACAGTTTAAGAATAAGGAGAAAGCCATTTAGAATGGAGACGAGGAAACACTTTTTATCACAGAGAGTGGTGAGTCTGTGGCATTCTCTGCCTCAGAGGGCGTTAGAGGCAGGTTATCTGGATGCTTTCAAGAGAGAGCTAGATAGTAGGTATGTTGCAAAACTTACCTTTAGCGGCGCTGCAGTTCTGCCGCTCCCCATGTGCGCGACTTTGGCGCCTTTCAGAGGGGGGCGGGCTTAAAGTGCCCTTTTTCGACAGA
Organism: Raja brachyura; assembly: GCA_963514005.1. The sequence goes on along the minus strand of OY740786.1, from coordinate 32,420,790 downwards.
CTGGGATAATCGATGAATGTCGGGCGATTTCGTTGCGGAAGAAAAATTGCTCCGACATTTCATCAATGAAGGTATTTTTAAATTATTCTAAATTAATTATTAACTAGAGTAATTTAAAATCACCTTCAAAAGCCGTGAGCACCAACAACCAGAAGGAGTTTGCGTAGGGGAGAAGAAAAGGTAAATAGTTTATTTTTATATTAAAAGTTGGTTTTTCGGGAGGCTTTAATAATATTTTTATGTTGCGAAATGGGGTCCCAAAAAATCTATGAACAAACAGTATTTTTCCTCCCGACTTCACCGCTAACCGCAACGTTCCAATCCACCACATTCCACTAAAACCCACTCGCTAGTTGATTTAAATGGCCATTAATTTACAGGAATCAAACGCTAAATTCCTTCCATTTGGCCCAGAAATTCATGAAAATGAGATTTAAAAATTATGTTATATTATGGATTATTGTGTGAATGTTATTTGGACACTTAGGCAATTTAAAAAAAGTTTATCTTTTCTTAAGAAATGGATAGATGTTTAGATCTACTCATTGAATTTTGTAATTAGCTACAATTAGATAACTAACTAATTATATGCTTTAATTTCAGGTCATCCAAGTAAGATTGTTTCATATTTGTTTCAGAATGCTTCAATCTATAATAACTGAAAATTTCATTGAGTTCTCTTAATTTTTAAGAAAGTTATGGGCTTTTAACTTTTCCAGATCACAGCTTTTGAGTTAAGTCAATTGAAAGGCAATGGGGAGCAAGATGCTAATTTCCGAGTATGAAAATGGCCATAACTTTCTTAATACTGAAGATATGAAAGTAAATTGTGTCAAATTAAACTTCTTTTTATGCTTTATCTGATGGGATAAATTGCAGATTTGATTTTTTAAATCTCAAAATTTTGTAACATTGCTATAGATAGGGCTCTTAAAAATAGTGGAGTCAGGGGATATGGGGAGAAAGCAGGAACAGGGTGCTGATTGGTGATGATCAGCCATGATCACATTGAATGGTGGTGCTGGCTCAAAGGGCCAAATGGCCTACTCCTGCACCTATTGTCTATTGTCTATTGTCTATTGTTGGTGTTGGTTGGTTTGAAATAAAGCACAGCAAATGGTTGGTGATGGTTGGTTTGAAATAGCAAATGATTAAAAGTCCAAACTTAACAACTTCCTGTTTGCACTCTATATTGATTTTAGGCAAAACGCTACCACTTACGGCTGTGATTTTTGGCCATCTTACTCAGTCCCCCTCCACTTATCAGGAGCAGAGGATTCTTCCCATCAATTAAAAATCAAAGTGTTACTAGTGTTTAAAAAGTGTTGAGAATCTCTCTCCTGTCAATCACGTCATGAAGGCCAAGCCCCTTCTGGTGGGAGGGGGTAGGATTATAAAACCCAGAAGTGTGGGTGTGGCTCAGTCTCTGCAAGATGGGGGAGGGAGAGGTTATGACTCTGTCTGAGCTGTGAATCGACTGAACATACTGAATGTCTACTGAAATGTGTGTGTGGTGTTTATGCGGTGTTGTGTGCTGTTTTAAGGTGGTTTTATGGTGATTTAATCCTGCTTGAAATGGTATGAAACTGCATTTGAATGAGGTGGCCTTGCACCCTGCTTGAATGGTATGGAACTGCACTTGAATTTGGTGGCCAAGCAGCCTGCTTGAAACTGCTATGAAACTGCACTTGAATTTGGTGGCCTAGCACCCTGCTTGAAGTGGTACGAAACTGCACTTGAATTTGGTGGCCTTGTACCCTGCTTGAAGTTGTCGGAAACTGCACTTGAATTTGGTGGCCTTGCACCCTGCTTGAAATTGCATGAAACTGCACTTGAATTTGGTGGCCTTGCGCCCTGCTTGAAGTGGTAGGAAACTACACTTGAGTTTGGTAGACTTGCACCCTCCTTGAAGTGGTATGAAACTGCACTTGATTTTCATGGCCTTGCACCCTGCTTGAAGTGGTATCACACTGCACTTGAATTCGGTGGCCTTGCACCCTGCTTGAAGTGGTCGGAAACGGCACTTGAATTTTGGTGGCCTTGCACCCTGCTTGAAGTGGTATGAAACTACACTTGAGTTTGGTGGACTTGCACCCTGCTTAAAGTGGTATGAAACTGCTCTTGAATTTCATGACCTTGCGTCCTGCTTGAAGTGGTACGAATCTGACTGAATTTGGTGGTCTTGCACCCTGCTTGAAGTGCTATGAAACTGCATTTGAATTTGGTGGCCTTGCACACTGCTTGAAATGGAATTTCAAGGAATACCATGAGTCAACTGCCAGCCCACCAGCCGTAAGTGAGTTGCCAACACATCAGGCTTGAGGGACTGAGCTGCCATTCCAAGAATCCATTTGGCCCACAATGTCAATACTAGCCCTCTGGAAACCAGTCCCATTCAGCCCACAACATCCATACCAGTGCTCCAGAAAGTCCCCCCCCCCCCCCCACGTGCCACCAATATTGAAATTGGTGGCGAGGTGGAATTTTACGTTGGGGCCAGCCCCAACGGGTCCCACATAGTCTAGTAAATATATATAGTTAGGGGGTCAGATGGGCGATTCTGTGGATGCAGTCGGGAAACCCAGATGGTAGTTTGCCTCCCTGGTGCCAGGGTCTTGGATGTGTCAGAACGTGTCCAAAAGATTCTGAAAAGGGAGGGAGAGGAGCCTGATGTTGTGGTACACATAGGTACCAATGACATAGGCAGAAAAAAAGAAGAGGTCCTGAAAGGAGAATTTAGGGAGTTGGGGGGAAAGTTAAGGAGAAGGACCAAAAGGGTAACAATTTCAGGATTACTGCCTGTGCCGTGTGACAGTGAGAGTAGGAATGGAATGAGGTGAATAATAAATGCGTGGCTGAGGGACTGGTGCAGTGGGCAGAGATTCAAAGTTCTTGATCACTGGGTCCTCTTTTGGGGAAGGCATGATCTGTACAAAAAGGACGGGTTGCATTTTGATCCGAGGGGGACCAATATCCTGGCAGGGAGATTTGCAAAGGCTGCTGGGGAGACTTTAACCTAGAAAGGCTGGGGGGAGGGACTCGGGTAGAGGGGGCTAGGGGGCAGGGTGTGGGGCAAGAGGCAGAGAAGGGAAACACTCGGACCCAAAATGTGGGCGAGAAAGAGAAAAAAGATAATAAACAGAGAATAAGGGATGGTGGGTTTCTAAAATGTGTATATTTTAATGCTAGGAACATTGTAAGAAAGGTGGATGAACTTGGAGCCTGGATTGACACTTGGAAATATGATGTTGTGGCAATCAGTGAAACATGGTTGCAGGAGGGCTGTGATTGGAAACTAAATATTCCAGGATTTCGTTGCTTCAGGTGTGATCGAATTGGAGGAACCAGAGGTGGAGGTGTTGCATTGCTTGTCAGAGAAGATATTACAGCAGTGCTTTAGCAGGATAGATTAGAGGGCTCGTCGAGGGAGGCTATTTGGGTGGAATTGAGAAGTGGGAATGGTGTAGCAACACTTTTAGGGGTGTATTATAGACCGCCAAATGGGGAGCGAGAATTGGAAGAGCAAATATGTAAGGAGACAGCAGATATTAGTAGTAAGCACAAGGTAGTAATTGTGGGAGATTTCAATTTTCCAATAGACTGGGAAACACATTCTGTAAATGGGCTGGATGGTTTGGAGTTTGTAAAATGTGTGCAGGATAGTTTTTTGCAGCAATACATCGAGGTATCGACCAGAAAAGGGGCAGTGCTGGAACTCCTGTTAGGAAATGAGGCAGGTCAGGTGACGGAGGTATGCGTTGGTGAACACTTCGGGACCAGTGATCACAATACCATTAGTTTCAATATAATTATGGAGAGAGTCAGAATTGGACCTAGGGTTGAGATTTTTGATTGGAGAAAGGCTAACTTTGAGGGAATGCGTAAGAATTTAAAAGGAGTGAATTGGGACATTTTGTTTCATGGGAAGGATGTAGAAGAGAAATGGAGGACATTTAAAGGGGAATTTGTAAGAGTACAGAATCTTTATGTCCCTGTTCGATTGAAAGGAAATAGTAAAAATTGGAAAGAGCCATGGCTTTCAAGGGGAATTGGACACGTTTTGAAAAAAGTGAGATAGCTACAATACTTATTGGAGGCATGGAGTAAATGAGGTGCTAGAGTAGTGTAAAGAATGTAAAAATAATCTTAAGAAAGAAATTAGAAAGGCTAAAAGAAGATATGAGGTTGCTTTGGCAAGTTAGGTGAAAGTAAATCCAAAGATTTTCTACAGCTATATTAATAGCAAAAGGATAACGAGGGATAAAATTGGACCATTAGAGAGCCAGAATTGACAGCTATCTGCAGAGCCAAAAGAGATGGGGGAGATATTGAACAATTTATTTTCTTCGGTATTCACCAAGGAGAAGGATATTGAACTCTGTGAGGTAAGGTAAAAAAGTAGAGTAGCTATGGAAACTATGAGATTCAAAGAGGAGGAAGTACTGACACTTTTGAAAAATATAAAAGTGGATAAGTCTCCATGTCCTGACAGGATATTCCCTAGGACATTGAGGGAAGTTAGTGTAGAAATAGCAGGAGCTATGACAGACATATTTCAAATGTCATTAGAAACGGGAATCGTGCCGGAGGATTGGCGTACTGCGCATGTTGTTCCATTGTTTAAAAAGGGTTCAAAGAATAAATCTAACAATTATAGACCTGTTAGTTTGACATCAGTGGTGGGCAAATTAATGGAAATCGTACTTAGAGATAATATACATAAGCATCTGGATAAACAGGGTCTGATCAGGAACAGTCAACATGGATTTGTGCCTGGAAGGTCATGTTTGACAAACCTTGAATTTTTTGAAGAGGTTACTAGGGAAATTGATGAGGGTAAAGCAGTGGATGTTGTCTATATGGATTTCAGTAAGGCCTTTGACAAGGTTCCCCATGGAAGGTTGGTTAAGAAGGTTCAATCTTTGGGTATTAATGGCGGGGTAGCAAGATGGATTCAACAGTGGCTGAATGGGAGATGCCAGAGAGTAATGGTGGATGGCTGTTTGTCAGGTTGGAAGCCGGAGACCAGTGGGGTGCCTCAGGGATCTGTGTTGGGCCCACTGTTGTTGTCATGTACATCAATGATCTAGATGATGGGGTGGAAAATTGGATAAGTACGTATACAGATGATACTAAGATAGGTGGTTTTGTGGATAATGAAGTAGATTTTCAAAGTCTACAGAGAGATTTGGGCCATTTGGAAAAGTGGGCTGAAAGATGGCAGATGGAGTTTAATGCTGATAAGTGTGAGGTGCTACATCTTGGCAGGACAAATCAAAATAGGACGTACATGGTAAATGGTAGGGAATTGAGGAATGCTGTGGAACAGAGGGATCTAGGAATAACTGTGCATAGTTCCCTGAAGGTGGAATCACATGTAGATAGGGTGGTAAAGAAAGCTTTTAGTGTGCTGGCCTTTATAAATCAGAGCATTGAATATAGGAGTAGGGAAGTAATGTTAAAATTGTACAAAGCATTGGTAAGACCAATTCTGGAGTATGGTGTACAATTTTGGTCGCCTAATTATAGGAAGGATGTCAACAAAATAGAGAGAGTACAGAGGAGATTTTCTAGAATGTTGCCTGGGTTCCAGCAGCTAAGTTACAGAGAAAGGTTGAACAAGTTAGGTCTTTATTCATTGGAGCGCAGAAGGTTAAGGGGGGGACTTGATTGAGGTCTTTAAAATGATGAAAGGGATAGACAGAGTTGACGTGGATAAGCTTTTCCCATTGAGGTTAGCGAAGATTCAAACAAGAGGGCATGACATGAGAATTAAGGGACAGAAGTTTAGGGGTAACATGAGGGGGAACCTCTTTACTCAGAGAGTGGAGGCTGTGTGGAATGAGCTTCCGGCAGAAGTAGTGGAGGCAGGATCGATTTTAACATTTAAAAGTAAAGTGGATAGGTATATGGAAGGGAATGGAGGGGTATGGTCTGAGTGCAGGTAGATGGGACTAGGGGAAAATAAATGGTCGGCACAAACTGGAAGGGCCGAGAGGGCCTGTTTCCGTGCTGTAATTGTTATATGGTTATATCTTCAAAGAAGAACAAGGAAGTTACCCCTGATAACCTGGCAAAGATTTGTGGTTCACTCAACCCAACTGAATTAGATGACCTGTTCGATATCACATTGCTGTCAGAGGAACCTTATTGTGTATGTCAATGTGGTGTTATTTTTCCCAAATTGACAATTATTGCACCTTATTTTTTTCAAGGGCACTGTGAGGTAGATTACCAGATACAGATTTAATTCATCAAACTTCAGTATATTCTTGTGTAGATTCAGTACATATAATGTGGTGTGCTGGCCTGTCATGCAACATAACTAGACATGTGAAACGAAACCAGAAAATGCTGGAAACATTCAGATTCAGAATTGTTTATTGTCATATATACCAGGATGTAATTAAATTCCTTGTTTGTATGAAGCTTATAGAGTAAACTTTATACATAATAATGTAGATTCAATGATAAATCCAGGAGGTTGAATAATGCAAATTCTACTGCAGTCTGAAGTGGTGCAAAATAATCCTAAGCATAACAATGGAATATACTGAATGAGGTACAGTTAAAAATAAGTGTGCAGACATAATTTCTGAGAAATGGGTGTGAATGAGATACTTGATTCTGCTTGGTTCTTCTTGACTCTCTGCAAGTTTCAGGAGTCTTTGCAGCACTGGATGGAAGGGAGTGAAAAGCCAGTAATGGAACTGGCTATATTTACCATTCTCTGCAAGTTTCACCATACAGAGCGGTTACCATATCAAGTGGAATGCTTTCTATAGCACATCTGTAAAAGTGTGAGGGAATTGCTTACTGATGTCAGCAACCAACTCTTTCACCTTGCTAATGTTGAGGGCCCAGTAGGTTGCGCTCACCGCATGCAGTCGCATGCTGGTAGGGCAGGCCATTTAATGTCCTTGTAATAAATGGTTTCTCAGCCCCCACTGTGTTTGCAAGGAATAAATGGTTTCTAAACCCCCGCTGTGTTTAATCCCAAGGTCCCGCTCATTCTGTAACTTAGGCTGAGTGGACAGGTCGCGCTGATTGCGTAAGTTCAGCTAGGTGCAGAGGTCATGCTGATTACGTAACTTCCGCTAAGTGCAGAGGTCACTCTGATTGCATAATGTCTGCTAATTGCAGAGGTCATGCAGATTGTGGAGGTTCCGCTGACTGCGGAAGCCCCACAGTGGAGAGCCGCGCAGAGCCGTGTGAGTAGATTCAAGAAAGTTCCAGTCATATGTATGGTGTGTGAGTCTATGCGTGCGTGTGTGTGTGTGAGGTGGAGGGTGTGAGTCTGTGTGTGTGTGAGTCTCTGTGTGTGAGTGTGTGTGGCTGTGTGAGTGTGTATTTGTGCAAGTCTGTGTTTGTCTGTGTGTGAGTGAATGTGTGTGTCAGTGTGCGTGGGAGTGAGAGTGAGTCTGTCTGTGTGGGGTGGAGGGTGTGTGTGAGGTGGAGGGTGTATGTGTAAGTGGGTGAAGTGGAGGGTGTGTGGATTGACTTGACTTGACTTGAAATCGATTGACTTGACTTGAAATGGATTGACTTGACTTGAAATGGATTGACTTGAATTTGATTGGCTTGACCTGGATTGACGACTTGAAATGGATTAACCTGACTTCAAATGGACTGACTTGACTTGACTTGAAATGGATTAACCTGACTTCAAATGGATTAACCAGACTTCAAATGGACTGACTTGACTTGACTTGAAATGGATTGATGACTTGAAATGGATTGACTTGACTTGAAATGGATTAACCTGACTTCAAATAGACCGACTTGACTTGACTTGAAATGGATTGACTTGACTTGACTTGACTTGAAATGGATTGACTTGACTTGCAGACAAATATGCGATTGACAGAGCGACAAGGCAACTATTCTCAATTTTTGTTGAAAGATGGAGAAGATGACATTTTAAAGAATAAAGATGATGAAATTAATGTGCGACAAGACATGCTTCTATCAGCAAAAACACTGGATTGTATTGATTTCATCCATCCCACATTTGATCATCCTACAGAATTATTCTCCAACAATTGTATCTTGGATCTGCACAACGATACGATGAGAAAGATCAATTCTACATGCATCAGATGCTTCCTTGGAATCATTAAGGGATTTTAATGCTGTCTTTCTTTCAATGCTGTCACTGATGGAACTCATGCTACTCACTTCCCAAAAGAATTCCTCGATTCAGTCGAGATTTCTGGATTACCACCGCACAAATTGGAGTTGAAAAAAAGATCTCCAATCATGTTAATAAGGAGCTTGGAACCGCCAAAGCTATAAAATGGAACGAGGATGATTGTGGAAAAGCTTCACAATCATCTGATTGTTGCAAGAATCAAAATGGGAGCCTTCAAAGATGACATTGTTCTCATTTCTAGGATAGCACTCAATTTAACAGAAGGTGAAGACATTCCCCTTCAGTGGACCCAATTCCCCATTCAATCCAGTTTTGCTATGACAATCCATAAAGCACAAGGACAAACAATGTAGACGGTGTTGATCTACCTCGACAAACCGGTATTTCAGCATGGACAACTATATGTGGCTCTTAGCCGAGGAAAGATGAAGGAAAATGTCAAAGTTTTCCTGAAGGATGGAACATTGACCAAGAATGTTGTCATTAAAAGCGTGCTTCGTTGAATGATGACTTTTGAGGTAAATTCTCAGATTTTCTTTGTTAAAATTTGACCGTTCAATCTCTCTATATTAAAATTGTCTCTTTTTATCAACAGCAAAGAGACATCATGAGGCAGTGAGTAGCAGAACACAACAAGAGACACAATATGAAAGAACTGAACTTAATAAACCTCATCTTTAACATTTAAATTGTTATATTTTAAGAGTCATTCACATTTAAAACTTTAATAAATGCTTTTTCCACTCGCCATGCCTGTGTGTTCTTCATCACAATGGGAATCTAATAGGCAGGAATGGCTGCGCTGTTGGAGAGTCACTAAGAGTGCATGGAGTGGGGGGTTGAGGGGAGATGGACTGAATGCGTGGGGGGGGGGGGAGGGGAATGGAAAGGAGCAGAGTGGAGGTTGGGGGGTGAAGGGAGGAAGGGTGACTGAGTGAACTGCCACCACCACACCAGCCGTGAGTGACTGGACTGCCAGCTCAGCAGCCATGAGTATGTGAACTGTCAGCCCACCTGTCGTAAGTCACTGAACTGCCAGCCCACCAGCCATGAGTAAGTGAACTGCCAGCCCACCAGCTGTAACTGACTGAAATGCCAGCCCACCAGCCATGACTTAGTGAACTGCCAGCCCACCAGCCATGAATGACTGAACTGCGAGTCATAGAATCCATTCAGTCCACAATATCCATACTAGTCCTCTGGAAACGTGTCCCTTCAGCCCACAACACCCATACTAGCGCTCCAGAGATCCATGCAAGGAAAGACTTTCCTCCTTTGTTGCTGTGATCTGTAAAAAGAGATTAAAATGTCTAAAATTGATTCTCCACCCTCCCCCTTCTCTTTCACAAAATCTGTCACCTGTTTTGGTCAGGATTTCTGGCAGTTTCTGAGCTGCCAGCCTGCCAGGCCTGAGTTACTGAGCCTCCAGTCTGCCAGGCCTGAGTGACTGAGAGGCCAGGCCTCAGTGACTGAGCTGCCAGCCCAAGAATCCATTCGGCCCACAATGTCCATACTAGCCCTCTGGAAACCAGTCCCTTCGGCCCACAACACTCATGTTAGAGCCCAATGCAAGCCTTTGCTTAGCTCATGTGATTATGTATACATATACCTGTGAGTTGTAATCTATTTCTCCTTGTTTGATCTTTCATCATTATCATTATGATCATATCTTGCCCCAATTTCAGAATGATGATAGCCTTATAATGAAGAATATGAAAATGCAAACTTGCACAATTGTCAAGGGAGATATGAACAAAATTCATTAATTGACTTTGGACCGGCTACGATCCAAGATGTTTGTGTGATTAAAACTGTGTAGGCAGCAAGGATGAATAACTCTACTTAGTGTTTGCTCACCAACTATAAACAACAAATTCTTGTCAGACTGCAGTATCCTTGCTGTTATGAATACACATTTAATAGCGGCTGGCAACATTTGATATTATCACTTTTCACTTTTAAATAACTTCCAAACCACATCTTTCACATATTAGATCTAAAATATCAGAAGAACATAGTTACCATGTTCACTGGGGGAAGTATAAAGATTTGTATTTAATTTATTAAAATAAATTTCACATGGTAACATTACAATTAGAGAAGTGGGGAGCATTTTTCTATTTGCACTTTGGTGTTTTATACAATTCGATTCTGAATCTATTAAGATCTATTATAATTTTTTATCTTGCAAAGAATTTTATAAGGTTGCTTAAGTGCTAGAATTATCTTGAATCATTTAACAACTTTTTGTTGCTTCAGTTACCTACAGGGTGCAGGTGACACTGGTGAAGCACTGAGTCCCGTGCATCTCTAGTTGACCAAAGCTGGTGATAGCGGGGCTTCCTCCATGAAGTACTTGATATTTTTGACCTCCCACAATTTGCAAGCTATAGGGGCTGTCCCACTTGAGTGACCTAATCCGCGAGTTAAGAAGAGTGTCTTCGACCTTCAAGCTCGAGGGCACTCACCTGGAAACCCTCGAGCTGTCCGTGTTGAAACAACGAGCTCGATCGACCGATTGCGCACACACACACAAAAACACATCGCAAAGGCGGGGGCCAGGGAAAGTGGGGAGGTCAAAGTGGGCTGCCACAGTGTAAGGTAAGACCTTTAGAGAGTGTGGGGGGGGGGCGGGGGGGGGGGAGAGATGGGGGGGGGAGTGAAAGGAAGAGAAGGGGAGAGAGAAGTGGGGGAGATGGGGAGGAGAAGGGGGGAGGAGAAGAGGGGAGAAAGAGTGGAGACACTTTTAAGAAGTATAATAAAGTTTAGTGGGCATTTTGAGCGGGCAACTGCAATGAGACAATAAAAATGCCTGGTCAGCGAAGGAGATTTTTATGGCTGCCCTCGACTGCCTGTAAATAAATAGCGACCCCATTCCACTGCATTACGAGTCAAAAAGAACCATGCTGTCCAAATTTTACTTGCAGAAAATTTTTCAACATGCTGAAAATGTTTCCACGACCTAGCAGCTTCCCTCGTGCATGAAGGAGAGTTCCAGCGACCTCATAGGACCTCCCAGGACCACTTGTCGACCATGCTGTGAGTTTGAAGTTTAAATGCGCAGATTAGATCGCCCAAGTGGGACAGCCTCTTAAGGAATTTTACAATGCTGTATTAACTGAAATTAAGTAATGGTTATTTTAGATTTAATTCTAAAAAGTTATCGTTGAACCTCATGTATTCATGCATTCCCTTTGAATGTAACATTATGACAGAGGGCACTATCTGCGGGATGAATGTAAAACTTTACATTTAACTATTATATATGAGTTCTCACTGAAATCTTGTTCAACATGCACCTCCTAAATTTAATGATATGTTCATTATTATAGTGTTGTTTATGTTATTTTTGTGCATGAATTGGCAACTGTATTTCATGCATTCCAACAATTATTTCCTTCTTTTCTTCCTTTCTTTCCTCCTTTCCCTCCCTCCCATCTTTCCTACCCTCCTTACTTTCTTCCTCAATTATCTTTTTCTCTCCCCTGCACTGTATAACCCAATGAATTCGAGGAGCGGTCTTTTTGTGACAGACAATAGTTTAGTTTTAAACCTGACCTAAGATGTTGCCTGCCAGCAGAGACTTTTTGCTAACAGCCAAACAGAAGAAGATTACTTACAGCAACAAGCAACTTACCTGGATCGGAAAAACGGCATCTGAAAGCACTAACGATTTTGCGATCACCCACAGCTGCGGGAACCTCTGACTGCAAACGTTCCCTGGATCGCTGGAGATTGGCAATCAAAGAGACTGTACTTGGAAACACCTCCGGAGCCGATGAGCAGGACTTCCCGGGAGCAACGGAGCTGGAGCTGCCATCTGAGAGGGAATCCCCTATCGGAACGGAGCTGGAGCTACCGTCTGCGCAGGTTTGCAGAAAGAGCAGGTACAGTAAGTACAGTACCTGGAAACAAAGGGGAAACCTCCATTGTGACCGGAAACGTGGCCAACGGGCAGGACTGCAAGAGGACTTCAGAGGAACAACTCCAAGACTGTTTGGAGTGTGCAGATGCATGGCAGATGAAGTTTAATGTGGATAAATGTGAGGTTATCCACTTTGGTAGCAAAAGCAGGAATGCAGATTACTATCTAAATGGTGTCAAGTTGGGAAAAGGGGAAGTACAATGGGATCTGGGGGTTCTCGTTCATCAGTCTATGAAAGTAAGCATGCAGGTACAGCCGGCAGTGAAGAAAGCGAATGGCATGTTGGCCTTTATAACAAGAGAAATCGAATATAGGAGCAAAGAGGTCCCTCTGCAGTTGTACAGAGCCCTAGTGAGACCACACATGCAGTATTGTGGGCAGTTTTGGTCCCCTAATTTGAGGAAGGACATTCTTGCTATTGAGGGAGTGCAGATTAGTTTACAAGGTTAATTCCCGGGATGGCGGGACTGTCAGAGAATGGTGAGAGAATGGAGCAGCTGAGCTTGTACACTCTGGAGTTTAGAAGGATGAGAGGGGATCTCATTGAAACATATAAGGTTGTTAAGGGCTTGGACATGCTAGAGGCAGGAAACATGGTCCCGATGTTGGGGGAGTCTAGAACCAGGGGCCAAAGTTTAAGAATAAGGAGTAAGCCATTTAGAACGGAGAAGAGGAACCACTTTTTCTCACAGAGAATTGTGAGTCTGTAGAATTCTCTGCCTCAGATGGTGGTGTAGGGAGGTTCTCTGGATGCTTTCAAGAGAGAGCTAGATAGGGCTCTTAAAAATAGCGGAGTCAGGGGATACAGGGGGAAGGCAGGAACGGGGTACTGATTGGGGAATATCAGCCATGATCACATTGAATGGCGGTGCTGGCTCAAAGGGTCGAATGGCCTACTCCTGCACCTATTGTCTATTGTCTTCTACTAATTGCAAAGTTAGACTTTCCTTAAACTCACCTTAAACCTGCCGCTCGGTCTAACCAAACCCGATGCTCAGTTTAAGGTATTCTGGTAGCGAGGTTAAGTTAGACTAAAATCTATGGCGAGTCCAACTTTAGACTTTGGTTTTAGCTGAGTCTAAAGTTAGACCGCGTTTTAGTTGCCATGGTGACGATGTCTGCTTCTACTGCACATGTGCAATGCAATAGCTGAAGCACGAACAGACAACAACTTCAACATGGCTGACAAAAATAAACAGCGGAAAGGAAACTGGGACACCAGCGAGAAAGAATTTCTCCTAACGTTACTAGCCGATAAATTTACAATTATTGAGAATAAAAGGTGCTATGACACATTTATTTTGTTTTGGACAACTACATTTTCTCATGTAAAACCATGAATTCAGAAATCTTTGAAAGGTATTGCATTCAATATTTCTCAGAAATAAAATGATTTTAACATTTACATTTACCTGTACATTCACAGAATATCTGCCCTTCCGATTGACAATCATCTGAGCGATGTCTGGACTCCCCCAATCAGCTGGAACTCTGATTGGGACGTGTGCAATACTGGTAGAAAACATTTTGCGTGTCATGAACTTGCTGGGGAGTTAATGGGAAGGAGATATAGGTTCTTCTCCATTGGGCTATGTGGGATGACACCGCTTGGACTATACGTGATATTGATGACTGTGATAAACCTGCATCATCACCATGCATTAGTTGGAAGGTTCCTACATGGTCAATGAAATAATTTCTCTTTTAATAATTTTCTATCCCTTCTTCTAACTGACATTAAAAGACACAACACACTATAGAATTCAACATGAACAGCCATTTTTTCTCTCCGAAGCGAGCTTAAACCTTCCTTAAACCTGCCCCCTGCTGAGTCTTAATTTTGTGGCAAGTTAAACTCTAGTCTAAAGGGCCTGTCCCACCAGCATGCAACTCTATGCGATGAACGCGATCAAACTAGAAGCGGGGGCTGCACGGAGGTCGGGTGATCCCCTGTACAGGGCCGTTCCCACCAGTATGCGCCTGCATGCGGCAAGCTCAATCAAACCGGCAGTAGGGGCTGCGCGGAGGTCGGGTGAGTGGCGCAACGCAGCGCAAAGTGAGGCGAACTTGGAGCGAAGTCCAAGGTAAGTTCGCCAGGACAGAGAGGGGCACACAGTCACACACATACAGGGCCACGGAGCCACACACATAGAGGGTCACGGAGGCACTTACAAATAGGTTCACGGAGGCACGATGTCGGGGCGGTGTGTAAATGTCGAGGCGACTGTGAGCCGACAAGCCGTTGCCGCGCGGAATTTTTGGACATAGTCGGTTTTTCGGAGCCCCGCGCGGTGTCGGGACAAACCCGGGAGGAACTCCGCACAATTCCGCACGGCTCCGGCGATCGAAGTGGGACCGGCCCCGCGACGCCGGACGGCTCAAGCGACCATGTTAGGTCGCGCTCATCGCATAGAGTTGCATGCTGGTGGGACAGGCCCTTAAGCTTTGGTGACTAGTAAAAATACAACTTGGACTTTAATCTAGATATCAGGGATTTAAACCCGCCATCGAGTCTAAATTGCAGATTTAAACCTGCTGCTGGGTTTTAAAAAATCAGTAGAATACGGACAATAGAGTCTGACAGTGTGGAAACAGGGCCTTCGGACCAACTTGCTTACGCCGGCCAACATGTCATATATACACTAGTCCCACCTGCCTGCAGTTGACCCATATCCTGCAAAACCTCTCCCATCCATATACCTGTCTAAATGTTTCTTTAACGTTGCAATAGTACCTGCCTCAATTTCCTACAGCAGTATTGCCAGTGAGCTTTATAGTGAGTGGGATAAATCGTTTCATCATTATCTGTTCATGGTATTCTGAATCACTTGTTATTATAAATACGGCATGAATATAAAATATTTCTCCAAGTGAAGTCTATTCATTTGTAATTCAGTAATAACTGCCCAGTTTCCAGTTCTATTGCCAGATGGCTTATTCATTTATTCTTTTAACTTCGACCATCAAGCTGATGACAAGATATTTATAGTTCCAGCAGTATAGTACTCTCTTCCATTGTTATGTTTGGAAGGCAATGTCCAATAGATGTTGTCAAAGCAGCTTAGAACTGTACAGTTCCAAGGTGCTTTTTGCTGCAATGTGATAAGAATCTCATCAAAAATTTTAACTCATAGGAAACTGTATTCATGGACATAGGCATGGCAGTGTTAATACAAGGAGCTGGAATCTTGCATCGAACATAAAGTGCTGAAGTAAATCAGCGGGTCATACAGCATTTCTGGAATGATACTCTAGAGTCTGAAGGAGGGACTCGACCTGAAACGTCACCCATTCCTTCTCTCCAGAAATGCTACCTGTCCCACTGTGTTACTCCAGCATGTTATATCTATACTCCAGAGATGCTGTCTGACCCATTCAGTTACTCCAGCTCTTTATGTTCCAGACTTAGTAGTGTGTCAGTTCAGTTACTGTCTCCAGAGACATGAGTTTAAATCAGGTGACCAGCAAACCATTTGGCCTCTCAAACTTGTTTTCATGTTCAACATGATCAGGACATATTTTGGGGCTTTGTCAAGCTTGACAATACATCAATAAACTCTTTGTGAAAATTTTGTTTTGAAGGAATTATGACCCACATGTTTTTTTTGTTTTGAGAGAAATCTATGTTTCACTGCTCTAGCTGCAGACCACTCATATCCCATGATGGCAGAGCTTCTAACCCACAAGTCCTGTAGCCTGGTTCAATTCCGACCTCCGGTGCTGTTTGAATGGACTTTGCATTTTCTATCTGTGAACGTGTGGTTTCTCCGAATGCTCCAGTTTAAGCCCTCAACACAAACTCATGCCGGTTGAAAGGTTAGTTCGCTGCAGGAAATTCCCTCTAATGCAAATGGATGGTGGGGGAATGAGTGACGGTAGCTGACAACATGTGTGACAGAAAAGGTATCAGGGAAATAACAGAGGAATGGGATTGTTGGAATTGCGCTGAGATGCAGCCGAGAATTATGGTTTGAATGGCCTCCGTTCAGAAATATAATGTGAAATAATCCACCACTGGAAGGCCCCCTCTCTAGTTTAACAATGCCAAGGTAAGCTTAAGTTATAGAATGTTTCCCCTCAAGTCATAAGATCACCTGGAGCTCAATGCTCTTAAGACAGTGGAATTGATTGTAGACTTTAGGACAGCTCCCCCTCCCCTCCCCCCCCCACCATCAACAACACCACAGAATAAGCTATGAGCTCTGAACTGCAAACAACTATATTATTATTTGTTATTTGCACTATATTTGTCATTTATTGAACTTTTTGTTCCATTATATACAATGCTTACATCTTCACATATTCTGTTGTGCTGCAGCAAGTAAGAATGTCATTGTCCCATCAGAGACATATGACAATAAAACACTCTTGACATCTGTGGAGTCACTTAAATTCATTGGAACCATCATCTCCAGGGACCTTAAATGGGAGGCCACCATCGACTCCATAGTCAAAAAGGCCCAATAGAGAATGTATTTCCTGCGGCAGCTAAGAAAACACAATCTGCCACAGGTAATGATGGTCCAGTTTTATGCTGCCATCGTAGAGTCTGCCCTCATCTTCTCCATCTGGTTCTGGTTTGGCTCAGCCACCAAGCATGAGATACGGAGGTTGCAGCGCATTGTTCGATCAGCCGAGAAGGTTGTTGGCTGCAACCTTCCCCCCATCGATGAACTGAAAACTGCAAAGGCCAGGAAGTGAGTGGGTAAGATCATCTCTGACCCCTCTCACCCTGGCCACAAACGTTTTGAAGCACTTCCCTCTGGTATGTGACTCTGGACTGTCAAAGCCGCCACAGCCAGACATAAAAAAACAGCTTTTTTCCACAAGAGGTAGCTCTACTCAACAGCGAAAAGTCTGTAGCCTCCTTTTGCTCTGGTATTTTATTTCATTCTTCACATGTTTAGATTTAAATGTTTTATTCTTAATTGTCTATATCGTGATGTTACTTGCGAGCAAAGCACCAAGACAAATTCCTTGTAGGTATATATACTTGGCTAATAACATTTATTCAATTCAATTCAATAAGTGATTGGAGTAGAATTAGGCCATTCGGCCCATCAACGCCATTCAAACATGGGTGATCGATCTGATTATCTGAATGGTGTCAGGTTAGAAAAAAGGGGAGGTGCAATGAGACCTGGGTGTCCTTGTACATCAGTCACTGAAAGTAAGCATGCAGGTACAGCAGACAGTGAAGAAAGCAAATGGCATGTTGGCCTTCATAGTGAGAGGATTTGAGTATAGGAGCAAGAAAGTCCTACTGCAGTTGTACAGGGCCATGGTGAGACCGCACCTGGAGTATTATGTGCAGGTTTTGTTTATTAATTTGAGGAAGGACATTCTAGAGGCAATGCAGCGTAGGTTCACCAGGCTAATTCCTGTGATGGTGGGACTGACGTATGATGAAAGAATGGATCGACTGGGCTTATATTCACTGGAATTTAGAAGGATGAGCAGGGATCTTATAGAAACATGTGAAATTCTTAAGGGATTGGACAGGCTAGATGCAGGAAAAATGCTTCAGATGTTGGGGGAGTCCAGAACCAGGAGTCACAGTTTAAGAATAAGAGGTAGGCCATTTAGGATTTGATGAGAAAACACTTTTTCACCAAGAGAGTTGTAAATCTGTGGAATTCTCTGCCACAGAAGGCAGTGGAGGCCACTTCACTGGATGTTTTCAAGAGAGTTAGATATATTGGCCTTAGGCTTAACAGAATCAAGGGTTATGGGGAGAAAGCAGGAACGGTGTACTAATTTTAGACGATTGGCCATGACCATATCGAATGGCGCTACTGGTTCGAAGAGCCAAATTGCCTACTCCTGCACCTATTTACATTTCTACGTTTCTATCTCTCCCTCCTTACCCCATGCTCCTGCTTTCTCCCCATAATCTCCTGGCCATAATGCATCTTTGCCTCAATAGGTGTATATTGGAGATAAGTATTGCAGACCAGCTTTAAGAAGTGGATAATTCATGATACTGGCCTGCTGCTGATGCAGTAAACCAAGCAACAGCATGGTTATTGTAATATTATAATGTTGTGCTGGTAGCAATTGCATTCTATATATTTTGTGTTAGTTAGCTGTTATTCCCATTAATTTTTTCAGGCTTCATATTTACAATTGTTTCTCCATGAAGCTGCTAATTATTTATAATTAATTTAAAATAAATTGAATAAGCATTGGTTTGTGCACCCTCTAATCCAGAATTATAGTGGTTGTTCTAACTCTGGGAAAACACAATATGTTCTTAAGCAAACAGAATATAAATTTATTTCCACATTACTCATCTAACTGTGGGGTATTGATCCATTCCTTGTTTTTGTGCTTGACACTGATGTATTGTAAATTTGCCTTTTTTGTTACATTGTTCAGGGCACTAACACTGTCTTGTTAAGAAACCCAGCCATGGACTGCTGATTAGTGCCCAGTTAAGAGCTCAGAGACTTGAAGCCTTGACCAACAAAACAGAGAGGGGCAAAGAGGAGAAACTGCAGATGCTGGAATCTGAAACAACAATCCGCTGGAGAAACTCTGTGAGTTAAGAAAAATGTGTTTATATAGCAACTATTCTCAAGATGTTCCAAGATAACTGCATTTAATTGTTTCTTTATATAAAATATCATGATTTTCCCGATACAGAAAACTTGTTCACCAATTTATACCAAGTGAAGTACATAAAAAAGCAATGTAAAATATTTTATTTGTTTCAATTACTTCCTCTTTAATGTCATATGCACCAGATACGCACCAGATCAACAAAATTCTTATTTGCTGTTATACAGGAACATTAAAACAACAACTCAACAAATAAACATTCAATGAATTATCAGTTATTCTAAGTAAACCAGATAATGACAGTACAAAAAAGCCACAGTACGTACAGAAACCATGCAGTGCAAAGTCTGTGTTGAGTTGGTATTGTAGTTGGGATGGTTCTTGATGGTTCAAGAACCAGACGGTTGATAGGAAAAATGTGCAAAGATAGGGAGCTGGGCAGCACAGAGGCACAGTGGCAGTTGCTGCCTTACAGCTCCAGAGTCCCGGGTTCAATCCTGACTACGCGTGCTCTCTGTACGGAGTTTGTAAGTTCTCTCCATGACCTGCATGGGTTTTCTCCAAGTGCTCCGGTATCCTCACACATTCCAAAGACGTACAGGTTTGTAGGTTAATTGACTTGGTAAAATTATAAATTGTCCCTAGTATGTGTAGGGGAGCTTTAGTAGCATGGACTTGGTTGGCCTGTTTCCATGCTCTATCTCTAAACAAAACTAAACTAAACTAAGGTCACCTTGAACCTGGAGGTAACACTTCTCAGGCTACTTCACCTTGATCCGGATGATGGCAGCAATAAGAGAGTATGGCCAGGATTGCATGGGTCTTAGATGATATTAGGTGCCTTCTTGAGTCAATTGTATCTTGTAGATCCCTCTGAAAGGGTGGGGAGGGTGTGGCAGGGTGGTGGGGGGTGGGGGAGTGAAGGGGTTGGTCAATGCATGTGATGGACTGGACAATGTCCATCACTTTCTGCAGCCTTGTTTGTTCTTGAGCATTCAAATTACTGAACCAGGACGTGATGCTCAAGTCAGCATACTCTCCTCTATACACCTGACCTGTCGAAGCTCGATAGAATATTCAACAACAGGCCAAAGCTCTTTAAGTTTCTGAGGAAGTAGAAGCATTGGTGAGCTTTCCTTTTGATTGCAACAATGTGCTGGGCTCAGGATAAATCATTAGAAATATGCACACCCAGGAACATGAAGCTCCGCTGCCGTTCCATCAATGAAGATGCAAATGAATTATAAATGTCATTCAGAAATCATTCTGATTGCCCAGATTGGGTGTACTATGGTGAGAGCAATATTTCACTCATGGATTTGTAATTGAGTTAGGAAAGAGTTGAAAAGGAGCTAGCCCTCCTGGGGAAACTGTGTTGCTGAAACCACATATCAGAAATGTCAGCAGGCTCTGAGGATAGTTTCCACACTATTCAAACTAATTACATTTGGAATAGCATCCCTGTGGTGCCTTTCCACTGTCAGCTACAACAACCATAAATTAACTGAATTGGAATAGCCTCAGCTAGATTCCAATTGTTGCAAGTCTGCCTACAACACACGGATTTGTTTTATCCAAGTTATTTTTATGAATGATAGGTCACTTTTTGAGGGCTTGATTTATACAGAGCTGGGAAAGGTAGGGTTATAAAAAAAGTTGTGACATTGTTGTTTTACTATCCAGTCAAACATTTGGAATTGAAAAGGAGGATATGTTGCTGGCACATTCTTCAAACTGACTTCAAAGGAGACTATTTTAAAAACTTGAGCACAATGGGCATAGAACATATTCATGGACCCACAAACATTTCAAGAGTTAAGATGTTTTAATATCATAAGTATTAAAAATGGAAACTGAAATTCTTACTTGCAGCAGCACAACAGCTCTATAAGCACATAGATAACATAATAAACAATATTAGTTCAATAAATTAAAAATAATAATAATATTGGAGGAAATAAAACGTGAAGTCCCCAGTGCAACCAAGACAGTTTATAGTTTAGTTGGTGTTTGTAGTATTCGAGAGCCTGACAGTTGTTGGGAAGACACAGTTTCTGACCCTAGAGATCAGTTTTCAGACTCCTAAACCTTCTTCAAAATGGCAGAAGTAAAAAAAATAGTGGAGCCATGGGGATGTGGCATCCTGAAGATTCTGGCTGCTTTTTTGATGCAGTTGCTCCACTAGATCCCTTCGATGTTGGGGAGGTCAGTATGCATAATGGACTGGGCAGTGTCCACCTCTTGTGTAATTTCCTTAATTCCTGGGTATTTGAGTTGCCAAACCAGCCAATGATGCAACCAGTCAACATGCTCCCTACTGTACAAGAGAGTATTTGTTGACAGACCAAATCTCAACTTTTTAGTGAAGTAGAGGCATTGATGAATTTTTTTAAATGAATGCATCAATGTGCTGGGTCCAGGACAGATCTTCAGAGATATGCATGCCCAGGAACATGGAGTTGTTATTTCTCTCCACTATCGTCTGGTCAATGAAAACAGGTTTGTGGGCCCTTGAACTCACTCTTCTCAAGTCAGAACCATGGTCATACTGACTATGAGAACAAAGGTGTTGTTCTAGGTCCATTCAATCAGATGATAGATCTCCCCCCTATACTCCGACTCATCATCACCCAAAATTTGTTGAACAATGGTGGTGTCATCAGCAAATTTAAAGATGGAACTATTTCCAGCTACACAAGCATGGCAAAAGAGTGCATAGGGCAGGGGGCTGAGCACACAGTATTAAAGTGCCTCTTTGTGGATGGTTATCAAGAAGGGAGTGTTGTTCCCAACTAACATGAATTCGTACAATTTCCAGGAAAGATGTGTGATCACTATATATGTAGTGTTCAGCAGCAAACTAACCCAAGGTAGCAAAATATTGGTCAAGCAATGACTAAGCTTTATACATTAATAATCCTATAATTAGGCGACCAAAATTGGTCTTACCAATGCCTTGTACAATTTTAACATTACTTCCATACTCCTATATTCAATGCTCTGATTTATAAAGGCCAGCACACCAAAAGCTTTCTTTACCACCCTATCTACATGCGATTCCACCTTCAGGGAACTATGCACAGTTATTCCTCGATCCTCTGTTCCACAGCATTCCTCAATTCCCTACCATTTACCATGTACGTCCTATTTTGATTTGTCCTGCCAAGATGTAGCACCTCACACTTATCAGCATTAAACTCCATCTGCCATCTTTCAGCCCACTCTTCCAAATGGCCCAAATCTCTCTGTAGACTTTGAAAATCTACTTCATTATCCACAGCACCCCCTATCTTAGTATCATCTGCATACTTACTTATCCAATTTTCCACCCCATCATCTAGATCATTGATGTACATGACAAACAACAGTGGACCCAATACAGATCCCGGAGGCACCCCACTGGTCACTGGCTTCCAACCTGACAAACAGCCATCCACCATTACTCTCTGGCATCTCCCATTCAGCCACTGTTGAATCCATCTTGCTACTCCGCCATTAACACCCAAAGATTGAACCTTCTTAACCAACCTTCCATGGGGAACCTTGTCAAAGGCCTTACTGAAATCCATATAGACAATATCCACTGCTTTACCCTCATCAATTTCCCTAGCAACCTCTTCAAAAAATTCAAGAAGGTTTGTCAAACATGACCTTCCAGGCACAAATCCATGTTGACTGTTCTTGATCAGACCCTGTTTATCCAGATGCTTATATATATTATCTCTAAGTATCCTTTCCATTAATTTGCCCACCACTGACGTCAAACTAACAGGTCTATAATTGCTAGGTTTATTCTTTGAACCTCATGTGAGTAAACTCATATTACAATGTAAATATCCTTATATTTAATTAACTATACTTATATTTCAAAGTCTCATGAGGGGACTACGTGAAGAACCTGCCAGCGAGCATGTGCGTCAATACGTCGTCACATGGCGCGAGAATCGGATGCATTCGAAAATGCTCCGTCAGGCAAGATTTTTTTTTTCAGGAACGGTGCAGTGAGCTCGGAGAGGCTGACAGGCACGACCTGTACAGCTACCACTGTTAAAGCCCCGGAAGGCAGCAAGTGGCCCAGCCGGTCTCGGAGTACTGGCAGGCTTGCCCTGCACAGTAATCTCCACCAAGGCTCTGAAATGGAACAGCCTGTCTCATGGAGCAGCTTGTCGCACCGGGCTCGGCGACACTGGCAGGCGCTACCTGCACAGCAACCTCCATTTGAAGCTCCAAAGGGTGCAGTTTGGCAAGCGTGGGGCCGAAGAGGTGAACAGGCGCGGCCTGCAAAAGGAACTGCGCTGAAGCTCCGATAAGGAGCAGCAGGATTGAGGTTATCAAGCTGCCCACAAAAGTGAGATAGGTTCATTGCATTGATAGAGGCAGTTAAATTCAGATATTTGAGGCAGGGAATTTGAAGACTCCCGCAAAATTCTTTCAGCTCACGGCTAAAAGGAGCTGCCAGCATGCTGGAACATAATTTCCCATCCTCTCGGGGATAGGTAAACCAGTAAAGGCCAAACTGGTATGTAGCATTATTGCCTGACTTGCAGCTTTGTGATGTAAATAGTAAATAAATAAACCTGATTGAGAGGCTGGTCGAAGGGAATGTGTTCCGCACACTGGCAACCGAGACAGGTAGTTCCAGTCAGATGACTGCGGTAGCAATACCTGGTTCAGGGTTGCATTATGATATCTCCCATTCAGAGGAGAGGTGTTTTGAGGATTATTCATGGAGACTCTGACTATGGGGTAGTTGACAGTGAACTCGAATTCCCACAACAAGTGGATGATATGCTTCAACTCAAGTCTAATATGGATCTGCTGATACTTGTGACTAAATTTACCATCCCCTCGGGGATAGCAGAACAGTTAGAGGAAGAACTGGCAAGTATCATTGGTTACTTGACTTCTCATCAGTTGACTGAGGAGAACATGCAGGACACTGCTGGAAAGTATGCTAGATTTCTGCCAGACATTGGAGGTTCTGTAGATTAATGCCACCAGCGAGTTCAGAGATTTCTCAAAGAGGGTTACAATCTTTGCAAGGTCGGTGGAGGGAACTCAGCTGTCTGAATTGCAGTAGACGCCTTAGCACTTCTGTGTAATGCACAATTTGAGCACAATTGGGTTAGGATGGTATAGGCCTGAGATCAACCCAATATATTCTAATTTTGTGCAAGGCTAGTAATGTGCAGTTTGCAAGTATCTCTTTGGAGAAGACTTGGGCAAGCAAGTAAAAGACTTGCAAGAGGAATTCAAGGCTGCGGCGGGTGTGGTAAAGACAGTCTGTGTGGGTAAGACTCCCGTTTACCTGCATGCATATTATCCCTACCAAGCAGATACTGCTACACTGAGGATGGTTGGAGCACCAGGCCTACACAATTAAAACCAAGACAGAGGGCTTTTTATTCACAGGTTGTCAGCGCTCATCATGAGGCAGCGCACTCTACATACTCAATATCGTTTCCCAGCAGGCCACAATGCCAAAGCCAAGGGGACAGAGCAAAGTCAGTTGACTCTATTGATTAACCGCCTAAGGCCATTTTTGTTGGTGTCAGTCTCAGGGGTTGCTGGATTTTGGTGGGTGGTGGCAATAATCACCTCTTGTCCATTATTTTTTGGCAGCCTTGGTGGTTGTTATAGCAAGTGCTTTCTTAGAAACTGCTTTGATCACATCTACAGCTAACATCCGTCTTGTCATGGACAGCAAAACGACAAATAGGTGGAGGCCGTTAAAGTATGCAAATACTATTCCATCAGTCGCCTGAGATGTGCTGACGACATTCAAGTCGGAGATAGGTTGAGACTGTTCAAATACAGGTTGGGACAGATAACCACGGAACCTTCCATTTTACAAGTCATAAACGGTTATAAGATTCAGTTACTGGCTGATCAATTTCTCATAAAATAAAGATCAAACTTCAAATGGTAAGTTCTCATTTAATCTTTTTATGAAATCAGCCATGATCACATTGAATGGCATGGTGCTGGCTCAAAGGGCCAAATGGCCTACTCCTGCACATATTGTCTAGACATTTATCTTTTTAAATATGCTCTTAAGAGAAGTGATCATAACACGCAGCTTATTTTGAAGATGAAATCATCTCTTGACCCAACATCCTGATCACTGACCCCCTGACTGCCCTCTCTCCCGATTTTTGCCTCTAGCACAATCTCTGAAGCCAAATATCATGGAGCAGACAGATTCCTATTGAACATAACCTGCTTTTGGATCTGGAAGCGCTCTTGTCATTATCTTGTCATTATATTATCTGAATGGTGGCAGATTAGGTAAGGGGGAGATGCAACGAGACCTGGGTGTCATGGTACACCAGTCATTGAAAGTAGGCATGCAGGTGCAGCAGGCAGTGAAGAAAGCAAATGGTATGTTAGCATTCATAGCGAAAGGATTTGAGTATAGGAGCAGGGAGGTTCTACTGCAGTTGTACAGGGTTTTGGTGAGGCCACACCTGGAGTACTGCGTACAGTTTTGGTCTCCAAATCTGAGGAAAGACATCCTTGCCATAGAGGGGGTACAGAGAAGATTCACCAGACTGATTCCTGGGATGTCAGGACTTTCATATGAGGAAAGATTGGATAGACTCGGTTTGTACTCGATGGAATTTAGAAGATTGAGGGGGGATCTTATAGAAACCTACAAAATTCTTAAGGGGTTGGACAAGCTAGATGCTGGAAGATTGTTCCCGATGTTGGGGGAGTCCAGAACAAGGGGTCACAGTCTAAGGATAAGGGGGAATTCCTTTAGGACCGAAATGAGGAAAACATTCTTTACACAGAGAGTGGTGAGTCTCTGGAATTCTCTGCCACAGAAGGTAGTTGAGGCCAGTTCATTGGCTATATTTAAGAGGGCGTTAGATGTGGCACTTGTGGCTAAAGGGATCAGGGGGTATGGAGAGAAGGCAGGTACGGGATACTGAGTTGGATGATCAGCCATGATCACATTGAATGGCGGTGCAGGCTCGAAGGGCCGAATGGCCTACTCCTGCACCTATTTTCTATGTTTCTATGTTTCTATGTTTCCTTGTTCAATTCCATATTTTAGTATATAAGGCATGAAATCGGAGATAGGGTCACAAAAAATGGAACTAGCAAACACTGTAATTCCCAATAGAAATCCATTTCTAATTCTATGGAGAAAATAAAAGCAAATATGGATGAAATATATAAATGGCATGCAATGCATTATTGCTCGGTTTGTGTCCTCATTTACGTCTGATTTCAGAAAGGTATGAGGAGTGGCACACGGCGGCACAGTGGCAATAGTGGTAGAGCTAATGTCATACAGTGCCATATTTGACATAGTCCAGGTTTGATCTGGACTATCAGTGCTGTTTGTACGGAGTTTGTATGTTCTCCCTGTGACTGTGTGGATTTTCTCTGGGAGCTTCAGTTTCCTCCCACACTCCAAAGAAGTATAGGTTTGTAGGTTAATTGGCTATGATGAAAATTGTAAATTGTCCCTAGATTGTAAGAGAGTGTTAATACATGGGGTTATCACTGGTCAGCACAGACTCAGTGGACTGAAGAACCTGTTCCCACACTAACTCTAAAGTCTAAAAGTCTAAGTCGTCCACATTGTAACATTGGAAATTGATCTGTCTGTCTGTCTTTCTAAATATCTGTTTATTTATATCTGTCTGTATTTCTGTCTGTCTCTACATCTCTGTCTGTCTCTTACTGACTCTGTTTGTCTATGTCTATCTACTCATCCCTCGCACATGATCTTGCACTTTGACCTGAACTGGCTGAATCATTGTTGGGGAGGATCAGTCTGAAGAAGGGTCTCGACTTAAAACGTCACCCATTCCTTCTCTTCAGAGATACTACCTGACCCGCTGAGTTACTCCAGCATTCTATGTCTGTCTTTGAATCAGTGTTGGATATTGATAATTGGAAGGTATCAAATGGACAAAAAAGAAAATCCAATGGTCTTTTGCAAAGTGGAGATTGAGGTGAACAACTAAAGTAGAAGGTTGTTGTGAATGAGGGCATGGCCTTTTTAATGAAATTTGACTCCCGTAGCCGGCGGCAGGGCCTCCGCGTCAAAAGGATCTGCTCCTGCATTGGAGGGGATGTCAGCTTCCCCCATACTGGACAATCGAACCTCACGTCGGGGCTGGACAAACCTTCCACGATGTTGGAGCTCCTGACATCCACAGCCTCTTCCGAGATTGCAAGCTCCTGATGTAAAGACCGCAGGCCGTGGTTGGAGTGATTCCAGGCAAGGGATCGACTCCAATATAAGTCCACGCCCCGCGGTGGAGCCCAAGGTCAGTCCTCCATCGATGGTAGGCCGCAGAACGACCAGAGAATGTGATCCAAAAATTAATCTCTTCTCCGGCAAGATAGGAAACTGAAAAAAGTTTCCCCTGACCCCTCTCCCCACATAAAACAAACCAGAGGACATTTACACAAACTTAACACAGACTAAAAATTTAAAAAAGACAAAAAAGCAAACAGACTGTTGGCGGAGCTGCCAATCGTATGGCGCCCCTGGTGGTCTTTTTGAATATGTTTTTATTATTATGCCATTGATTCATCAATTAACAAAGCTGTTTTATCTGAGAATAACTGACACACATTATCTATGCATGAATACAATTATACCAAAGTTTCCAAAATTTATTTTTCCCATTCTTTTCACATTTTCTATAAAGTATATCAAACTCCACATAGATAGTACTGGAGGTTATTATCAAACCCAGGTCACTGGAACTACAAGGCAGCTAAATTTACACAATATCACTTTACCTGAAATGTTTTCCAGAAACTCAGCCTTTTTATAAATTGAAGAATGACCAGAACCTTTGACAGACCAAAAATGGGGTGACTGAACACAAGCTGCTATCCCGTGCATTGTGAGTGTAATATTCCCAGTCTCCAGGACTACAAACACTAATTTGTAGAACAGTGCACCCAGTAACTCCATAAAAAAAATTAGACAGGAGCTTAAAAATAATAGAATATTCATTGCCAAATCTGATTCTGTCCAAAATTTGACACTGGGGTGCGGTCTATGACTCATAGAAACATATCAATTTACTTCATAAACCATCAATTTAAAGAGCAGAAGAAACCAACTACAGAAACCTGTTCTTTTAAAAGCAGCTAATATTCCCAGAAATTAGTGAGTGAGGATAATTATGGGAGGTCAGAAAAATATGGCAATTAGACTATTCTTTACATTGATTCCAATGCCACTAAGTACCAAGAAATACAAGAGCATTATAATTGGCCATTTCTGGAAAAATTCTCCGGTACCCACAGACAATATGTGGATTTCATCTATGTTCGAAACACTACACTTGGAAGAAATGAGACTCCGACTAGCAGGAAAATAAGACCGTTTCTATAAGATGTGGTCTGCATTTATAAATCTATTACAAGGATAAGGTGCAAGAATACCTCAAAAAAGTACTGGTGTCGGGTCTTCGCAAGGGGGGAAGAAAAATTGTCGAGTTGGTAGATTCCTTTTGCTAGATGTTTATAATAAAGTAACTGGCTTTTCTTTTTTCTTTCTCTATTTTTCCCTCTTTCTTTTTCTTTCCTCTCCAGCGTCAATCTTTTAATTCCCGTTTCTATCTCTTAAAGGGTTTCCTTTAGGAATAACTGTGCATAGTTCCCTGAAGGTGGAATCGCATGTAGATAGGGTGGTAAAGAAAGCTTTTGGTGTGCTGGCCTTTATAAATCAGAGCATTGAATATAGGAGTAGGGAAGTAATGTTAAAATTGTACAAGGCATTGATAAGACCAATTCTGGAGTATGGTGTACAATTTTGGTCGCCTCATTATAGGAAGGATGTCAACAAAATAGAGAGAGTACAGAGGAGATTTACTAGAATGTTGCCTGGGTTCCAGCAACTAAGTTACAGAGAAAGGTTGAACAAGTTAGGTTTTTATTCTTTGGAGCGCAGAAGGTTAAGGGGGGACTTGAGTGAGGTCTTTAAAATGATGAAAGGGATAGACAGAGTTGACGTGGATAAGCTTTTCCCATTGAGGGTAGGAAAGATTCAAACAAGAGGGCATGACATGAGAATTAAGGGACAGAAGTTTAGGGGTAACATGAGGGGGAACTTCTTTACTCAGAGAGTGGTGGCTGTGTGGAATGATCTTCCTGCAGAAGTGGTGGAGGCAGGATCGATTTTAACATTTAAAAGTAAAGTGGATAGGTATATGGACGGGAAGGGAATGGAGGGGTACGGTCTGAGTGCAGGTAGATGGGACTAGGGGAAAATAAATGGTCGGCATGGACTGGAAGGGCTGAGAAGGCCTGTTTCCGTGCTGTAATGGTTATATGGTTTTCTAAAGCCTTAAAATAAAAATTAAAATTAAGGGGTACAATGACTGTAATACAATACAACGGATGTACACTGATGTACCTTACAGTACCGCTAATAAAGATATTAAAAAAATCATAATAATTGGTCATTTGAGGACAGTTACCCTGGAGGTTGGACATGTGGTCGTAGGGCAGTTCAGAAAGGGAAATCATATGATGAAATCCTCAGGAACTGAACCCCCATCTAGCATATCTACATCACTGATATTCACCCAGCTGAAGACCAAAACTGCACTGGGGACTCACAAAATGTGTTGGACATAGACGGAGATCATTCAAATGTTATGTTTCAGGAATGCAGATTCACTGTTTTTAAGCCTTCTCTAGACACAGGGAGGCATGGTGGAGCAACAGTAAGAGTTGTTGCCTTACAGCGGCAGAGACCCGGGTTCGATCCTGACTTCGGGAGCTTGTTTGTACTGAGTTTGTATGTTCTCCCCGTGACTTGCGTGATTGCTGGTTTCCTCGCACACTCCAAAGATGTACAGGTTTGTGGATTAATTGGTTTGGTATAATTGTAAAATTGTCCCCAGTGTGTGTCGGATAGTATTAACATTCGAGGATCGCTAGACGGCGTGGGCTCAATGGGTCTATGGGCCTGTTTCTGTGCTGTATCTTTAATCTTAAACTGAACTAAACTAAACATATTAAATCGTGTAGTCATTGGATTGTGAATGATTCATACATTGCCTATGATTCATTATTCAACTGGGTCTTTTGAAAAGGCTGTCAAGAGTTAACCACATTGACCTGGATCTACAGTAAAATGCATTAAGGATGTTGGAAATTGTACATCAACAAGTAATTCCATCATCACTTTTGGCAGGCTTTTTTTTGTAAACTCAAGATTCTTTGAAGTTCCTATTCTGTGACTTGAAATCTTATCTCCAGTAATTTCTCAATTACAAGACCAGTGACTTACTACCACACTGTGTAGCAATGTTACAAAAAAATTGAGATTTTAAAAATCATGTCTGCAATTTATCCCATCAGATAAAGCATAAAAAGTTTACTTTGACACCCAATTCACTTTCATATCTTCAGTATTAAGAAAGTTATGGCCATTTTCATACTCGCAAATTAGCATCTTGTTCCCCATTGCCTTTCAATTGACTTAACTCAAAAGCTGTGATCTGGATCAGTTAAAAGCCCATAACTTTCTTAAAAATTAATAGAACTCAATGAAATTTTCACTTATTATAGATTGAAGCATTCTGAAATAAATATGAAACAATCTTACTTGGATTACCTGAAATTAAAGCATATAATTAGTTAGTTATCTAATTGTAGCTAATTACAAAATTCAATGAGTAGATCTAAACATCTATCCATTTCTTAAGAAAAGATAAACTTTTTTTAAATTGCCTAAGTATCCTACGGAGGGAATTTAGTGTTTAATGCCTGTAAATTAATGGCCATTTAAATCAACTAGCGAGTGGGTTTTAGTAGAATGCGGTGGATTGGATTGTTGCGGTTTGCAGTGAAGTTGGGAGGAAAAATACTGTTTGTTCATACATTTTTTTGAACCCCATTTCGCAACATGAAAATATTATTAAAGCCTCCCGAAAAACCAACTTTTAATACAAAAATAAACTATTTACCTTTTTTTCTCCCCCACGCAAAATGCTTCCGGTTGTCGGTTCTCACGGCTTTTGAAGGTGATTTTAAATGACTCTAGTTAACAAATAATTTAGAGTAATTTAAAAATACCTTCATGAATGAAATGTCGGAGCGATTTTCCTTCCGCAACGAAATCGCCCGACATTCGTCGATTTTTCCTGCCTGTGGAAAAACGGCACTTTAAACCCGCCCCCCTCTGAAAGGCGCCAAAGTCGCGCACACGGGGAGCGGCAGAACTGCAGCGCTGCTCAAGGTAAGTTTTGTAACATACCTACACTGTGTTGCTTCTCAGGCTGTTGAAAACACACAGCTGCAACCACACTCAAGAATGTTTCAACTTGCATTGAAATAAATTCAGGCCGTACGTCAAGTCTTGATAAAGATGGTATCCTCTTCGTTTTCTTTTTTGCTTTGATAGTACTTTTAAAGCAAGGACAAGGGTCCCACTTTATATTTTCTAATATGATGTTATTCACGTAATAAATACAAATCCAGATTTTACTCTTTTAAAATCATATTGCATTTTGATGTTGGTTTGTCTGATGCTTTGGTCCCATCACTAAAACATTATTTGTACAGATATTATCAATTCTCGCCTCTAGAAGCTGGTAAAATAGAAACAGTGAAATAAAAATGACATAAAAATGATTTGAAAGTAAAACAAAAGATGGTGGAAATACTCAGCAGGTAGCATCTACAGAGAGACAAACATAATAGTAAGATTAAACGAGAACTTACCAGTTTGAAGTTTGATCTTATTTCAAGCGGAGTCGAGTTGAGGGACTACGTGAAGAACCCCGTTCAGCCGTTCGTGCGTCAATCTTCAAAGCAACGGTGTGAAATCACAGATAATAATGACTGAAGTATAATGGTAAGGTAACAAAGACTAGAATTACCAGAAGAGATCTATGAGGGCTGGGAGCGGAAGGCACGTAGTCCCTCCTCGACTACTCACAAAATAAAGATCAAACTTCAAACTGGTAAGTTCTCGTTTAATCTTACTATTTTAATTCGGAGTCACGTGAGTGACTTCGTGAAGACTTCAAAGCTCTGTGATTTCATGCCATGTGAAACAAGTATACACAACCACAGCTGCTTCATTGACAAATGAAGGGAAAACATTCATAATGTATACAGTCATAACATAGATGTGAAACATGCGGATGCTGTTTAAATGAATCAATAATATTTCCATCTCACCCAGATGGAAAATATAACCAGAACATAAATAGAGTTAAATACCCCTTGTTCAGCAATGAGTCATTACAGATGTTTGGAGATTCATTCGTTGGACCATGCTGCAGCCGTAACAATGCGACCCAGCGGAACATAAATACCCTTGCTGCTAATGTTGTAGCAGCCCTGGTGGAATGAGATCTGGAAATAGAATCCATTAGTACATAACACAATTCTGTTTTTCTCATTTGGAATGGTCTGAACAATCAGTTCTCCCAATTTATTTATGACTAACAAAATTGCTAGTCCAGAACTCCAAGGCTCTTGATGACCTTAACATATTGTTGTATATAGTGTGCTTACCTCATCAAAGCTCCCCTGGTATGTCTGTGACTATTTTGAGACCTGACCCCCTTCTGGTCTGCTCATGTATTTATAACATATTATAATTTACAGACATTATCATCCTGTACTGTCACAATTATTTAGCGACTGAACCTGCGGCACTAAACCAGTGCCAGAAGGATAACTACCTAATAAACTCCAGCAAATTTAAGGATATAGCTGCAGCCTCCTGGTGAAATAGTGTTCACAAATGTCAACATCGCATATGGCATTATACTGGTTCTGGGACCTATTTTGAAGATATCCTACCCCTTGATAACCGGTGTGGACCCAACAGAGAGAGTCTTGTTTGCTACAACCAACTCAATGAGGAAGCTAATTGACCCAATTAATGGCCGTATATCTCCATAATTAACAAACAATCATTTAGCATAAACTCGAAACATTAGCAATCAATACAATTTTCCATGGAACATGAGCATAACAAACTCTTTCATCTCCTGGAAAAGAAAACTCTGCGGTTTGGTGCTATGCAAACACTTTGAACACAAAGAAGGATAGATGAACAACCCAAACCTTAGGGCAGTTTATTAAACCTGCAGAACATAATTTGAGTGTATCATGCATCATCTGAATTCCGAAGCCTTAGGCTGAACAAGCAAAATTACATTTAAAATAACCAATATGGTTATATTATTATTTGCGGCAAATCAGGAATCAATTTGCATAATCACACAATAGGAACCTTAAGCAGCCTCTTATGACTTTGTTTGAAGCCTCAATTGATAAACAAAATGGAGGGAGCCATAAAAGACCTTCTTTCTCCTTTTAGCGGAATAGTATGTTTCGCCACTGTAATGCCACATATTTTGCAACCAGTGAAATAAACATGAAACCAACATATATATTAGGTATTCCATTTAACCAGAATTTCATAATACAGTGTGATTCAACACCAATTCTGTGTTGCCATTAACCTATATTTGATGATTCTGCTTTGACAACAAGATTATGTAACCCATTCCAGAATACCTAATATATATGTGCTAGTCATGCAAATCTGCTCCACCTCCAAACTAGAGATGATATTTGCACCTTGGTATCTGCCGTAAAAAGCAACTGTGGCCCGATTTCTGAACAAGTCTTGCAAGACAATCTTGTAATGTATAACTAAGTGCACACCTTACCAAGCTGTAAGTGGTCCCTTAATTGTAGAGTAGCACAGGTACAGGTAAACTTTGGCCAGCCTTCATGCTGCCACCAACTTCAGTGAACCGCTTGCTGCCAATAAAGACTTTGGGTGCATTATCACCAAAACTAAGAAACCTTGCTCATTCCAATAGAAGATTCGGCGGCCAATTGTAATGTCCCCCTGAGGGCGGTATTCACTGCATATCTGTTTGGGATGGTAACTTCCTTGCCAGTCATAGACCTCTGACGCATGCCCTGTATCCCTTGGGCATGCTCTATGGTATCGGACTCGGCATTAGACTATACCAATCCCACATGCTCGCCTCTTACATGAGGGAGCCATTAAGCAGCCCTGTTACAAGATGCTGCTGGCGCAGCTTCAGCAATACGCCGATTTTGCCATGGCCCCAGCTTCAGAATAATACTGATGCAGCATGCTCTCATCCTACATGAGGGAGACCTTAAGCAGGCCTGCTAAAAAGCACTGCTGACACAATTTCCCATTTAGGGCCATTAACACCATTTTGCAATATAATTAAAGATTTACTTAACAATAACTGGAGCAGTAATGAATACTGTTTGTCCATCATTGTGACTTTATAAATTTCAGCTGGAGAAACAAGGTGTGTTAACAATGGCCTATAAGGCACTTAATAGTTAACCATTTAACAAGATAAGTTTTCTTACTTGCACAGCTGAATCACATCTATACAATTAACAATTAACCTAATGACTAGCAAACCTGTTACCAGAATTTATTGACTGCCATCTGTTGCCCAGGCCAGCGTCACAGCCAATTGAATACCTAAAAGTGAACCCCAACATCCTACAAGTCTATTTGATAGAGTTAATCTAACTGGATAGAGGAGCCCAATTTCTCAAATATAGTTTAAGACTTAACAGATTCTGTTATATTGCCTTATCCGAACAATGACCCCTCATCCCCCATGATGACTGTAAATGGGAATACCCTACTAAACAGCTATTCCCATAAAGCAGCCCTGAAGAAGGTACTGCTGGCACCCATGAAGCAGCCCTGAATAAAGATGCTGCTAGCGCGGCCTTTCCCATAGGCCAGTATTTGCCATAGATTTGGCGTTCTAATGAAGCAGCCCTGAGCAGCCCTGAGCAAAGGTGCTGCTGCCATAACCTCTCCAATAGGCTAGCCTGCCATAGCTTGGCATCCCCATGAGCAGTCCTGAACATAGGTACTGCTGGCACAACCTTTTCCATAGGCTGGTACTGCCATAACTTGGCATTCCCATGAAGCAGCCCTTCCCAAAGGTGCTGCTGTCACAGCCTCTGCAATAGGCTGACATTGCCATAAACTTTACTACTGATCCAACTCCTGCCTAAAGGAGTTTCTCTAAATTCATTCCCAGAGGTGAACCTACCAAATCTTTCTTAATTACTCTGACTATTTTGGCAGCTGTCCCCATATCCTGGGGAATATTGTGGTTAGGGAACCCCATAAGTGAATTTCCCCTCCCCAGGAATCAATATTTGATCTGCCATGTATATCTGGCATTTACTTTTCATTTCAGATTTTCCAGCATATTTTTACTCCAGGACAGTTCTTCAGATGGGTGACTGCATGTCATTAATTAGCTGATCCTATAGAATCATAGTCATAGAGTCAAACATCATGGGCATAGGACCTTTGACGCAATTCGTCCATTCTGGCCAAATGCACCATCTAAGCTACTCCCATTTGCATGCTTTTGGCCCACATCCCTCAAAATCCCACCACAGAAGCCGTTGAATTTAAATGAAGCAATTAGAAAAAAACAGCAGAAACCACCATGAAGATGCGCACCCTTGTATATACGTTCTCCCCGTCGTTAGGATTTAAGAGAGAGTTGGATAGAGCTCCAGGGGCTAGTGGAGTCAAGGGATATGGGGAGAAGGCAGGCACGGGTTATTGATTGTGGACAATCAGCCATGATCGCAATGAATGGCGGTGCTGGCTCGAAGGGCCGAATGGCCTCCTCTTGCACCTATTTTCTATGTTTCTAAAACATTTCCAATCCATGTACCTGTCCAAGTGTTTCTGCCTCAACAAGCTCCTCAGGCAGCTTGTTCCATATACAATCCACCCTCTGAGTGAAAAGGTTGCCCATCGGTTTTCTTAAAAATGTCATCCCTTTCATCTTCAACATATGACCTGTTGTTGTTTGATTTGCCTACCTTGTGCAAAAGACTGTGCATTCACCCCGTCTATTCCCATCTTAATATTATACAACTCTATAAGATCGCTCCTCAGCCTCTTGCACTCCAAGGAATAAACTCCTAGCCTGCCTAAATTTTCATAGCAGTCTCTCAAGTCTTGGCAACATTCTCGTAAATCTTCTCTGCACTCTTTCAAGCTTCTTTCAGGGCATCTTTCCTGGAGAAGGCTGACCAAAGCTGAATGTAATACTCCAAGTATGGCCTCACCCACACCTGGTACAACTGTAACATAACATCCCAACTTCTATAATTAAAACCTCTACAGATGAAGGTCTATGTTCTAAAAATCTCTTGACCACCCTATATACCTGTGACGCCAAGTTCAGGGAAATATATACCTATACGCTGAGATTCCTCTGCTCTACTACACTCCCCAGTAGACAATAGACAATAGGTGAGGGAGTAGGCCATTTGGCCCTTCGAGCCAAATTCAATGTGATCATGGCTGATCATCCCCAATCAGTACCCTGTTCCTGCCTTCTCCCCATATCCCCTGACTCCGCTATTTTTAAGAACCCAGTCTAGCTCCCTCTTGACAGCATCCAGAGAACCTGCCTCCATCGCCCTCTGAGGCAGAGAATTCCACAGACTCGCCACTCTCTGTGAGAAAAAGTGTTTCCTTGTCTCCGTTCTAAATGGCTTACTCCTTATTCTTAAAATGTGGCCCCTGGTTCTGGACTCCCCCAACATCGGGAACATGTTTCCTGCCTCTAGCGTGTCCAAGCCCTTAACAATCTTATATGTTTCAATGAGTTCCCCTCTCATCCTTCTAAACTCCAGAGTGTACAAGCCCAGCTGCTCCATTCTCTCAGCATATGACAGTCCCGCCATCCCGGGCATTAACCTTGTAAACCTACGCTGCACTCCCTCCATAGCAAGAATGTCCTTCCTCAAATTAGGGGACCAAAACTGCACACAATACTCCAGGTGTGGTCTCACTTGTGCTCTGTACAACTGCAGAATGACCTCTTTGTTCCTATATTCGATTCCTGTTGTTATAAAGGCCAACATGCTATTCGCTTACTTCACTGCCTGCTGTACCGGCATGCTTACTTTTATAGACTGATGTACAAGGACCCCGAGATCCCGTTGTACTTCCTCTTTTCCCAACTTGACGCCATTTAGATAATAATCTGCCTTCATGTTTTTGCAGGAAGATCTGCAGGGGACCATCTGCCCACTCCCCCAACCTGTCCGTCACCCTGCATTCTCATAGCATCCTCCTTACTGCCACCCAGCTTTGTGTCATCTGCAAATTTGCTAATGTTACTTTGAATCCCCTCATCCAAATCATTGAAGTATATTGTAAATAGCTGCGGTCCCAGCACCAAGCCTTGCGGTACCCCACTAGTCTCTGCATGCCATTTTGAAAGGGACCCGATAAACCTTACTCTTTGTTTCCTGTCCGTCAACCACTTCTCTATCCATGTCAGCACCTCCAATACCATGTGCCCTCTAATCTCCTATGTGGGACCTTATCAAATGCTTTCTGACTGATCAGTTAACAAGGGACATTTTAGTTAATGGCATTAGTGACCTAAAGCTCAGATCAGAGCTTCTGAGACGGCCAGATTTTACACTGGATGAAGCAGCACACGCACGCAGAACAGCAGAATTCATCGACCCGATAGACAGTTCGCACAAAACCAAAACCATCAATCTGACGGGCTTCACTAGGCAGCGAATCAACACCAATAACAGGCGATTTATAACCCAAGCTAGTCAGGCAGCTCTTGGTGATCCGTAGAAGAAATGCCAAAATTGCAACTACTCACACAGCAGACAATCAGCTTGCCCTGCTTTTGGTAAATCATGCAATTACTGTAAAAAGTTAAATCACTTTGCCTCTGCATGTCGGGCAGCAAGTCGGGCCCGTGGAAAGAATTCGCCTAGCTTCAGATCTAATCTCAATTTTTTGCAACGAGACAGCAACAATCTCACTCCCCAATTCCAGCTCAAACCTGCCCGCAAACAGAGTCCAATTAACTCACAAGAGGACCCGACTGTTTACTCCTTACAGCTTGCTGCTACTAAGAATTATGATCCAACTGTGATAGTAACTGTAAACAACGTCCATTTTGGTACGAAATTAGACACGGGGGCAAAAGTAAATACAATGTCAATCAACCTCTTCAACAAGATAAGAACCAACTAGCCACTGATCAAGGGCAAATCCACTCTACATGCTTTTGGAGGGGACGTGCTGGTGCCCCTGGGCAAAACCAACTTGAAATGTGTGCTGAAAAAAAAAACACGAGGAATTTGACCTTCTATGTCTTGAACTTTAATTCAGTTACTCTGCTGGGCAACCGGGCCTTTCAGAAACTGGGGCTAATCTCATTTGACAAAATGGTACACAAGCTGCATATTTCCCTGGACCCACTGAGTGAATTCCCTGATCTTTTCGACGATAACGTGGGCAAGTTGCTCGTGATTTACAAGATTATTATTGACCTCGAAGTGACACCCGTCATCCGACCTCCACACCGATTGTCATTTGTCATGACTGACAGGGTTCACTCTGCGCTGAAAGACAGGGCCACCACAGGCATAATTGAAGCATCCCACCGACTGGGTCTCAACCATGATTGCCGCAATCAAGAAGGGAAAAAATGAAATCCGCTTGTGCATCAACTCGAAAGAACTGAACACTGCCATTAAGCGCCCACACCATCCCATGAAGACTGTCGAGGATGTTGCGGCAAAGGTCGGAACAGCCACCCTATTCTCTGGCCTCGATGCAAAGAACTCTTCCTGGCAGATACTGCTGGACAAGGAGTCATCAAACCTCACCACATTTGCCACCCGATTTGGCAGATACAAGTTTCTGAGAATGCCATTTGGAATCAACTCTGCCAGTGAAGTCTTCCAAATAACTATTGAGCTATTACTCGAGGACTTACCTTATGCCATCATTGTCAACGATATCATAGTGGCAAAGATGCAACGAACAATCTCAGGCTCATCTTGGATCGCGCACACAAGATCAACCTCAAGCTCAATCCTGACAAGTGCAAGTTCCGGGTTCCAGAGGTTTCCTACGATCTGAAGAAGGCTACTGCCTTCACAGAAATGCCTGCCCCCAAGACGTGAAAGGCCTGCAGTGTTTTCTGGGCATGGTAAACTTTCTCGGCAAGTTCATAGCGAACCTCAGCGAACTAAGCTCCACATTGACTCACTGTGGGAGCTGACAAAAAAGGACACAGCATGGTCATGGTTCCAGCAACATCAGATTGCTTTCGATGTTTTAAAGTCCAAACTGACCAGTGCACCGACCCTATTTGTTTTTACCTGAAACGTCTGGTGACGATCACCTGCGATGCTTCGAAATTCGGGCTTGGTGCAGCCTGCTTGCAACCATCTGTCGAGGGCACTCTACTACCTGTCTCGTATGCCTCTCGCATCATGACCGACATGGAGCAGCACTGCACGTAAATCGAAAAGGAACTGTTGGCTGTTGTCTTTGCTTGCTCCAAATTCCATGACTTCACCTTTGGTAACACCTTCATGGTCGAGACGGACCACCAACCACTGGTGACAATCCTGAACAAGTCCATCCACACCGTGCCTGCTCGTTTGCAGCGTATGACGATGCAGCTGCAGCGGTACGATTTCTTTATTACCTACACTAAGGGTAAGGACATGCACGTCGCTGATACTCTCTCCCATGCACCTTGGGCATCATGCGAACAACATCCCTATGAACATGAAAATTTTACGGTTCTCGGTGCCGATTTCGTCTCCAGCAAGCAACTGCGCACACTGGCCGTGCACACCGCCACTGACGATACACTTCAAATCCTCTCCTCCATCATCAAAACAAGCTGGCCATAAACAATCCAATATGCCCACAGAGGTCCAGCCTTTCTTCCTGGTTCATGATGAGCTGGTAGTTCAGGATGGGGTTGTCATCAAGGTAGTGATACCCTCATCGCTATGAGACGTATACTTCAAAGAGGCACACAGCGGTCACCCAGGAGCCGATGCCACATTGGCATGCGCCCGTGGTCTGTTCTACTGGCCGGGAATGGCCAGTTACATCCGGGACCACATCCTGCCCCGCTTGCAACAGCCTTGCACCTTATCAGCAGCGGCAGCCCCTTCTGCAACAACCTTCACCAGCTCTGCCCTGGACGTCGCTGGCGGCAGACATTTTCAAATGGTGCGGAAAGCACTACCTCGTTCTAGTCGACTCCTTTTCTAATTGGTTTGAACTAGACCAACTAACCTCCCTCACATCTGAGATGGTCATCCAGAAGCTGAAAAGACACGTCTCTACCTTTGGCGCTCCAGTCAGCCTGAGAACCGACAATGGTTGGCAGTTCACCATCCACATGTTCAAGCTTTTCACAGACCGATGGAACTTCCAGCATGTCACGAGCAGTCCCGAGTATCCACAGAGTAATGGACTCGCTGAACGCGCTGTCAGAAGCGCCAAACACTTGCTGGAGCGAGTACAGATTTCAAAGTCAGACGTTTATCTCGATCTCCTGAATCTCAGAAATGTTGCCGGGGTCGGAACCCTGGGATCACTGGCACAGCGGCTTATGTCGAGATTGACGAGGCCTCCGGTACCCATCGCACAACAGCAACTGGTCCCTCAGGTGCTGAAGCCTGCCACTATCCAGAGACGTCTACAAGAGAAGCAGGACATCCAGAAACGGTTATACGACTGTTCCAGCAGACCACTCAAGCCTCTACTTCCGGGTCAGGTCGTCCGCCTACGAACTTCAACTGGACATTCCTGTCTGGGCACTGTGGTCAACCCGACTGACGAGCCACGGTCTTACCTGGTAGACTGTGAGGGAGCGGTATACCGGAGAAGCCGACAACACCTGCTTGCTGTGAGGGAGCCACGACCACTGCCTGCTGGTCCCTACACTCCACCGCTTCAGTTCCAGCTGCCTTTTGCAATGTCTACCACACGTCCCTGCATGCCTTGCATCCCTCCATGTCCCGCGGTCTCCACTAACCACGGGGCCTCATCCACTGCACGTTTCCCCTTTTGGTCACCACAAGACTCCACCGCGTCATTCTTGCCTCCAGGCTCTCCGTCTCATCTTTCAGGTCGTGGGGGGGGGGGGGGGGGGAAAGAGGGGAGGGTTTGGTCCGCACGCGCTTGGGCCGTGTTAGTAGGCCACCAGACAGGTATGGCGAGTATGTTGAACCCCATGGCATGGGTGCTCTTCCACACTTAATCTTTAGCGGGAAGGATGTAGATTGATGTTGCATGTTAACTAATCACATACCAGCCAGCATCTCTAACTCCACCCCACTGTAATACTTATACAAACACTGGTTTCCCAGCACAGACAGTTAGTGCAGCCAGGATGTATGAAGAACTAATCATCCTTCATGCTGTTAAGTTTCAGTGCTGATTAAAGATGTATTTGAATCATGTACTGAGTCTGGGGCTCATCTACACAAGCTGTTCAAAGAATCCATCACGAAGGCACTCTACAAGGTCCCTTTCTTGGGGTCCAGTACCAACCTGATTTTCCCAGTCTACCTGCATGTTGAAATCTCCCATAACAACCACAGCATTACTTTTACTACATGCCAATTTTAACTCCCGATTCAATTTGCGCCCTATGTCCAGGCTACGGTTTGGGGGCCCTTAGATTAGAATGGACCTACCATTCACTGTGAAAGATATACATATATATTATGATATACATTTATTTTGCACAGACATTGCAAAGTTTGGGGTTCCTGATCTGCAAGGTTAGACCCAGCATGTGGTCCGGTAGAATAGCTATCTTATTACCTGCTTTCAACTTCATTTGATTTCAACACAATTTAGATGAAAGTGCTGCTTGATTTTGGAGTGTTGTAATTGGTGCCTTATACATTGCAACTGACTTTAGGTGCCATTTGATGAAGTCTTCAGTGTGAACAAAGACAATTATTATCCACAGTGGATATTGGAAATATTTCTCAAAATTCATCCTGGTACAATATTTCAGCTTCTATTGTAATGGCTATCGGTATACCTGACAGTATGTATAATAACAAGCCATGGACTTTGTTTGTGGACGTACAATGATGAATTTTTGCACAACTTTCTGAGTAACTTCTCAATACCTTCTGACGTGCAATCTCCACCAACTAGGATAGAAAGTACAAAGGGTATCTTGATCTTCCGTTTCATAATCAAGGCACTCTTAATATGAATGATAATCAGTTTCAGTGTGTAAGGTTAAGTGACCTCCAAGAAGAGAGCTGCTAGTACACTTCCCTTCATCTCAAAAAGATCCTCCTTCCATTGACACATCATTACATTTTGCAAGCAGAAGAGCTTTACATTTGTATTCATATCATACATCAGGAGTTGCCCAGACCACTTTCTAAGCAAAATAAGTTAGAATATTTGAAGCAAGACAGGTAATCTTTTTTCCACAGCCAGTCCCACAAATGGGCATGTTATAAAGACCATATAATGTCCATGAATTATACTGTGCAATGCAATGTTTATAGATGCTGTGTGATT
This sequence comes from Raja brachyura, assembly GCA_963514005.1. The sequence goes on along the minus strand of OY740786.1, from coordinate 32,378,745 downwards.
GGAGTCCATTGGAAAATCAATTAATAAAATTAATTGGCTACTTACGGCATTGTTCCTGACGGGTGGGGAATTGATTCTGGATCCTTCAAAAAGCTTATGCATAAACATAATTCTGAATATGCAAACTGGCTTTCAATGGTGAGGAATATCTCTTTGCATGCCACTGCAACACAATTCCATTGGGGACATGGCTTGTGTACAACATGGGCCATTCAGGCAGGTAGGCCTTTTGCCTCAGTTAAAGGAAACTGCCTTACCTAGAACGTCACCACAGAATTCAACACCCAGATCTTCTCGTAGGTAGATTCTCATGAGGATTTTATTGTGTGTCTTGTAACTGTGACAATAGTCTAAATCCACATTTTCTTTTGGCCATCCTCTATCTCTTGAGTTGATTATCTACCTTGCTCTCACCTAAATCCCAAAAAACAATCCCACTCATAAAACTTCCATTCCTTAGTGTCATCCATTTCCCAAAGTTTAAGGCTTCAACCTCATCAAATTGAAGCTACAGGTCTCCAATTTTTTTAATACCCATTTAACCACCCTTCCCGTGTGGAAAATAATCTGGAACAACCTATTTTAAGCACGTTGATGAAGGGATCAATAATTGCCCAGTTATTTGGGGATAACTTCCTTATTGCTTTTCAAAATGGCCTCATAGAATCTTCCACATAAAGCCAAGAGGTAGACAATTTAACATCTTATCTCTTGCATCGTGGCATTTCTGACCCACACTGGAAGGTCAGCTGCAATTATTATCCTAGATTTCAGTTTAAAAACCCGGTATCTATGCACTTCAGAATTTTGTTTTAGATACATAGAGCAAACAAATGTGATACAAACATAAACTGATAAATTACCCCAATAAATAATTAGTCTTAACAAGTGTGAGTCTCAGTATAATGACATTGTTTTGTCAAATTGCCAAAGAACGGTAGGTTGCTCACCATTAATTTGACATACCTGGGGTCTCTGCTGATGTCCTGCTAGAGTTGCAACAATCAGAAGAAACAACATGAAACGATCTAATCCACCCCCTCTGTGTGTAATAATATCATGTTCTATCTGCTGAGTTGAAGTATAGATGAGGAATGTTTCAATCAACCAGTAAGTGTTACCCAGCGATATATGTCGGTGTGGGCAAATTGGGCCAAGGGGCCTGTTTCCACGCTGTACGAGTCTATGACTATCCCAAAGATGTGCATATGTGTAGGTTAATTGGCCTCTGTAAATTACCCTGTGTTGGGGGTGGATGCAAAAGTGGGATAACAGAACTAGTGTCAATGGATGATCAATGGTCAACATGATTCAATGTGCCGAAGGGCCCATTTCAATACTGTATCTTTCAATCAATCAATCAATCAATCAAGGGGAGAACATAAACTTCACAATCCTAGATCAGGGTCGAAGAAGCACTAACTACTACAATAAATTAAAAACAAAAGTCTACTTTAATCTTTGAAAATAGAATTTGGAAGATAATGATAACAGTGTTACATCTTAGGCACAATTTAAAATTGTATGTGAAGCACTTTCAACAGACTACTGTTAAAATGTTGGAATATAAATTGAAGTGAAAATCTGATCCAAGCAGTGTTGTCAATGCATCGCTTGGAAGATGACAATGGTCTGCAGTAATTACATAGTTCAATTGTTTGTATTAGGCAGAATCAACTCGACCTCTTTAGCAACCATCAATAATCAACATTGCTTTCTGGTGAGACAGGATATGAGGTGACAGGAGAGTGGTGCAAATAACAAAGCAGTGGGGAGAGAAAGCTGAGCTAAATCACTGTATCATAGCAAGAAACCTAATTTTGCCAAAGGCTGCCGGGAATGTAGTTAGGTGGAGTGGACAACAACAAGGAACATGGAATGCAATGCATAAAAATCCATTGCAGCAAAAAATAAAACAAATATGTTTTTTTATAAATGGTGAGGGATTGGGAAGAGTTGATGCTGATGTTGACATTGATCTGGGCTTCCTTGTACACAAGTCCCCGTAAGCTAAGTTATGAGTGCGGCTGATATTTAAGTGACATTTGTTGCAGGGGGATTTGAGAGCGAGAGTGGAGATACATGATTACAATTACAAAAGAGCTTGGTGAGACTGCAGCTGGAACATGGTGTGAAATTTTGATCTATTCATATAAGTGAATAAAGGTTGTTGAAGGAGTACACTGAAGATTTACCTTAATGATGTGTGGGATGACAGGCCTCTCATTTGAGATTATGTGAGTTAGGCATTTATGTTTTGTTCTTTAAATGGATGAGGTAACCTCACTGAAAATTATAATGCGCATGGAGGCCACAGCAGGGTGCAGATGGGCAGAATATTTCCTCTGGTTAGAAAGTCTAGAGCTATGAATTATAGTCTTAATATGATGAATGAATTAATTAATGAGTAAGTTTATTGGCCAAGTATTCACATACAGGGAATGTGCCTTTGTGATCAGCCCGCAAGTGACAACATGACATACAGTGCACCAAGGCAAATTCCTTGTATGTGAATACTTGGCCAATAAACTTATTCATTCATATGATTGTTGGCCTCAATTTCCTCAATCGGAGGGTTGGGAGAATTGGAATTCAGTGCCATGGAGGGTTGTGTCAAAGTCAAAAGTCAAACAAACTTTATTGTCATTTAGAAATACATTGATATATGCAGTTCCAAACGAAATTACATTGCATTTGGCTCCCTATGCAACACGATAAATTAACAGAAGGGTAGGCATGGATAAAAAGGATAAAAGGATAAATAGACAATGGTGGCAGCCCATTACATGGCATTCAGGAGTCTGATGGCTCGTGGGAAGAAGCTGTTGCAGAACCTTAATGTTCTGCTCCTTATGCTGCGATATCTTTTTCCCGAGGGCAGCAGAGTGAACAGACCGTGCTGGAGATGTGTGGGGTCTTTTATAATACTGCTGGCCTTAGACACGCAACGTTTGGTTGCAATATCCCCGATTTAGGGGAGAGAGGTCCCGATGATTTTTTCCGCTGTCCTCACCACTCTCTGCACAGACTTCCAGTCGGAGGCACAGGGGTCGTTTTTATTCAAAAATGAAGTTTATAAATGATTGGATATGGGAGAAAGCAAAAGAAACTGAGTTTGGGACGAAGGTGGAAGAATAGCCATGATAATTTAGTAAGGCAAAACCAGGTTCAAGAAGCCGAATGGTCTCCCTCTGCTCTTATTTATTATTTCCCTTTAGTCTATCTAGACAGGGTGGCATGCGCTAGAGTGGTGCGGATGTCAAAATATTTCTTAATTGTTAACACAACATTGCTTTTCAGTTTTCAGCTGAAATTTGCAAGTGCTTTGCTCGTAAAACAGTTTTGGCTTTGGCACAGTCTCAATGGAAAAATAAGGGATCCTTGTACACCAGTCACTGAAAGTTAGCGTGCAGGTACAACAGGCAGTGAAGAAAGCTAACTGTTGGCCTTCGTAACAAGAGGATTTCAGTATACGAGTAAAGAGGTTCTTCTGCAGTATGACCACATCTGGAGTATTGTGTACAGTTTTGGTCTTCTAATTTGAGGAAGGACATCCTTGTGATTGAGGCAGTGCAGCATAGGTTCAAGCAATTGATCCCTGGGAATACGGGACTGTCATATGAGGAAAGATTGAAAAGACTAGGCTTGTATTCACTGGAGTAGGATGAGGGGGGATCTTATAGAAACATATAACATTTTAAAAGGACTGGGCAAACTAAATGCAGGAAAAATGTTCCCAATGTTGGGCGAGTACAGAACCAGGGGCACAGGCTCAGAATAAAGGGGAGTCCATTTAAGACTGAGTTGAGAAAAACTTTTTCACCCAGAGAGTTGTGAATTTGTGGAATTCCCTGCCACAGAGGGCAGTGGAGGCCAAATCATTGGATGGATTTAAGAGAGAGCTAGATAGAGCTCCAGGGGCTAATGGAATCAAGGGATATGGGGAGAAGGCAGGCATGGGTTATTGATTGGGGACGATCAGCCATGATCACAATGCTTGGCGGCACTTGCTCGAATGGCTGAATGGCCACCTCCTGCACCTATTTTCTATGTTTCTATGTAAGAAGATAATTCCAATGCACAAAATGGTTCTAAGGGCATAGCGGATGACATCATTGGTGTAGACCCTCTTTCATCTACCGGATCTGGGATAGACCCTGACATGGACATCCAACATCACACTTGTGATTAGGCAGTGCGGATGTTTGAGGAAGTTTGGAACTTTTGTACCTCTGCACATGAATGCAAGAATTCTTGGCAGTTATATGGGGACGTTTTGAAAGTTCCATGTAGATTGATTTTAAATGTATTTTTCTTGGTAATTCTTTTAAATAGTCAGGAAAATCCAGGCCATTCAGTGAACACTGCACCTCCAGAGGATTGAATTCTTAACCTAAAACTAAATTAAAATAGTAAGATTAAACAAGAACTTACCAGTTTGAAGTTTGATCTTTATTTTATGAGGAGTTAAGATGAACAATTACGTGAAGAAGGCCGTCCCCATGCATGCGCGTCAATCTTCAAAGCAGCGGTGTGAAATCAGAGAAGAGTTGTGGAACTAAAATAGTAAGATTAGAGTTGACTAGAACTTACAGAACGATCTTTATGTTACAAGGGTCGGGAGCGGAGGGCATGTAATCGCTCATCATAATTCCTCATAAAATAAAGATCAAACTTCAAACTGGTAAGTTCTTGTTTAATCTTACTACTTTACTTCGGAGTCACGTGAATGACTACGTGAAGATTTTGAAGCTCTGTGATTTCATGCCGAGGAGCGAGTCCACACATCACAACTGCATCAATTGACCAGGACGTGTGAGAAAAATAAATGCCATGAGCATGACTACTTTGAGCATAAGACGGTGCAGAGACAGAGATGATGCTGGTGCCCACTGACGGAGCAGCGTGAGAACCACGGTCACATCCCATATATGTGAATACCTGGGCCTTTCATAAAATAAGTTATTAAAGGGTGAGATCCTACCGTGTGGTTCCCTGACCCCAGCCATAAATAATTTGACAAAGCTCTCCGGGCACTGTTAATGGCACCGTAACTGAGCTTGTTATCATGAAAAAGTGATGAAAGAAACTCCAAAAACATCTGTGATAGATGCCATGTCATATGAAATATTAGAGCGGAATCAGTACATCTCCCATTTCCTTACGTGAGTGATGTACTGCATCTGTGTGCTCTTCCTCCAGGCTGCAGATGACATCTATCGTATGTTCTGAAAACCCGAGCCCCAGGAACGGTCTCCTCAGAATTTGCAAACCAATAAATTTATATGGTCATGAAGAAGGTGGCTTTCCCCTGTCACTGGGTGTACCAGCAGATTTCTGCTCTTGGGCACTGCCATAAAAGGTTGTGTAATTAAAGGTAGAACCAGTGGGAACCAATGCTGCGTAGGCCAGTCTGGTACTAACAATATGCCAGAGGCAGAGTCTTGCTCGATTTTGGCCAAACATTGACTAATGAGGCAGAATGGGGGAAAAACATGCAAAAATGTCCCACCCCAGTGTAGCGAGAATGCATCTACTGCTACTGCCCCTGGGTCTGGCTCCCATGACATGTAAATTGGTAACTGATGATAAAGCCCGGATGCAAACAGATCAATGGTACACAAAATGCTGGTGAAACTCAGCGGGTGCAGCAGCATCTATGGAGCGAAGGAGATAAGCAATGTTTTGGGCCAAAACCCTTCTTCAGAGGGGTTTCGGCCCTAAACATTGCCTATCTTTTTCGCTCCATAGATGCTGCTGCACCTGCTGAGTTTCTCCTGCATTTTGTGCACCCTCGATTTTCCAGCATCTGCAATTCCTTCATTAACACTTTGTCTACTCCACTGCGAAATCTCCTCAAGGTATGCCTACTTTGAAGAAGTTCTCCTCCTCCCTCCGGAGACAGTTTCACAACCTCCTCCCTAATTGCTCCCCCTCTGTGATTCCCCCTTCCCTCCTACACTACAACCACATCCTTACCCAGACTCTATACCACAGCCACATTTGCTTCCTCGGGACATGCCTGTGCCTGGAGTCTGAAGAGGGGTTTTGGCGCGAAACGTTGCCCATCTCCTTCGCTCCATAGATGCTGCTGCATCTGCTGAGTTTCTCCAACATTTTGTGTACCCTGCAAACAGATCAATGTCTGGTACACCACAATGAAGGACAATGTCATTAAACACTGCCTGATTCAACATCCATTCTTTGTGGTCATTGAATTCTCTTGACCTGGTGTCTGCCACCATGTTATATCTACCTGGTAAGAAGATAGCTGAAACCCAGATGTTTCTCACAATACACCAGTGCCAGATGAGATTAGACAATTTATCACAGGATACAGACTTACTTCCACCCATGTGATTAATGTACGCTACTGCTGTAGTGGTGTCAATCTGAAGTTGGGCATGCACATGATGCATGTTGGTACAAAAAGCCTTTAACCCATAGAGTGCTCCCAACAACTCTAAGTAGTTAATACCATGCGAGTGAGGCATCAATGATTCCTGCCACCGCTGCTTGAGACGGTATCGGTAGCACCCCAACCGAGCACACTGGCATCAGTCTGCAGGATAACTGATGATGGATCGACTAAAATAGTACTAGAACCAATAGTACTAGTACGGCCTTTGACAAGGTTCCCCATGGGAGGTTGGTTAAGAAGGTTCAATCTTTGGGTGTTAATGGCAGAGTTGCAAGATGGATTCAACAGTGGCTGAATGGGAGATGCCAGAGAGTAATGGTGGATGGCTGGTTGTCAGGTTGGAAGCCGGTGACCAGTGGGGTGCCTCAGCGATCTGTGTTGGGTCCACTGTTGTTTGTCATGTACATCAATGATATAGATGATGGGGTGGAAAATTGGATAAGTAAGTATGCAGATGATACTAAGATAGGGGGTGTTGTGGATAATGAAGTAGATTTTCAAAGTCTACAGAGAGATTTGGGCCATTTGGAAGAGTGGGCTGAAAGATGGCAGATGGAGTTTAATGCTGATAAGTGTGAGGTGCTACATCTTGGCAGGACAAATCAAAATAGGACGTATATGGTAAATGGTAGGGAATTGAGGAATGCTGTGGAACAGAGGGAACTAGGAATAACTGTGCATAGTTCCCTGAAGGTGGAATCGCATGTAGATAGGGTGGTAAAGAAAGCTTTTGGTGTGCTGGCCTTTATAAATCAGAGCATTGAATATAGGAGTAGGGAAGTAATGTTAAAATTGTACAAGGCATTGGTAAGACCAATTCTGGAGTATAATGTACAATTTTGGTCACCTAATTATAGGAAGGATGTCAACAAAATAGAGAGAGTACAGAGGAGATTTACTAGAATGTTGCCTGGGTTCCAGCAACTAAGTTACTGAGAAAGGTTGAACAAGTTAAGTCTTTATTCTTTGGAGTGCAGAAGGTTAAGGGGGGACTTGAGTGAGGTCTTTAAAATGATGAAAGGGATAGACAGAGTTGACGTGGATAAGCTTTTCCCATTAAGGTTAGGAAAGATTCAAACAAGAGCGCATGACATGAGAATTAAGGGACCGAAGTTTAGGGGTAACATGAGGCGAACTTCTTTACTCAGAGAGTGATGGCTGTGTGGAATGATCTTCCTGCAGAAGTGGTGGAGGCAGGATCGATTTTAACATTTAAAAGTAAAGTGGATAGGTATATGGACGGGAAGGGAATGGTCTGAGGGTAGATGGGACTAGGGGAAAATAAATGGTCGGCACGGACTGGAAGGGCCGAGAAGGCCTGTTTCTGTGCTGTAATTGTTATATGGTTAGAACAACACTGAATATTGGTAACCCACCATTGTAACTCACCAGGGCTTCAGCTGGCAATTGCATGGGTCTATCAAAGTGACCTCTATGAAGCTTGAGTGCCTGTTCCTTTGCATGCTGTAAGTTTTGGTAGTGCAAAGGCCTGAACTGAGCAGCTGGGAAAGCAGCCACTAATTTTCCAATTATACTAGCCACATGTCTAATAGAATGTTGATTATTGGCAATGAGTTTCCTGCAGCCTTCAATTAACTCTAATTGCTTGCCCCGAGGCAGAGTCACTGACATGTGTACTGAGTTAATGGTGAATCCCAAATAGTCAGTTGGATTAAGAACCCCAGTTTCGAAAAAAAATTGTAGCTGAGACAGATAATTCAGCTAATTCCAAAGTCCTCCCGATGACTAAGATGTAATCCAAATATGCCATGACAATATGATTATGTGACCTGAGTTGCCCCAGGACTGGTTTTAGCAATTTAGTGAATGGTCTGAGGGCTGAGTTAATCCAGAAGGCAATGCTTTAAACCGCCACAGATGTTCCATCCAGTTAAACCTCAAAAATCTCCTGTGATCTTCATGAATGGCCACTGAATAGGAAGCATCTTTGACGTCAATGCTCGCCATGTAGCATCCTTTGGAAAGCAGTTGTTTGGCAGTGACAAAGGCTTCCATTTTGAAGTGTTTATACTGCACAGAGGTGTTTAGCTCTGTCAAATCAAAGATAATTCAACATCCTCTATCCTACTTTTGCCTAGTAAAGAAGGATAGTGTTCCCATGGATTTTGAAGCAACAGCAACAAAGAGAAGCAGGAGAAAGCACTGATTGGCTCTAGCCCGAGTGGGAGGAGAGTTCTCAGTGAGTCAGAGGGGGAAAACAGTTGAAAACTGAGGAATCTGGTTTGTAAATTAGGCAATTTAACAGTCAAGATAAGGAAGGCAGCTCTTGGGGAGTGCCCTGTGAGTAAAGTGCCCTGTGAGTAAAGTGCCCTGTGAGTAAAGTGCCCTGTGAGTAAAGTGCCCTGTGAGTAAAGTGCCCTGTGAGTAAAGTGCCCTGTGAGTAAAGTGCCCTGTGAGTAAAGTGCCCTGTGAGTAAAGTGCGAGTCTTTGGTTCAAGAGTCTTTGGAGAGGAGGCTGCGCAAAACACTGGATAGGGAGAGACCGAAGCAAAAGAAGGCGATGTCAAGCAAGCTGATGCAGTGTGATGCTTGCAAATGTGAGAAGTGCATCCAGGTACAGCTCCTGAAGGACCGTGTTGAGGAACTGGAGAAACAAGTGGATGACCTCGGGTTCATCTGAGAAACTGAGTCATTCCTCGACAAGTCCTACAGTAAGATTGTTACACCCAAGGCACTAGAAGATAGAAGGTGGGTGACTGTGAGAAAGGGAGGAAAACATGGAATGCAAAGGTCCCCGGGTGTTGTACTTCTTGTGAACAGATTCACCCATGTGGAAGCTGCCGGGACAGAAGACGGTATCGCACTGAGCAGCAGAATGGCTTGCAAAACAAAAAGGGCTGTTGAGCCAAAACCAAAGAGGCCAAAGTCGGGCAACGCCATTGTAGTTGGAAATTCCATTGGGAGAGGTACGGACAGGGGATTCTGCGGCAACTGATGGGATTCGAGGATGGTGTGCTGCCTTCCTGGTGCCATGATCCAGGATGTCATGGACAGAGTGCAGACTATCCTCACAAATTATGTTGGAAAGAAGGGGATGAATATTCTGCAGCGGGACTTCAGAGAGCTCGGAAAAATGCTGAAAAGCAGGACTTCCAGGGTTGTTATCTCCGGTTTGCTTCCAGTTTCTCGTGCTGGCGAGAGCAGGAACAGGGAGATACGGGACCTGAATGTGTGGCTGAGGAACTGGTGCAGGGGGCAGGGATTTAGATCCTTAGATCACTGGGATCAGTTTTGGAGTAAGGGGCAACTGTACAAAAGGGACGGATTGCATCTTATAACCATATAACAATTACAGCACGGAAACAGGCCATCTTGGCCCTTCTAGTCCCTGCCGGACAACTGTTTTCCCTTAGTCCCACCTGCCTGCACTCATACCATAACCCTCCATAACCTTCTCATCCATATGCCTATCCAATTTATTTTTAAATGATACCAACGAACCTGCCGCCACCACTTCCACTGGAAGCTAATTCCACACCCTCTGATTCCACACCCTCTAATTCCACACTCTCTGAGTAAAGAATTTCCCCCTCATGTTACCCCTAAACTTCTGTCCCTTAATTCTAAAGTCATGTCCTCATGTCCTCTTTTTTGAATCTTCCCTATTCTCAAAGGGAAAAGCTTGTCCACATCAACTCTGTCTATCCCTCTCATCATTTTAAAGACCTCTATCAAGTCCCCCCCCCTTAACCTTCTGCGCTCCAGAGTATAAAGACCTAACTTATTCAACCTATCTCTGTAACTTAGCTGTTGAAACCCAGGCAACATTCTAGTAAATCTCCTCTGATACCACCCTAAATACCACCCTATCTATATGAGATTCCACCTTCAAGGAACTATGCACGGTTATTCCCAGATCCCTCTGTTCAACTGTATTCTTCAATTCCCTACCATTCACCATATACGTCCTATTTTGATTTGTCCTGCCAAGGTGTAGCACCTCACATTTATCAGCATTAAACTGCATCTGCCACCTTTCAGCCCATTTTTCCAACTGGCCTAAATCACTCTGTAGACTTTGGAAATCCTCTTCATTATCCACAATGCCCCCTATCTTGGTATCATCTGCATACTTACTAATCCAATTTACCACCCCTTCATCCAGATCATTGATGTACATGACAAACAACAAAGGACCAAACACAGATCCTTGAGGCACCCCACTAGTCACCTGCCTCCAACCCGACAAGCAGCCATCCGCCATTACCCTCTGGCTTCTCCCATTCAGCCACTGTTGAATCCATCTTGCTATTCCTGCAGTTATACCCAACAGTTGAACCTTCTTACCTAACCTTCCATGAGGAACCTTGTCAAAGGCCTTACTAAAGTCCATATAGACAACATCCACTGCTTTACCCTCGTCAATTTCCCTAGTAACCTCTTCAAAAAATTCAAGAAGATTAGTCAAACATGACCTTCCAAGCATAAATCCATGTTGACTGTTCCTAATAGACCCTGTTTATCCAGATGCTTATATATATTATCTCTAAGTATCTTTTCCATTAATTTGCCCACCACTGAAGTCAAACTAACCGGTCTATAATTGCTAGGTTTACTCTTAGAACCCTTTTTAAACAATGGAACAACATGCGCAGTACGCCAATCCTCGGGGACTATTCCCGTTTCAAATGACATTTGAAATATTTCTGTCATAGCCCCGGCTATTTCTACACTAACTTCCCTCAATGTCCTAGGGAATATTCTGTCAGGACCTGGAGACTTATCCATTTTTATATTTTTCAGAAGTGTCAGTACTTCTTTTACTTTGAAACTCATAGTATACATAGCAACTCTACTAGTTTCCCTTACCTCACATAATTCAATATCCTTCTCCTTGGTGAATACCAAAGAAAATAAATTGTTCAATATCTCCCCCATCTCTTTTGACTCTGCAGATAGCTGTCCACTCGGTCTCTCCAATGGACCAATTTTATCCCTTGTTATCCTTTTGCTATTAATATAGCTGTAGAAACCCTTTGGATTTACTTTCACCTTACTTGCCAAAGCAACCTCGTATCTTCTTTTAGCTTTTCTAATTTCTTTCTTAAGATTCTTTTTACATTCCTTATACTCCTCAAGCACCTCATTTACTTCATGCTGCCTATAATTATTGTAGATCTCCCTCTTTTTCCGAGCAAGATGTCCAATTTCCCTTGAAAACCAGGACTCTTTCCAATTTTTACTGGTTCCTTTCAACCGAACAGGAACATAAAGATTCTGTACTCTTAAAATTTCCCCTTTAAATGTCCTCCATTTCTCTTCTACATGTTTCCCATAAAACAAAATGTCCCAGTTCACTCCTTTTAAATCATCTCGCATCTCGTTAAAGTTAACCTTTCTCCAATCAAAAATCTCAACCCTAGGCCCAGTTCTGTCCTTCTCCATAATTATATTGAAAATTATCTTAACAGGTGGGGGACCAGCATTCTGGCAAGCAGTTTTGCCACTGCAACGCGGGATGGTTTTAAACTGAATAAGGGGGGTGGGGTGTCAAATTGGATAGTCAAGGACGGAGTTAAAGGGAAAGAGAGTAAAGGGATGGTTAATGACCCGAGAATTAACGGGAAAGAAAGCTCACAAAGGGATAGGAGAGTATGGCCAAGTGCAATAGAGATCGATGTGAAAGGGGCCACTTGTCAAGATAATTGTATAAGGAGTAAGAGTGTTGTAAAAACAAGCCTGAAGGCTTTGTGTCTCAATGCGAGGAGCATTCGTAATAAGGTGGATGAGTTGAAGGTGCAGATAGTGATTAATGACTGTGCTATAGTTGGGATCACGGAGTAATGGCTCTAGGGTGACCAAGGCTGGGAGCTGAACATCCAGGGATATTCAATATTCAGGAGGGATAGACGAAAAGGAAAAGGAGGTGGGGTAGCGTTGCTGGTGAAAGAGGAGATTAATACAATAGAAAGGAAGGACATTAGCGTGGAGGATGTGGAATCGATATGGGTAGAGCTGCAAAACTCTAAGGGGCAGAAAACGCTTTTGGGAGTTGTGTACAGGCCACCCACAGTAGTATTGGAGTTGGGTTTGGCATAAAACAGGAAATTAGAAATGCGCGCAACAAGGGTAATACGGTTATAATGGGTGACTTCAATCTGCATGTAGATTGGGTGAATCAAATTGGCAGGGGTGCTGAGGAAGAGGATTTCTTGGAATGTATGCAGGATAGTTTTCTCAACCAACATGTGGAGGAACCAACTAGAGAGCAGGCTATTCTAGACTGGGTACTGAGTAATGAGGAAGGGTTAGTTAGCAGTCTTGTTGTGCGTGACCCCTTGGGCAACAGTGACCATAATATGGTTGAGTTCTTCATTCGGATGGAGAGTGACAAAATTAAGTCAGAAACAAGGGTTCTGAATTTGAACAAAGGTAACTTTGAAGGTATGAGATGTGAATTGGCCAAGATAGAGTGGCAGGCGATTCTTAAAGGGTTGACAGTGGATATGCAATGGAAGGTATTAAAAGACTGCATGGATGAAGTACAAAAATTGTTCATACCAGTTTGGCAAAAGAATAAATCGGGAAGGTGGTGCATCCATGGATAACAAAGGAAATCAGGGATAGTATAAAAACAAAAGATGAGGCATACAAATTGGCCAGAAAAAGCAGCGTACTGGAGGACTGGGAGAAATTCAGAATTCAGCAGAGGAGGAAAAAAGGCTTAAATAGGAAAGGGAAATAGATTATGAAAGGAAACTGGCAGGGAACATAAATACTGACTGCAAAAAGTTTTTATAGATATGTGAAGAGAAAGAGACTGGTTAAAACAAATGTTGGTCCCTTGCAGTCAGAAACAGGTGAATTGATCATTGGGAACAAGGACATGGCAGACCAATTGAATAACTACTTTGGTTCTGTCTTAAACATATAATAACCATATAACAATTACAGCATGGAAACAGGCCTTCTTGGCCCTTCCAGTCCGTGCCAACAATTTATTGTCCCCTGGTCCCATCTACCTGCACTCAGACCATACCCCTCCATTCCCTTCCCATCGATATACCTATCCATTTTATTTTTAAATGTTAAAATCAATCCTGCCTCCACCACTTCTGCAGGAAGATCATTCCACACAGCCACCACTCTGAATAAAGAAGTTCCCCCTCATGTTACCCCTAATATTCTGTCCCTTAATTCTCATGTCATGCCCTCTTGTTTGAATCTTTCCTACGCTCAATTCGAAAAGCTTATCCACGTCAACTCTGTCTATCCCTTTCATCATTTTAAAGACCTCAATCAAGTCCCCCCTTAACCTTCTGCGCTCCAAAGAATAAAGACCTAACTTGTTCAAACTTTCTCAGTAACTTAGTTGCTGGAACCCAGGCAACATTCTAGTAAATCTCCTCTGTACTCTCTCTATTTTGTTGACATCCTTCCTATAATTAGGCGACCAAAATTGTACATTATACTCCAGAATTTGTTTTACCAATGCCTTGTACAATTTTAACATTACTTCCCTACTCCTATATTCAATGCTCTGATTTATAAAGGCCAGCACACCAAAAGCTTTCTTTACCACCCTATCTACATGCGATTCCACCTTCAGGGAACTATGCACAGTTATTCCTAGTTCCCTCTGTTCCACAGCATTCCTCAATTCCCTACCATTTACCATATACGTCCTATTTTGATTTGTCCTGCCAAGATTTAGCACCTCACACTTATCAGCATTAAACTCCATCTGCCATCTTTCTGCCCACTCTTCCAAATGGCCCAAATCTCTCTGTAGACTTTGAAAATCTACTTCATTATCAACAGCACCCCCTATCTTAGTATCATCTGCATACTTACTTATCCAATTTTCCACCCCATCATCTAGATCATTGATGTACATGACAAACAACAGTGGACCCAACACGGATCCCTGAGGCACCCCACTGGTCACCGGCTTCCAACCTGACAAACAGCCATCCACCATTACTCTCTGGCATCTCCCATTCAGCCACTGTTGAATCCATCTTGCTACTCCGCCATTAACACCCAAAGATTGAACCTTCTTAACCAACCTTCCATGGGGAACCTTGTCAAAGGCCTTACTGAAATCCATATAGACAACATACACTGCTTTACCCTCATCAATTTCCCTAGTAACCTCTTCAAAAAATTCAAGGTTTGTCAAACATGACCTTCCAGGCACAAATCCATGTTGACTGTTCTTGATCAGACCCCGTTTATCCAGATGCTTATATATATATTATCTCTAAGTATCCTTTCCATTAATCTGCCCACCACTGATGTCAAACTAACAGGTCTATAATTGCTAGGTTTATTCTTTGAACCCTTTTTAAACAATGGAACAACATGCGCAGTACACCAATCCTCCGGCACTATTCCCATTTCTAATGACATCTGAAATATTTCAGTCATAGCCCCTGCTATTTCTACACTAACTTCCCTCAATGTCTTAGGGAATATCCTGTCAGGACCTGGAGACTTATCCACTTATATTTTTTAAAAGTGTCAGTACTTCCTCCTCTTTGAATCTCATAGTTTCCATAGCTACTCTACTTTTTTCCCTTACCTTACAGAGTTCAATATCCTTCTCTTTGGTGAATACCAAAGAAAAGAAATTGTTCAACATCTCCCCTATCTCTTTTGGCTCTGCAGATAGCTGTCCATTCTGGTTCTCTAATGGTCCAATTTTATCCCTCGGTATCCTTTTGCTAATAATATAGCTGTTGAAAACCCTTTGGATTTACTTTCACCTTTCTTGCCAAAGCAACCTCATATCTTCTTTTAGCTTTTCTTATTTCTTTCTTAAGATTCTTTTTACATTCCTTCTACTCATCTAGCACCTCATTTACTCCATGCCTCCTATATGTCTTCACTAAGGAAGACATAAATAATCAGCCGGAAATAGCAGTGGAACGGGGGTCAAATAAGATGGAGGAACTGAGTGAAATCCAGGTTAGCCGGGAGGTGGTGTTGGGTAAATTGAACGGATTGAAGGCCGATAAATCCCCAGGGCCAGATAGTTTGCATCCCAGAGTACTCAAGGAGGTAGCCACAGAAATAGTGGACGCATTAGTGATAATTTTTCAAAATTCCTTAGATTCTGGAGTAGTTCCTGAGGATTGGAGGGTAGCTAATGTAATCCCACTTTTTAAAAAAAAGGAGGGAGAGAGAAAGCGGGGAATTACAGACCAGTTAATCTAACATCGGTAGTGGGGAAACTGCTAGAGTCAGTTATTAAAGATGGAATGGCAGTGCATTTGGAAAGTGGTGAAATCATTGGACAAAGTCAGCATGGATTTACGAAAGGCAAATCATGTCTGACAAATCTGATAGAATTTTTTGAGGATGTAACTAGTAGAGTGGATAAGGGAGAAGCAGTGGATGTGTTAAATCTGGACTTTCAGAAGGCTTTTGACAAGGTCCTGCATAAGAGATTAGCATACAAACTTAAAGCACATGGTATTGGGGGTTCAGTATTGATGTGGATAGAGAACTGGCTAGCAGACAGGAAGCAAAGGGTAGGAGTAAACGGGTCCTTTTCAGAATGGCAGGCAGTTACTAGTGGGGTACCGCAAGGCTCAGCCCTGGGACCCCAGCTATTTACAGTATATATTAATGATTTGGACGAGGGAATTCAATGCAACATCTCCAAATTTGCAGATGACACCAAGCTGGGGGGTATAGTTAGGTGTGAGGAAGATGCTTGGAGGCTGCAGGGTGATTTGGATAGGCTGAGTGAATGGGCAGATGCACGGCAGATGCAGTATAATGTGGATAAACGTGAGGTTATCCACTTTTGTGGCAAAAACATGAGGTTAGACTATTATCTGAATGGTGGCAGATTAGGAAAAGGGGAGATGCAACGAGACCTGGTTGTCATGGTACACCAGTCATTGAAAGTAGGCATGCAGGTGCAGCAGGCAGTGAAGAAAGCAAATGGTATGTTAGCATTCACAGCAAAAGGATTTGAGTATAGGAGCAGGGAGGTTCTACTACAGTTGTACAGGGTTTTGGTGAGGCCACACCTGGAGTATTGCGTACAGTTTTGGTCTCCAAATCTGAGGAATGACATTCTTGCCATAGAGGGGGTACAGAGAAGATTCACCAGACTGATTCCTGGGATGTCCGGACTTTCATATGAGGAAAGACTGGATTGACGTGGCTTGTACGCATTAGAATTTATAAGACTGGGGGGATCTTATAGAAACTTACAAAATTCTTAAGGGGTTGGATAGGCTAGATGCAGGAAGATTGCTCCTGATGTTGGGGGTGTCCAGAACAAGGGGTCACAGTCTAAGAATAAGGGGGAATTCCTTTAGGACCGAGATGAGGAAAATATTTTTTACACAGAAAGTGGTGAGTCTCTGGAATTCTCTGCCACAAAAGGTAGTTGAGGCCAGTTCATTGGATGTATTTAAGAGGGCGTTAGATGTGGCACTTGTGGCTAAAGGGATCAGGGAGTATGGAGAGAAGGCAGGTACAGGATACTGAGTTGGATGATCAACCATGATCACATTGAATGGCGGTGCAGGCTCGAAGGGCCGAATGGCCTACTACTGCACCTATTTTTCTATGTTTCTAAATATAATGGACACAAACTGGTGAGGCTCATGACTCGACCTCTCAATTACCCCTTTCTTGAATGAAGACTCAAGTTCTCCTTGTGCACTCATACACTCTTGTTGTGAAAACACAAAAGTGCGGCTAGGTGTATGCTGAGTGGGTGCAGACAAGTCAGAAAAGAACTCAATTGGGAAACCTTGTATACTGTGCAGTATAAATGGGTCAGATGTTATCCAATGCCATTCATGTAAGAAAAATTGCAATCTCCCCCCAAATTGTAATTGATCCATCGCAGGCTCACTTACCTTAGTGGTTACCGGTGGTATGGTCTTTGCTTCTGCGCTCGAGGTCTGGGGGGTAGGGCTGTTTGAGGGCACCATCCCTGCATCTTGAACGGCCCGGTTTGGGCCCTGCCCTAAAAGGCTTCTGTGCCAGTTGCTCGGAACCACTCCCACCATTTTCTGCGAACCGTCTGGTAAGGAGAGTAGGGTAGGGGTACTATCGCCAGAAAGTTGATACCTTGGGAGGTGCTTTCATAAGGCCAATGGTTTTAGCCTGCTCATCCAGCTCTTTTACCTGTTTGGACAGGTCTTCTCCGAACAGGAGGTTTGGGGGTTGGACATTCCCCCAGGTTGCACAGCCCAGCAAATTTTGGGTTTAGAGCAGGACAGATGGCATTCTTCCTGAGGTAATTGATTTCAAAATGTGCATTGCACATTAATGCTGGGTATCAGAGAGGGATGCCCCATCCACTGACCTGGCAAAGGCCGTGATGCCCGAGGCAAGTAGCCTGAGGATTTTATGAATTTTTAACTCTTGGGCTCTAACACCCCCTCCAATGTGTTGCCAGATAGATTGGTTTACAACCGGGACACTTAGTGAGGCATGGTTCAGTGGAGTATTATCTTTGGTAGTAGTGTCTTCCATAGTGTGATCTTGGAGTTGATGGGAGGCCAGATAAGTTATGCTCATGGCGAGCTCTTCTTCCAATGGCTCCCCTGTTAGGGCAGGGATAGCAAGTCTAGATGCCAAAGGGGGTACATCCGATGTTTGCCCCTCATGCCATGAAACAAGCTGCCCAACTGTGCCCCCGTACTCTGGGTCAGTATAACACTGGCCTCGTACGCTCCCCCTCATCAGAGAGGGAGATATTCTGCAGCTCTGACACAGGTGCTGCTGCCTCGGGTTCTGTGCAATTATCGGGCTCCGATAGCTCCTTCCTTTGGAGCATACCTCTCTGGAGTAACCTCTCCACTAGGTTCTCCATGTGGGTCAGCCTGCCAATAACACTGCCCATAGAAGGAGGGGAAATTTCCACCTCCTGGCCTGACTCATCTGAGTCCAGGACCCTCACAGACTTGCTGGTGGCTTTCCTCCCCAGTGGAGTAGCCAAGGCGCTTTCTGGCAGCACCAAGTCTGAAGCCGCTGGCTGCTCTGCCAGCGACCTTGAAGGCAAATTTGGCTGCCACCCGCTGCCCCCAGGCCTGCGGTCTTCCGCAGCCAGTTTCCTTGAGGCCCGCCTCTTTACCTTTAATAACGTATGGCTATCCAAACAGTTTTTTGTTTAAAACGGTTCAAAAGCCTCTAACAAATAACGTCAAAATGCTATCAGGTATTACTGAGAGTGGAGTTCCAGGGTTCATCTCCTGAGACCCAGTTGACACTCGCAGCCCACTCCACCTCACAGAAAGTCCCACAAGTATGGAAATTCAGCCTGGCTCATCCCAATGTATTAGCAAATTACATGTGTGAGTGCGTCTGGTGGCAAGTCCACGTTGAAGGGATTGAAAATGCACACCTAAGGGGTTGGGCAGGCTAGATGCAGGAAGATTGTTCCCGATGTTGGGGAGGTCCAGGACAAGGGGTCACAGCTTAAGGAAAAGGGGGAAATCCTTTAGGACTGAGATGAGAAGGACTTTTTTCACACAGAGAGTGGTGGGTCTCTGGAACTCTCTGCCACAGAGGGTAGTTGAGGCCAGTTCATTGGCTATTTTTAAGAGGGAGTTAGATGTGGCCCTTGTGGCTAAGGGGATCAGAGGGTATGGAGAGAAGGCAGGTACGGGATACTGAGTTGGATGATCAGCCATGATCATATTGAATGGCGGTGCAGGCTCGAAGGGCCGAATGGCCTACTCGTGCACCTAATTTCTATGTTTCTACCTCCAGATTCAGAGGTAGACAAAAATGCTGGAGAAACTCAACAGGTGAGGCAGCATCTATGTAGTGAAGGAATAGGTGACGTTTCGGGTTGAGACCCTTCTTCAGACTGACGTGGAGGTGGGGAGGGGGGTTGCGGGATAAAGAAAGGGAGAGATGGAGACAGTAGGCTGTGGGAGAGCTGGGAAGGAGAGGGGAAGGAGGGAGAAAGCAAGGACTGCCTGAAATTGGAGGTCAATGTTCATACCACTGGGGTGTAAACTGCCCAAGCGAAATAGGAGGTGCAGCTCCTCCAATTTGCAGTGGGACTCACTCTGGCCATGGAGAAGGCCAAGGACAGATATGTCAGATTTGGAATGGGAGGGGGAGTTGAAGTGCTGGGCCACCGGGAGATCAGGTTGGTTAGTGCGAACCGAGCGGAGGTGTTGGGCGAAGTGATCGCCAAGCCGACACTTGGTCTCACCGATGTAAAGCAGCTGACACCTAGAGCAGAGGATGCAATAGATGAGGTTGGAGGATGTGCAGGTGAACCTCTTCCTCACCTGGAAAGACTACTTGGGTCCTTGGATGGAGTTCATGGAGGAGGTAAAATGACAAGTGTAGCATTTCCTGCGGTTGCAAGGGAAAGTACCAGGGGGTGGGTTGGTTTGGGTGGGAAGGAACGAATTGACCCGGGAGTTATGGAGGGAGCGGTCTCTGTGGAAAGCCGAAAGGGGAGGAGATGGAGGTGGCGAAAATGTGGGAGGATTATCTGTTGATTTCAGATTCAGGGACAGTTTCTTCCCAGCTGTTATCAGACAACTGAACCACCGTATCACCAACCAGAGAACGGCCCTGACTTACCATCTACCTCATTGGAGACACTCGGTGTATCTTTTATCGGACATTACTTGACTTTAACTTGCAATAAACATTATTCCCTTCATCCTGTAGTTGTATACTGTGGACAGCTTGATTGTAATCATGTGGTCTTTTCGCTGACTCGATAGCACGCAACAATATTTTTTTTCATTGTACCTCAGTACACTGTGATGTATGTAATATAATTAGCATATGTTATGTCTTGTGCGAGGGGACGCATGCGCTGGGGGAGGCTCAAGGTGGTGTCCTAGAATAAAGAAGCATGGTAGTTTACTCCTGTATCTGAGTGTTCTTTTAAGCCAGTTCCAAGCACCCAAATACACTACATACACATGACAATAAACAAAACTATCAAAGATCCAGAGCGCCCTGGCCTATGTAGATCAGTGGCGGATTTTAAATATATGTTTGGATATGCATTTAAGGCGCAGCACAATGACAAGTTAGAAACATAGAAACATAAAAAATAGGTGCAGGAGGAGGCCATTCGGCCTTTCGAGCCAGCACCGCTATTCATTGTGATCATGGCTGATCATCCCCTATCAATAACCCATGCCTGCCTTCTCCCCATATCCCTTGACTCCACTAGCCCCTCGAGCTCTATCTAACTCTTTTGTTGTTGCCAAGTTGTTGCCATTTTCTTTAACACAAGAAAATTAAATAAATTAGTGCTTTCCAGAAATGCCATAAGACAGATTTGATGCGGACCTTTTCACCCTGACCTCCTTTGATACTAAAATAAACCATAACTGAATTGTGTCTTTGTTATTGCTCCCATTAAAGGATACCCAGTAAATCAACCAATAAAATCAAGATATTAGACAGACACAAAAAGCTGGAGTAACTCAGTGGGTCAGGCAGCATCTCTGGAGACAAGGAATAGGTGATGTTTCAGGTTGAGACCGTTCTTCAGACTCTGCTTGAAGATGATCTGCCTGAGAGATGCTGCCTGACCCGTTGAGTTACTCCAGCTTTTTGTGTCTGTCTTCGGTTTAACCAGCATCTGCTGTTGCTCTTTACACAAATTGGAATCAAGTTATTTGGCCCACCGAGTCCACGCTGACTAGCGATCTCACTAGCACTGTCCTACACATTATCGACAATTCACAATTTTACCAAAGCCAATTAACCTACAAACCTCCACATTTTTAGAGTGTGGGAGGAAGCTGGAACTCACAGCAAAACCCCACACAGTCACAGAGAGAATGTGCAAACTCCGCACAAACAGCACCCGTAGTCAAGATCGAACCTGGGTCTCTAGTGTTGCAAAGCAGCAAAATCCACCGCTATACCAACTGTGCCACCCCAAAAACTTATAACCATATAACAATTACAGCATGGAAACAGGCCTTCTCGGCCCTTCCAGTCCGTGCCGACCATTTATTTGCCCCTAGTCCCATCTACCTGCACTCAGACCATACCCCTCCATTCCCTTCCTGTCCATATACCTATCCACTTTACTTTTAAATGTTAAAATCAATCCTGCCTCCACCACTTCTGCAGGAAGATCATTCCACACAGCCACCACTCTCCGAGTAAAGAATTTCCCCCTCATGTTAGCCCTAACCTTCTGTCCCTTAATTCTCATGTCATGCCCTCTTGTTTGAATCTTTCCTACCCTCAATGGGAAAAGCTTATCCACGTCAACTCTGTCTATCCCTTTCATCATTTTAAAGACCTCAATCAAGTCCCCCCTTAACCTTCTGCGCTCCAAAGAATAAAGACCTAAAGACTTAAAGACTTATAAAAACTTATATTGTGCAAAGCAACATTGTGGTGGTCTTCTTTACTATACCCTCTATACACTCACAACAGTGTGGCCTGATTTTGCTAAAACCCTATTTACGAGTTTGCTGATGACACCACCATAATTGGCTGGATCTAAAACAATGATGAGACGGAGTGCAGGATGGAGAGAGAATACTTAAGGGCCTGTCCCACCAGCATGCAACTCTATGCGATTAACGCGACCTAACTTGGTCGCTTGAGCCGTCCGGCGTCGCGGGGCCGGTCCCACTTCAATCGCCGGAGCCGTGCGGAATTGTGCGGAGTTTGTCCCGAGTTCGTCCCGACACCGGGGCTCCGAAAAACTGACTATGTCCAAAAACTCCGCGCGGGAACGGCTTGTCGGCTCGCAGTCACCTCGACATTTACACACTGCCCTGACATCGTGCCTCTGTGACCCTCTATGTGTGTGGCTCCATGGCCCTGTGTGTGTGTGTGCCTCGGTGCCCCTGCCTGTGTGCCCCTCTCTGTCCTGGCGAACTTACCTTAGACTTCGCTCCAAGTTCGCCTCACTTTGCGCCGCGTTGCGCCACTCACCCGACCTCCGCGCGGCCCCTACTGCCGGTTTGTTTGCGCTTGCTGCATGCAGGCGTATGCTGGTGGGAACGGCCCTGTACAGGGATCACCCAACCCCCGCGCGGCCCCCGCTTCTAGTTTGATCGCGTTCATCGCATAGAGTTGCATGCTGGTGGGACAGGCCCTGTACTAACATGGTGTCAAGACAATTACCTCTCAGCAGGGTAAAGGAGTTAAGGGCCTGTCCCTCTGTCCGAGGAGATTCAAGAGTTCTCCCACAATTCCCTTGATTCGAACTCGGAGAATGTCCGTAGCGAGTCCGTAGATGTCTCGTAGCGGCTCTTAATGCTAACAGTAGGTACTCGGGAAATCCGGTAAACTTGTGACATTTTTTTAACACTGTTAAAAATGTCCACGAGTAAAGAAATACTTGTGATGAAAACGTGACATCCACGAAATCCCACGGACCCGCTACGGACATTTTCCGAGTTCGAGTCAAGGGAAAACTCGGGAGAACTCTTGAATTACCTTGTACAGTGGGACAGGCCCTTTAGCTCACTTTATCATAAATCTATTCCCTTTATCATGTTTATATGCACTGCGGATTGCTCGATTGTAATCATGTATTGTCTTTCCGCTGATTAGTTAGCACACAACAAAGGTTTTTCACTGCACCTCTGTACATGTGACAATAAATTAAATTAAACTAGTTACTAGCTACAGGAAACAAAGTGGTGTACAATACCATTCAGGTGCTGAAATGGAGATGGTCGGGAGCTGCAAATTTCATTGGCATAAATATCAGCAATAATTTACCTTGGACCAACCATTTTAAAACAGGTCATCTGTTGCTGGCGCTGATTTGTACTGGTCTGTTCTCACCTCCAGTTCTTCCACTTCCACCCCCACTACTTTCAGTCTGTAAAATGGTCCCGATCCAAAATGTCACCCATTCATTTTCTCCAGAAATGCTGTCTGACTGATTTACTCCAGCACTTTGTGTCTATCATTGCAGCCATTGAATCGTTTTTTTTTTAAACCTGTGCTTTCTCTGTAACTGAAAAGCTAAAACACTGTAACACTATATTCTGCACTTTGATGTGTTTTTCTCTTTGCACTGCCTCTGCCCTTGTGCAATAGCTTGAATGTACTGATGTATAGTATGATTTGATTGCCCAGCATGCAAACAAAGCATTTCAGCAAATATGAAAATTATAAACCAATACAAATATTGGCTACGTGCCTCAATACTTAAAGTGACGTCAGTCAATATTAGGCAAGTTATATAATAATAAAGGCCTAGTTAATAATAATAAAATATAAGAAAAAAGGGAAAGAAAAATCAATCAAGGTAATCATCCAGACAAACAAAGCTGCAGAGATGTCCAGAACTAGTTTGGAACCAGGCCAACAGAAGGAAATATATGTGGTAAAGCTTGAGACAAAGGCACAACGGGGAACATACAGTCAAGCTGGCTTAAGTGTTGCAAGTATGATGGAACATGAGCAGCTAGAAAAAGCAGGATTGCCCTGAGCAGGGGTCAAGATGTGTGTGTGATTGTAAAATGATTTCTACCATCAGTGCACAATCAAATAGATATTTGAAATCTATAGGGTGCTTGAGTGTAAAATTCTAGAGAAGACTTTATTTAAACAAGTGGCATCAGCACAATGTACAAATTTATCTTTATTTTTTGCACACTTGGTGACTAATTTATCAGTGCGTAGGAGTGCATATTACTGAAGCAATATGGATAATACCCATTTCTTTCTGTAAATTCAGAGCTGTCATTAATACTTTCTTTTTGGCAGTGTTTTGTTACAGAGGCACATCCTAGAGGACAGGGTGATACTGTCAGCACCAGCAGCTGGGTCACATCATGAGAAGCTGAGGCACTTCCTCATTCCCACTGTGTGACAGGATTAATGAGATACTTCCCTGTCTGGGTTTAACTCTGATCAGTGGACAGATGGATACCAACTGATACAGCCGCCCCATAACAATAACTCGGAGAACGTCTGCGTTTGTAATTTCGAACTAATTAGGGCAGTCATGTGGGTTTAATCTCATCTGGACTTCAGTGCTATAATTCTGTTGTAGCTCCTGTTGGAAATAATTAGAGCCCCTACCTGTGTAAAAATGACAGCAATATTGCCTAGATACTGCAACATATTTGGCACAGTGAAGTTTAATATTTTGGTATCAGTGTCAAGATGACAGTTCAGGGTCACTAGATAAATATAGCATAGCATTTGATGATTTCTCTTTACTCCATTACAAAGGACTCTGACCTTGCATGTAATATTATACCATTTACACCATTTTTCTGGTGCTTTCTTTTTTTCTATGTTACTGTTTGGCTTTGTCTATGAGATAGGAATCTCAAATAAGTACAGACATGAATAAAATGAATAATACAATATCAGAACAAACTAAAGCACATCACTGACTGGATTCATTTTATTCCAAGAGCTCGTTATTCTCTACAAAACACTGTTTAACTCCTTTGAACTCCTGCAATTTTTTTCAGGTTCTGAAATAGAACACATATGTCCTTGAAAATGTTAAAATTACACTGTAGAAAATCAAGTAACTAAACATATGCATCATAAAAGTGAAGTCTGGATATAGAGGATTTTTCAGTCAGAACATGAATTCATGTTGTTCCCATTGACTTTAGAAGGTTAAATACTGCATTGCACAAGGTAGTTTGAATTAAGTGAAGTCTTGCCAATCCCTTCATGTCACAAGTAACTATTAATCACTAACAACAATTCTGAAAGTTGCAGTGCATGTTATTTTTGTATGGGGATTGGTTGTAAAAAGCCTTTCTCACTCCATCAATTCAGTACAAAACATCAGAACATTTAACACTGGCATATTAAAATTCAACAGTGCTAGCAGAAAAAAAAACTCATTAATAAACCCTTGCAATATCTCCAATCATCGCACCAGATCTTATGGTGTTATTCAGGTAAAATTCACACAAAAAAATATTGTATGCACTCTCATGTGAATTTACATGTTTTCAGCAAAACAATTTACATTTGCGGTTTTCGGAGAGTTAGTGGAGCGTAACATAATAAAGTGAAAAAATGAAATTATTTATGCAATTAATTGCAAATCAATTTTACTGTTATCAATATCATCGACATCAAGTTTAATTGCTTAACACTGTTACAGACCCCAAATGTCAATTATTGTTATGCTATATTGTTGAGCAATAGTGGGCAAAGTTGACATAGTCCACTAAGTAAAGTCAAAACACAACATATCAAATAGGAAAGGGTCAAATGATAATGGAGATGAAGTGCAATCATGGCTGTTGGTGGAATCTGTACAATTGGGATTCTCTCTCTTTTATAATCCACTTCCAATGTGTTTCAAAAATCTTTATTGCAGCCAACAAGGATGTTTTCCAAGATTGTATCCTATTTGCCACCATTAGGATTGCTTTGGGGATGACAGTGAAAAGAAATAATATTTTACAAATATTGGGTGCGTAGCTTAGTCTGAAGAAGGGTCTCGACCCGAAACATCACCCATTCCTTCTCTCCACAGATGTTGCCTGTCCCGCTGAGTTGCTCCAGCTTTCTGTGACTTTCTTCATTGGAAAATGTGGTTTCCCATTGGATAGAAACATAGAAATTAGGTGCAGGAGTAGGCCACTCGGTCCTTCAAGCCTGCACCACCATTCAATATGATCATGGCTGATCATCCAACTCAGTATCCCGTACCTGCCTTCTCTCCATACCCTCTGATCCCCTTAGCCGCAAGGGCCACATCTAACTCCCTCTTAAATATAGCCAATGAACTGGCCTCAATACCCTCTGTGGCAGAGAGTTCCAGAGACCCACCACTCTGTGTGAAAAAAGTCCTTCTCATCTCGGTCCTAAAGGATTTCCCCCTTTTCCTTAAGCTGTGACCCCTTGTCCTGGCCCTCCCCAACATCGGGAACAATCTTCCTGCATCTAGCCTGTCCAACCCCTTAAGAATTTTGTAAGTTTCTATAAGATCCCCTCGCAATCTCCTAAATTCTAGAGAGTATAAACCGAGTCTATCCAGTCTTTCTTCATAAGACAGTCCTGACATCCCAGGAATCAGTCTGGTGAACCTTCTCTGCACTCCCTCTATGGTAATAATGTCCTTCCTCAGATTTGGAGACCAGAACTGTATGCAATACTCCAGATGTGGTCTCAGCAAGACCCTATACAACTGAAGTAGAACCTCCCTGCTCCTATACTCAAATCCTTTTGCTATGAAAGCTAACATACCATTCACTTTCTTCACTGCCTGCTGCACCTGCATGCCTACTTTCAATGACTGGTGTACCATGACACCCAGGTCGCGCTGCATCTCCCCTTTTCCTAATTGGCCACCTATCGGATGGTGTAGGATGTAGAGATATATTGTGATATGGCATGATATGAACACATTATCATTGATACAACATTACTTTACAATTGACATACAAATAGAATACTACTAGGATGCCTTTGTAATTATCCTTCCAGTCATCCACATGCATTGGCACTCTGCTTTCAAAGAGCAATTTCCCGTGCTAAGGTTTGTAGAAAGCAGGAACCGTCTCACCTCTTCCTGTTCCTTTCCTTCCTCAGATTATTGCTTTGTGCGTAGGTGCGTGCAGCAAAGTAAGGGGCCTGTCCCACTTTCACAACCTAATTTACAACCTTTTTTACTCGTGGACATTTTTCATCAGTCTAGAAAAAAACGCCCCGAACTACTTTATCCACGAGTACCTACGGCTAGCATCATGGCCTGCTATGACCTCCTACAACCTCACAGAACTGGCTAGAGGTGTGAATGGCTTCCTCCTGTTCTTAATGTTCCTGCTTTGTCTCTTAGTATTGAACTGTAGAAAATGCATTTGGGTTTAGAATGGAGAAACTGGAAATGGAAGGAGTCGACAAAGATCTACAAGTTCAGGACTAGTTTAGATATGGTAGGAAGATAAAAGATGCTCCCATTAGCAAATTGTTTTGGAAGTGGAGGTGGGCACAGACTTAACATTTGAGGGGGCAATAGATTTGAGCTGGGATAGACATGATTGAAAAAATGGCCTCCTTCTGTGCTGATACAATCCCATGATCCATTGATTCTATGATTCTTCAAGATCTTGGAACTGCAGCAGCTACAACCTCAATGTACAACCTTGATTTAAGAATTGCAATGTGGTCAGCAATATTTTTAACTATCTGGACCTCAGCTCTGGAATTCCCTTCAGAAACACTTCCCAAAACCTCTCGGATACGCTCTCTTTCCTGAGGACTCCCCCCATGAAACACACCACTTTGAACAAATGTTTAATCTCCTGTCCCAGTATCTCTTTATGTAGGGTAGTATACATGACACATTTTCTGTGAGTGCAACAGGACTCTACGTTCTTTAAGGGTAACGCATAAATGCCAATTCTTGTAGTTGTTCATCAGCACCTTGCTAAAAATATCATAATTTTTGATGAAAGGTTACAAAATTCAGAAAAATATCTTTAATAGTTCTAATTTCAATTTCCACCAGTGCAGGAAGGGATGAAGATTAAGATTTGAGTGCTAATCCTATTGTTCAAATTGTGCCCGGTTTGAATTGCATTTATTCAAAAATAAAGGGAGTGATGCTCACCTGGGAATGATTACCATACTGTAACCTAATTGAAGGAGGATAAAGCTGTAGCCATGGACTGTAAGAGCTAGCCTTAAGCAGTTTATAATGTTACCTGAGCCTTGAGATTAGATTACTGCTTTGAAATATTCCAAGTACCTGTATTGTTCTAATATATATTGCAAACTTCTAGGGCGATTTTAATCAATTTTCGTCTCAATAACATCTCCCTTTGCCGAGTTGCATATTAAACCTAAATTGTTGACTGGTATCAATTACTCTGAAGTGAATTCTCTGCTGTCTCAATCATTTGCATGTATCAGCCTGCATAATGGGTAAACTTTAGTTGAAAACAACTTGTTGTCTCATCTTGAGTTAATGCTTAATTGGTGTTTGATTGCACTCACGTTGAAAGATGAACCATTGCAATTTCAATAGTGTTAATATATCAAGGAATACATTGCATTCAAACCATAATGATTAATTCTGACTATTTTCAAGATACATATTAATTCATTTGGTTTCCCATTCCCTACTTCAATATCTCCTGATAAGAATCTCAGATTAGTTGATAAAACCTACAGAATACTTAATATGCTTGCTGGATACATGGAAAAAAAACTTTAATTTGTATTCACAGCAAACGCAATGCTTATATAAATGTTATTAAAAAAATATGACAATGAATAAAAGCAACATTTGTTTCTACTGTAATAATTTTAATGACACATCTGTCACATAGATACCAGGACTCCCACTGATCTGACAACTGCATTAGACAAAATGGATCTTGCAGAAATCTGACAAAATAAAAGACACAAACAGCTTCTACGATGAGCATTATAAATCACAGAATCAAGACTAAAAGTACATGGGACGGCAGAGTGAATATGTAAATTCCATGTGTTTCAAATTTACTTTTATATCTATGATGCCAATACTCATCTGAAGGGAAAGGATGAGAATGAAGTTTTATTTTGATATATTGCAACTTCGGGACGAAACTAGTTGAAGAGATTGTTTAAGTTTAAATAAGCATCTTTGTCAAAGTGCTCTGAATTTTTATTGGTGTTTATACCAAAATACCATTTATACGGCGGCACAGTGGCTCAACTGGTAGAGCTGTTGCCACACAGTGCCCAAGACCTGGAGTTAATCTTGACCTCAAGTTCCATCTTTGTGGCATTTGCACATTCGCTGTGACCAGGAGGGTTTCCCAAAGACTTGCAGGTTTGTAAAATTGGCCTTGGTAAAATTGCACAAAATGTGCAGGGAATGGGTGAGAAAGTGGGATACATTGAACCACATGAATGATGATCGGCATGGACTCGGTGATTGAAAGTGATGTTTCCATGCTGTATCTCTAAATACCAAAATTCACAAAGTACTGTGTTTGTCAGAAATCTATATTAAAAGAGCAATAACCTGAATGTTTGTGTAGAGAATAGCTGCCAACAAAATGTCATTGCCCTAAAACTTTAACCCTCTTTCTCTCCAAGATTCCTATTGAAGTTTCCAGCAGTTTATTTTATACTAAAAGCAACATTCTGTCTCTTCTGCAGGAATTAATAATTGTAATTTATATAAGTTTGTATCAATTATAACAACACCTATCTATATCCTTTTTCTTGGACCTTGATACATGAATTCAATATTACTTTTGTGTGATAATGTCCAAGTGGCAATTTTCAATGGGGGAGCCTATAGTAGATATGCCTGTATGTATTGGTGTGTATGTTTTCAGATTGACATCTAATTGTGAGCCTGGGATGTGTGAGCTTGTGAATGTCTATGCATGTGCATGTGCGTATGCGAATGTGTGTTTGTGAGTGTGTGAGTGGTATAAGATTTTGCTCGCAACCAGGGAAGCGCCATCTGCTGTCCATAAAAAAAAATAGACAACCCTTCTGAACGTATCATACCTAAAGCAACCAAATCAAAATATTATTGCCATAATTATGGTTGACGCCTGCAAGTGTGCATTGATCCTACCACCAGAAAATCCATGTGCACAAGTCTCATGATGCGGTCTACCAAGGACTGGGTTTACAAACACAAACCCTTTTCTTGTGCACTCTGCCTTAGTGGATTAAATATGGTGGGTCTGGGGACAGGGCTCGGTGTTGGTTAGGTTCTTTTGTGGAAATGAGAGGCCCGAGAGTGTGATGATGTTCAGAGATGGAGATCAATGAATGTGGAGCGATTTCGGGTTCAGGCTAGATGCCCAAAGATTGCTGCGGATTAGGATTATACATCAAGAGGAGTATGATCAGCAGTATGAACAGTATGGCCATGCCCCTACCTTATGCGAGAGAAAGACCTTCATATTACAGTGATGTTGAATATATATTAATTCATCTGTGCATCTCCATGCAATCATTTGATAAATTAGTTTTCCTGAGGTGAGTGAAATGACTTAAAGGACTCATGCTGTTTACATAGAAACATAGAAAATAGGTGCAGGAGTAGGTCATTTGGGCCTTCGAGCCTGCATCACCATTCAATATGATCATGGCTGATCTCCAATTCAGTATCCCTTACCTGCCTTCTCTCCATACCCCCTGATCCATATAACGATATAACCATATAACAATTACAACACGGAAACAGGCCTTCTCGGCCCTTCCAGTCCGTGCCGACCATTTATTTTCCCCTAGTCCCATCTACCTGCACTCAGACCATACCCCTCCATACCTATCCACTTTACTTTTAAATGTTAAAATCGATCCTGCCTCCACCACTTCTGCAGGAAGATCATTCCACACAGCCACCACTCTCTGAGTAAAGAAGTTCCCTCTCATGTTACCCCTAAACTTCTGTCCCTTAATTCTCATGTCATGCCCTCTTGTTTGAATCTTTCCTACCCTCAATGGGATAAGCTTATCCACGTCAACTTTGTCTATCCCTTTCATCATTTTAAAGACCTCAATCAAGTCCCCACTTAACCTTCTGCACTCCAAAGAATAAAGACCTAACTTGTTCAACCTTTCTCTGTAACTTAGTTGCTGGAACCCAGGCAACATTCTAGTAAATCTCCTCTGTACTCTCTCTATTTTGTTGACATCCTCCCTATAATTAGGCAACCAAAATTGTACACCATGCTCCAGAATTGGTCTTAACAATGCCTTGTACAATTTTAACATTACTTCCCTACTCCTATATTCAATGCTCTGATTTATGAAGGCCAGCACACCAAAAGTTTTCTTTACCACCCTATCTACATGCGATTCCACCTTCAGGGAACTATGCACAGTTATTCCTAGATCCCTCTGTTCCACAGCATTCCTCAATTCCCTACCATTTACGTCCTATTTTGATTTGTCCTGCCAAGATGTAGCACCTCACAGTTATCAGCATTAAACTCCATCTGCCATCTTTCAGCCCACTCTTCCAAATGGCCCAAATCTCTCTGTAGACTTTGAAAATCTACTTCATTATCCACAGCACCCCCTATCTTAGTATCATCTGCATACTTACTTATCCAATTTTCCACCCCATCATCTAGATCATTGATGTACATGACAAACAACAGTGGACCCAACACAGATCCCTGAGGCACCCCACTGGTCACCGGCTTCCAACCTGACAAACAGGTATCCACCATTACTCTCCGGCATCTCCCATTCAGCCACTGTTGAATCCATCTTGCTACTCCGCCATTAACACCCAAAGATTCAACCTTCTTAACCAACCTTCCATGGGGAACCTTGTCAAAGGCCTTACTGAAATCCATATAGACAACATCCACTGCTTTACCCTCATCAATTTCCCTAGTAACCTCTTCAAAAAATTCAAGAAGGTTTGTCCAACATGACCTTCCAGGCACAAATCCATGTTGACTGTTCTTGATCAGACCCTTTTTATCCAAATCATAGCAAAATCCCTTTAGCCACAAGGGCCACATCTAACTCCCTCTTAAATATAGCCAACAAACTACCTCAACTAGCTTCTGTAGCAGAGAATTCCAGAGATTCACCACTCTCTGTGTGAAAAATATTTTTCTCATCTTGGTCCTAAAAGATTTCCCCCTTATCCTTAAACTGTGACCCCTTGTCCTGGACATCCCCAACATTGGGAACAATCTTCCAGCATCTAGCCTGTCGAACCCCTTAAGGATTTTGTAAGTTTCTATAAGAGTCTATCCTGTCTTTATTCATATGAAAGTCCTGACATTCCAGGAATCAGTCTGGTGAACCTTCTCTGTACTCCCTCTATCGCAAGAATGTATTTCCTCAGATTTGGAGACCAACACTGTACGCAATACTCCAGGTGTGGTCTCACCAAGACCCTGTACAACTGCAGTAGGTCCTCCCAACTCCTATACTGAAATCCTTTTGGTATGATTTAGGCATTATGTTTAGGCACATGCCTCACCGCGACACCCACCGTGACTGGGTGAGGACTGGCCCCCCATGCAATTACAACACCCCCCTCCCCCTGAGGAGCAATGCCCTGGCTGAAGATGACCAGATTCCTTCCTCTTAACACATCACGTTAGAAGCTAGGCCACAAAACCCCCTTAGGCAATGGCCCCAGTGGGAATAAAACATGAACAGAGCATGCCATCTGGGAGGGTACTCCAGGTACATGTACTACCGCAGAGTCCTGAGACGGAGAGCCGCCGTGGAACCGTATCATGGTTGCAAAGATAGAGGGTGGGCCAAGAGTGGCCAGCCGGTACCATAACATGGAGTCCAGCACCCTAACCTAGAATGAAAGAACTCCAATGGGCCTGTCCCAATTAGGCAACTTTTTAGGCGGCTACAGGAGATTATGCAGTCACCACATAGTCACCACATGTTTACGGGAAGTTGCCGGTGAGTCGCCTTCATAGTCATGAGTCATTCCCACATACTGGGAACTAGTCGCACCGTCATTCTGGTCGCCGCAAATTTTTCAACATGTTGAAAAATGAGCGGCGACTAGAATGAAGTCGCCATGGAGAGTAGCGAGAATTCTCGTGCCGTAGGTGCAGTGGTAGTGGGTCACCAGGAGGTCGTAGGTTCTCGTAGGTTGTATCTGGCGCTGACCGGTAAATTTCATTGGCTCATTGGGGAAAAAAAAACCGTAAACAGAAGGTTTCAGAACCAAGGATATCTGACCAATAAATGTCCGCCAAGCTTCACAACCGTGTATCTCTGGCTTCTTAAAAGTTATCTCTACTCCTTCTCCCCCGTCTCCACCCACTCCCCCCCCCCCCCCCTCTTTTAAAGGACTTATGTGACCCTTTGCATACACTGTGCTTTCACTGCCTTAATTACAGCGTCATCCTGTTCATCGTGGTGTGTGTCTGTATCACATTGGCTTTGCACCGTGTGAATTTCACTCAGTCAGTGCCCGCCACCGCTGGCCCTATCCCCGCCTGCATAACTGGCTGGTGAAGGAAGTGATGTGTGTATGTGTGCGTGTTTTCCACTCTGACAGTCGCCGTTCCAGTCATCGGTTTTTCAGCGACCTATTACGACTTTACAGTCGCTGGCAGTCACCTGAAAAATCGCCTAAGTTACATCTTCACTTGGGCGACCTAAGCTCCGAGTTTAAAAGAGTTTGTCCTGGACTCAAACTCGCAGCATGGTCGACACAAGGTCCTAGGAGGTCGTATGAGGTGTCTGGAACTCTCCTTCATGCTCAATTGCTCAATGGATGTTCCCGCCTACTTGCGGCCTCAGATAGGTCGTGGAAAGATTTTCAGCATATTGAAACATTTTCTGCGAGTAAATTTGGTCGGCATGGGTCTTTTTCAGTCTTAGTGCAGTGGAGTGGGGTCGCTATTTACTTACAGGCTCTCGAGGGCAGCCGTAGGCAATCTCCTTTCCTGACTGAGCATTTTGATTGGCTCATTGGAGTTTCACGACCTAGGAAATGCCTGCTAAACTTTATTAAACTTCTTAAAAGTGTCTCCACTCCTTCTCCCCCCTTCTCCTCCCCTGCTGTCTCCCTTCTGTCCCCCCCCCGCTCTCTAAAGGACTTACGGTACTCTGTGGCAGCTGTTTACCTTCCTCTTCATGCAGACAGCGCTCCTCCGCTGTCCCTGGCCCCCACCTTCGCAATGTGTTTCTGTGTGTGCGGTCGATAGATGAAGTTTGCTGTTCGGTCTATCGAGCTCGCGGTTTCAACGCGGCCGGTAGATCCAGCTTGAGGCTTTCCTGGCAAGTGCCCTCGAACTTGAAGGCAGTCTTCTGGATTCACAGATTAGGTCGCCCAAGTGGGACAGGCGTTTAGACAAGACGTCTTATGTTCCACGCATAAGACGTCATCTCCTCCAGCAGGGAGTCCACTTGCCACTGGCCCACTAAAAGTCCAGAACATTTACTCCATTTGATCCTGGCGGATGATGCAGCAAAGAAAACCTGCTGACATTCACGCATCCTCCGCAGGTCAACAGGGTCAGTCAGCGCCACTACTTCCTGAGAAGATTACGGAGATTCGGTATGTCAAAGAGGATTCTCTTGAGCTTCTACAGGTGCACAGTAGAGAGCATATTGACTGGTTGCATCATTGTCTGGTTTAGCAACTTGAACGTCCGCGAGTGGAAAAGACTGAAAACAATTTGTAAACACTGCCCAGTCCATCACCGGCTCTGATCTCCCCACCATCTAAGGGATTTATCGGAGTCGCTGCCTCAAAAAGGCAGCCAACATCAGAGACCCACGCCATCCTGGCCTCACACTCATTTCACCACTGTCATCGGGAAGATGGTGCAGGAGCCTGAAAACTGTAACATCCAATTTCAGGAACAGCTTCTTCCCTACAGCCATCAGGCTATTAAACACTACACCCTCAAATAAGCTCTGAACTTCAATAGATTATTATTATTATTGTTGCATTGTTTTGTTGTTTTTTTTTTAATATGTGTGTGTATATATCAATCATATATAGGTATGCGAGTATGTGTATCTATACATGCTGAGCTTTACTTTTCTCTCTCTCGTTTGTCATATCATACTATGTTTGGATATTCTGTTGTGCTGCAGCAAGTAAGAATTTTATTGTTCTATCTGTGGCATATGACAATAAAACACTCTTGACTCTCTCTTGACGAAAGGAGGACATCGGCATAGGCCGAGAGAACCACCTCCATCCCTGGTCCTGGTAGAGCCATGCCTGTCCACCGCCTCCAAAGAAGACACAGGAACGGTTCCAAACAGACAGAGTACAACTGACCACCCCTGGCGTACCTCCCTCCCAAAGTGAATGGGAGCCAACAAGACCTCATGACCTTCACGAGACATTGCTGTGGGGTACAAAAGCCAGACCCGGGCCACAATATGTGGCCCAAATCCGAAAGCTTGCATCATCCTGAAAAGGTAATCATGGTCTACCCTGTCAAAAGCCTTCCCCTGATCGAGGGACAGAAAAGCAGCGGACTGATCAGTTCCTTGGGATAGATGAATCAGGTCCCTAAAAAGGTGGAAGTTATCTTGAATAAACCAGCCAGGGACTATATAGGACTGGTCCAGGTGGATCAGTTGGGACTGCACAGAGCCCAGGTGATTTGCCATTGTCCATGCAAAGACTTTATACCCTGTACAGAGGAGAGAGCCTGGGTGCCAGGTGGAGTTACAGGACAACGACTGCCTTGCACCACGGGAGGAGCATCTCCCTGGTCGCCAGGACAACCAAGAAGGCTCTAACAAGCTCTAGCTTCAGCCCATCCAACCCTGGGAACTTGCCCCTCCTGAGCTGGTGTAGGGCACCAGTCAACTCCTCCAATGATAAGGGGTCATCAAGGAGTTCAAACATCGTTCTATCTACAGTCAATAGTCCATAGGACCCGCTGAGCCTCCCCGCTGAAACAATCTGCAGAGAACAGAGTCCCATAAAAGGACCAAACTAAACCACTGATCTTCGCTGGATCTGTGACTGAGGAGTCATCATCCGCGAGCAGCTCAATGAGCTGTTTGCGGGCTCCCTGCTCTTTCTCCAGAAAGAAAAAGAAATATGAAGCTCGGTCCAGATCATGCAGAATCTGGAGCCCCGACCACACATAGGCACCTCGGGACTGCTCAAGCTGCAGGTCCCTCAGCCTCAGCACTTCATTCCTGTCCTGATATTATCCCCACTCACAGGAGTCCTCACCAATCCGACGCAAGTGAGAATGTGTCAAGTAACTCCCTCTCGAGTCGTTTGACCGCCGTGTCCCACCTTCTGGTTGACCCCCACATATACTCCTGACAAAAGGAGTCCGAGCACAGCAACGGTCACATAGAGGCCGCTGAGACATGAGAGACATACAATCCGGAGATGTACAGGTGATCGACCAGGGAACCACCCCACTCAGGCCTCCACGAAAAAGCATTGAAATCAGGGTGGAGATTCCGCCACGCATCAACCAACTCAAAGGAATCAATCAAACCTATCAACTTGTTCGCTACTGCAGGGGCACGCTGAGTACCAGAGCAATCTCGCACCTTAAGGGTGCAATTGAAATCCCCCCAAGGAGGACACACTCCTCAATCAATAGTGCTCAGCAGAGTATACATGAAGTAGACATGCCTGCATCGCGCTGGTGCTGGGGGCGTCCACGCTAATGAAATTTAACGGCACGTCATCCAGGCTCACGGCCAGATAAAGCAAACTGCCTGGCACATCTTCCTGCAGCGCACTCGAATTTGCGCTGAGGTGGCTCATGTAGACCCCCCACCCCCCCCCCCCCCTTCCCACTCCAGGAGCCAGGTGGGTTCATCTCTGACAATGTATGCACCTCTTGCAGAAAGCTCACTGCATACTTCCCCTCTCTGAGACTGATAGATGATGAAATCTACAAAGGTCCCCCCTTCCGCCATTTATGTTTAGGCTACAGTTATCTTCATGTTGAAGACAAACTAGGGTTTTTGTCCTCACATTCCTCGCGGGCGTGGAGGCATACTCTCTTAGGAGCTTCAAAAAGTCCCCGGACTGATGCTCCTCAAACCTGAGAAGACCACCATCCTTGCTGGAAAGGATAGCTGGATATTTCCGAAACTCCTGAATCTTCCAGATACCAGCCCCTTGAGACACAGCACTGGAATCTGGCATTCTGCCAACCCACTGACACCTGAAGCAACATTTTACCCCTCACTGCACTCAAGGTCTTCGTCTAAGCTCGCCCCACTGCGCAAGCTGGCTACATGACGCTCCCCCTCCTCCGACATGATCCCACGCCCGGAATCAGTGTCAAGGGAGGGTCCTGATACCTCCGACAGTGATGAGCTGGCCAGTGAATGGCCATTCTCCTGCACTCTCCCACCGCCCCTTGCAACTGGGTTTGGGAAGGAAAAACCAAGAGGCATCCCGAGGGCCCACAGTGTGCAGGCACCCCTGGAATCTGATTGAGGGACACAAACCACAGCAGCCCCGTCCCCCTCCACACCCAGGAACCAGGTTGTTGGATCCAATTGGAATCATCATGACTATTGTCTGTACTATTTAATGCAGGGCCTGATGGATTTTTTGAGCTAGTCTGATTTTAATGTACTTAACTGCCACTATCAGAAACATTCCCTTTTTTTAAAATCCATTCCTCTCCCATATTCTCTGATTTGCCATGTTCATAAGTTATAGGAACAGAATTAGGTTATTTGGCCCATAAAGTCTACCCCACCATTCAATCGTGGCTGATCTTTCTGTCTCAACCCCATTCTCCAATCTTCTCCCCATAACCCCTGACAACCTTATTAATCAAAGAATCTGTTAATCTACACCTTGAAAATATCCAATGATTGCAACCACAGCCATCTGTAGCACTCCTAGTTCTTATATTCTCTTGTTCTTTTCTCTTTTAAAGTTCTGATGAAAGATTTGCCATTTTGCTTACAATGGATGTTGCTTGACCTGCTGAATGTTTCCAGCATTTTATGCTTTTACGTTGTTAAGGTCAAGTTACAGTGAGTGACAAAACTAGATTTTAGGGGTTCCCCTTAAATAAAGGAACAATTTTGCAGAGGGGGTCACCTTGAAGTTACCATGTTTGTCTGTAGCCTTCAGTTCAGCCCTAACTTGCGTAAGGGCAAACTCAAGGTTGTACAGAGGAAGCAATGGGTCCACTGGGATCAGAGTGAAAGGGGAGAGTAACAAAAGTGTCAAGAGTGTTTACTTGTCATATGAACTGACAATGGAACAAAAAATTCTTACTTTCAGCAGCACAACAGGCCTGCAAACACAATAATCATAGATAACATATAATAAATGAAAACTTAATAAATTAATACCCCTAATACTAGAACAGTGGGTGATGGGTTCCACTTATTGTCGCTGGAATCTTGTGTCATTTTCAGGATGAACGATGACTTCAATATCAACATTTGAAACATGGAAGATGGACACGAAAGAAGAAGAGTGCAAAAATGCCTTAGAAACATAGAAACATAGAAAATAGGTGCAGGAGTAGGCCATTTGGTCCTTCGAGCCTGCACCGCCATTCAATGTGATCATGGCTGATCATCCAACTCAGTATCCCATACCTGCCTTCTCTCCATACCCCCTGATCCCTTTAGCCACAAGTGCCACATCTAACGCCCTCTTAAATATAGCCAATTAACTGGCCTCAACTACCTTCTGTGGCAGAGAATTCCAGAGACTCACCACTCTCTGTGTAAAGAATGTTTTCCTCATTTCGGTCCTAAAGGAATTCCCCCTTATCCTTAGACTGTGACCCCTTGTTCTGGACTCCCCCAACATCGGGAACAATCTTCCAGCATCTAGCTTGTCCAACCCCTTAAGAATTTTGTAAGTTTCTATAAGATCCCCCCTCAATCTTCTAAATTCCAGCGAGTACAAGCCAAGTCTATCCAATCTTTCCTCATATGAAAGTCCTGACATCCCAGGAATCAGTCTGGTGAATCTTCTCTGTATCCCCTCTATGGCAAGGATGTCTTTCCTCAGATTTGGAGACTGTACGCAATACTCCAGGTGTGGCCTCACCAAAACCCTGTACAACTGCAGTAGAACCTCCCTGCTCCTATACTCAAATCCTTTCGCTATGAATGCTAACATACCATTTGCTTTCTTCACTGCCTGCTGCACCTGCATGCCTACTTTCAATGACTGGTGTACCATGACACCCAGGTCTCGTTGCATCTCCCCCTTTCCTAATCTGCCACCATTCAGATAATAGTCTACCCTCATGTTTTTGCCACCAAAATTTTGCTATCCAATCTTTGTTGCACTAAGGCCTTATGTCCTTAGTGCAACAAAGACAGTCCAAATGTCATAGTTTAGTTTGTGTTACAGTATGCCGTGTTCAAGTGCCTGATGGGATCACAGTATTAACCTGCGAGAGATAAAGAATGAGAAAGACAAAGGGAATAATGAAGAAGGTGGGTGAATGCGAGTTAAATCTACCCCAGAAAAAGAAATAGAAAAAAGAAAAGCATGGATTATAAGAGAGGAATAGTGATGGAAAACCAAGGATAGAAATTGAATAATTTTAAATTATCAGTTGTTTTTAACAACACTGCTACATGGGGGAAAGATGGGCTGGTTATAATTTTCTGATCTTTAATGCTGGTTATAATTTTCTGATCTTTAATGCTGGTTTGTAAGATTTCAGTAACAAGGAGAAATACCAGACTCTATTGATATGTAGATACATGATCAAAATAACTATTCAAAAATATATAAATGTTGCCAGACCAAGAGAGGCCATTTGACCTGGTCAATCTGTGGCTTCTAACGTACTTATGACTACAACTTTTATGTAAAAGCATGCACAATGGTGCACAGTGGAGTTGCAAAGAAAATGCACTGTCGCAGAATTTGATCAATTATAGGAAGTCAGAGAACAGATAACCCAGAGCAGATCATTGTGAAAATGAAAATCTGCTGCCAAGTCTTGTTAGATTAATGCATTAGCACTTCTGACCACAACATTATTCATCTAATTTGTTCATTATACAGAACATGTCAGTTAACTGTATTTGAGGTACCAATTTAAGGAAGGAAGAGGGAGTGGGATTGTTGAAGTGTGGGGTGATCTCATCTTGTTGTTCTAAATAGATGTCACATTTTTTTATGCAGCGAAGTAAGGGTTAGATTGGCAGTCTTTTTACACAAAGCTAACAACAAAGCTATTACCTTCAACTTTTAAGGGGTAACAATGCACATATTTTCTTTCAAGCACTATTAGATTGACAACTGATCTCACATTATTATTTTACCAGAATCCTCCTTACTAACCTTGGGCTGGTTTCCTATATTTCAAACAGCCAGTCATCTCTCTTTGTGAAAAGCCACAGTATTTGAGTAAGTTACCACAGAAATTAATAAGGAGACTAATAAAGCAATAGAGAAAAGTACAATAAATATTTTAAAATAACAATTTGCCAGAAAATAATGGCAATCATCAATTTAATTATTTCTTTTAATTGATCTTGGTTGTACATTTAGAAATAAGGTGGGTCAGCTTATACACAAAAGATGTAGAAATACATTTAAAATCAGGCTTAGTAATTACATTTCATGTATTAAATGCGCATAATCTATCTTAAAACTGCATAATCACCCCATCATTTGCATAGCATTCTGACACACACAACTTGTAAATGGAAAGAATACCTAATTATGGCACAAATCTTGTCATTCTGTATTCGAGAATTGTTTTGAAAAAGCTGCACAATTAAATGTTTTCTATTATGGCGAGGTCAGGAGTTGGGTTAAAATTCATGTTTTAAATAACACTTCTGGGGTGGGGTGGGGTGGAATGGGAGAAAGCTGAGAAGAACATGATGTGTGTGAAAGATAAAATGCTTCTAGGTCCAGAACTAATATTATTGAATTTCTGACAAGAATAACAGAAGATTTGTGAGGTATTTTCTGAGATAGCAAAAGAGCTTCTGCATTATTTATGTGCGCTAATGGTGTTGCACTATTTTCTGCAAGGAATCAGAAGTACCATGTGTGTTTATGTCATTTTGATGCCTTAAAAGCGAATCTATTCTGTTCTGACCTCCCTTACACTATGTAATAACATATGTGATTCATTTCACTCCTGTCAATAATGTTTTTGAAAGTGTGCTTTACATCTTATTTTTCACTATTTTTTCTTAAGCGTTTCATTGAATTTTTATTGACAGTATAATCATAGCGAATTCACATAATTAAATTGATTTGAAGTCATATTAAAATAATGGGATGGTGGTAAAAAAAAAATCAAACTAATATATCTACTGGGTACACTGGATAAATGTTGTTTTCCCATGAACTTTTGACTCAGCAACAATTAGACGTCATCCTGAGATCCCGAAAGATCCAAATGTTTCCATAAAGTCTATAAATAGTGGTGAGTCAATTAGAGGAACAAAAATGTACTTCTTTCTATTCGCTCAATAGATATAAACATTGGTGGCAATGCTAGCATTTATTCTCCATCCTCAATTGCCAGAATGGAGAGATATTTAAGAGACACCAAACCAATGGTTCTGGAATCACAAAAATGTATTATAAATTGGCTCTCTTATACTGCAGGAAGAACAGCAATGAATTACATTTGACGGATCAAAGGTTAACGACTAATGTCAATGGACAACTGACTATGAGTATCAAATGCAGATGTGGTAAGGTTTGCAAGAACAGCCTTCCAGTTATTGATCTGGCCTTAAACCGAATGAGATTAATTCAAATCCCACCATGGCAATTATTTTACTGAAATAAAATCTGGAATGAAATGAAGTCTGCATAACAATTAGCACATAGCTACTGCAGTGGTACATGAGGTGTTGATTGATAAAAATACATCTATTGATGCTCCTGAACACATCATCAGTGATGTAACCTGGGGTCATTGGGTGTTTCGGGTCTTTCAACATCAGACACCCTCGCCCAGGCGACCCAGCCGTGGTTGATCAGACCTCGACTTGTGTTCAGGTGCCATTCACTCCTCCCCATGGACATTCTTTCCTGATCCAGAGCCACCTCAAGGTATTCTCCGTTGCCTCTGTGGTGTTCCTGATGGCACTTCTCCTCGCCACTCCTTTGATGCCGAGTGCACTCAAGGCTTTGTAGAGCGATTGCCCTGCAAAACCTTTGCAGCCAACCTTGATGGGCATACACCTTGCCTCCCAACCCTGCTTTTGGCAGTCTATGACCAGCTCTTTATACTTAGTCTTCTTCCTCTCATGGGCCTCCTGCAGACGGTCCTCCCATGGCACTGTCAGTTCCAACAATATGATGCTTTTGGTTGCCTCTGAGACCAGGAGGATATCTAGCCTCAGAGTGGTCGTGACAATGTGCTGTGGGAACTGTTTCACCAGGTCTACAGAAAGCTGTCAATCCTGCACAGTCGCCCGGATTGCTGGCTCCTGTGGTTCTTGGCAGCTGCACTACGGCCTTCAAGAAGGTGATCATCTGGGTGGTGGGATGTGCTCGTCTGCAGCTGCTGATTCCCATGCTGATGTCTTCTGCAATGGGTTTCAGTACCTGGTCGTGACACCAGGTGTACAAGCCCTGCCCAAGAGTCATTGGGCTGCAGCTCAGAATGTGTTCCAACGTCCCCTTGCCTGAGCATTGCGGGCAATCTGGATATTCCCCTTTGCCCCAGATGAAGAGGTTCGATGGGCCGAGCAAGACATCATACACAGCCTGGACCAGGAACGTGATGCACTGTGGTTCAGCCTGACAGATCTCAGTCCATGTGACTTTTTGGTCCATGGCCTGCTCCCACCTGCTCTGACAGTTCTGCATTGAAGATGATAGTATTAACCTGCTTTAATAATTTGTTTGGAGAAACAATGAACTGCAGAACAAAAAAGAAACAAAGTGCTGGAATAACTTGGCAAGTTGTATCATTTGTTACTACAGTTAATTAATTAATTAGTACCCATGGAAAATACTTTCCTGGAGAGGGAAATATACAGAGCACTGCAAACTATCATCCAAATCCAGAAGGTTTGATTTATGGGACATGACCAAGGCACACTCTCTGGGAGTGCTTCTATGATTATACTTGACTGAGATTGATAGACTTTTAGTCACTAAAGGAATCAAGGGACAGCGCAGGAAAAAGGAGTTGATGAGGATGATCAGGCCTAATCTTTTTTTTTTATGTTCTTTATGTTCGCAACAAGTGGCTAGTAAAATTGAGCAGTTCATTCCAAGCTAGTTCTCAGTGA
Organism: Raja brachyura; assembly: GCA_963514005.1. The sequence goes on along the minus strand of OY740786.1, from coordinate 32,335,758 downwards.
CAGGAAATGTGCAAGAGAATTCTGAGAGAAAACTGAAAGGATATACTTGTTGGATGTAGCTAATACACTGGATGGGAGCTTTGGTGATTGTTTCTGATGTAGTAGCTGTAGGTCACCTTGGACTGAGATCACAGTCCTCAACTGAGCCCGGAGTGTGGTGGAAAAGGATACTTCATTGTGTTCAGTCACCCTGAATTAAGCACAACTTGTGAGTCAGAGGGGGAAAGCAGTTGAAAAGGAGAGACAAAGCACAGGCAGACTTTACTCAGTCTTCCCGTGGATTTTGAAGCAACAGCAACAAAGAGAAGCAGGAGAAAGCACGGATTGGCTCTAGCCCAAGTGGGAGGAGAGTTCTCAGTGAGTCAGAGGGGGAAAGCAGTTGAAAAGGAGAGACAAAGCACAGGCAGACTTTACTCAGTCTTCCCGTGGATTTTGAAGCAACAGCAACAAAGAGAAGCAGGAGAAAGCACTGATTAGCTCTAGCCCAAGTGGGAGGAGAGTTCTCAGTGAGTCAGAGGGGGAAAACAGTTGAAAACTGAGGAATTTGGTTTGTAAATTAGGCAATTGAACAGTCAATATAAGCAAGGCAGCTCTTGTGGAGCGGCAGTAAGGGAAGTGCCCTGTGAGTAAAGTGTGAGTCTTTGGCTCGAGAGTCTTCGGAGAGGAGGCTGCGCAAAACACTGGATAGGGAGAGACCGAGGCAAAAGAAGGAGATGTCAAGCAAGCTGATGCAGTGTGATGCTTGCAGTATGTGGGAGGTCAAGGACACTGCTGGTGCCTCTGGATGCTACAAATGTGAGAAGTGCATCCAGGTACAGCTCCTGAAGGACCGTGTTGGGGAACTGGAGAAACAAGTGGATGACCTCAGGTTCATCCGAGAAACTGAGTCGTTCCTCGACAAGTCCTTCAGTAAGATTGTTACACCCAAGGCACTAGAAGAGAGAAACATAGAAACATAGAAATTAGGTGCAGGAATAGGCCATTCGGCCCTTCGAGCCTGCACCGCCATTCAATATGATCATGGCTGATCATCCAACTCAGTATCCCGTACCTGCCTTCTCTCCATACCCTCTAATCCCCTTAGCCACAAGGGCCACATCTAACTCCCTCTTAAATATATCCAATGAACTGGCCTCAACTACCCTCTGTGGCAGAGAGTTCCAGAGACCCACCACTCTCTGTGTGAAAAAATTCCTTCTCATCTCGGTCCTAAAGGATTTCCCCCTTATCCTTAAGCTGTGACCCCTTGTCCTGGACCTCCCCAACATCGGGAACAATCTTCCTGCATCTAGCCTGTCCAACCCCTTAAGAATCTTGTAAGTTTCTATAAGATCCCCTCGCAATCTCCTAAATTCTAGAGAGTATAAACCGAGTCTATCCAGTCTTTCTTCATAAGACAGACCTGACATCCCAGGAATCTGTCTGGTGAACCTTCTCTGCACTCCCTCTATGGCAATAATGTCCTTCCTCAGATTTGGAGACCAGAACTGTACGCAATACTCCAGGTGTGGCCTCACCAAGACCCTATACAACTGAAGTAGAACCTCCCGGCTCCTATACTCAAATCCTTTTGCTATGAAAGCTAACATACCATTGGCTTTCTTCACTGCCTGCTGTACCTGCATGCCTACTTTCAATGACTGGTGTACCATGACACCCAGGTCGCGCTGCATCTCCCATTTTCCTAATCGGCCACCATTTAGATAGTAGTCGGTTTTCCTATTTTTGCCACCAAAGTGGATAACCTCACATTTATCCACATTATACTGCATCTGCCAAACATTTGCCCACTCACCCAGCCTATCCAAGTCACCTTGCATTCTCCTAGCATCCTCCTCACAGCTAACACTGCCACCCAGCTTAGTGTCATCCGCAAACTTGGAGATATTGCCTTCAATTCCCTCATCCAGATTATTTATGTATATTGTAAATAGCTGGGGTACCAGCACTGAGCCTTGGGGTACCCCACTAGTCACTGCCTGCCATTGTGAAAACGACCCGTTAACTCCTACTCTTTGCTTCCTGTTTGCCAGCCAGTTCTCTATCCACATCAGTACTGAACCCCCAATGCCATATGCTTTAAGTTTATATACTAATCGCTTATGTGGACCTTGTCGAAAGCCTTCTGGAAGTCCAGATACAGCACATCCACTGGTTCTCCCCCATCCACGTTACTAGTTACATCCTCGAAAAATTCCACAAGATTCGTCAGACATTATTTACCTTTCGTAAATCCATGCTGACTTTGTCCAATGATTTCACCACTTTCCAAATGTGCTGCTATCCCATCTTTAATAACTGACTCTAGCAGTTTCCCCACTACCGATGTTAGACTAACTGGTCTGTAATTCCCCGTTTTCTCTCTCCCCCCCTTCTTAAAAAGAGGGGTTACGTTTGCTACCCGCCAATCCTCAGGAACTACTCCAGAATCTAAAGAGTTTTGAAAGATTATCACCAATGCATCCACTATTTCCGGAGCTACTTCCTTAAGTACTCTGGAAGGCAGCCTATCTGGCCCTGGGGATTTATCGGCCTTTAATCCATTCAATTTACCCAACACCACTTCCCGACTGACCTGGATTTCACTCAAGTACTCCTTTGACCTGCGGTCCCCTGCTATTTCCAGCAGATTATTTATGTCTTCCTTAGTGAAGACGAAACCAAAGTAGTTATTCAATTGGTCCGCCATATCCTTGTTCCAGTGGGTGACGGTGAGAAAGGGAGGAAAACATGGAATGCAAAGGTCCCCGGGTGTTGTACCTCTTGTGAACAGGTTCACCCATGTGGAAGCTGCCGGGACAGAAGACGGTATCTCACTGAGCGGCGGACTGGCTTGCAAAACAAAAAGGGCTGATGAGCCAAAACCAAAGAGGCCAAAGTCGGGCAACGCCATTGTAGTGGGAGACTCCATTGTGAGAGGTACGGACAGGGGTTTTTGCGGCAACAGACGGGATTCCAGGATGGTGTGCTGCCTTCCTGGTGCCAGGATCCAGGATGTTACGGACAGAGTGCAGACAATCCTCAAGGGCAAAGGTGAACAGCCGGAAGTGGTCGTGCATGTTGGCACAAATGATGTTGGAAAGAAGGGGATGAATATTTTGCAGTGGGACTTCAGAGAGCTTGGAAAAATGCTGAAAAGCAGGACTTCCAGGGTTGTTATCTCCGGTTTGCTTCCAGTTCCTCGTGCTGGCGAGGGCAGGAACAGGGAGATACGGGACCTAAATGTGTGGCTGAGGAACTGGTGCAGGGGGCAGGGATTTAGATTCTTAGATCACTGGGATCTGTTTTGGAGTAAGGGGGAACTGTACAAAAGGGACGGATTGCATCTTAACAGGTGGGGGACCAGCATTCTGGCCGGCAGGTTTGCCATTGCTACACGGATGGTTTTAAACTGAATAAGGGGGGTGGGGTGTCAAATGGGATAATCGAGAATGGAGTTAAAGGGAAAGAGAGTAAAGGGATGGTTAATGACCCCAGAATTAACGGGAAAGAAAGCTCACAAAGGGATAGGAGAGTATGGCCAAGTGTAATAGGGATCATGTGAAAGGGGCCACTTGTCAACATAATTGTATAAGGAGTAAGAGTGTTGTAAAAACAAGCCTGAAGGCTTTGTGTCTCAATGCGAGGAGCATTCGTAATAAGGTGGATGAGTTGAAGGTGCAGATAGCGATTAATGACTATGCTATAGTTGGGATCACGGAGACATGGCTCCAGGATGACCAAGGCTGGGAGCTGAACATCCAGGGATATTCAATATTCAGGAGGGATAGACGAAAAGTAAAAGGAGGTGGGGTAGCGTTGCTGGTGAGAGAGGAGATTAATGCAATAGAAAGGAAGGACATTAGCGTGGAGGATGTGGAATCGATATGGGTAGAGCTACGAAACTCTAAGGGGCAGAAAACGCCAGTGGGAGCTGTGTACAGGCCACCTAACAGCAGTATTGGAGTTGGGGATTGCATCAAATAGGAAATTAGAAATGCGTGCAACAAGGGTAACACGGTTATAATGGGTGACTTCAATCTGCATGTAGATTGGGTGAATCAAATTGGCAGGGGTGCTGAGGAAGAGGATTTCCTGGAATGTATGGGGGATAATTATCTCAACCAACATGTGGAGGAACCAACGAGAGAGCAGGCTATTCTAGACTGGGTATTGAGTAATGAGGAAGGGTTAGTTAGCAGTCTTGTTGTGCATGGCCCCTTGGGCAAGAGTGACCATAATACGGTTGAGTTCTTCATTAGGACGGAGAGTGAAAAAATTAAGTCAGAAACAAGTGTTCTGAACTTGAACAAAGGTAACTTTGAAGGTATGAGATGTGAATTGGCCAAGATAGACTGGCAGGTGATTCTTAAAGGGTTGACCGTGGATGTGCAATGGAAGGTATTTAAAGACTGCATGGATGAAGTACAAAAGTTGTTCATACCAGTTTGGCAAAAGAATAAATCGGGGAAGGTGGTGTATCCATGGATAACAAGGGAAATCAGGGATAGTATAAAAACAAAAGATGAAGCATACAAATTTGCCAGAAAAAGCAGCCTACCGGAGGACTGGGAGAAATTCAGAATCCAGCAGAGGAGGACAAAGGGCTTAATTAGGAAAGGGAAAAGAGATTATGAAAGGAAACTGGCAGGGAACATAAAAACTGACTGCAAAAGTTTTTATAGATATGTGAAGAGAAAGAGACTAGTTAAAACAAATGTTGGTCCCTTGCAGTCATAAACAGGTGAATTGATCATGGGGAACAAGGACATGGCAGATCAATTGAATAACTACTTTGGTTCTGTCTTCACTAAGGAAGACATAAATAATCTGCCGGAAATAGCAGTGGAACGGGGGTCAAATAAGATGGAGGAACTGAGTGAAATCCAGGTTAGCCGGGAGGTGGTGTTGGGTAAATTGAACAGATTGAAGGCCGATAAATCCCCAGGGCCAGATAGTCTGCATCCCAGAGTACTCAAGGAGGTAGCCACAGAAATAGTGGATGCATTAGTGATAATGTTTCAAAATTCCTTAGATTCTGGAGTAGTTCCTGAGGATTGGAGGGTAGCTAATGTAACCCCACTTTTTAAAAAAGGAGGGAGAGAGAAAGCAGGGAATTACAGACCAGTTAGTCCAACATCGGTAGAGGGGAAACTGCTAGAGTCAGTTATTAAAGATGGGATAGCAGCGCATTTGGAAAGTGGTGAAATCATTGGACAAAGTCAGAATGGATTTACAAAAGGTAAATCATGTCTGACAAATCTGATAGAATTTTTTGAGGATGTAACTAGTAGAGTGGATAAGGGAGAACCAGTGGATGTGTTATATCTAGACTTTCAGAAGGCTTTCGACAAGGTCCCACATAAGAGATTAGCATACAAACTTAAAGCACACGGTATTGGGGGTTCAGTATTGATGTGGATAGAGAACTGGTTAGCAGACAGGAGGCAAAGGGTAGGAGTAAACGGGTCCTTTTCAGAATGGCAGGCAGTGACTAGTGGGGTGCCGCAAGGCTCAGTGCTGGGACCCCAGCTATTTACAATATATATTAATGATTTGGATGAGGGAATTCAATGCAACATCTCCAAATTTGCAGATGATACCAAGCTGGGGGGTATAGTTAGGTGTGAGGAGGATGCTTGGAGGCTGCAGGGTGATTTGGATAGGCGGAGTGAATGGGCAGATGCATGGCAGATGCAGTATAATGTGGATAAATGTGAGGTTATCTACTTTGGTGGCAAAAACATGAGGGTAGACTATTATCTGAATGGTGGCAGATTAGGAAATGGGGAGATGCAACGAGACCTGGGTGTCATGGTACACCAGTCATTGAAAGTAGGCATGCAGGTGCAGCAGGCAGTGAAGAAAGCAAATGGTATGTTAGCATTCATAGCGAAAGGATTTGAGTATAGGAGCAGGGAGGTTCTACTGCAGTTGTACAGGGTTTTGGTGAGGCCACACCTGGAGTATTGCGTACAGTCTCCAAATCTGAGGAAAGACATCCTTGCCATAGAGGGGATACAGAGAAGATTCACCAGACTGATTCCTGGGATGTCAGGACTTTCATATGAGGAAAGATTGGATAGACTTGGCTTGTACTCGCTGGAATTTAGAAGATTGAGGGGGGATCTTATAGAAACTTACAAAATTCTTAAGGGGTTGGACAAGCTAGATGCTGGAAGATTGTTCCCGATGTTGGGGGAGTCCAGAACAAGGGGTCACAGTCTAAGGATAAGGGGGAATTCCTTTAGGACCGAAATGAGGAAAACATTCTTTACACAGAGAGTGGTGAGTCTCTGGAATTCTCTGCCACAGAAGGTAGTTGAGGCCAGTTCATTGGCTATATTTAAGAGGGCGTTAGATGTGGCACTTGTGGCTAAAGGGATCGGGGGTATGGAGAGAAGGCAGGTACGGGATACTGAGTTGGATGATCAGCCATGATCACATTGAATGGTGGTGCAGGCTCGAAGGGCCGAATGGCCTACTCCTGCACCTATTTTCTATGTTTCTATGTTTCTAACTTCTCGAACTTCAAATGGGGTTGATCATTGCATCCTTGACAGGGTTCTCACATGCCCCTTCCTAGCCAATGCCTCAGCTTGTGGGGCTGGAGAGTTGCCTGAATCAGGATTTGTGTAGAAATTCTTGGATCCTTTCAGTATGAGGTATAATAAATAAATAGAAAAACAATAAGTTCAGAATAGCAATTTGGAAGAGGAAGAGATCAGCAGGTTCGGCAGCATCAATGGGATGTCAAATGGTCTTGATCTCATGGTTTAATTTGCTAATTAAGATGTAGGGACAGGCACAGCCAACACAGTTAAATGTGAGCCTATGCATGCTGCAACTAAAAATAAAAAAAATATTATATGCATTCATTGTAGAAGTCCGCCTGAGTGTAAAATTAAGACACAACCACCGTAAAAAATTAACAACAAACCACCCAAGCTTGATCGCACCAAGGCCAATCCAATGTTAAACTGAATCAACTAAACCACAGGTAACCAAATTTGATCACTCACCGGCAATTCAAACCCAACCATATTATGATCAATTCTAATCTGACTCCAAATCCGAACCCAATCCAAACCCTTTTCAACCATGGCCATTCCAATCATGGTCAATCTAAACTCAATCTTACAGTCTACAGCCAATCGAAACTTGACCTGACCTGACCAATTCAAGCCTCACCCAAAACCAATCCACGGCAACCATTCCAAGCTCAACCTTGTGCAGCATGGTCAATCCAAACCCGACTGATCCGACTCAACCAATTCAAACCTGATCTGACCATAACCAGTCCAAGCCTAAAACTGGCTGATTCAAACCCTATCCTAATTAATGTATCCTAGCCAATCTAAACCTGATCTGAGCTCAAGGACTTCCAAATTTCCTCAGCCCCTTCCCAATCACCACCACATATATAACAATCTCAAGCATGCAAAGTAGATAAAGTGACGTACAGAGTTGGGCCAGCACAATAGGCAACCTCAGCCAAATGTTTTATCAGGACATACACTTTAACGGAATCCAAAACATGTTGATAGAAAATTAGTTGATGGAAATTTGAAGCAAAATTAGAAAATGCCAGGAGCACTTAACAGGTTAACTAGCATTTGTGAGGAGAGAAATAGACTCGATGTTTCAAGTCAACATCTGTACATCAGATCTCGAAACGCTTGAAAATAAGTGTGTTTTAAGTTGTCGAGATAAGGAAGGTGGAAAGAACAAGGAGAATATTTGTGATGGGAAGTAAACCAAAATGACGTAGCAATTACTTTAAAAGGTGGTAGTTTAGGGACAAAAGAGAGAACATGAATCAAATTGAAATGTAATAATACAACCACATCTGTGGATAATAGAAAGAGATTAGGTCATAAGGTCATAAGGTGTAGAATTAGGCCATTCGGTCCATCAAGTCTACTCCGCCATTCAATCATGGCTGATCCATCTCTCCCTCCCAACCCCATTCTTCTGTCTTCTCCTCATAACCTTTGACACCTGTACTAATCAACAATCTATCTATCTCTGCCTTAAAAATATCCACTGACTGCCTCTACAGCCTTCTGTAGCAAAGAATTCCACAGATTCACCACCCTCTGACTAACTAAATTTCTTCTCATCTCCTTCCTAAACGAATGTTCTTTATTTCTGAAGATATGACCTCCAGTCCTAGACTCTGCCACTATTGGAAACATCCTCTCCACAGCCACTCTATCCAAGCCTTTCACTATTCTGTATGTTTCAATGAGGTCCCCCTTCATTCTGCTAAACTCCAGCGAGTACAGGCCCAATGCCAACAAATGCTCATCTACTCAATCATGAGATCATTCTTGTAAGCCTCCTCTGGACCATGTCCAGAGCCAGCACATCCTTCCTCAGATATGGTGCCCAAAATTGCTTACAATATTTCAAATATGCAGAAAAGCATTATCAGAACAGTTGCAATAAAGATAGAGAATCAGGGAGATTGGGAAAGTCCTTACCAGCAACAAGGTGGTAAAGTATGGTAAAGATATCCATGGGAATAAGATGCAAATTGACAGCAAAGGTAATGTATGTTTGCACCATATAGCCTTGATTTGGAGAAAGTGAGTTGAGTTGAAAGAGAAGTTGTTGAATGAAAGAAGTTCTGATAGAGTGGATGGGTGGCTGAGGTTTAGTTGTAGTATTGCCATGTGTACCAAGACATGTTTTGTATGGTATTCAATCAAATCCGATAATGCTGTTCATAAATACAATTAAGCCTAGGGAAAGGATATTTATTGAGCTTTTGATCAAGAAAGAAGTGAAAGGCATCTGAAGGGAAGGCTATCTGAAGGGAATATATTGCTTGAACAGATTCAGGGAAAGAGCAGCATGGTTGATATCAAGGGTTAACTCTCTTAAGTAATTATATAATATTCATGTCTAAACATGCTACTGTTGGAAAAATTAAGGGAGTGGGATAATAATCCATGTGATAAAAATGCTGAGGGATGAGATGCCACAGATGTTTAACTATGGCTGTGAAAACAGTAGAAGACATGCATTCACAATTTGCATGCATCAGGTAACACCGTGCTGATCACAGAAACATACCTTCTGGAGTATTACATGTGTGCACTGAACTGATAGGAAAAACACCCCCAGCTAAGCTAATTGAGACCTTCAAAACAAATTAAAGTTTAATCTGCCGGAAATAGCAGGGGATCGCGGGTCAAATGAGATGGAGGAACTGAGTGAAATCCAGGTTAGCCGGAAAGTGGTGTTAGTAAATTGAATGCATTAAAGGCCGATAAATCCCCAGGGCCAGATAGGATGCATCCCAGGGTACTAAAGGAAGTAGCCCCAGAAATAGTGGATACCTTAGTGATAATTTTTCAAAACGATTTAGATTCTGGAGTAGTTCCTCAGGATTGGAGCGTAGCTAATGTAACCCCACTTTTTAAAAAGGGAGGGAGAGAGAAAACGGGGAATTACAGACCAGACAGTCTAACATCGGTAGTGGGGAAACTGCTAGAGTCAGTTATTAAAGATGGGATAGCAGCACATTTGGAAAGTGGTGAAATCATTGGACAAAGTCAGCATGAATTTACAAAAGGTAAATCATATCTGACGAATAACCATATAACAAATTTCTTATTGAATTTTTTGAGGCTGTAACTAGTAGAGTGGATAAGGGAGAAGCAGTGGATGTGTTATATCTGGACTTTCAGAAGGCTTTCGACAAGGTCCCACATAAGACATTAGTATACAAACTTAAAGCACACGGTATTGGCGGTTCAGTACTGATGAGGATAGAGAACTGACTGGCAGATAGGAAGCAAAGAGTAAGAGCGAATAGGTCCTTTTCAGGATGGCAGGCAGTGACTAGTGGGGTGCTGCAAGGCTCAGTGCTGGGACCCCAGCTATTTACAATATATATTAATGATTTAGACGAGGAAATTGAATGCAACATCTCGAAGTTTGCGGATGACACAAAGCTGGGGGACAGTGTTAGCTGTGAGGAGGATCCTAGGAGGCTGCAAGGTGACTTGGATAGGCTGGGTGGATGGGCAAATGCATGGTAGATGCAGTACAATGTGGATAAATGTGAGGTTATCCACTTTAGTAGCAACAACAGGAAAGTAGACTATTATTTTAATGGTGGCCAATTGGGAAAAGGGGAGATGCAACGAGACCTGGGTGTCATGGTACACCCGTCATTGAAAGTACGTATGTAGGTGCAGCAGGCAGTGAAGAAAGCGAATAGTATGTTAGCATTCATAGCAAAAGAATTTGAGTATAGGAGTAGGGAGGTTCTACTGCAGTTGTACAGGGTCTTGGTGAGACCACATCTGGAGTATTGCGTACAGTTTTGGTCTCCAAATCTGAGGAAAGACATTCTTGCGATAGAGGGAGTACAGATAAGGTTCACCAGACTGATTCCTGGGATTTCAGGACTTTCATATGAAAAACGACTGGATAGACTCAGCTTGTACTCGCTAGAATTTAGAAGGTTGAAGGGGGATCTTATAGAAATTACAAAATCCTTAAAAGGTTGGACAGGCCAGATGCAGGAAGATTGTTCCCGATGTTGGGGAAGTCCAGGACAAGGGGTCACAGTTTAAGGATAAGGGGGAAATCTTTTAGGACCGAGATGAGAAAAACATTTTTCACACAGAAAGTGGTGAATCTCTGGAATTCTCTGCCACAGAAGGTAGTTGAGGCCAGTTCGTTGGCTATATTTAAGAGGGAGTTAGATGTGGCCCTTGTGGCTAAAGGGATCAGGTGGTATGGAGAGAATGCAGGTAAGGGATACTGAGTTGGCTGATCAGCCATGATCATATTGAATGGCGGTGCAGGCTTGAAGGGCCGAATGGCCTACTCCTGCACCTATTTTCTATGTTTCTGTGTTTCTAAACGTGATATGGATGAAAGTGGTTGGCGATAATCATTTGAATGGATAAGGATGGGCACTTGAATTGCCAAGGCAAACCTTAAGTTGCCATGGCATGGAATGACGGACCAAGTGCTGCTAAGTGTGGATGGGTATTAAATAATCACCTTGGAAATGGTGGGCCAAAGGGCCCCGTTTCAGGGCCTAATGACTACAAATAATTTGACACCAAGATGGCTGTGTACTTCGCTGATGTGAGTAAAAAATGGGTACCCTGCACATTGACTGATGGCCAATGAAGGTCAGCATATTCGCTCAGAACTTGATCTCCTTTTGGGCATCAAGTGCACTGACAGCCAGGGGCATAACTGCCAGACAATAAAGTGCCTTGCCCCACTTTGTGTCCATTGCACATTTCAATATCTAAGAAAACTAAACATGGTTGAAAATCGGGATTTTACTTCAGAGTCACGTGAGTGACTAGGTGAAGAACCCCGTACAGCCATTGGTGCTTCATTACATCAGACGCTTTGGTATAGTCGCCCAGTTGGAACAACAGAGCTCCTCCAAGCGGTAAGTTTAAAATGGAAGGTAAGTTTTAAACTTTTTCAGTGATTCATTTTCTGCAGCAGCGGTTGTCGTTACTCTGTTCAATGATGTTGCAGAAAGTGAAGATGTCGGCGAGGCACTCCGGAGCAAAAAGGGTCAATGACCAAGATAGCATTGTTAGTGGAGGGCCGCCTAGCACACCTAGTCCGATGCCAGCTATGGACATAGCGACACCGAACCCGCTGCCTGTGAGCAATGTAGCCATGCCGGTAGGGCATAAGGCTACTGGAAAGTCAAATAGGCCCATGGACCCAGAGTCAAGCCTGGAGGTTGTAACCTCAGCAGGAGAGACCGTTTGCTCACGGCACTCCCAAGTCAAGATTTTATTGCAAAAAATGCTCGACGGGGACGAACTCCGTGAGGAGGTGTGGTGCCCATGCCAGTCTAGTGGAGAGCCTGTGCTCGCAGCATCTTTAACAGGGCTGCAAGAATATCCTACCTAGAGCAATAAGGGAGTACAGCTAGAAATTATCCCTAACATTGCAGAATATTTGCAGTGCCTAGAGAGGCAGGAGAGCCGTTAGGGGAGGAATTGGCTTCAGCAATACAGTATATGCTCTCTCACCAACTACAGGAATTGGCCACGGATCAGGAGGCTAAAACATATGAAGCGCCTATCAATTGTGGCTTACTTGAGGTGCCGATGGTAAACCATCAGATTCAGCAGGGCTTACGGCATTTACCGTGATAGTGGATAAAGGGCATATGTCTGAAGCCCATCAAGATGCACTGGGACTCCTCTATAGTGCTTATTTTGAGATAAATAACATCAGAAGGAGTGCTACAAGGCCAATTATAAATCCCAATCTGGCGCCTTTGTGCAAGCCGCCCAGCGTACAACCACCCAATCTTTTATTTGGAGTAGATCTCGCCAAGCGAGTTAAAGAGTGTCATGAGGACGCAAAAAATGATGGGCTTCATTAAGCTGGGTGGCAAACAGGGGAAGAGAATTTTTCCTTACCGGTGGGGTACCAGTTCGGACGCAGGGGAAGGAATCAGCCATTCAGGTCTGCAATATCTGAACTGGCAGGTTGCCACTGGTGTGAAGGGAAGGATGACTTTTCCTACAAAGGGCCGGGGCCAACAAGCTCAGCCAGGATGTATGCAGGTGAGAAAAATGCCTCTTAAAGATAATGAATCAAGTAACATAGATGTTCAAATTGGGGGAAGATTACATTTGTTTCTCAAACAATGGCAGGAGTTAACATCAGATTAATTTATACTTAACAGCATTGAAGGGGTAAAAATTGAATTTTACTCTACTGAGAGTCCACCTAATCAACATGTTCCAAGTCGGAAATTTATATTTTCAGAAGAAGAAAATGTGCTCATACAAGCAGAAATCAATACATTACACAAGAAAGGGGTGATTGAGAAGTCAGCTTGTCAAAGTCGTCAGTTTGTGTCAAGTATTTTTCTGAGGTCTAAAAAGACTGGGGGATGTAGAATTATTTTGGATCCAATGAGTTTGAACACATTTGTTTGCTATAGGCATTTAAAAATGGAAACTTTTTCCACGGCAAAACATCTTGTTTCCAAAGGGCGTTATATGGCCAGCATTGATTTAAAGGATGCATATTATTCCGTGTCTATTCATGGTGATGATAGGAGGTATTTGAAATGTATCTGGATGACTCAGTTGTGGCAATTCAAAGCACTGACTAATGGATTAATTTCAGCTCGTAGATTATTTACTAATTTGTTAAAACCGCTTCCAGCATTACTCAGAGCTCAGTGGCATGTGGTAATGGCCTATCTGGATGATATTTTAATTGTTGGAAAGACACATGCTGAAGCAGAGTCATCTGTTTCAATTGTTAAATTCACTTTGAAAAATTAGGGTTCGTCATTCATCCAGATAAATCCAAATTATCACCAGTTCAAATCACATGTTGTTAACTTTACCTAGGGACAAATGGCAACAGATAATTGCGGATTGTGTTAATATCCTTAGAGAACATGGCCTTCAATTAGACAAGTAGCCAGTTTAATTGGTAAATTGGTGACTACTTTTCCAGCAGTGCAGTATGGTCCTCTGCATTATCAACAATTACAATGATCAAAAGAACAGGCACTGAGAGCACAAGTGGGCCATTTTGATAGGCCTATGCAATTGTCAGCTGGGGCACTTCCGACATTCAATGGTGGATTGTAAATGTTTCAAAAAGTTCCAGGAGGGTTTTGGTGGAACCACATTCCATAACATTACAGACTGATGTAAGTGCGCTGGGTTGGGGTTCAACAGGTATGTCTTCCAGTTGTGGAGGCAGATGGAATACTGATGAGACATCCCATCTTCAATTAAGGGGGATCAATTATTTAGAGTTGTTGTGAACCTGGTATGGGCTTAAAGCTTATTGTTCTACCAGGAGGGACCTGCATGTGCAGGTTCAGATTGACAACACCACAGCAGTGGGATATGTAAACCACATGGGTGGAGTCAAGTCACAGTCTTGTGATAGACTGGCTAATCGGATCTGGAGCTAGTGCATTGACCAAAATATCTGGATTTCAGCAATATATTTACCAGGTAGATTCAACACAGTGGCTGACATTAGGTCACACCAATTCAATGATAACATAGAATGGATATTGAATCAGGACATATTTAATGAAGTGATTGGTCAGTATGGAATGCCAGATATTAACTTGTTTGCATTTAGACTAAACCATCAGTTGCCCAGATATGTTTCATGGGAACCAGATCCTGGTGCAGCAGTGGTGGATGCATTCTCGCTGCATTGGAGTGGAATGTTTGTTTATGCATTTCCTCCATTCTCCCATCAGTAGATGCTTGCAAAAGATCAAGCAGGACTCGGCTTCAGGAGTATTGGTAATGCCGGATTGGCCTACACAACCATGGTTTCCTCTCGTATTACAAATGGCTAGTCAGCCTCACATGATTATTCCCAAGCATAAAAAGCTACTGGTAAATCCAGTAACTGGGGATCAACATCCTTTACATGATCGTATTTATCTGTTAATTTGCAGATTTTAAGAAGGACATACCTGGGGTGAGGACTGTCTGATCGTACTGTGGATGTTCTCATGTCAGCCTGCAGGGATTGTACTCAGAAGCAGTACATCACCTCAATAAGGAAGTGGGAGGAATTCTGTCTACAGCAGAATATCTCATATAAAACTGCAGGGATCACAGACATCTTGGAGTTCTTGTCCACTCTTTATTTTGATCAAAAAATAAGTTATAGTGCGATCAATACAGCCAGAAGTGCTTTGTCTTCTTACTTACCCATGAATTCAGAGTTACATTCATTAGTTTCTCGATTTATGAAGGGAGTTTTCAATTCTAATCCTCCTAAACCCAGGTATGCCGGTATTTGGAATGCGAGTGAGGTTCTTATGCTTCTTCGCCAATGGGCACCTGTTGCAAGCCTATCTCTAGCCAAATTAACCATGAAGGTGGTCATGCTCATGGCATTGGTTTCAGCCCAACGTGTGCAAACATTGCAAAAGCTACGGCTAGACAGAATGCATGTATCGGCTGATGGCATTATATTTTATATCTATGATTTGCTTAAACATAATAGAATAGGCATGACAGGATGTAAGATTGTGTTTTCAGCATACCCCATGTGTGTAGTTTCATATTTATCTCGTTACATTGAGGCCAACAGAGCCCTACGAGGAACAGACTCTGCATTATTTATTAGCCACAAGGTAAGGTGTCGGTGCAAACAATTTCAAGGTGGCTAAAGCATGTTCTGGGAGGTGCTGAGATTGATACTGATAAATTCAAATCTCATTCCACCAGGGCGGCATCAACCTCCGCGGCAAGGGCGATGGATGTGCCTATAGACCATATCCTCACGGCCGCAGGATGGTCCAGTGAGCTGACCTTTCAAAAGTTTCACCACAAGCCGATTTCAAGGCTGGGGGTGTTTGCTGATTCTGCTTTGAGTTCTGTTATAGTTTCCCCCTGAGTTAGAGGGTTTTGTTATGGTTTTGTTTGTAAATAAACTGTTATTCATTTAACAAATGTTATTATTGATGCATTATTGATTGTTAATGACTTTTGAGTCAATCGATGCAGTGTGAACACCAGATTTGTGTCTTCAGCATGGAATCACAGTGCTTTGAAGTCTTCACGTAGTCACTCACGTGACTCCAAAGTAAAATAGTAAGATTAAATAAGAACTTACCAGTTTGAAGTTTGATCTTTATTTTATGAGGCGTTTTGATGAGGGATTATGTGCCCTCCGCTCCCAACCCTCATAAATTTCATCTGGTAGTTCTAGTCATTGTTACTGTGATTTCACTCCACTGCTTTGGAGATTGATGCACCAATGGCTGTACGGGATTCTTCACTTAATTCCTCATCGTAACTCCTCATACAATAAAGATCAAACTTAAAACTGGTAATTTCTCATTTAATCTTACTATTTCAGTATGTTGGTTGTAATATCCACAATTTTCCATCTGGGTCTTTCATGTATTGCAAAGAGGAAACCAGGCAGATGAAGTGACGACCAGCAATATTTGTTGTACACTTGAATGTGATTTGATTAACACACATGTATTTAATTTGCAGGTTAAATTGCATAATTGGCCATCAGTCAATGTCCAGCATTGGGAACCGACTCATGTAGGCCCACTTAAACTGTTTTACTTACCGGCCTTTCATTCAGTCTATACCCACTTATGGTAATAAAACCACCCCAAAACAACGCTATCCTTTTAACCCTGTCCACCAATCTCCCAACCTAACCAACTATCGACACCCTTCTTTACCACTCAGCCATGTTACACAGAAACATAGAAAATAGGTGCAGGAGGAGGATATTTGGCCCTTCAATCCTGCACCGCCATTCATTGTGATCATGGCTGATAATCCACTATCAGTAACCCAGGCCTGCCTTCTCCAATCAGTAACCCGTACCTGCCTTCTCCAGCAGTAAACAAATGTTAAGATGCAGTTTACAATAACCAATTGAACCACCAAATAGCTTTTCTTTGGAATGTGGGAAACAGAAGCACCCATTGTAAAATGTCTAAACTCCAACATAGATAGCATCTGAGGTACGAATTGAACCCATGTTGCTATGTGGCCCTTACATCAACAGAATGCGGGAGGAAACCATTGTTAGACCATTTCTCCTGACAATGTGATTCAAAATCTGTTGAAATATTGAGGATGTGAGAAGGGTTGTATGAATGCAACTCGATTCTTCCTCAGGAAATGCCTGCCAGTAACTTTATCAGATATGTTCTGAAATGTTTTCTTTAATCTCACTTCACCAATTAAAAGTAATTTGTATTCAGCATAAAGCAGCTTCGTTAATGCCTGGAGAAAAGGCTAAATAATATATATTTTTCCTTTAATAGAGAACTGTGACTGAACACTGCAAATATATTTGCTGTATCCCAGTTGGTGTCATTCTTACCTGGAATCAGGAGGTTATGGGTTGAAGTGCTACACCCAGAAATTCAAGCACAATATTATACGATGGCCCAAAACTCACTTCAGTGCAGTAGACCAAAATATAAGGCGATGCTTCAGAGGCAGCACTAAACAAGTGTTACTTATCCGAGATCCATGGAGCCAAAAATTCCACACTTCTAAGGTCTAATAAATTGTGATATTATGGATTATGCATGATCGGTGTTTACAGATGGCACTAAAATAGGTGGTATCATAGACAATGAACATGGTTATCAAGAATTATAGTGGGATCTTGATCATCAGCAGAGTGGTACTGCTGCTGCCTCATAGTGCCAGAGAGCTGGGTTCGATCCTGACTTCAGGTGCTGTGTGTGTGGAGTTTGCTTGTACTCCCTGTGGCTGCATGGGTTTTGTCCGAGTGCTCCGGTTTCCTTCTACATCCCAACAAAGTGTAGGTTTGCGAATTAATTGTCCTCTGTAAATTGCCCCTAGTATGTAAAGAGTGGATGGGAAAGTGAGATAACATAGAACTAGTGTGAATGGGTGATCAATTGTCAGCACAGACTTGATGGGCCAAAGGCCAGTTTCCATGCAGTACCTCTAAACAGAACTAAACTAAGCCAAGCTGGTAAAGTGGATTAAGGAATAGCATATGTTGTTTAATTCAGATAAGTTTCAAGTTGCATTTTGGGAAGTCGAACCAGGGCAGGACCTTCACAGTAACTGGTAGGGGTTTAGGTAATGTATTAGAGCAGCAGGATCCAAGAGTATAAGTACATAGTTCCCTGAAAGTAGGGTCACAGGTAGTTAAGGTGGTGAAGAAGACATCTGGCATGATGGCCTTCATCAGTTATGGAACTGAGTTTGGAGTTAAGACATTACGTTACAGTTATACGAGATATTGGTGAGATTGCACTGAGTCATTATTTTCTGTTTTGGTCACCCTGCTATCAGAAAGATGCCATTAAATTGTAAAGGATACATAGAAGATTCCTAAGGATCGTGCTAGGACTCGCAAGCCTCAGGAGAGGTTGGCAGGTTAGGAATTTATTCCTTGGAGCGCAGGAAGGAAGGTATATAAAGTTGTATAAGATTATGAGGGAAATAGATAGTATTTTTCCCATGGTAGGGGAAACAAGAACTAGAGGGCATAGGCTTAAGGTGAAAGGTGATAGACTTAGTAGGAACCTGAGGGGCAACCTTTTGTCACAAATGGTGGGTTATGTAATTTAATTCATATATATGGAATGACCTGCTGGAGAAAATAGCTGAGGCAATATAATAAAATTTTAAAGATGCAGGTAAATGGAAAGAAACGGTTTAGAGAGAAGGTTGGACCAAATAGGAGTAAAAGGGATGAGCCTAGATGGGTTATCTTGGCTGGTTGGGACAGGTTGAGCCAAAAGTCATGTTTCTGTGCTGTATGACTATATGATTTTATGATCTATGCCTTAAGTAGTGACATTATTCCCTTAATCACAAGAAACTGATTTGCTCTTTTGTGCAGATTTGTTTGTTACAATGCGTGGCATAAATTTACTAATATAATTTAATGTGGGTTCTGAATACATTACATTATCTTCAGCAAGGGAAATACTAACAGAAGGTGACTTGGATATTGGGATGTCTAACTGTTGTGATTAATTGGGTATATTAAAGTAACAAATAAGTGTTGATTTGCGTTGCCTGCCTGTAGTCATTTGTAGAACATTGCCTGTGATGGTTATCAACACGAATGTTTGACATTACAGGAGTCTTAAAAGGGATTGTTTAAATCTTATGAAAATTCTGAGAGAAAGACAAATGAGGAAAGCACCAGATTTCTTATACTGCAAAATAATTATTTGTATTGGGTCATGGTTGTAACATGAAACAGAATTGTTTGCATGCTATAGAATAGAATAGTAAGATTAAATGAGAACTTACCAGTTTGAATTTTGATCTTTATTTTATGAGGAGTCGAGTTGAGGGACTACGTCAAGAACCCCATACAGCCGTTCGTGCATCAATCTTCAAAGCAATGGTGTGAAATCACAGCTAATAGTGACTGAAGTTTAATGGTAAGATAACAAAGTCTAGAACTACCAGATGAGATCTATGAGGGCTGGGAACAGAGGGCACGTAGTCCCTCAACTTGACTCCTCATAAAATAAAGATCAAACTTCAAACTGGTAACTTCTCATTTAATCTTATTATTTTACTTCGGAGTCACGTGAGTGAATATATGAAGACTTTAAAGCTCCATGATTTCATGCTGTGTGAAACGTGTATACACAACCACATCTGCTTCATTGACAAATGAAGGGAAAACATTCATAATGCATACAGTCATAACATAGATGTAAAACATGCTGATACTGTTTAAATGAAACAATAATATTTCCATCTCTCACCCAGATGGAAAATATAACCAGAACATAAATAGAGTTAACAAATACTCCTGGTTCAGCAATGGTTCATTATAGATGTTTGGAGATTCGTTCAATGGACCATGCTCCAGCCGTAACAATGCAACCCAGTGGAACATAAATACCCTTGCTGCTGATGTTGTAGCAGCCCTGGTGGAATGAGATCTGGAAACAGAATCCATTAGTACATAACACAACTCCGTTTTTCTCATCTGGAATGGCCTGAACAATAAGTTCTCCCAAATTCTTTGTGACTAACAACATTGCTAGTCCAGAACTCCAAGGCTCTTGATGACCTTGACATATTGTTGTATATATGTGTGCTTACCTTATCAAAGGTCCCCTGGTATGCCTGCGACTATTGTGAGACCTGACCCCCTTCTGGTCTGCCCAAGTATTTATAACATAATATTATATATTATAATTTACAGACATCATCATCCTGTACCATCACAATTATTTAGCGACTGAACCTGCTGCACTAAACCAGTGCCAGAAGGATAACTACCTAATACACTCCAGCCAAATTTAAGGATATAGCTGCAGCCTCCTGGTGAAATAGTGTTCACAAATGTCAACATCGCATAATGCATTATACTGGTCCTGGGACCTATGTTGAAGATATCCTACCCCTTGATGTGAACCCGACAGAGTGAGTCTAGTTTGCTACAGCCAACTCAATGAGGAAGTTCATTGAGCCAATTAATGGCCGTATAACTCCATAATTAACAGACGATCATTTAGCATTAACTCAAAACATTAGCAATCAATACCATTTTCCATGGAACATAAGCATAACAAACTCTTTCATCTCCTAGAAAAGGAAATTCAGCGGTTTGGTGCTATGCAAACACTTTGAACACATAGAAGGATAGACCATTACCCACACTTGATGATTCTCCTGTGGCAACAAGATTATGTAACCATTCCAGCGGTCTTTAACTGATTGCACCCTCATGACTAACATATGCCATCATTACAATGCATCAACCTGAACATGGGCATGACAATATGCTTATTTGTCCAATCACTCTATAACCTATACAATGCCCGTAGCGTCTATAGATAGTTGATACTAATAACAAAAATTTTTGTCAAGTCATGCAAATCTGTTCCATCTCCAAACTCAAGATGATATTTGAGCTACTTGGTAACTACCTTAAACAGCAACTGTGGCCCGATTTCCGAGCCAGTCTTGCAAGACAATCTTGGTCCTTGTACTGAACCTGTCCAATTCTAACCTGCTTGAAAAGCTAATATTGTACATTTTGCATTTACCGTTCAAAGTAGCTGATAATGTCTCACTCATTTGTAATGTATAACTAAGTATACACCTTACCAAACTGCAAGTGGTCCCTTAATTGTAGACTAGCACAGGTACAGTGCGTGGAACCTCTGGCCAGCTTTCATGCTGCCAGCAACTTCAGTGAACCGCTACTGCCAATAAAGACATGCGATGCATTGTCGCCGAAACTATAAAACCTTGCTTGTTCCAATAGCTTGTGCTTCACCCTCCAGGTTTCACCTATGGAAATGTCTTACCTGAATAGAAGATTCGGCAGCCAACTGTAATGTCCCCCTGAGAGCAGTGTTCACTGCATATGTGTTTGGGATGGTAACTTTCTTGCCAGGCATAGACCTCTGGCACATGCCCTGATCCCTTGGGTATGCTCTATAGCTATACCCTTAGACTCGGCGTTAAACTATACCAATCCCACATGCTCTCCTCTTACATGAGGGAGCCATAAAGCAGACCTGCTACAAAGCCCTGCTGACATAATTTCCCATTTAGGGCCATTAGCACCAATTCGCAATATAATTAAAAAATTACCCAACAACTACTAGAGCAGTAATGAACACTGTTTATCCATCATTGTGACTTTATTAATTTCTGCTGGTGTTAACAATGACCTAGTTGGCACTTAATAATTAACCATTTAACAAAATAACTGCTGCTCTACTTACACAGCTGAATTGCATCTATACAATTAAGAATTAGTTTAATGACTAGAACTGTTTTATAACAACAACTGTTACCAAAGTCTTATTGACTGCAATCTGTTGCCCAGGCCGGCATCATAGCCAATTGAATACCTAAAAGTAAATCCCAACATCCTACAAGTTTATTTGATAGGAACTTAATCTAACTGGATAGAGAAGCCCAATTTCTCAAATATAGTTTGAGACTTAACAGTGGATTTTAGCACATATATAACCAGCGTTTTTTAAAACCGTGAATAGTTTTCTTTGAATGCTTTTTTGTCATCATTCTGTTATATTGCCTTATCCTAACAATGCCTCCTCATCCCCCATGATCACTGTAAATGGGAATACCCTACTAAACTGCTATTCCCATAAAGCAGCCCTAACAAGGTACCACTAGCGCCCATGAAGCAGCCCTGAACAAAAGGTGCTGCTGGCGCGGCCTTTCCAATAGGCCAGTATTTGCCATAGATTTGGCGTTCTCATGAAGCAGCCCTGAGCAAAGGTGCTGCTGGCATAACCTCTCCAATAGGCTAGCCTACCATAACTTGGCATTCCCCTGGAGCAGTCCTGAGCAAAGGTACTGCTGGCACCACCTCTGCAATAGGCTTGCCTGCCAAAGTATGGCATCCCCATGAGCAGCCCTGAGCAAAGGTGCTGCTGGCACAGCCTCTCCAATAGGCTAGCTTGCCATTACTTGGCATCCCCATGAGCAGTCCTAAACAAAGGTACTGCTGGCACAGCCTTTCCCATAGGCTGGCACTGCCATAACTTGGCATTCCCATGAAGCAGCCCTACCCAAAGGTGCTGCTCACTAAATTAATTCCCAGAGGTGAAACCTCCCAACTTTCCTAATTGTACTGACTATTTTTGTCAGTTGTCCCCATATCCTGGGGATTATTGTAGTTTGGGAACCCCATAGGTGAATTTCCCCTCCCCCTCCAGGCACGCAGGCTAATCATTTATGTGAGTTAACCCCATGTCCTGGGGACCACTGCGGTCTAGAACCGCATATACTTGGGTTTCCCCTCCACCGGGAACCCAGGCTGACCATTCAGGTTAGTTTTAACCCCATCCCCTAGGGACTACTGCGGTCTAAAACTGCTCTATTCTCGGCTTTCCCCACCCCAGGAACCCAACGTGTGGAGTCACTGACCGCGTTATCTGTGACTCTGATCGCGAACCCGACTTTCCCAGCTCTCCGCTTCCGCGGTCGGACCAGGGTTTTCCCCCAAAGTGAACATCCCACAAAAACCCCGGAGGTTCCTGCAGGAGACCTAGAACAGGTAAGAAAATAGCACTTACCTGAAACTTTTTTAGACTTACCGTTGGAGGAGCTGCGCGGCTCCACAGTCATCTGCATGAAAGAATCTGATGCAATGACGCACGAACGGCTGTCCGGGGTTCTTCACGTAGTCACTCACATGACTCCGAAGTAAAATAGAATGGCTTTTATTGTCATTCAAACAACATGGATTGAACAAAATTACATTTTCTGCAGTCTTAACAATTACAGAAAAACCCAAGACCCACACTTAACACAGACATCCATCACAGTGAATCTCCAACACCTCCTCACTGTGATGGAAGGCAAAAGTCTAATCTCTTCCCTTTGTTCTTCTCCCACAGTCCAACTGCAGCATAGAGGCGACTGCGGCAAATGATGTTAAAGCCCCCGGCGGGCGATGGTAAGTCCTGCGGCTGTTTATGCCACGCTGGAGAATGTTAGGCTGAATCATTGAAACCCCGTGATTCCAGCGGGAGAAGTTGCCATTGTGGGAGCTCCGAAAAGAAGTCTCCCACCAGGGAACTGCAAGCTCCCGATGTTACCGTCCACAGGGCCTGCAGCCAGAGCCTCCGAAGCTCCGAAGTCGGTCGCAGCCGCGCGCCATCACAGCTCTTCCCGCTCCGAAGTCGGCCAGCTCCGTGATGTGAGTCCGCAGGCTCCACGACTGGAGCCCCCAGGTTTGTTCCAGTTGGAGGCTGCCGCCGGCTCCAGAGATGTTTGCCCAACGACATCGGAGACCCGACAGGGAAAAAGTCGGGTCCCTGAACAGAGAAGAGATTTAAAATGGTTCCCCTCACTCCCCACATATATATATACAGCTAAAAAATAATAAAACTAGAATCAAACATACATTTAAGGAGACAAAATTTTTTTTTAAAAAGACAGACGGACTGCAGTCCTGCTGCTGCCGTTAAGTGCCGCCACACCACCTCACTATCAAGCCATTGGCAAGTACAAGAGGTACAATGAGAAAAATACCAGAATGTAGAATATTCTGGAATTTTTAATTGTAGGCTGGCACAGGTAGGTCGATACTACATTCTAGTTTATGGGTGGGCCATTCAGTAGACAGATTACAGTAGGGGAGAAACTATTCCTGAAACTGGTGGTACATTCTTTTAAGCTTTTGTATTTTCTGTCGGATGGAAAAGGGAAGGAGAAGGAATGACCAGGGTCAAAATGGTCCTTGATTATGTTGGATGCTTTTTCAAATTGAGTTGATAGGGTGGAGGCTGTGTGATGGACTGGGCTACACACACAACTCTCTGTAACTCCTAAACAATTGAAAATCAATCTATTGAAGGGATATTGAATCATTACAATTGTTCACATTTTTATTCCAGAGTTAAGAGTAAATTGTAAGAACATTCAACATATAAAGCAGGTGCAAGCCAGACGATGATCAAACCCTCTTTGTCATTCATAATGCATTTGATCATCTGGATTCACCTCTACCAGAATCTACATTCCAAGTCACACAGATTATCTATTATCCCAGAACCTATCTCAGCCCTCAATACAATTTTGACTCATTCTTCACAGCTCTCTGGTGTGAAGAATTCCAAATCTTCACAACTATCTGAGAAGCATGGGGTTTTTACATGTAAGTGAGTTACAAGTGCCAATGATACAATAATGCTGTTTGCGTGACATAAGAACATGTGTCAGTTGTCACGAGACTACAATAAAGAAAACTCATGTCTCCTCGAGATATTTAGAGATTGTATAGACCAGTTTTAAAAGGCTGGCTCATAGATCACCTCAAAGTAACTACAAGAAGCTATTTTTCATCATTGTAAATGGACACATTAATATGGAGACTGTGCCTTCTAGGTTTCTTACCAAGGGATTTTCCTTAATCTCAATCCCATCATAATCTTATATTTTTTATTGAGGTCTCAACTCAGGAGAGTAGAGGCCAAATCTACTCAGCCTTCATGAAGCATCCTCGTCATCCTAGAATCAATCTAGTGAGCATTTTCTGCACAAATATCAAGGTGGGTAAACCTATGACATTCAGAGATGTGAAGAAGGGATATACAGACGACAGAGGGTCAGAGAGACAGTAGATATGCAGGGTGGCCAAATCTGCAATTTAATTAGGTAGATGTTTGAAGAGGTGGATGAGAATCATACATTTAAGCAGGGGAGGTCATTGGTAGCTGACCCAATATAAATCTTTGCAGTAACAGCATGTCCTGCTCTTGGATGGTAATGGGAACAATTTGCTTCCTCAGATTTGGTACAAATCCAGCATCAATCATACCATATACGTTTGAAAAATTGACATACTTCCAGTGACCAATAGATTTTCAACTGGTATTGCCCGTTTTCAGTTTAATTCTTTTTAAAAAAAGAGCAATTTGAAGTTTGATTAAAAATGTGTTTCCTGATGCTTGTACAATATTTCAATATTGTTATTCAATTCTATTCTGATTGTAAATGTTAGATGATGAAGTCATACTGAGAAAATGTAATTAAAGAAACAGCAATGCTAAAGGACAATGCCATTTAAAAAGAAAATTAATCAAAACATTTTAACAATTGCGCTGCATAGTATTAAAATACATTTGGAATTATAATTGCAGTGCTATGTGTATGAAAGCTATAAATGCTATTGAAGCATATAACATGGCAAGTGCACTAATCTGAATGTGATAAACTGGAATTTAAACTCTTAGAAAATGCAGTGGGAAATACAATTAAAAATATTATGGCATAATGTCACATTGCTAAGTTGATGGCAAGAAATGATGCAAATTCTAAATGTTCCCATTAAATGTAATATTGGTTTATCCAATTCAGGATTTGTTGGAATGCAACATTTTTGCATTTTAATTTAGATGTTAAAATTATAACAGCTTTGTAGCTGAGACTTCAGCATCATTACTCTTCATTGGAGTTATTGGTGAGGACCCAAATCAGAATTATGCTGCTATTGTTAGAATAATAAATCTAAACCACTTAACACCAATGCTATAATTAAAAGGTGGAAACAACACTGGTGTTTGATTGCGAATAGTGTACTTTATAAATAAACACAAAATGATTGTGATTAATATATAGACTCCCAATTGCTGAAATAATTGTAGCAGCATTCAATCTGTTAATAAACTTAAATTCTTGACAGCCTATGCATACAGTCCAAGCTTCTGTATTTCAGATTATTTTCAGAATTAGGCTTTTATCTCTTCACTATGAAAAGAAAAATTATGCACCTGATATGAATGTACATTCTGGTTTTGGTAGAGTGTCCAGGAACATGAGCAATGTGACTAATAATTTCCTTACCATTAACTGTGGATGACCACAGAGCCTTCTTTGTGTATGTAAGTGCAGAGGATTGTGCTACCTCACTACGTATCACAAATTTATGAAACAACTAGACTGTGTGGGACCCGTTGGGCCCAGCATCACATGGGAGGACTGGTCCCCCCCCAATGCAATATTCCACCTCTCCACCAATTCCAATATTAGTGGCCAGTGGGTGGGTGGGGGGGGGGGTTCTGGAGCGCTAGTATGCGTGTTGTGGGCTGAAGGGACTGGTTTCAAGAGGGCAAGTATGGACATTGTGGGCCAAATGGATTCTTGGGCTGGCGGTTCAGTCACTCAAGCCTGCTGTGCTGGCAGCTCACTCACTCATGGCTGGTGGGCTGGCAGTTGACTCACGGCCATTCCTTGACATTCCATTTCAAGTAGGGTGCAAGGCCACCAAATTCAAGTGGAGTTCCTTACCACTTCAAGCAGGGTGCAAGGCCACCCAATTCAAGAGCAGTTTCATACCATTTCAAGCAGGGTGCAAGGCCACTAAAGGCAGCGAGTCATGACCTCTCCCTCCTCCATCTTGTAGAAACTGAGCCACGCCCACACATCTGGGTTATATAGTCCCTCCCCCCCCCCCCCCCCCCCCACCAGAAGGGGCCTGGCATTTATGGCGTGGTTGACAGGAGACAGAATCACAACATTTTTTAAATACTAATAACTCTTTTATTTTTCATCGATGGGAAAAATCAGCACTTGATGAGCGGAGGGAGACTCTGAGTAAGATGGCCAAAAATCACAGCCGTATGTTGTAGTGTTTTTTCTAAAAATTAAATTATAGCGCAAACAGGAAGTGGTCAAGTTTATACTTTTAATTATATAGAAGGCAAGGCAACTTTAATTAGGCAAGGCAACTTTAATTAGGCAAGGCAACTTTAATTAGGCAACACAGCTTTCGCATTTCCAAACCATAGGAAACACAGCTTTAGCATTTCCAAATCAAAGGCAACACAGCTTTAGCATTTCCAAACCAAAGGCAACACAGCTTTAGCATTTCCAAACTAAAGGCAACACAGCTTTAGAAGTTCCAAACCAAAGGCAACACAGCTTTAGCATTTCCAAACAAAGGGCAACACAGCTTTAGCATTTCCAAACTATAATTTCAAACCACATTAAGGGCACTGACAGGTCAGTTAAACCACTCACAATTTAGTAGACATGTGTTCAGTTTTATTCACAGCTCAGACTGAGAGACATGACCCTCTCGCTTCCCCATCTTGCAGAGACTGACTGAGGCACTGAACACTTCCGGGTTTATAGTCCCTCCGAAAGTGGCATGGGCTTCAGGAGAGAGAATCTCAACAAGTCAAGTGGAGTCCACTGCCAGAGCACAGTTTCCAGCAGAACTCAACCAGTAAAATCTACAGGCGTCCCAGTCCGGCCAGAAAACCAAGCAAATACTCGGCCTTGCTTGTTGATCAGTCACAATCTTGTTGAATGACAAAACAAGGTTTGAAAGGCCAAACATTCCTATATTACGCTATATGTCCTAACCATTAAATCAAATTTGAAGCATAAGAAACAATTTGCATCCAACATGATTAGCCTCACCGTTGGCAGCACAGTGGGCAGCACCAAGAACAAAGAGGGACCTGGTGGGGGGGGGGGGTGTTGGGTGGGTGGGGACACACATGCACTGAGAACAAAGAAGGAACACCGGGATCTAATGAGTATTTTGGAACTTTGTCAGCACCAGATACATGGCGACACTTTACGTACTTTGTGCATTGTTTTAAAAAACAACTAATTCTACAGCACTTAGGTACATGTGACAATAAAATATCGTTGAATTCTTTGAATTGAATCATTGAAATAGCTAAGACCTCATCGTGCCAGAGACCCAGGTTCAATCCTGACCTCAAGTGCTGTACATATGAAGTCCGCACCTCCTCGCTGTGATTGTGTGGGTTTCCAATCAGTGCTCTGTTTTCCCCCCACATACAAAAAACCTGTAGGTTGGTAGATTAAAAGTTGGGCTACTGTAAACTGTCCCTACTTTTGCACAATGGGTAGAATCTGGAAGGACGGAAGAGAAACTAGGGTGAAAAAAACAATGAAATGAATATAGAATTTGTCTAAAATGGGTGGTTGATGGTATATATGGTATCATTGGACTAAGAGCCTGTTTCTATGCTTTATCTCCCTATGACTCTATGATCACATGTTTGTAACTGAATGCAGGAATGCCACTGGATGAGAACATACATTCTCCAATATACTGGTTGACTTCTTAACTATTGAGTTACAACTACAGCATGATATTTGGTCTCAAAGACAAAAATGCTACTCTCAAGGCCAAACTAATGCCTAAATATCCGAGTATGTGGGATAATTAAGATTAAATAGTGCTATTGATCATTTTTTAAAATGTATCACAACTGTGTTTACTTCCCATTCCTAAAAAACACTTTGTTATAATAGTTTTTGTTAAATGAATTATGAAGTCCATTATGAATTTTCACTGTACACAATGTTGCAACCATGTAATTTTTTTGGACCAAACTGAATTTGTCTTCAATAGCCCTTGCATGGGAAGCTACTGATTACTGGCCTCTTGCTGCACTGCTTATCTTGCAATTCCATACCTGCGTGGAAGTCCAGGAGGACTGGAGGCCAGATGGTGTTGTATTGAACACAACTTAATTTCTGTATTTCCCCATTCTTCTCTTACATCTCAACCCACATTCTCCACCCTGCCACACGATAAACATGCTCCACAAATGGAGTATGCCATGCTGCTTCTTTTCTGCTTTGCACTGCTGCATATTCTCACAACTAACATGATTCTTTAGCATGATTATATATAGAGGCATAGTCATACAGAGTGGAAACCCGTCCATTGGCCCAACTTGCCCACACCAACCAAGGTGTCCCATTTACCCAATCTATTGCCATCACAATTTTGTACACTTCTATAAGATCACCCCACATCCTCCTGCGCTCCAAGGAATAGAGTCCTAGCCTGTTGAACAGCTACCGACAGCTCATGCCCCCAAGTCTTGGCAACATCCTTGTAAATCTTCTCTGCAACTTTTCCAGCTATATCTTGAAGTAGGCACTTAACATAAAAACACAACATCCTCCCCTCATTCCTCTCAATTGCATCCCTCACCAAGTAATCAGTCTTGCCCTCAAGGTCATAAAGGTGTCCACTCTGACTGATTGTTAACCCTGGACACCCAGCTAACCAGCCTTTCATGATCCCTATACTATAACTGGAGCTAGAGAGCAAAGAAAAGGCCTTTAACAGTCTTGAAGTTTATTCTGCTCAGCACAACATCTTGAATCTTCAACAAAATAATATTGTGGAACCGCGAACCCTCACACACAACATCCGACAGCACATGGGATATTTTCAAACCTCAAATATCCTTGAGAGGTACTGTGCAGAAACAAGCACATCGGCCCACCAAGTCCCCACCGACCAGCGATCACCGCGTACACAAGTGCTATTCTACACACTAGGGATGATTTACAATTTTATCCAAGCCAACTAACCTACAAAGCTGTACACCTTTGGAATGTGGGAGGAAACCAGAACACCGAGAGAAAACCCATGCGGCCACAGGGAGAACATACAAACTCCGTACAGACAGCACCGGCATTCAGGGTTGAATCCAGGTCTCTGGTTTTGTAAGGCTGCAACTCTGTCGCTGCGCCAGTGCTGCCCCATTCATTATCTATACAAATCTGTACCAGCTGAAACAAAACATTTTTCAGCGTTGTGTAGGAGGGAACAGCAGATGCTGGTTTACATCAAAATTAAACACAAAATGCTGGAGTAACTCAGCGGAACAGGCAGCATCTCTGGGGAGAAGGAATAGGTGATGTTTCGGGTTGAGACCCTCCTTCAATCTTAAACGTTACCCATTCATTCTATCCAGAGATGCTGCCTGTCCTGCTGAGTTACTCCAGCATTTTGTGCCTAATTTTCAGTTGTATATTTGTTGCACTTCAGAGGTAAATTCTTTATGGCAAGGTCCTCAAGAGATGATCTTAACTTTCTCCAAATGTTTCTCACTGTCAATCCTGTGCAAAATTGACAGTTATCGCTAGAAGTTGTGTTTCTGTTATTTTCACACAGGGAAGAATATACTGTACATCTGTATACTGAAATGTATCAGGGAATAAATCTCCAGGACATTGGATTTAATTTCACAATGTTTGTATGTTATACATTTGTAAATATATTAAACATCCTACTTTAAACTGCTTCTGTGTCTTTGACTTCATCTGTCGTAAGGTGATGAGTACAGAGACACAAGGAACCACAGATGCTGGTTTATAAAAAAGACACAAATTGCTGGAATATCTCAGTAGGTCAGGCAGCTTCTCTGGAGGACATGAACAGGTGACGTTTCGGTTCAGGACCTTTCTTGCAAAGAAGGGTATCTGCTAATCTTGACATTTAGTGTAGCTGTTTAGTTGTAGCTGAAAAGTATCCTGGGACTATGGACAATTCCAGAGGCATAAATGTATTACCATGTTCCTGTGTTGGTTTCAAGATGGAGTCAATTGGCAGTGCTAACTTTTGCATGGATTCAACAGATTTAAAACTGGGAATCATCTATCAGACTTTGTGCCATTAGCATCCAGTGTTGGATCAGAAACACCTTCCACTGAAGTGGGAATTCTATGCCTGCAGACTGATAGGAAACATAGAAACATAGAAACATAGAAAATAGGTGCAGGAGTAGGCCATTCGGCCCTTCGTGCCTGCACCGCCATTCAATGTGATCATGGCTGATCATCCAACTCAGTATCCCGTACCTGCCTTCTCTCCATACCCCCTGATCCCTTTAGCCACAAGTGCCACATCTAACGCCCTCTTAAATATAGCCAATGAACTGGCCTCAACTACCTTCTATGGCAGAGAATTCCAGAGACTCACGACTCTCTGTGTAAAGAATGTTTTCCTCATTTCGGTCCTAAAGGAATTCCCCCTTATCCTTAGACTGTGACCCCTTGTTCTGGACTCCCCCAACATCGGGAACAATCTTCCAGCATCTAGCTTGTCCAACCCCTTAAGAATTTTGTAAGTTTCTATAAGATCCCCCCTCAATCTTCTAAATTCCAGCGAGTACAAGCCGAGTCTATCCAATCTTTCCTCATATGAAAGTCCTGACATCCCAGGAATCAGTCTGGTGAATCTTCTCTGTACCCCCTCTATGGCAAGGATGTCTTTCCTCAGATTTGGAGACCAAAACTGTGCACAAGGAAGGTAAATTTTGTATTAATTATGTTATTTTGGATTAACGATTTTCATAATTTTATTGCTAATTATTAGAATTTTTATTTACCTCGTACAACTGATCATTTGTTTCATATTTATTTGCAGTGTTGTTGCATTTAATGTGCGTATCACCGATTCCTTCTGTCCAGAGATGCTGCCTGTCTCACTGAGTTACTCCAGCATTTCGTGTCTATCTTGGATGACACATTACGTTTAGAAGGGGGGATGGGTTAAATGCAGACCAAAGGGATGCTCAACAACATACCTTGTCAGCATGGATGAGTTGAGCAGAAGGGCCTGTTTTGGTGCTGTAAACTCAATGACTCTTCCATCAGTAAGTGCAATGAAAGATCACAGTCAACAAACTGCCGGCTCATGTGATTTCATAAAACAGAGATGTTTTAACAATCCATTGAATGTTGATCTTTGGAACGAAAACAAGCACCTTCAGTATTCCAGTGTCTATGCTTTTTATTTTGTTCAGGACATGTTTGATTTTAGGAAAAAAACAAAATTCATCACTGAGGGCATGATATTATACCGCTTGATGAAAGATTGATCCCTTTGTCAGTGCACTGTTCCATTTGTGCCGAGAAGAGAACAAAGTACTGTTTGTAGCTTGTTGGTGAGTGGTGGATTGAAAGCTCTTTCATCTCTTCAGCGTTTTGAAGTTCTGACTTTTATGTAGTTCAAAACATTATTTTGCAATTAAAATATTTTCTAATTTGAGAAGAATTTTTTTAAAGCTATGTTATTTTTATTTTGTGATTTTTTTAACTTATTCAAAAGTGTATTAAAAGTTGTTTTCAAAAAGGAATTATTTGTTATATTTTGTAATATGTTTTTATTTTTTGGTTCATTGTTAATGCACTTAAATCTCGTGATTCACCATTTGAATAGTACGTTGTATGGACTATACTGTGACAAAAATATACCGATCTCTGCCAAGATAAGTTGTTCTTTTACCTTCTTTAACTGTTCATATCAGCCAGACTATATCACTTACACCTTCAAACAAGATGATGATTGTTTTCCAGTTTTATTTTTCATTCTACTTCACAATAGTTTTCATGTTTTCTGTAATCAACCAACCTCTATGGCTTGTCTCTCTTCATTTGAATAACAGAGCCTGATTTAGTAAAGAAGCTTCATTAAGATGGATCTGAAGGTCTGAAGAAGGGTCTCGACCCGAATGTTCACCCATTCCTTCTCTTAAGAGATGTTGCTTGTCCCACTGAATTACTCCAGCTTTTTGTGTCTATCTTCATTAAAGGTTTTTTATGAAAATATATTCCTTTCTGTAATCTGACCATTGTTGGCAAGGCCAGCATTTATTGCCCATCTTTAATTGTCCCTTGAGAAGATAGCAGTGACAACTGGTTTCATGCGATTTTGTTTTAAGAGCGAACCACCTAGTGAGGATAAAAGAGAGGTCACATGTAGGCCACACTGGGCATGGAGGCTACATTCACTCCCTTGAAGAACATCAGTAAGCCAGATGAGTTCTTATATAATCCAATAGTTTTTATGGTCATGTCCAGATTATGAGGCTAAATTTAAATTCCACAGCTGAGCATCTGCGAGGGAGAAATAGACACATGATGTTTCAGGCTGAAACTTGAAATGTCCAGACCCAAAATATAATCTGTTCATTTCCTTCCGCAGATGCCATCTGACCCATTGTGCTCCTCCAGCAACTTGTTTTTTGTTGCTCAAGATTCCAGCATCTTTTTAGTTTAGTTTAGAACTTCGGCCCACTGGGTCCGGGCCGACCAGCGATCCCCGCACATTAACACTATCCTGCACCCACTAGGGACAATTTTTACATTTACCAAGCCAATTACCATACAAACCTGTATGTCTTTGAAGGGTGTGAGGAAACCAAAGATCTCGGAGAACGTACAAACTTCACACAGACAGCATCCATAGTTGGGATCGAACCCGGGTCTCTGACGCTGCATTCGCTGTAAGACACTTTTGTGTCTCTATCAGTTTGTTAACTACAATCCAATTTTCCAGATTAGGCTGATGGCAACATGTTATTACATTTGAGTGTAAATGTTATTTGATTGTCCTCCTTTATTTCACCTCCTTCTTTCCCATAGACAAATAACTTATTCCTCCTGGCACTTCGTTTCAGAATTTCAGATGTTATTAGAAGGAATCAGGTACCTGGGTGAGTTTACTTGAATGTGGACAGACCAAAGTTCTTCACAGCTAATTGCTGCCATTGTTTTGATTTCACTCTGCGACTGGACGCCATGTGAAGTACAGCTTTGGGGAATACATTTCTGCACACTGAGCTAAACCAGATTAGACTTGGCCTCAACTTCAGTGGTTCCATTCTTTTCAGTGGATGGAAGAACTGAGTGTTCAGTTCAGTTTTAGTTTATTGTCATGTGTACCAAGTACAGTGAAATGCTTTTGTTGCATGCTAACCAGCAGAAAGACAATATATGATTACAATCAAGCCATTCACAGTGTACAGATGCATGATAAGGGAATAACATTTAGTGCAAGGTAAAGCCAAGAAAGTCTGATCAAAGATAATCTGAGGGTCACCAATGAGGAGATAGTAGTTTAGGTCCGCTCTCTAGCTGCAGGAGGATGATTCAGTTGCCTGATAACAGCTGGGAAGAGACGGTCCCTGAATGTGGAGGTATGTGTTTTCACACTTCTATACCTTTTGCCTGATGGGAGAGGGAAGAAGAGGGAGTGGCCAGAGACTTATCCTTGATTATGCTTGAGGCAGTGTGAGGTATGAATTGAGTCAATAGAAAGGAGTTGGTTTGTGTGATGGTCTGGGCTGCATCCACAATTTACTGCAATTTCTTGCTGTCTTGGATGGAATTGTTCCCAAACTAAGCTGTGATGCATCCCAATAAAATGATTTCTATGGCGCATCTGTAGAAGTTGGTGAGGGTTGTTGGGGACATGCCGAACTTCCTAAGCCTTCTAAGGTTGTGGAGGCGTTGGTGTGCTTTCTTGGTCTTGCTCCAGGAGATGTAATTGGTGATAATTACTCCCAGGAATTTGAATTTTTCAACCATCTCTACTTTGTCACCATCAATGCAAACTGGTGTGGAAGAGATACGTCATAGATAATGTATACTTCACCTACACAATTAACAAATATGTGTAAAGTGTTATGTGGTTCCTCGTTTCATTTGCTTTTGAATTGTTTAACACATTGTTTATTTTGAAATTCATTTTTATTTGTTTCTGAACTTCAGGGACATTCACTAATATACATATTTATCATTCTGTTCAGCCTGTTCACTCTGAGGATGAGGGTTAACTAACATTTAAAATATTTCTGCTGGATTGATAGTTAATAGGTCCTAAACTGCAAATAACCTTATAAATCAAGCCAGAGCCAGATTCACTGAGAACTATCACATGGGGATTCTGCAGAAAGTAAGAACAAGTTCAATACTAGACAAGGACCAGATCAGGCAACCCTGTCCATTATATTCCAGGCTATGAATTTAGTGCTAAAGGGCCTGTTCCACTTAGGCAAAATGTTCAGCGACTGCTGGCGACTGTCGCAATCTGGCAACTGCCCCCCCCCCCCCCCACGGCAATGTCTACGACAAGCTACAACCACACAGGCGACAACCTACGACAACCAAAGTCAACCTACGTCCACACGCGACAAGCTGCGACAAGCAGTGACCCTGTCGGCGACAACTGAAGACAATTCAGTCGCCGGTACCTGTTGTCGGTTGACGTAGGTTGACGTAGGTAGTCGCCAATGGAATTCACTGAAGTCAGCACCCGGCGACAACCAACGTCACCTGGCAACAACCTGCGTCATCCTGGCGACAATCTACAGCACCTACAACAGGAGAAGACAAGCTACGTCAAGCCCACTGTCGCCTAAAGGTTTTGAACAATTCAAAATCCAGCTGCGACCAGAAAAACTTTACGACTCTTTAGGCGACTTGAGAAGAGTACCCACGACCATACAGGCATCACCCCGCAACCATGTGACGACAGCCTAGTTGCCGAAAAAATAGCCTAAATGGGACAGGGGCTTAAGGCTTTCACTAATAATGTTGTCCGCTTGGTGTGAATGCATTATATTGAGAAGACGTCTCAAATTATTAAATGATTGTCTCTTAGGGATAAACCCTTTTTGATCCGGATGTATTAATTTACTAGCATATTTACTTAGTCTTCTAGCTAGTATTTTCGCTAATATTTTTTGATCTGTTTAACACCGCAATAGCTCTATATGATCCAGGTTCATCCATATCTTTATCTTTCTTAAGTATTAATATGATCGTGGATTCTGCCAGTGTTTCAGGTAGTATTTGTTCTTTGAAGGCATAAGTGTACATTTTCTGTAGGCGAGGTGTAAATATGTCATAAAAACCTTTATAGAATTAGTTACTAAATCCGTTGGGATCTGGTGTTTTTCCAATTTTTAATGAGATTATTGTTTCTTTTATTTCCTTATTTGAGATGTGTGCTCCCAATTCCTATTGTTCCTGCAACTCTAGTTTAGGAAGGTTACAATTATCCAAGAACTCTGTAACTTTGTTGGTGTCCATTATCATTTTAGATGTATACAGATTCTCGTAAAATTGTGCAAATCTTTTATTAATATCACTCGGCAAGGTCAATATTTCCCCTTTGTCTGATTTAATCATTGAAATTGTGTGATCCTTTTTTTGTTTTTTTAACTGACGTGCCAGAAGTTTGTGGGGCTTATCCCCAAATTCAAAATGTTCCTGTCTTGTAATTCATAATAATCTTATGACTTTTTCTGATAATAATTTATTTAATTTAAATTTCAGTATTATTATTCTATTATGTTTATCCGTAGTGGGGTCTTTAGCGTTTTCTTTGTTCGTTCTTATTTTCCTTATTTTGAAAAGCTTGGTATGAAATTATAACGCCTTGAATAAATGCTTTAAAAGATTCCCATAATAGTGTAGGTGATATGTCTGGTGTATCGTTTATTTAGAAAAAAGGTCCATTTGCTGTTTTAAATTTATACTCCCTTGCGGATCTTTTAAAATTTGAGGATTGTACCTCCAAAACGGTTTGTTCTTAGTCATCCCTTCCATTTTCAGAAAAAAAATTATTGGGGAGTGACCTGAAATCGTATTTGTGTGGTATTTTGGTTTAGAAGTGTCTAACTATCAATCATATCGTTGGATGCAGAGAAAGCATTCGATCAGGTCGAATGGGATTATATGGTCAGGGTATTGCAAGAATTTCAACTGGGAGAGAATTTCATTCTATGGATTAAATTACTATATAATAAGCCAACGGGCAGAATATTAACTAACAATAATTTATCTACGAAATTTCAATTGTCAAGGGGTAATAGACAAGGATGTTCACTATCACCGTTGTTATTTGCTCTTATAATTGAAACTATAATTGAAAGAATTAGAATTCATCCGAATATCCATGGATATAAAACAATATATTCCAACAATAAAATATCATTATACGCTGACGATGTACTATTGTACATCACAAAACCTCATATTACTATACCAAATATTTTAAATTTAATAGAGGACTTCGGATCATTTTCAGGATATAGAATAAATTGGAATAAAAGTGAAATCATGTCAATAAAACCGAAAGCTCTACACATCTTTTACAGTTACCTTTCAAAATAGCTATGGAAAAATTTAAATACTTGGGTATCGAAATTACTAGAAGATATCAAGACGCAAATTATAACCCTCTACTTAAGAAACTATATAACTTGATTAAATTTTGGAAAACACTTCTGATGTCCTTAATTGGCCGAATAAATGCCATAAAAATTATTTTTAAACCACAAATCTTATACCTGTTCCAATCTATTCCAATATACTTACCCAAAAAGTTTAAAAAAAAACTGGACTTAGATATCACAAATTTTATTTGGGGTTATAAATCCCACAGAATACAAAGAGCTCATCTGAATAAACCCAAAGTAGTAGGGGGATTAGCACTCCCCAACTTCATGTATTACTACTGGTCTGTAAATATTAGAAACATGATCCAATAGCTGGATAACGCTCCCCAGCAACCGGGTTGGACTATTATGGAGAAAGAGCACCTGCTCTCTTTACAATATTGGAGCAATCCATCTTTAACCAATGACGATGAATAATACAAATGACAACAAAATCCAATTATACACAGTACAATTAGAATTTGGAAACAAATAAAACACGATTTAAAATTAAGAAATTTATCTCTCTTATCTCCTATTGGTAGAAACCCTTCATTTAAACCTTCAACTATAGATAAAGCATTCATACAGTGGGAAAGAGCCGGTATTAAAATCTTCGGAGATTTGTATGAAATGGGAAAACTATTATCATTTAAACAATTACAACTAAAATACAATTTGGGAAACAATCAGTATTTTAAATATTTCCAAATCTGTGACTATTTGAAAAATTACGCACAAGACTACCACAATATGACTCCAGACTTACTGGAAGAAGTAATGAATACAAAGACAGAATCAGCAAACCTAATATCATATGTATATAATATTATTCAAAACGCAGACATACCAACAACAGAAGGTATCAGGAGATTAAGTATAAAAATTCCCAAAGAAAGGTGGGAAGAATATTTATTAAATGTGCATACATGTTCAATTAATGTAAGACACACCTTAATACAATTTAAAATCTTACACAGATTATACTACTCAAAACTAAGATAAGTAAACTTTTCCCCAATGTCTCACCCATATGTGATAAATGTCAATGTCAAGAAGCTAATATAGCACACTCATTTGTCTTTTGTACAAAAATTCAAAAATTTGGGACAGAATTTTTTGAAATTTTCACAAAAGTATTTAAAATAAAACTGACTACAAAAGCAGATTGGATTATCTTTGGAACATCGGAAGATAGCCCTGAATTAAATATGTTTCAAAAGACTCTATTTGAATACGGCTTAATAACTGGAAAAAGCTAACCTTAAAATTCTGGAAAAATACTCCTATACCAACAGTTAATATGTGGATTTCAGCTATGTTCGAAACACTTCATTTGGAAGATATGAGACTGCCGGGAAAATCAGACTGTTTCTATAAGACGTGGTCTGCATTTATAAATCTACTACAAGGATAAGGTGCAAGAATACCTCAACAAAGTACCGGTGTCGGGTCTTGGGGGAAGAAAAACTGTCGAGTTGGTAGACTCCTTTTGCAAGATTATTATAATAAAGTAACTGGCTTTTCTTTTTTCCTTCTCTTTCTTTCCCTTTTGTTTTCTCCTCTTCGGGGTATATCTCTTAATCTCCTTTCTCTAACTTTTTGCCCAAGGGTTCCCTTTCCTTCTGCCACGCTTTTTCACTCTCACAACTCTTGTTCACTCTTCTACTTTCTCTGTTGATATTTCTTTCTCTTTTCTTTATTTTCTAAAGCCTTAAATAATTAAGGGGTTCAATGATTATAATACTATATATGGGATGTACACTGATGTAACTTACGGTACCTCTAATAAATAAAGATATTTTTTAAAAAATGTAAAAAATAAAAATAAAAAATAATAATGTTGTCTGCTCCTTTCTTTATGAATAACTTTCTTATGAATAATCAGCTGTATTGATCTTCCATCTAATCCAATGGTATGATGCTATTCAATAGCTTAATGAACACTGCCTTATTATTTACTTAGAATAAAGTGTACATGTGGAGTACATACAGTGGAAAAATCATTGAGATTTAATCGACTTAAATGTTCATTGCATTTGTTACTAAAGGTTCAAAATTGTAATTCATGGTGCAGGCTCAGCACCACTGAGAATGTCTAAAAACAACTTTGTTGCAGCTTTTAGAATAGTGAAGGAAAATACTGAAAGGGAGATTTGGTATCTACTTTCCAAAAATCTTATGCTTGTATCTTCTCACCAGAACACAATTGGTTAATGGCTTTCAGGAGGACTTGCATTAATATTTGTCCTGCGATGTAGTGGGGAGGGGGGTGATCGTGGTTATGAGAGCAATAAAATACTAAATGTGTCTGTTCTGACTTGCAATTTCTCTGGTATGTGAGTCACAAAGCTCAGGATCCAAATTCCACTTTAGGGATTTTCGCCCATAATATGGATGCACAAATACCGTCATTTTCAACCCCACAATTCGGGCGGGAGTAGTTGCCGTTGCGGGAGCTCCGAAAAGCAGTCTCCCACCAGGGACCCACGAGCTCCCGGTGTCACCATCCACCGGGCCTGCGGCTGGAGCCTCCGAAGCCGGGTCGCAGCCGCGCGCCACCACAGCTCTCCATGCTCCAAAGCCGGCCAGCTCCACGATGGTGAGTCCGCAGGCTCCATGACTGGAGCCCCCAGGTCGTTCCGGTTGGAGGCCGCACCACGGTGCTAGGCCCCAACGACAATGGAGACCCGACAGGGAAAAGGCCGGGTCCCCGTACAGGGAAGAGATTTAAAAGTTTCCCCGCCCCCCACATATACACAGCTAAAAACAATATATAAACTATAACCAAACTATACACTCATCAGGACAAAAATAAAAATAAAAGACAGACGGACTGCAGAGGCCGCTGTCGCAAGGCGCCAACATTATTTGAACGTTGTGATATTACCTGCACCAGCTACCTCCTCAGGCAGCTTTTTCCATATATCGATATTCCAAAATGGCCATGCAGTTGTGTCTGGCTGACCGTCATTGCTCGCCTGGACATCCGCATGATCTGCAGGCAGTCTTAGCCTACAAACGCCAAACTCTCCTGAACATCTGAGTCTCTGTCATTGATTTCTTCATCCGAGGCCCCGGACAAAACCTCCTCCAATGATTGCTCTGCGCTGAACTCCCGGTAGGTGTGCGGGCCCGGCCTTACTGTCATAACTGCACGAACCAAGCCACGAGGCGGAGTAAACGTGCGGGCGCCCTGGAAAAGCTGAAGAAACTCGTCCGCGCTCATGCAACATCAGCCTACCTCGCCCAGCGCTGCGAAGTCGGACCTGGTCGGACCTGGTCGGCCATACCACTCCATCCATCGGCAGTCCCTCGAGCTCAGGTATGCCTCTCTCCGTTCAATCCAGTCCCGGGTCTGTCGGCCCGCGGGCTCCAAGCCAGGCCATTTGTGAAACGCAGCAGTGTGGTCTCCCTGAACCTCCACCCGCTGGCGTGGGAGCCACTATTGGACCAAAACACACCTGCTGTCCCAGCTAAAGTGGCCCTGATCAACACAAGATCCTTATCGAACGAAACCTTCATTCTCAATGACTTCTTCACCGCTCGTGGATTGGACTTTTTACTTGTCACAGAAACCTGGCTTAATCCTGGTGAGCTTGCTCCACTCGTGGAACTCTGTCCTGATAACTGTAACTTTCTCAGCTCACCCAGGCTCTCTGGACGCGATGGGGGTCTAGCCACTGTGTTTAAGGAACATTTCAACTGCCCCCTCCTGAACGCTGATCATTTTTCCAGTTTTGATGTGCAACTAACTACAGTAGGTCTAGTCTATCCCCTCTTTATTGTTCTTGTGTACCGCCCACCAAAATTGCATAAGGACATTATCACCCAATTTGCTGATCTTATATCTAGATTTATGCCCAAATAAGACTAGGTCTTGATTCTTGGTATTTTAACATTCATATCTGCTGTCCTACTAATTGTGAGTGAATTTATGCACCTGGT
Organism: Raja brachyura; assembly: GCA_963514005.1. Next base: position 32,295,041 of record OY740786.1, on the reverse strand, counting down.
TGAGTCCTTCAATCTGACTCTACTTACCACTGGACCCACTCACAAGCTTGGCCATACACTCGACCTGGTGCTATCGTTCAGTCTCCCAATTTGTAATATTGAAATTATTGATGTTTGTCTGTCAGATCATAGCACAATCATATTTGATGCATCTCTGCCTTTCTCTCCCTCAAAATCTCATCTGCCTGTTCGTTACTCCCGCTACATAAACTCATTGAGTGCCAGTAAGTTCACTGAGCTGCTCCTGACATCTGCACCGTCGAGGCTTCTCCCCCCCCCCCCCCCCCCCCCATCTCAGCACTGACGATCTCATTTTTCTATTCAATGCCACTTGCTCTTCCATCCTGGGTTCTGTTGCTCCTCTTAAATGGAAAAGCCTAAACCTAAAGGTTGGCCTTGCCTCAATGACACCACCAGAGCCCTAAGAAGAGAGTGCAGAAAATCAGAACGGAAGTATAAATGTGATGCTTCAAATTTCCTTCGAATTTCTGAGAAGCAATCTTCTCAAATACCAGGAAGCAGTAACGTCTGTGAGTACATAATACTTTTCCGACCTTATTTCCAAAAACGCTCATAATTCCAAGGTCCTACTTAGTACTATTACCTCTGCCATATGTCCTGCCCCCAGTACCAGCTTAGCTGGGTCCCCTGCTAAGTGCGAATAATTCTCTACATTTTTCACCAGCAAAGTTGAGAACATTAGAACGAATATTTCCCCTCCAACCCGTGACCTTGTTTAGTCTGTTTAGATTAGTCTGTTCTTCTAAATTAGACTGTTTCCAACCCGTTACTCTATCCTCCCTTGTAAAGCTTGGCTCCACTATGAAACCTGCAACCTTCCCCCTTGACGTTGTCCCACTGCCCTTCTGAAGGATGTCATTGCAATAGCTGGTCCCAGCATCCTCTCTATCATCAACAGTTCTCTGGCCACTGACACTGTTCCTATCTGCTTCAAGCATGCGGTGGTCCAGCCCCTCCTGAAAAAAAAACCTAACCTAGACCCCACCTTGCCTAGTAACTACAGACCTATTTCCAAACTGCCTTTTCTCTCAAAAGTCATTGAAAAGGTAATTCTAAATCAACTAATGCCTTACTTACACCAAAATACCATTGTGGAAAGTTTCCAATCAGGTTTCAAGGCCCACCACAGCACAGAGTCTGCCTTGTTGAAGGTACACAACGACCTGCTTCTCGCCAATCCTGCTCCTTCTCGACCTCAGCGCAGCATTTGATACCGTGGACCATATCATCCTAATTGATCATCTCTGGTATGGGGTTGGTGTTGATGGCACTGCCCTGAGCTGGTTCGTTTCCTACCTCAAAAATAGGACTTTCTCTACCAACATAGGCAATTCTTTCTCTTCCCCAGCTAGCCTTTTCTGCGGGGTTCCACAAGGCTCCATCCTAGGCCCCATTCTCTTATCTCTGTACATGCGCCCCCTCGGCCACGTTATTCAAAGGCATGGCATTTCTTTCCACTGTTATGCAGATGACACACAGCTCTATTTCCCCCTGAAACCCAACAACCGGTCAAATTTAATCAGCCTCATGCACTGCCTTGAGGACATAAAATGTTGGATGACACAGAACTTCCTCCAACTAAATGAGAGCAAGTCTGAGGTCATCCTACTTGGCCCATCTGATTCCATCAAAACGATAACAGGCAGCCTTGAAAGCCTAACCTCCTTAGTCAAACCACACGTCAAAAACCTTGGCATGATATTTGACTCCGTATTGAAGTTTGACAAGCAAGTCAACTCTGGTAAAAGCTAGTTTCTTCCAGCTAAAATTTTACCATAGCTAAAATCAAACCATTCCTCCAATTTGACGACCTTGAAAAAATCATCCACGCATTCATCTCCTTCCGCCTGGACTACTGCAACTCCCGATACACTGGCATCAGCCAATCATCCCTGTCCTGCCTGCAATTGGTTCAAAACGCCACAGCGAGACTTCTGACACCTGTAAAATGGACCACATCACTCCGATTCTGGCCTCGCTCCACTGGCTCCCATTACGGTACAGAATCAACTTCAAGCTCCTCTTATTCATATACAAAGCCCTTAACGTGCCTGTCCCCCCCCCCCCCATATCAAAAATCTTCTAACCCCCAATTCTACCTCCAGGAACCTCAGGTCGGCCGACTTGGGGCTACTGACTATCCCGTGGTCTAGGTTTAAGCTCAGGGGTGACCGCGCTTTTGCAGTTGCAGCACCTAGAGTGTGGAACAGCATCCCTCTCTTCATCAGAACTGCCCCCTCCATCGACTCCTTTAAGTCGAGGCTCAAAACCTATTTCTACTCCCTAGCGTTTTTGAAGCTCTCTGAGGGGGCGCTGTAAACAGTTTATGTATGTATTGTTTGGTCTGTGTACCATTTTATGCAGCACATTGGTACCTGCACTGATGTACAGCACTTTGGTCAATGTGAGTTGTTTTTAAATGTAAATAAAATTGACTGATATAGCCACCATCTTTGATTTAGAAAGTTGTGTCTCAGGTTCCTATTAATTCTATCGCACCTAACCTTAAACTTATGTTCTCTGGCTCTTGATTCCCCTTCTCTGGGTAAAATAATTTGAGCATTGAATCTGTCTGACACTCTCATGGACTTATGCAACTTTAAAAGATCACCCTTCATCGTTCTGCGCTCCAAGGAATAACATTCTAACCTGCTCAAACTTGATGGGGAGATTGCTGTGGTGATTTATCTTTCTTCTGTGAGGTGAAAGGTTATGTATTATTGATTCAATTTTTGCCCATAAAGTGGAGAACCTCTGAAATATGATGACTGTTGTAATGTAGAGAAGCATCAGTAATGTTGCATGTTGTATTCTCTAAAAAAACGGCAATATGATAATCGTCATATAAGCTATTCTTTTCAGCAATGTTAATTAGAAGATAAATAATGGTAAGTGCATTGGGGATATCTCCCCTCTTCGTCTTCAAAACAATGCTGTTGGATCCTTCATGCCTACCTGAGAGGGAACATATGTCCACAGTTGAATATATGAAAAAATGGATTTCTAGAGTACTGCACTAGAGTGCCAGCCTACAGAGTGTGACTTGGATTTGGCAGTTTTCAACCCAGAGATGAAAGCTTTATCAACTGGTCTACTGCAATGGGAAATAGTTGAATAATTCAAGATCAATCTGTTGGTTTGGGGAGATGTGAAGAAATAATAATTCATATAGAAGATAAAAAAAATTATGTTTTTGTCCAGATACCAAAAATTCCTTCACAAACCTAAGTAGGTCAGTTGAGATGTTATCCACCCTTAGATTAAAACTACATTTTGCTGACTCATATTTGTTCTAGTAAATATTGCAGAACCTCACTTAACAGTCTAATTTGATTAATGTTATTTGCAAGGATATAACATTTTGGTGAAAATGAGTGTGATTGCAATCAGTTGGCTAAGGTTTCGGTTCTCAAAAAGTAATTCCAATCTTTTGAGTCAAATAATTCTGTATAGTTCAGAGCTTGGGTATTGCTGTCATAGTTTTGACATGCCAAATGACTTATCTTTTGTTATGAGAGAATATGAGAGAATATGAGAGAATATGAGAACATTTGCCGATAATAAGATTCATGATTTCCATATTTTAAACTCTTTATATTTTGCCAAAATAGAGATTCATAAGGGACAAAACAGTTTTAACTAACCTCAATATCACTGTTTCTGCTTTGCAAAGGTCCAGCAGCTAGATACATTGCTCATTCAGTTGGAATTATATCTCAGAGATGACACGTAATTAAGGAAAAGCCCATACCACTTTTATTGGTCTTTGAGAGCATGCTTTTATTGGTCTTCGAGAGCCTTACTTCAACACTTTTGGAAACAAAAAAAGTTTCCCTATTCTTAGGAAAGTAAACCTTCCATCTAACAGAAGTGAGCTTGAGGAGTAGTTGCGAGATTGGGAAGAAAATGACAAAGCCTGGAGTCTTGGTAGCTTAAAGCACTGTTACTAAATAGAAGCAGTGAAGGACTGATTTGAATATATTGGTGGACATTTAAAGAATAAATGAGGTACTGCTTAATTGGAGGTCAGCGCCATTCTGAAAAAAAGGATCCCGGCCCAAGACATCTTCTGTTAATTTCCCTCCATAAATGCTGCCTGACCCGCAGTTTGTTATTAAATGATATTAGCGGAGTAAGGTTTACTAAGTTAGATGTATTCTGTTTTGAATAATGCCCCTGCGGTAATCTCAAAAATGTTTCAGATATGCACTAATTTGTTTTCCTTCCTGTTTCCCTGCTAATAAACATTGCAGTTAACGGAACAATGTAGTCTGTTTGTCTTCCAAGATATATTATAATGCACACTTATTGATTTTACCCATTAACAAACCATGATCGGCTGCATAATGTTTGATGCAAACTAATTTGCTGGCAGAAGCAGTTGTGTTTTCTCTCTTTGCAAACTAAGTTCGTTAATAAAATGTATTATAATTGCACTGCCTAACTTATTATTCAAATTGCATCATAAAGATTTTGTCACAGAGGGAATAGATTAAAAAAAAATTCAAAACAATGAATTCTCTCCTTGTTAAACACAGGCTGATTCATTTGCTCAGTAATTACTGGATAAGCATTTACCTATGCGGTAGGAGTTAATATTTCAGCATTCTTCAATTTGACAAGGATAACTGGAGAATATGCACAAAATGCTTGTAATGTAGTTTGATTTATTTTGTATACATTTTCAATGCTCAATGAAAGCAAATTAATCAATTCCCCATCCAAAATTAATTCCTATATAGTCAACCTGTCATCCATTTTCCATCTGCAGTCCTTAATTTGCTTTTGATGAGAAATGGGAAATGATTTCACAGCAGCATTCACAAAATAGCAGAGTAAATTTCATTTGAATTTGAGAAGAACATTTCATGATCATTTCTCCCAACAGGTGATATTTCTGCTGCTATTTTAACCCCATTGGTAAGCACAATTCTGTTTGGTGACAGAGGTCAATCTTTTAATATTACTGACTTATTATAGCTGTTTATTTTTTTTTGCTGCAGTGGAGTGCCAAGTTTTACTTGTTAAGCAGAAACATCAAAAGTTGACAATTGCTTAAGAACGGAATTAAAATACAGCATCTTGGTTCAAAGACAATTTTTTTTTTCCCAATAAACAAAAAACTGAAAATATTGGGGACATCGAGCTGTATCTTTGGGAACAGAAACAGAGCCAATGTTTCAGATCAAACTCAAGTTTGTCAAAAATCGCTCCCTCACAGTTCTGTGGAAAGGTCCCTTGCTCAAACACATTAACTGGTTTCCTTTTCCATTGATGTTTCCTGATTGGCTATGTTATTCCATTGGGTGCTTCCAGCATTTTCTCCTTTTTGTTTGAGTTCCAGCATCTGCATATTTAAAATTTTGCACCTTTTCCCGATTAGTGCTGTCTGGTGGAAAAGATTTAAACTACATGCTAAATTCTGACTTCCATTAAGCTTTCGCCCTCTGTCAGTATGCTTATCCCTTTCTCTTCCTGCGATGTTCTTCCACTGCATACTTTTAACGCGAAAGTGTAACTCATCAAATAACTTTATTAGTCCGCTGAAAGGGGAATTGATGCAAATGGTAAGATATAATTTCTCTACAACCTGTAAATGTTACATTGCAAATCGATTGTCTCTTTGCAGGCCCATTAAACAGGATGGTCCTTGGAGACAGTTATTCATCATCTTTTTACGTAACCGAGATACTCACATGCATTTTGGTGAAGAAATTTGCTATCACATGGATACGTCTTGATGTCTCTGATGATAATGTACTTGAGGAAGAGGGATTAGATTGACAGTTCTGCTGACTAATGCTTGCATGGTAAATTTTCAGAGAATCTGATATTCAGCAATAATGGAAAATAGGAGATAATAAATCATGGCAGTGGGCAGTTAGTACTTGAACGATGACAGTGGTTTGGCCTCAGAGAAGCTGAAAATATGTGTGGTCTGATTTTGGTGTTCAAAATAAAGAGGCTTGAATTCGTATTATGCTTTTCATGATGACAGGATGTCCCAAAGCAAGTTTTAATGAGAGCAACAATTCTTAGATGTCATTTGGAAAAGAAAATATTTTTTTCAGGATTATTGACTCTTCTGGTAGCTTTGTGGGCATCGATATTAAGTCCTTGGGATAAAAATATCTAATTGAATTGAGTGCTACAGTCATTGAAACAAAGGATCTTAAATAGATGGATTGGAATACCAGATTTAATTCACTTCAGCACTATTAATGCCCCTCGGCCCAGGTTCAGATGAAACACCTCGGAGGTATTAAGTGAAACTAGTTTTGCTGCAACTTGTAAAGACAAGCGCATGCTATCAGTTAAAAGGATTTTACAATCCAGCTTGTACCAGTCAGAATTTTTTTTAATTTTTCATCAGAAAAAGCAATGTAAATATTTATGTGGGTAGACTTGTGAACATAATTTTTCTCATGTTGGATTGCAAACACCTTGCCATGAAAAAAAACATCACCAAATGACTGGAAAGTCTTCTTGATCGAGGTACATTTAATCGAAGAAGATTTATTCACAAGTGACTAATGTCATACATAACTGATTCTCTTCTGCTCTTTTCAGAAATCCCTATGGATTTGAAACTCTTCACGGATTGATTGAAAGAAATAGCAGGGAAACAGGCCCTAGGGCCCATCGTCCATGATGACCATCGATAATCTATTCACTCTAGTTCATAAGATCATAAGATCATTAGTGATCGCGGTAGAATTTAATCATTCAGCCCATTGTCTACTCTGCTATAATAATAGCAAATCTACAGTGGCTTGCAAAAGTTTTCATACCCCTTGAACTTTTCCACATTTTATCACGTTACAACCACAAATGTAAATGTATTTTATTGGAATTTTATGTGATAGACCAACACAAAGTGGTGCATAATTGGGAAGTAGAGGAAAATGATACATGGTTTTCAAAGTTTTTTTACAAATAAAAAACTGAAAAGTGTGGCGTGCAAAAGTATTCAGCCCCCTTTACTCTGATATCCCTAAATAAAATCCAGTGCGAACAATTGCCTTCAGAAGTTACCTAATTAGTAAATAGAGTCCACTTCTGTGTAATCAAATCTCAGTATAAATACAGCTGTTCTGTGAAGGCCTCAGAGGTTTGTTAGAGAATATTAGTGAATAAACAGCATCATGAAGCCCAAGGAACACACCAGACAGGTCAGGGATAAAGTTGTGGAGAAGTTTAAAGCAGGGTTAGGTTATAAAAAAATATCCCAAGCTTTGAACCTCTCACGGAGCACTGTTCAACCCATCATCGAAAAATGGAAAGAGTATGGCACAACTGCAAACCTACCAAGACATGGCCGTCCACCTAAACTGACAGGCCGGGCAAAGAGAGCATTGATCACAGAAGCAGCCAAGAGGCCCATGGGAACACTAGAGGAGCTGCAGAGATTCACAGCTCAGGTGGGAGAATATGTCCACAGGACAACTATTAGTCGTGCACTCCACAAATCGGGCCTTTATGGAAGAGTGGCAAGAAGAAAGCCATTGTTGAAACTGTTTGCAGTTTGCCACAAGCCATGTGGGGGACACAGCAAACATGTGGAGGAAGGTGCTCTGGTCTGATGAGACCAAAATTGAAGTTTTTGGCCTAAATGCAAAACGCTATGTGTGGCAGAAAACTAACATTGCACATCACTCTGAACACATCATCTCCACTGTGAAACATGGTGGTGGCAGCATCATGCTGTGGGAATGCTTTTCTTCAGCAGGAACAGAGAAGCTGGTCAGAGTTGATGGGAAGATGGATGGAGTCAAATACAATCTTGGAAGAAAACCTGTTAGAGTCTGCAAAAGACTTGAGACTGGGGCGGAGGTTCACCTTCCAGCAGGACAACGACCCTAAACTTACAGCCAGAGCTACAATGGAATGGTTTAGATCAAAGCATATTCATGTGTTAGATTGGCCCAGTCAAAGTCCAGACCTAAATCCAATTGAGAATCTCTGGCAAGACTTGAAAATTGCTGTTCACAGACGCTCTCCATCCAATCTGACTGAGCTTGAGCTATTTTACAAATAAGAATGTGCAAAAATTTCAGTCTCTAGATGTGCAAAGCTGATAGCGACATACCCCAAAAGACTTGCAGCTGTAATTGCAGCGAAAGGTGGTTCTACAAAGTATTGACTCAGGGGGGCAGAATACTTTTGCATGCCACAATTTTCAGTTTTTTATTTGTAATAAAATTTGGAAACCATGTATCATTTTCCTTCCACTTCACAATTATGCACCACTTTGTGTTGGTCTGTCACTTAAAATCTGAATAAAATACATTTACGTTTGTGATTGTAACGTGACACAATGTGGAAACGTTCAAGGGGTATGAAAACTTTTGCAAGCCACTGTATTTCTCCTTACTAACCTCATTCTCCTGCCTTCTCCCCATAACCTCTGACACCTGTACTAATCAAGAATCTATCTATGTCTGCCTTACAACTGACTTTCCTACACAGCTTTATGTGGCAAATAATTCCACAGATTCACTACACTCTAACTAAAGATATTCCTCCTCATTTCCTTCCTAAAAGAACGTCCTTTAACTGAGGCTGATCTCTAGTCCTAGACTCCCCCAATAGTGGAAACATCCTCTCCACATCCACTCTCTGCAAGCCTTTCACTATTTTGCATGTTTCAATAAGGTCCCCCCTCATTCTTCTAAACTCCAGCAAATATAGACCCCCCAGTGCTATCAAACACTCATCATATGTTAACCTACTCATTCTTCAGATCATTCTTTAAAACTCCTGTGGATCCTCTCCAGAGCTAGCACATCTTTCCTCAGATATGGTGCCCAAAATTACACACAATGTTCCAAATGCGGCCCGATTAGCACTTTATAGAGCCTCAGCTCTAGTTCTATAGGGGCTGTCCAACTGTGGTAATCTAATCCGCAAGTTAAAAAGAGTTCCTTCGACCTTCAAGCTCGAGGGCACTCGCCTGGAAAACCTCGAGCTGCATCGACCGACCGCACACACACGCACACACACACACACACACACACACACACACACACACACACACACACACACACACACACACACACACACACACACACACACAGCAAAGGGGGGGCCAGGGAAAACGGGGGAGCACTGTCTGAAATTCACACCCACGATGAACAGGAAGGTAAACAGCTGCCATAGTGTACGGTAAGTCCTTTAGAGAGCACGGAGGGGGGATGGGGAAGAGAAGGGGAGAGAGGAGGCGAGAAGGAGAGGGAAGGGGATAGATGGGGAGATAATGGGTGGAGAAGGGGGGAAAAGGAGTGTAGACACTTTTAAGAAGTATAATAAAGTTTAGTGGGCATTTTGCCTACCGGTCAGTTTTCCCATGTCCTGAAAACTCCAATGAGCCAATCAAAATGCCACGTCAGCGAAGGTGATTGTCTACGGCTGCCCATGGCTGCCTGTAACTAAATAGCGACCCCACTCCTCTGCACTACGAGTGAAAAAGAACCATGCCGACCAAATTTTACTCGTGGAAAATTTTTCAACATGCTGAAAAATTTTCCTCGACCTAGCTGAGGCTCGAGCATGAAGGAGAGTTCCAGCGACCTCATAGGACCTACTAGGACCTTGTGTCGACCATGCTGCGAGTTTGAGTCAACGGCAAACTCGTCTAAACTCGTCTATACTCCCAAAGTAGGTCGTCACAGTTAGGACAGTCACTTATGTTGTCCCACCTTGGCAGCCACTCCCAACCCACTAGGGGAAATTTACAGGAGGCATTTAACCTGCATGTCTTTTGGATGTGGGAGGAAACTGGAGGCTCAGAGAAAACCCATGCAGTCACAGGGACAAGGTGCAAACTCCACACAGACAGCACCCAAAGTCAGAATCAAACCCGGGTATCTGGAAATGAGAGACTGCAGCTCTACCAGCTGCGCCACCATTCTGCTGCACTGTTCTTTGCTGTAGTTTACTTTCACCAAATAACACAAAAAACAGAACCAGTGTAAGGATATTCTGTTCTGCCACTCACTACAAACATGATCTTTGCCTCAACCCCACTCTCTTGTCAGATTCCTGTAATCTTTGACTCCCCTGGCATTTTAAAGTCTATATTTCTCAACATTGAATTATATTTAACGATTCAATCTGCACAATTCACTCTAGAGCAGAGATTTACAATCCTTTGGATGAAGAAAATGATTAATCATCTCAATCTTTTGTGACCATTTCTTTATTCTGAGGCTATTCCAGATTCTCTTACCAGAGGAACATGTACCTTGTCAAACACCTTTAGGATCCTACAAGCTTAAATTTGACTATATCTTATTCTTCTATACACCAATCAATATTGGTGCAATTTGCTCAATCCCTCACAAAATAATTCCTAACCCTTTCATACCTGGAATCAATCATGAATAGTATTTGTTAGGAGTCAGAATGAACACAGCCAAGGCAATGAGCCTGTGCTAGTCTTTAAAAAGGCTACTTTGACAATATTACTCAGAATTACATTGTGTACATGATAGATGAATTGATAGAGGAGGGATTTTCTGCATGTTTTAAATTAAACATGCAGAGTTAAATTAAACAGCATAATAATTATGGGATTGTGAATGCAATGTGCTTGCATCCACTTCATGCTGGAAGATTTGTGACATTTTATAGTGATTTAAAAGTCACTTTAAGAAAGTTTGATGCAATGCTCAGTGCATTTTTGCCAGTTTTGATTGCCAACATATATACATAATTCGGACCTTCATTGGACAAATGTTACGGTTGGGGTTAGTCAAAGAGTGAAGCAGCAGAGAAACAGGTCATCTGCCCACCATGTCCATGCCAACTTTGTAATCTGTCTACACTATTTCTTTTTGCCTGCGTTAGGTTCATACCTGTCTATGCTTGCTTCATTTCAATGCCCGTCTAATATCTTTGAAACATAGTGGTTGTCTCTGACTCCACCACTGAGCATCTTCAGTCTCTACAATCGAAGAATGTGGAGTCCTTGTGCAAACACCACAAAGAAACGCTTATGTGATAATGCTGTTCATCGATTACAGCTCAGCATTCAACACCATTATCCCCTCTAAAATGATCGCCTGGCCCTCAACTGCAAGAAGATCAAGGAACTCATTGTGGACTTCAGGAGATCGAGAGGCTGCACGCACTCCCCCATCCATATCAATGGGATGGAGGTGGAACGTGTCTCCAGCTTCAGGTTCCTGGGGGTCCACATCTCCGATGACCTCTCCTGGACCACAACACATCCTTGCTGATCAAGAAGGCTCACCAGCGTCTCTTCTTCCTGAGGAGACTTAAGAAGGTCCACCTGTCTCCCCAGATTCTGGTGAATTTCTCCCGCTGCCCCATCGAGAGCACAGCATTGCCAGGGACAGCTTACACCCCAACCATAGACTGTTTACCCTCCTCCCATCCGGAAGACGCTACACGTCCCTCCGCTGCTGTACCAGCAGGCTCAAGAACAGCTTCTTCCCTGCGGCTGTCACACTTCTCAACACTGCACCTCAATGACTGCCTGTCTCCACCCCTCCCCCCCCCCCCCCCCCCCCCCCCCGGACACTGCATGTGTATAGATGTATATTAACTCATACTACTGCGCAATACTCATACTACTGCACAATTACTTGTTCATTCGTAAGTTCGCCCTTCGGAGATACCAACTGCATTTTGTTGTCTCTGTATTGTACACTGCACAATGACAATTAAAGATTGAATTGAATTGAGAGCACAGCAGCCACCCACCTGCTCAGACTGGCTTCACCCTTCCCACCGGTGGCAAAGTCTGCAGGCGCCTCCTCAGCCACCTCAGTACCCAAAGCAGTGGAAAGTGTCGTATCTGTACTTTCAGAAGGCTTTCGACAAGGTCCCACATACGAGATTAGCATTCAAACTTAAAGCACATGGTATTGGGGGTTCAGTGTTGATGTGGATGGAGAACTGGCTGGCAGACAGGAAACAAAGAGTAGGAGTAAACAGGCCATTTTCAGAATGGCAGGCAGTGACTAGTGGCATACCGCAAGGCTCAGTTCTGGGACCCCAGCTATTTACAATATATATTAATGATCTGAATGAGGGAATTGAATGCAACATCTCCAAGTTTGCGGATGACATGAAGCTGGGGGGGAAGTGTTAGCTGTGAGGAGGATGCTAGGAGGCTTCAAGATGACTTGGATAGGTTGAGGGAGTGGGCAAATGCATGGCAGATGCAGTATAATGTGGATAAATGTGAGGTTATCAACTTTGGTGGCAAAAACAGGAGGGTAGACTATTATCTGAATGGTTGCCGATTAGGAAAAGGGGAGATGCAACGAGACCTGGGTGTCATGGTACACCAGTCATTGAAAGTAGGCATGCAGGTGCAGCAGGCTGTGAAGAAAGCAAATGGTATGTTGGCATTCATAGCAAAAGGATTTGAGTACAAGAGCAGGGAGGTTCTACTGCAGTTGTACAGGGTCTTGGTGAGGCCACACCTGGAGTATTGCGTACAGTTTTGGTCTCCAAATCTGAGGAAAGACATTCTTGCCATAGAGGGAGTACAGAGAAGATTCACCAGATTGATTTCTGGGATGGCAGTACTTCCATATGAAGAAAGACTGGATAGACTTGGCTTGTACTCGCTGGAACTTAGGAGATTGAGGTGGGATCTTATAGAGACTTACAAAATTCTTAAGGGGTTGGACAGGCTAGATGCAGGAAGATTGTTCCCGATGTTGGGGAACTCCAGAACAAGGGGTCACAGTTTAAGGATAAGGGGGAAGTCTTTTAGGACCGAGATGAGAAGATCATTTTTCACACAGAGAGTGGTGAGTCTGTGGAATTCACTGCGACAGATTGTAGTTGAGGCCAGTTCATTGGCTATATTTAAGAGGGAGGTAGATGTGGCCCTTGTGGCTAAAGGAATCAGGGGGTATGGAAAAAAGGCAGTTACAGTATACTGATTTGGATGATCAGCCATGATCATATTGAATGGCGGTGCAGGCTCAAAAGGCCGAATGGCCTACTCCTGCACCTATTTTCTATGATTCTATGATTCTATGAAACAGGCCAGTCTTAACTCTCAGGGGCTGTCTAAGAAGAAAAGCGGAATGTCTTTATAAAAATGCGTCTTGTCTGACCGTTTTAGGAAATGCTTCCATTTCTAAATTGCTTCCAATGCAGAATAATATTATTTAAGTAACATGCTGCTGAGTCAGTAACATGAGCAATCATTGATGTATGAAATGTAGTGGGAGAAAGCAGATTTGCTCTTTTCTTTCTCTCTCTTATTCTCCCAGTGGATCTGAGCTTTGCAACCATTTGAAATGTTCTCGGCCTTCTTGAATAATTTTCACAGATCAAATCATGTTTGGATGTGTGCAAAACAATCCTGTCATCTTCAGTTTTGAGATAATTCCTGCTGCCATTTCCTTGGGCTAAAGGAGAATGTTGAACGCATGTTTGCATTCCCCAAGGGAGGAATGAGTGGGGAAAAGCACGACAGCAATGGCACTGAGAACAATATCCAAATTTATCTTTACATGTAAAAGCTTTTTTTTCCTGCTCTGAGCAGTGCCATTCAAAAACCACCGCATTAATGGCCCCATCATGATTTATTAAAAAGCTATTTTGTTCTTTGGAGTAATGGTTTACTAACTTTTCTAAATTCCTCAACAGTGGAAGAACAGTTGCTTCTCCGATGTGAAGCAATTGGCCGAGCTTGCTGAACCCACTCCTTGCTGACCAGTGTGGTAAGCATGCCCTTATCTCGGATGGATCCGACAGTTATCTTGCCCTCCAAAAATGGCCTAATGATGTCCAGTACAGTGGGCCAAATAATGCTGTACCAAACGTTAGCCAAAAGAGCTCTTGTCAGGAAACAAACTGAATAAACCTTTGACAGTTGTCGAACTGGTCAAATACAGTATGCCTCTGGGTGAAACAAAACTTCAGAAGAATTACAAATCTATTCATCAGTAAGAGAATGACACCACTCTAATGCTTAAAAACAGCGAAAAGAAACATAAGCAAGCTCCGTTAATTGCAAACAATACTTTACCTAAGTCCAAAGCAGTTTTTCCTCTCCATTGAGATGTATGGGATGACTGTTTTTGTAGTTGGATGACTGTTTTTGTAGTTGGTCTTACTTTTAGCACAGTTTCAACAACCTAGTTCACCAGTTTTAACTGTTGGGATTTTTACCGTTTTCTGCATATGGTGTGAAGCACATTTGGAAACCTTCGTAAAAAAGGTGAAGCCTTGAAGAATTGTTCTGACCCAAAACATTGTTAGTCAATTTCCTACCTCAAATGCTGCCTGGTCCACTGAGTTCCTCCAGCAATTTGTTTTATTTTAATCACAAATGTGTGGCCATCTGATTTGGTGAAAATAATATTTGTATTCTGTAGTATAAGCAGAGTATTTGATCTTTAAATGCATCATTCGTTTTTTTTTCCAAACAATAAGATTACATTAAAAGGTCCATTCTTTATGAACAGATTTAAGGACATTGATATTGCTTAATCTTGCACTATTTAAAAAAAGACTCCGTGTTTCTATTCTGCGCATCAAAATCAATTACCTCATATCTTTTACCACAATGCACTCGCTAGTCCACTCATTTTATTTCTCAATGTTGCCTTGAAATTCCTTTACAGCTTCTTTGCTTTTCGCAATCCCACCTGGTTTAGTATTGCCAGCTAACTTGGAAATGTGATGGCAGATCTCTTAGATTGCTAAAATGAATATATCCCTGGATGGCTTTAATGTTCATCCAGACCTAATTCCTTCCTTTGTTACAGCGCACAATGCTAATAAAATTCAGAGAATCGGAGCAAAATTTCAGATTATGAGGATATAGATGTCGGAGGTCTATTTCACACAGAGATCACTTATCAGTGCTGTGATCTAGAGTGGAAGAATGGACCTCTGAATGAAACCCTATTATCTTGGAAAATATTCTAATGATCCATTTAAAGATCAAATATTTTGCTTTTACTGCACACTATTATCTTTCAGCCACATATACTAAAAATAATTTGTGCATTTAATTAGGTTGAATGATTCAGTGTTCCGGTTACAACCATAAATCGCCTGTCTATTATTCATTCAAAGCTTCACAGTCATGTAGTGGAGAAACAAGCTCTCAAGTCTGCACTGATCATCAAGCATCAATTTACACAAATCCCTTACTAGTTTGGTTATGTTCCATTCTCTCTACATTCCCATCAGCTCTTCCCATATTCTGCCACTCACCTACACATGGAGGCAATTTAAATTAAGCCTACAGACCTGCATGCTTTAGAGATGTGGAGTCGGGATAGGAAAAGGGGAGGGTAACAGACGGGGAGGGGGGATCAAGGCAGACAAAAGAGCGGGAAAGATTTGTTAGAGGTTACCTAAAATTGGACAATTCAATGTGTTAGGTTGTAAACTACTCAGGCGGAATATGAGTTGCTGTTCCTCCAGTTTGCATGCGGCCTCATTCTGACAAGTAGATTAAGTGGTAAAGAAGCATATGATATGTTTACCTTCATCGGTCAAGGTATTGATTGTACGAATGTCATATTGCAGCATTATAAAACTTTGGATAGGTCGCATTTGGAGTATTGCGTACAGTTCTGGTTGTCTGATTTTAGGAAGGATGTGAAGGTTTTGTAGAGGGTACAGAAGAGGTTTACCAGCGTGCACCTGGAGTAGAGGGTATTAGCTACAAGGCTGGACAAACTTGTATTTTTTTTTTGTCTGGAACATCAGAGACTGAGGTAGACCTGAGAAAAGCATATACTGTAATTATGGGAGGCCAAAATAAGGCAGACAGTCAGAACATTTCCTCCCTGTGTGGCAATGTTAAATACTAGAGGACATAGTTTAAAGGTGAATGGAGAAAAGATTAAAATAAATGTGTGCAGCAATTTTTTTTACATACAGACTGGTGGGTGCTTAGAATACATTACCAGGAGTGGTGGTGGAGGCAGATACAATCATGGCATTTAAGAAGCTTTTAGACAGGCACATGAATATGGAGGGAATGGAGGGATATGGATTACATGAAAACAGTTTAACCTGCCACTATGTTCTGCCCAGAAGAGCCTATTCCTGTACAGTACTATTCTATATTCTATGTTCTAAGGAAGGATTTCCAAACTATCGCCCGTGGGCCACATCCGGCTCGCCACGAGATTTTTTCCGGCCCGCAGCAAGCTCTTAACACGTTCCGTGCGGCAGCCTATTTAGCAGGTTCTGTGGTAGCGCGGGAACTTACACGTCAGTTTGCTCTAAACTTTAGAGATATAGCACGGAAACAGGCCATTCACTCACTTCCACCATCACCACTAACACTATCCTACACACACACACACACACACACACACACACACACACACACACTAGGGACAATTTACCAACCCAATTAATCTACAAATCTTCGGTGTATAACTAGCATATGTAGTTCCTTCCTATGCAAACCTGTAAGTATTTGGAGTGTGGGCGGAAACTGGAGTTCCTAGAGAAAATCCATGCAGGTCACTGGGAGAATGTACAAATGCTGTACAGACAGCACACGCATTCAGGCACTTTGGTGCTATACGGCAGCAACTTAAGACTGTTGTACAGTTATCTTGTACAACTGTAACATAACAAATTATTGCAACTGTTCTTAAAATCCCTCCGATATTTTTTTACAAAAGGCAGATTCTCCCCCTACATTTTGACTGTGTGAAAAAAGATAAATTATTCGTGGACCAATGACCTAGTTGTATTTGTACAATGAAGTGATCGCACAGCCGTTCGATGTAATAGTCTGGATGTGTTAATTGCCTATGCTCACTTTCTTCTTTCACTTGACAGTCACCTAACTACAGAATGATGTGCACTCCATTAATAGGAAATCTCTAGTTTGGATCTAGTCTTCAGAGCCTTTTAAACATTTAATAGACTAAGTGGGACCCATAGGGTCCCAGCTTCACATGGGAGGGCTGGTCCCACAATGCAATATTCCAACCCTCCACCAATTCCAATATTGGGGGGGGGGGGTGGGGGGGCAGCCACTCACACACTCACATACACGCACATATACTCTCTCTCACACACACACACACTCCACCTCTCACATACACATCCTCCACCTGCAGGCCAGCAAATTCACACACATATACACACCCTCCACCTCACACACACACACACACTCACACATACACTCAAACACATACACACACACAGACAGACAGACAGACACACTCACTCACACACACACTCAAACACACTCACACACACATACTCACACACATATACACTCACACACACACATACTCACACACACCAACCCACATATACACTCGCACTCACATACACACACATATACACTCACACACTCACTCACAAACATACAGAAACACACACACACACTCACACTCACACACACCATATATATGGCAGTAAACTCTCTTGAATTTACTCACACGGCTCAGCGTGGCACTCCACTTTGGGGCCTCTGCAGTCAGTGGCAATCTGCGCGACCTCTGCACTCACTGGAAATTATGCAATCAGCGTGACCTGCCCACTAAGCGGAAGTCACAAAACGAACAGGACTTTTGAATCAAACACAGTCGGATCTAATAAAGTATTGCAGTTTCAAGTACAGGCAGGGCAGCAGGCTAAACAACTAATTTCATTTTCATTAAGAGCTAACAAATCATTTATTCAAGTACATTGCAGACTCACAGTTCAGTTGATACCCAGCTTAGAATGAGTCGTGGCCTCTCCCACGCGATCTTGCAGAGTGACTGACTCATGTCCAGGCATCCAGGGTTTTATAGTCCTGACCACCCCCCCCCCCCCCCCCCCCCGGAAGGGGCGTTACTTTCATTGCGGTGATTGACCACGACTCGCGGAGATTTTAACCAGGCCAACATGAAGACTGTTCTCCCACATTACTACCAGCATGTAGATTTTGCAACCAGGGGAATGAATACACTGGACCTAGCCTATACTAAGATCAAGAAGGCATTCATGGCAGTCCCCCGCCCCCACCTTGGCTCATCAGACCATATCTCTGTGATGCTAATTCCTGCATACAGGCCCCTGCTTACCAGAGAAAGACCTACTGTGAAGCAGGTCAGGTTCTAGCCAGAGGGAGCTATGACAACACTACAGGACTTTTGAATGCACGGACTGGGACATGTTCAAGAAGGCTGCAACTGTCAGTCAACACATCAACCTGGAGGAGTATACTGTTTCAGTGTCTGCTTACATGGAGAAGTGCATAGATGATACCAAGACCATCACTGTATGGGCCAACCAGAAACCCTGGATGACCACAGAGGTACGTGGAATGCTGAGAGCACGTAATGCGCGTTTAAATCCGGCAACGTGGTGGCACTCAGATCCGCAAGAGCCAACCTGAACCGAGTCATCAGGCTGGCCAAGCGTGCTCATGGTCAGAAAATCCAGAGCTTCTTTCATGATCCCAAGAACACCAGGCGCATGTGGCAGGGAATCAAATCAATCACGGACTATAAGACTGCTCCACCACCCTTTGATGACAACATTGAGTTCCTCAATGAACTCAACAACTATTTTGGACGGTTTGAGGCATTAAATAACACACCTGCAAACAAAGGTATTCCTCACTGTGATGAACACGCACTCAGTCTTGACATTGTGGATGTACGGAGGACCCTAAAAGGAGTGAACGCACGAAAGGCGGCAGGCCCTGATAACATACCAGGGCGGGTGCTCAGGGAATGTGCTGATCAGCTGGCACATGTCCTTACGGACATATTTAACACCTCGCTGAACCAGGCTGTTGCCCATTATGTTTCAAGACTGCCACCATCATACCAGTGCCAAAAAAATCCAACATACAATGTCTCAATGACTACCGCCCTGTAGCACTCACCCCCATAATGATGAAGTGCTTCGAGAGGCTGGTCAGGGACCATATTACCTCCAGACTCCACTCCACACTTGACCCATACCAGTTTTCTTACAGGCCAAACCGCTCCACAGAGGACGCTATATCCTCCATACTCCATCTTAGCCTGGAACATTTAGAGGAGAAGAACACCTATGTGCGAATGCTGTTCGTGGATTTCAGTTCAGCATTCAACACAATTATCCCCCAGTACCTGATAAGCAAACTGGTTCCATTGGGCCTCGGCACCCCCATGTGTAACTGGCTACTGGACTTCCTCACTGACAGACCCCAGTCTGTGAGGGTTGGAAATAACACCTCTAACACCATCTCTCTGAGCATCGGCTCCCCTCAGGGCTGTGTCCTAAGTCCACTGCTGCTTACCCTGATGACCCACGACTGTTGTGCTAGGTTTAGTACAAACCACATCATGAAGTACGCAGATGACACAACAGTGGTGGGCCTCATCAGGGATGACAATGATCTGGCTTAAGGGCCTGTCCCAGCAGCATGCGATTCCATGCAGTGAGCGCGACGAAACCGGCAGCGGGGGCCGCGCGGAGGTTGGGTGATCTCCGGTCAGGGCCCGTCCCACCAGCATGCACCTGCATGCGGTAAGCGCGACCAAACTGGCAACAGCGGCCGCGCGGAGGTCGGGTGAGTGGCGCAATGCGGCGCAAAGTGAGGCGAACTTGGAGCGAAGTCTTAAAGGTAAGTTCGCCAGGACAGAGAGGGGCACACAGAGAGGGGCACAGAGGCACACACAGAGAGGGCCATGGAGCCACACACAGAGAGGATCACGGAGGCACCTACAGATAGGTTCACAGAGGCACGACGTCGAGACGGTGTGTAATGCGTCGAGGCGACTGCGAGCCGACAAGCCATTGCTGCGCGGAATTTTTGAACACGGTCAGTTTTTCGGAGCCCCGCGCAATGTCGGGATGAACTCCGCACAACTCTGCACAATTCCGCATGGCTCCGGCAATTGAAGTGGGACCGGCCCCGCGATGCCGGACGGCTCAAGCGACCACGTTAGGTCGCGCTCATCGCATGGAGTTGCATGCTGGTTGGACAGGCCCTTTACAGAGAGGAGGTGAAACAACTGGTGGACTGGTGCAATACGAACAACCTGATCCTGAATGTCGAAAAAACAAAGGAGGTCATCGTTGACTTCAGGAAAAACCGGCACAGTCCCATACCACTTCACATCAATGACAGCGATGTGGAGGTGGTCAGTAGCACAAAGTTCCTGGGGGTGCAGATCACTAACAGTCTGACCTGGTCGAATAACATCTCATCAACAGTTAAGAGAGTGCAGCAGCGGTTGCACTTTCTGCGCCGGATGAGAAGAGCTCACCTGCCCCATCCCATCCTCGCTACTTTCTACAGGGGCACCATAGAGAGTATTCTGACCAGCTGTATCTCTGTCTGGTCTGGGGACTGTAAAGCCTCTGACTGGAAGTCCGTGCAGAGAGTAGTGAGGACAGCGGAAAAATCATCGGGACCTCTCTCCCCTCAATCGGGGATATTGTGACCAAACGTTGCGTGTCTAAGGCCAGCAGTATTATAAAAGACCCCACACATCTCCATCACGGACTGTTCACTCTGCTGCCCTCGGGCAAAAGATATCGCAGCATAAGGAGCAGAACATCGAGGTTCTGCTACAGCTTCTTCCCACGAGCCATCAGACTCCTGAATGCCATGTAATGGGCTGCCACCATTGTCTATTTATCCTTTTATCCTTTTTACCCATTTTATCCATATTATCCTTCTGTTAATTATCGTGTTGCACAGGGAGCCAAATGCAATGTAATTTCGTTTGGAACTGCATATATCAATGTATTTCTAAATGACAATAAAGTTTGTTTGACTTGACTTGACTGACAGGCGAAAAGATCTCAAGGTTTTTTAAACACTCATAACTGTTTTATTTTTCAGCGATGAAAAAAATACTCGGGGCCTGATCAGCAGAGGAGGACTGTGAGTAAGATAGCCAAAAATCATAGCAATATATAGTAGCATTTTTTTCAAAAATCAATATACAGCGCAGACAAGAAGTGGTCAAGATGAGACTTTTAATTATATATATATTTAGAGTAACCCGGGTAAGGCTGCTTTTCCCGCTTCCATTGGTTGCTGTCTATTCGGGTGCGTCAGGCATGGGAATCGCTATCAAAACATGGGGGGGACACGATTTCTTGGCGGCCGTGCGAGCGCATGCGCACACACGCGAGGCTTCGGCCATGGGCCCTGTGGACAGTAACATCGGGAGCTGACCTGGTTGGTGACCGACTCCAAACTCCAGCAACAGCAGCTTTGTCCACCCCGAATCATGGGGCTTCAATCGGCCCATTCGCGAGGGGTTCAACATCGTGAGCCTCATTCGCCTCCATGCAGGAATTTGTCCGCGGGGTGGTGGAAGATCCTGCGGCTGGCCTCACTGGGCCGGGTGATGAAAACCAAGCGAATAAGCCGATTCAAGCACCGCTCTATGATCTGTGTTCCATGGGCGCCACACTCCTCCAATCACCGCACTCTTTCCTCAGTCCCACCCCCTTACTTCTGCCTCTAACCGACACCTCCTTCCTCCAATGATCGTGCTGATTCATCATGGCCCCCCCCCCCCACTGCCTGCTGACTGACGTCTCTCTCATTCAATCGGCGCCCTCGATCATCAGTCCCACCCCCACTGTCTCGCGGAAAGTGGAGATTTTTAATAGATTTTTTTTAATCACCGAGTTTTAAAATACGGATTACAAAACATGGAGGGGTGGGGGGGTATCATCCCCCACCTCACAAAACATGGACGGGACGTGTCCCCCCTCCCTCCCCCCGGGATCTTCCTCCATCAGGTTTGGTTGGAGCTGCCGTGGGTGGGGAAAGAGAGAGAGGAGGGCCAGGATGTTGGGGGGGGGGAACGATTTAGCAATGGTCCCGACTCGCTGCAACCCTTTCAGTAGAGAACCAGTAAGTGTGTGAATATAAATTAATTGTACTGCCCTTTAGCCTAAAGTTTAACCTTGGTTTTGTTTTGTATTTCTTCTATTTAACTTAAGTGCTTTTTTGAGTTCATTAAATTTATAAAACTGCCATTTTTTTTTTTTTTTCCTACAGCCCACAAAAATGTGCCAAATATATAAGGGGGTTACACAAAAAGCTGGAGAAACTCAGCGGGTGCAGCAGCATCTAAGGAGCGAAGGAGATAGGCAACGTTTCGGGTCGAGACCCTTCTTCAGACCGTTCTCCTCCTACTCAAGGTATGCCAAATATATAATGTGGCTCTCATGCTGAAAAGTTTGGAGGCCCCTGTTCTAAGGCTTGCAAGGATCATTCACAATGTATACTGATTATTGATGACCAGACTGCCTTGAAAACAGGTTAGGCAGGGCAACTGCAAGTGGGAGAAATTCCCTCATGAATAGATGATAAAATTAAGCATATTAGAGTAATACCATTGTGATATCTAGGTGTCAACAAAGTGTCTTGCAGCAACTAGAGATTGTAGGCAGAGTAATCTTGCTGTCTTGAATATAGTTGTGGTATCATGATCGTTCCAAATTCACACAGACCAAGCCCAATGTTGACCAGAGAAAGCACTGGGATCATGCAAGGAGAACCATTATAGAATATTATGGTACTTTAACCCATTGTCATTTAGTTGAGAGGCACAAGCATTTATGAGGGGATCAGGAGATCAAAAGTGTGCAGGAAGAATGTCATGCAAACTGTCTGTGGGCTTAGCATTGGAGAAAGCAGAAGCAACTAAACAGAAGCTGGAAATTACAGAACAAAATAATTGAGAGTTGTCAGGTGGACTTTACATAGAGTCAGCGAATTGATAAACAAGTGGAATTAAACCAGGAGGAATCAGGGTCCCTTCACAGACATCTAAGAAGACAGATGGCAGTCAAGAGGACACAGCAGGTATAGGCAGAAGCAATACCCTAGATGTATTGCTCAGAAGCAGAGATAACTCTGCCAAGTCTTGTTTATAACTTAATGCCATTAAGAATTCTCTTTAGTTTTTTTGAACGTGAACTTGTGAAGAGGAAATACTAATTCTAATAAAAACATTCTTTATGGCAGGTTGGAACAAAATAAAAAATAAATAATTTAAGAAGGAACTGCAGATGCTGGTTTAAACCAAAGATAGACACAAAAAGGTGGGACAGGCAGCATCTCTGCAGAGAAGGAATGGTGACATTTCAGGTCAAGACCCTAGTTAGAGATAAGGGAAAGGAGAGATAAAGATGGTGATGTGGAGAGATAAAGAACATTGAATGAAAGATATGCAAAAAGGTAATGATGATAAAGGAAACAGGCCATTGTATGTTGTTTGTGGAGTGAAAATGAGAAGCTAGTGCGACTTGGGTGGGGGAGGGATAGAGAGAGCGGGTATGTCAGGGCTACCTGAAGTGAGAGAAATCAAAATTCATACCACTAGGCTGTAAGCTGCCCAAACAAAATATGAGATGCTCTTCCTCCAGTTTGCGTTTAGCCTCACTCTGACAATGGAGGCGATTGAGGACAGAAAGGCCTGTGTATGAATGGGAAGGAAAATTAAAGTGTCCAGCAACCGGGAGATCAGGTTGGTTTATGCAGGCTGAGCAAAGGTCTTCTGCGAAACGATCATCCAGTCTGTATAAGAGTCCACATCTTGAACAATGGATACAGTAGATGAGGTTGGAGGAGGTACAAGTGAACATCTAACTAACCTGAAAGGACCGTTGGTGTCCCTGGACAGAGTCGAGGGAGGAGGTATAGCGACAGGTATTGCATCTTTTGTGGTTGCAGGGGAAGGTATCTGGGGAGGGGGTGGTTTGGGTGGGAAGGGATGAATTAACCAGGGAGTTGCGGAGGGAAGTGTCTCTGTGGAAGGCAAAAAGTGGTGGAGATGGGAAAATGTGGCTAGTGGTGGGATCCCGATGGAGGTGGTGGAAATTTAACGGTTTATGTGTTGTATGCGACGGCTGATGGGGTGGAAGATACGGACTAGGGGGACTCTCTCTGTTGCAACTAGGGGGATAGGAAACAAGGGAGGAGCAGTGGGGTACTGAGGAGACACAAATGAGGGCCTCAACAATGATGGGAGAGGGGAGCCCCCATTCCCTAAAGAATGACGACATCTCAGATGTTCAAGTGTCAAACACCTCTTCTTGGGCGCTGATGCGGCGTAGACGGAGGAATTGGGAGTAAATAAAGTCTTTGCAGAAAGCAGGGTGGGAAGAAGTGTATTCGGGATAGTTGTGGGAGTCAGTGGGTTTGCAATAGATGTCAGCCAATAGTCTATTTCTAGTGATGGAGACTGTGAGATCAAGAAAGGGGAGGGAGGAATTGGAGATAGTCCAAGTAATTTTGAGTGCAGGATAAAAATTGGTGGTGAAGTTGATGAAGTCCACCGATGCAGTCATCAATGTTATGAAGATAGAGTTTGGAGATAGGGCCAGTGTACGCCTGGAACAAGGATTGTTCAATGTACCCTGCAAAGGAGGCAGGCGCAGCTGGGGCCCATGCGGGTGCCAACAGCTATGCCTTAGACTTGGAGGAAGTGGGAGGAGTCAAAGGAGAATTTGTTGAAGGTGAGGACCAGCTCTGCTAGGTGGAGGACAGTGTTAGTAGAGGGAAATTGGATGGTTCTGCAGTCAAGGAAAAAACGGAAGGTTTTAAGGCCTTCCTGGTGGGTAATGGAGGTGTAGAGTGACTGAACGTCCAGAGTAAAGAATAGGGAGTGGGGGCTTGGAAAGTGGAAGTCAGTAAAGAGACGAAGGGCATGTGAGGTATCTTGGATATAGGTTGGGAGAGATTGGACCAGGGCGGATAGGATGGAGTCGAAGTACATGTAAATCATTTCAGTGGGACAGGAGCAGGCAGAAACAATGGGTCTGCCAGGGCAGTTGTGTATCTGGATGTTTATAAAGTTATAAAGTTATAAAGATAAAGTTATTAAATAAAATAAATAGTAATTTGCAATGAGGGGTGGGAGTCAAGATATACATTCATTCATTTTGTTTTAGAACATGGAAAATAGACAGTTTTTAGCAACAGTCTACAAAAGGTTAAATATTTTGAATAATTCTTTACTTATTACATTTTGAGCATAACATTAACTTCAGAAGATTAAGTGGGAAAGCAATTTAATTAGATCCATATGATGTCTTGACTAACTGATGGTACTGCTGATTTTAGATTGTGCTTCATTCTACATTTAGGGTAAATTATATTGAACTGAGATAGATACACTCATGCATTGCAATAATAATATATTTCTTCAATTGCTAGTTAATAAACAAATTCAAGTTGCCTTGACCAACACATGCCTCAGCAATTAATTCAACTAAACATAGATTTCCATGCTTTCTCTAAACCAAACTAAACTATACTCAGGAAGTTGATTGCATGCTTAGATATCACACCCTTGTGGACAGTTGACTCCTTGGGCTTCATAGGGCATTTGCGGATTAACCACCTGCTCTTCTGTAGACCAGATCATGGGCATATAGCACATTTTTAGCGCATGCCAACAAATTGGTTATGGCAGCTCATTAGTTTCATGATCACTATTACAAAAATCAGCTTAAAAAAAAAATCCCTATTTATGTCATTAATTGAATTGTAAAAGTTTTACTCTGTAAAAGAACTTGCTCCACACAACTCCATTAAACCTTCCCCTGCTCACCTCACAATATGCCCTCTTGTGTTGGACATCTCCTCCCTGGAGAAAGGTTCTGACTGTCTACTCTATCTAGGCCTCTCATACTTTTTTACTTATTTATATAGGTCTTCCCTCAACTTGCAACATTCCAGAGAAAACAATCCAAGTCATTCGACCTCTCCCTGCAGCTGAAATCTTTTAATCCAGACAGCATTCTGGTAAATCTCTTCGGCATCCTCTCCAAAGCCTCTATATCCTTCCTGCATGTAATACTCCAAATGTGGCCTAAACAAAGTCCTATAGAACTGCATCATTCCTTCCTGACTCTTATACTCAATATTCTTAGCAATGAAGGCACACATACCATATGCCTTCTTTACCATCTTATCCACTTGGGCTGCCATCATTAGTGAGATAATAACTTGGACTCACAAATCCCTCTACACATCTATGGTGTTAAGGGTCTTACCATTAACTATACACTTTCACCTTCCATTCAACCTTACAAGGTGTGAAGGGCCTGTCCTACCAGCATCTGACTCCATGCGATGAGCGCGATCAAACTTGAAGCGGGGGCCGCGCGGAGGTCGGGTGATCCCCTGCACAGGGCCAGTCCCACCAGCATGCACCTGCATGCGGCAAGTGCAAACAAACCGGCAGCGAGGGCCGCGCGGAGGTTGGGTGAGTGGCGCAACGCAGCGCAAAGTGAGGCGAACTTGGAGCGAAGTCTTAAGGTAAGTTTGCCAGGACAGAGAGGGGCACAGAGGCACACACACAGAGGGCCACGGAGCCACACACATAGAGGGTCACGGAGGCACCTACAGATAGGTTCACGGAGGCACGATGTCGAGGCGGTGTGTCATGCGTCGAGGCGACTGCGAGCCGACAAGCCATTGCCGTGCGAAATTTTTGAAAATAGTCAGTTTTTTGGAGACCTGCACAATGTCGGGACGAACTCCGCACAATTCCACACAGCTTCGGCGATCGAAGTGGGACTGGCCCCGCGATGCCCGACGGCTCAAGCGACAACGTTAGGTCGTGTTCATCGCATGGAGTTGCATACTGGTAGGACAGGCCCTTAACACTTCACACTTGCTCAGATTAAACTCCATCTATTCCTGCTGTATCTTCTGACAACCTTCCTTACTTCCAAACTTACTCACCTCACAGTGCCAGTGACCCCAGTTCGGACAATTTCGTGCTTTATTCTGGGCCAATATATTGAATAATGAATATAATGAATTCTCTTAAGCTAGTTATTTTTATTGATCTTTTTGATGATTCCTTTGCATAAACAACTGACATGGCCATCCAACACCTATTACATACTCTCCCATGCATTTTTATAACTTCTCTCCACAGATCCAATCAGTATTATTAAATGTGTTTTTTGAATATAATTTTACTTTGGAGTCATGTGAATAACTTTGCGAAGACCCCGCCAGCACGCATGTGCGACATATCGTCGCTCGCATTGCAGTCGAGAAGCAGTCCAGGGAAATGTGAACTGGCGGTAGGATCGCGCGGGAGCGGGAAGGCCAAGACCCCAACTCCCCACCACTTCAGTCTGCACGAACTCGGACTAGCAGCAAAACAGTGCGGAAATCAGTGCCCGTTTATATGGCAGAACCCGACTCTCCACCGCATCAGTTCGCTAGACTGCGGAACGGTGGTAAAACCGCACAGAAGTCGAGTAACCCCGCTGGAGCGGCAGGCACCGACTTTCCACCGCATCAGTCCGGAAGACCTCAGACTGGCGGCAGGCCAGCGTGGATGTCGTGTAGCCCCGCTGGAGCGGCAGGCACCGACTCCCCAACGCCTCAGTCCGGAAGACCGCGGACTGGCGATAGATCTACCAGGAAGTCATATAGCCCCGCAGGAGTGGCAGGCACCGACTCCCTGCCCAAACAGGTTAAAGACCTAGATAAGGAAGCTAAAGCAGTCGGCATGATAAAACCACCTTCCTCTGGCAGACCACCAGCGTATCATCGGCAGCATCCATATGCAACACCCAACAGGCCCTGTTTTCAACCCGATATAAGCCCTGGAATAAGGGCACAGGAAGATTCAAAAAATCCTAAAACAACTGACCTCAGGGATTACTGCATTTGCCAGGTCAGTCAACGGTGTGGACATGATGGAAGAGCAGCAGGATGCATTAGCCCTGTTCTGTAATGCGCAATACGAAATCAATTGCTTCAGGAAAAACTCTATCTGTCCTACGCTCAACTCCAAATTTGCGGGGTTGTGTAAGGCCAGCGCTACGCCACCACCAAGACTGTTGTTTGGTGATGACCAGCCCAAACAGGTTAAAGACCTAGATAAGGAAGCTAAAGCGGTCAGCATGATAAAACCACTTTCCTCTGGCAGACCACCAGCATATCATCGACAGCATCCATATGCAACACCCAACAGGCCCTGTTTTCAACCCGATAGGGTGACGGGTACAAACCCAAAGGTCGCGCCTTATCCACAGAGGCATTTTTAGGCCAAGGCCCACAGCGACCCGCTTGGAAAATGCGTCATCCCCACGCCACAGCGCCACAACAACCCAAGAACCAAGGACGGAGGACCAAGCACCACCGGTAACCATGGAGGTAAGGGGGTCTGGTTCCCTTGGGAATTCTGCATGCATAACCTCACATGGGAGGTAGATTGTGTCTATTTGGAGATGCATGAAGTTCCATTACTTCTGTCCACCTTTATATTGCACAGTATTCAAGGTTACAAAATTGAATTTATAAACAAACAGCCCCCCAGCTCAACATGTACCTAGCCGGAAATTTATGCTTTCTTAAAAAGAGAAAGTGGAAGGACATGCAGAACTATTCAGGTTATATACCAAGGGGGTAATAGAGAAAACTGTACATGAACCTCTTGAGTTTGTATCTAACATCTTTACCAAAACTAAAAAAGATGGTGGATGTCGTGTTATAATTGATTTAACTCAACTGAATACCTTTGTGCAATATACCCATTTCAAGATGGAAACATTTAAAACTGCCAAGCAACTGATTTCCAGAGGGTACTTCATGGCCTGCATCGATCTAAATGATGCATACTATTCAGAACCTATACGTAAAGATCACCGCAGATATTTAAAATTTGTCTGGATGGGGCAGCTGTGGCAATATAGAGCATTGCCCAATGGACTAACAACAGCCCCCAGGTTATTTACCAAAATATTAAAATCAGCATTGGGGTCTCTATGATGACAGAACCACATAGTCATGGCCTATCTTGATGACATACTGATTGTGGGGAAAACTTTGGAGTTGGCTAAATTAGCTGTGAAAGCCACCAAGTCACTATTCCAAAAGCTGGGGTTCATCATCCATCCAGACAAATCTAAGTTAACACCTTCTGTCATTATGGACTATCTGGGATTCACGATTAACACAAATCATATGATTATCACTTTCCCCAGATAATAAAGCAACAGGTATAATAGAGGCATGTAATAGCCTTGCTTGCGCCAAAAAAACGACCATTCGACATGCTGCCAAGGTAATTGGGAAATTTGTAGCTACATTTCCAGCTGCACGATTTGGACCATTACATTATCAAAATTTGCACAGAGCAAAAATCTCAGCACTAAAAACTAATGCTGGGCATTTTGATAGACCTATGCAGCTACCGACCAAAGCAAAAAAATGAGCTACGATGGTGGATTAGCAGCATTCCAGATTGTTTTAATCCCATCATAGTTACAAACCCTTCAGTCGTGTTGCAAACTGACGCAAGCGCCCATGGCTAGGGAGCTACCGACTCCACTTCTAGTTGTGGTGGCAGATGAGATTTGCACAAATCTACACTACTCCAATCATGTGGTATAAATTATTTTGAAATGCTGGGAGCATTTCACGGACTGTGGGTTTACTGCACAAATATGCATCATACGCATGTCCGTCTACAAATAGACAATACCACACATGGTGCCTAAATTTGGTACTGGTGCATTGAAAGAAACATTTGGATTTCAGCTACATACCTTCCGGGTAAGCTTAATACAGTGGCGGACACCACGTCACAAGTATTCAATGACAACACCGAATGGCTGTTGAACCCCCAAATATTTGCTAACATTATAGCTCAGTATGGAACACCAGATATCAACCGCTTTGCGTCCAGATTGAACCATCAGATACCAACATATGTCTCTTGGGAACCAGACCCTGGGGCAGTAGCGATGGACGCTTTCTCGCTACATTTGGGGGGAAATTGTTCTTCTATGCATTTCCCGCTTTCTGCCTCAGTATATTGTGGTATTGCAGAAAATCCAGTTAGATTCTGCATCAGGAATACTGATAATACCCGACTGGCCCACACAGCCATGGTTCCCGGTGGTCCTTGACATGGTTAAGGCACCATGGGTGCAAGTTCCTAAATGCCCGAACATCCTGACACATCCCATATCAGGGGAGAGTCATCTGTGCCATGGTCATCTGAACCTGTTGGCTTGCAGGTTCTGAAGAGACCTTTGCTGGAATTCGGGCTGTCGAACAGGACCATGGACATCATCATGTTGTCGTGCAGAGAGTCCACAAGGATGCAATTCCTTACCCATGTAAGGAAATGGGAGGTCTTCTGTTCCAGGACTAATAGCACCTACGACTCTGCCACCATCACAGATTTGCTGGAATTCCCCGCGGGTCTTCACTATGATGAGGGCCTCAGCTACAGTGCCATCAATAGTGCTAGGAGTGCATTATCGTCCTACCTCAGACTTGGAATGGGATCCCATCCGTTGGTGTCGAAACGTATCTGGGGTATTTTCAATTCCAACCCTCCAAGACCACGATACACTGTGACCTGGGATATAGGGGGAGTGTTGTCCCTACTGAGGAGTTGGGCACCAGTTTCGGAACTCCCACTGGCAAAACCCACCTATAAAGTGGTGATGCTGATGGCACTTATTACAGCTCACGGGTCCAGAACCTCCACAAACTAAAATTGGACAGGATGCCCTTAAATTGGAATTCCACGCATATCCCATTGATGTATGCCTCTGTATAGCCGTATAGCCACCCATCTCCGACATTATATTGTCACCCAAAATATAAGGGGAATGGAAGCAGGTCTATTTATCAGTTTTAAACGCCCACGCTTCAGGGTAACTGTGCACACTAGTTCCAAGTGGCTCAGGGTGGTGTTTGGTGCAGCAGGGAGAGACACTGATATTTTAAAATCTCATTTTACAAGGGCTGCGTCCACATCAGCAGCGAGGACCATGGAGGTACACATGGACCTCCTCGCAACAGCGGACTGGGCCAATGAAGACACATTTCATTTCCTGTGGCCACTCCCCCGACGTTTGCAGATACTGTTTTAAGTTATGTTCCCTGAACATTATTGTTTTACAGCTCTGTTTCTAGTCTGAATACGTTAACATACTTCCTCTATCAGTTATTACGGCAGTGTGAGAGCATGGACGTGGTTCCAGGGCATGAAATCACAGAGCTTTGAAATCTTCACAAAGTCACTCACGTGACTCCGAAGTAAAATAGTAAGATTAAGTGAGAACTTACCAGTTTGAAGTTTGATCCTTATTTTATGAGGATTTACGATGAGGGATTTCGTGCCCTCCACTCCCAACCCTCTATCATAAGGTCAACTGGTGTATTAGTTTCTCTTAATCATACTATCTCCAGTCAGTGCTACTATCTGTGATTTCACACCGCTGCTTTGAAGAATGTCTCGCATGCGTGCTGGCGGGGTCTTCACAAAATCCTCATCGTAACTCCTCATAAAAAAAGGATCAAACTTCAAACTGGTAAGTTCTCATTTAATCTTACTATTACTGAATATATGCCACACCAATAAATGACTGTTAAATATGGGCCTGTCCCACTTAGGCCACTTTTTAGGGGAGTGCACTGCTTGACCACTAGGGGTGCACATTGAAGGCGCCTCTGCCTACAGCCTGTCTGTTTTTTCCCCATCTTTTTTTTATTTTATTTTGTCTAAACTGTTTGTTTTGGGGATTCTTTAGTTTTTCTATGTGGTGGAGAGGGGTAAACTGTTTCCCAGTCACTTCCTGGCGAGGATGCGAGTATTTCTCTCAGTCGCATCCCCCACCTCGTGGCCTACCATTGGATCGGAGAAGTCTTTCCAACCGGAGACCGGAGACTGGACCAGAGCTTCGGCAGCGGCTGCGCAGCGCTGGATTCACCGTGTAGCGGACGATGCCTTCCTGGGTCACCATGTGAAGCTCCGGAGCATTCGACCTGCTGCTCTAACATCGCGGGGCTGTGGTTCGTGGAGCTCCCAGCGCGGGCGGCAGTGACTGACATCGCGGAGTCCCTGGGGCCCTTTGCCAAGGGCTGCCAGCGTGAATCTCCACCTGGTGTGGCCTGGGGATGTTGGGAGCTGCGGACTCTGGTAGGAAGCGGCTGTTTTGGAGGACTAAGTCGCTGAGGTTGGCCTCCCGTTCTGATGTTGGAGTTCCAATATCCCGGCGAGCGGGCCTAAGCAGCAGGCTGCCCGTAGCGGCTACTGTGGAGGGCTCCAGAGGCCCTGACCATAGGTGAACATCAGACAAAGATGACTGACTTTGGTGCCTTTCCTCACAGTGGGGACACTTTTGATTCTGCTGTGGGGGGATGTTTTATGTTGAACTCTATCGTGTGTTATGTTCTTTATTTTATTGTATGGCTGTATGGTGATCACATTTCACTGTGCCAACTGGCACATGTGACAAATAAATGTATCTTGTATCTTGCAGGAGACTCTGTGCTCGCCACATGGTTGCCACATGTTCACTGGTGGTCTCTGGTGACTCTCCTTCATGGTCACGAGGAGTTCCCGCGTTCTGGGAACTAGTCGCGGCCTCAATATGGTTGCTGCAAATGTTTCAACATGTTGAAAATTTTTCTGCAACCTAAAATTGGTCGCCATGGAGATAATCAATAATCCTGTAGTTGTAGGTGTAGTTGTAGCAGGGTCACCATGAAGATGTAGTCAAGGTAGTCATAGGTAGTTTTAGGTAATTGCCTTTGCTGACCGGTCTTTTTCATTGGCTCATTGGGGAAAAAAAACGTAAGCAGGAGTTTTCAGAACCAAGGATAACCGGCCGGTAATGTTAAATGTCCACCGAACGTCACAGCTGTGTATCTCTGGCTTATTAAAAGTTGTCTGGCTTCTTAAAAGTTGTCTCCACTCCTTCGTCCCCCCCTCCCCCCCTTCTCATCATTTAAAGGACATACCATATACTGTGCTAGCTATCTTAATTACAGCGCCAACACGAGGTGTGTGTATGTATCACCTTGACTTTGCACCATGTGAATTTCAGCAAGCGTTCCCCCCCGCTTGCCCTGGCCCCACCTTTGCAATGTGTTTGTGTGTGTGTGTGTGTGTTCCACTCTGACAGTCACAGTTCCAGTTCCCGGTTTTTCAGGCAACTGCCGGCAACTTGACAGTCACCAGCAGTCCGCTGAACAATCGCCTAAGTGGGACAGGTCCATGAAATAATTTGACCACTGAGCCATACAAATTAAAAATAAGACTATGCAATCATATTTTCACATTCCCCCAATTGTTTTCTTTTTCTTTTTGTACAAGTAAATACTTTGCAGATATCTTTTTACTCCAATTACTTTAGAATATTTACTTCCTACAAATGAAAGCCATAATTGACGAATCTCTGGTCAAGTGTTCTCCTCTGTATGTTTCCAATTGTGCAGCTTGACATTACTGGGATTTGGGTAAATTACAGTATATCTTCACTGGAAACATACATCTAATTTTGTTTGCAATCATTACATTAATTATAATTACATTAATTAAAATTCCTTTGATGATTGCATGCAGCTTGATCTATTATTGATCTAGGTAATCATGCAAATCACATCAGATAAGTTTCTTTTAAGCTACGGGATATTAAGGTGTTTAGTATGAAAAAATGCAAACTTCTGCAAATGCTTTGTGAGCAACTTCCAAGGAAGAAATAAATAATGTCATATCCTTCACTGTCCTTTATTTACAGGTACATTTTTAAGAATTATGAACATTTGACTACTAAAATATATTAAAAATTCTGCCACAGAACATTTGTCAATATTGTTTAGATATTCATATTAATAATAAAGAGCTTACTTTGAACCGTTTCCAATTTTGTTTTGCCTCCCAGGAAGTATAATGAATTATTTTGAAAGAAAATATTTCTAAAATGATCTTGCTTCCAAAGAATATCATCTTCGTGGAGAAACAATAATTTGCCAATGCTTAAGGGTCTCTCAATTTATCATATGGATTGCACCAAAACGGCAGGGACGTGTTTGGTTTTTGGTCTTTGGTCTTTGGTCAATACTTCATGGTGCACTGACATAATGATCTTCATTCAATTCTGCTCCCCTGTTATACTTGCTCATAAAATGTGGTCCCTTTTATCTACTGGAGTAACTGAGTCTGAAGAAGGGTCCTGACCCAAAATGTCACCTGTCCTCTGGAGATGCTGCCTGACTAGCTGAGTTACTCAAGCACTTAGTGTCCCTTTCTGTAAACCAGCATCTGCAGTTCCTTGTTTCTACATAATAGCTTCAAGTTCCTGGGCATCCATATCACTGGCAACCTAACTTGGCTACTTCACAGTGATGCGGAAATCAAATTATACTCAAATCAGCATCTTTACACTAAAAATATCACTTTTTAAAAAATTTGAATGCTCTATTGAAGGAAAACTAAATTGTACTCAAATCAGCATCTTTACACAAAAATCATCACTTCCTTTTTTTATTTGTATGCTCTATTGAAGGAAAAATAAATAAATAGAGATATTCCATTTTCATGCACTATACCTCTCTGTGATACGTGCACCATAGATATCACTTGCCAACTAACTGCTGGGGGCAGTCACTCTACATTATGGCTGCAAATTCCTTTTTGCTACAAATTGGTAACTGATGTGGTGAAATTGAATTTTTGATATGTGTTCAAATTTAACTTCCGAATGCTGCTTTAACAATCCAGATGATCCACACAGCCTCATGTTGTTGTATTCAGTCATTAATTCAGTGTGCTGCAAGTTGTCAGATAATTACTTTTATTCCAGACGCATTTAAAATACAAAACACAAAGTGCTTGAGGAAGTTTAGCCCATCCCACTTTGGCGATTATTTTGAAGACTACAGGCGACTGGACTGCCGCCACATGGTCGCGGGGTGATGCCTGTATAGTCGTGTGTAGTCTCCTCAAGTCGCCTAAAGAGTCGTAACATCTGGTCGCCTGAAAACAATTGGCCACCACTAATTTATATTCTTGCTACATTTTGACCCCCACGTTATGCATTTAATAAGAATAACATTTTTTTAAAAATTTCATACAAACTTGGCTTGCTACTTTAAACTTGGGATTACTACCTTAAAGCCTAGCATAAAATTTGAACGTGAAAGACACCATCAGACATTTCCTGATTGAATGTGGATAGGTAGGTTAGTATACCCAAGCAGATTAAAATGCGGTGACCAAATTGTCAATAGCTGGATACAAATTCCTCTGTATCCATATCACCAATAACTGAACCTGGTCTAGTCACTGTGATGCGGTGAACAAGAATGCACATCAGCATATTTACTTTCTTGGGCATCTGAGGAGTTTTGGAATGTCTATGAGAATTCTTTCAAACTTCTACAGATGCATTTTAGGATGTATTGTGACAGTATAATTCAGGTCTGGTACAGCAACTGCTCTGTTCTCGACCACCTGAACTTGCAGAATGTGATGAACACAGCCCAGTCCATTATAGGCTTGTTATTTTCTTCCATCCATCTTCATGGTGCATTGCATCAGGAAGGCTGATCAAGGATGCCCGCCTCCCTGGCAATGTCTTGCATCTTCTCCCATGTCTGGAAGTAGATACAGGGACTGGAAAACTCTGATGTCCCGAGTTAAGAACAGCACCTTCCCCACTGCTATCAGACCTCTAACCCAATCGTCGCTCTCACACCCCTTTCCCAGAGATGTTGCCACATATTCTTACTCTTGGCTCATTATAATTTGTTCATTTTTTTTACTTTACTTTAAGATTTGTTGCACAAGCATGAATTGCACTACAAATTTGTACCATTTTGAACTTCTTGTTTTATTTCTTATCAAATTTACTGTGGATATACTGTTTATTACATGAGCTCACACGAACAAAGGTTTTAATTGCCCCCTGGTGTATTTACCAATAAACTAATCAAATCTAATTTAACATCACCAGATGAACAATTGGTTATTGAAGTACTGAAATTGGAAGCATTCCCCATTGACGTAGTAATTTGCCACTGAGGAACTCGAGTCCGAGGAGGGGTGCCGTCGAGTATGGCTGTCCTGCCTGCAGCTGTTCGTCCTTTCATCCTTTTTAAAATTTTTTAGTGTGTTAAAGGTTTTGTCTTGGAGGTCTTCTAGTCTTTTTATGTGGGGGGTGGGGGGACGGCAGAAATAGTTTTTCTCAGTCCCTACCTGGTCACAGATGCGTATTTCCTCTGAGCCGCATCTTTGCCCTCTCCTTGCGGCCTACCAACTGGACTGGAGCGACGTTTCCTGCCGGGACCAGCCAGAACTTTAGCTTCGGCAGTGGCGGAGCAGGCGATGCCTTACCCGGGCTGCCGTGTGGTAAGCTTGAGTGCTGAGACTGCCAACTCCAACATCGCGGAGCTGTGGTCGCAGAGCATCCAGCTGCGGCCGGCGCTGACTTTAAACACCGTGGAGCCTGTGATCTTTCATCGAGATTGCTAGTGTTGGAGCGCAGCCTGTGGACTTCGGGAGCTGCGGTCTCTGGCAGCAAGCGGCCGTTCCAGACATTCCAGGCCGCTGAGAGTGTTCTTCCGACTCTGGAGCTCCATCATCCGGCGAGAGGGCCTGAAACATAGTGCCGCCGTCGCGGTGACGGTGGAGGCCTCAAAAAGGCCCGAACCATGGGTGAAAATAGAGGAAGAGGACTGCACTTCGCTGCCTTCCCTAACAGTGGGAACCATTGTGGGGGAATGTTTTTATGTTTAATGTTAAATTCTCTAATGGTGTGTTTTATTTTTTTTTAATTAGTGTATGTGACAATACATGTCCTTTGTCTCTTGATGAGGAGCAGAAATCTATTCCCTTACTTAAGCCCCTCAGACCATGGCAGAGTAAAGGAATCAATAACATAGAGTTGACACTAGGACCAGGGAGAATTCCAGGTATTGCTAGAATGAGTTACAAATTCAGCAAATATACCATTGAAGAAGTGAGCAAGTGTTGGCCATACTTGATGGGGTCATAGTCATACAAGGCAACAGCAGCCCTTTGGCCCAACTAGCACACACTAACCAAAATGCCCGAACTACAACCCTTCCACATGCCCTGGATTGGCCCATTTCCCTCTAAACCTTTCCTACCCATGTCCCTGTCCAAATGTTTTCTAAAAGTTGTTATAATAGCTACCTCAACTACCTCCTCTAGCAGATCATTCTGTGTACTTATCACCCGCTGTTTGAAAAAAATGCTTCTCAGGTTTCTATTAAATCTCTGCTCTCACTTTAAACCAATGTACTCTGGTTCATGATTCCCCTACTCATGAAGGACTGTACATTCTCCTTATCGATTTCCCTCATGATCTACTCAAGCTCTCCCTTTCGCTCAGATGCTCAAGTCCAGGTAACATACATGTAAATCTTCTCTGCACCTTTTCCAGCTTAGCAACATCCTCCCTATAGCAGGGTAACCAAAGCTGAACACAATACTCCAAGTTGTTGGCTATGTGCAGAAGACATTTTGCATGTAAGTAAACAGGATAAATCTCAATCATTTTATAAATAAGGCAATTTTGAAATCAGTCTGAAAGAATGTGATTATAAAGCAAATATTCCTAAATAACAAATCTTAACGGTCTTCAAAACAGAACAGTCAATGATTGGCTCCCTACCATTAACCATATACCCATATAACAATTACAGCACGGAAACAGGCCTTCTCGGCCCTTCCAGTCTGTGCCAACCATTTATTTTCCCCTAGTCCCATCTACCTGCACACAGACCATACCCCTCCATTCCCTTCCATATACCTATCCACTTTACTTTTAAATGTTAAAATCGATCCTGCCTCCACCACTTCTGCAGGAAGATCATTCCATACAGCCACCACTCTCTGAGTAAAGAAGTTCCCCCTCATGTTTCCCTAAATTTCTGTCCCTTAATTCTCATGTCATGCCCTCTTGTTTGAATCTTTCCTACCCTCAATGGGAAAAGCTTATCCACGTCAACTCTGTCTATCCCTTTTAAAGACCTCAATCAAGTCCCCCCTTAACCTTCTGCGCTCCAAAGAATAAAGACCTAACTTGTTCAACCTTTCTCTGTAACTTAGTTGCTGGAACCCAGGTACATTCTAGTAAATCTCCTCTGTACGCTCTCTATTTTGTTGACATCCTTCCTATAATTAGGTGACCAAAATTGTACACCATAGTCCAGAATTGGTCTCACCAATGCCTTGTACAATTTTAACATTACTTCTCCTATATTCAATGCTCTGATTTATAAAGGCCAGCACACCAAAAGCTTTCTTTACCACCCTATCTACATGCGATTCCACCTTCAGGGAACTAGGCACAGTTATTCCTAGATCCCTCTGTCCCACAACATTCCTCAATTCCCTACCATTTACCATGTGTAAATGTCTATCATTAACCTTTTGAGTTTTTGAATAGGCTCCAGAAAACAGCAATGGAGCTTAATAATTTCACTGTAACGAATTATGAAATTTAATTGATCATTAGACTTTAAAGAATTTAAAGAGTGCAATGAACCACAAAAATATCTATAAAAAATATAACACAAAGTGTCTGACGAGTCATGGGTCAGGGGATGGGTGTCAGGGGTTATGGGGAGAAGGCGGAAGAATGGGGGTAGGAGGAAGAGATAGATCAGCCATGATTGAATGGAGGAGTAGACTTGATGGGCTAAATGGCCTAATTCTTCTCCTTTCACTTAAGACTTTATGACTTTATGAGTCTGAAGAAGGTCCCGACCTGAAACTTCATCTGCACATTTCCCCCACAGATGCTACCTGATCTGCTGAGTTCCTCGAACAGTCTGGTTTTTGCTCAATATTTCAACATCTGCAGCCTGTTGTGTCTCCAATGCAACACAAATTGAAAGATTAAACAAAAACTTACCGTTTGAAGTTTGATCTTTATTTTATGAGAAGATGAAGTGAGGGATTATGTGGAAGAGGCAGCCTGCATGCGCATCAATCTTCAGAGCAACTGTATGAAGCCACAGACCAGTTGTACGGATTTAAATTAGAGACAGATTAATGACCCTAGACTTACCGGATGATATTTATGAGAATCAGGGTTGGGAGTGGAGGCATGTAATCCCTCACTTCAATCTTATAAAATAAAGATCAAACTTCAAATGGTAAGTTTTTGTTTAATATTTCCATTTTATATTAAAGTCACGTGAGTGACTACGTGAAGATTTCAAAGCTCCGTGGTTTCAGGCAGTAACCCAATCTGTGTGTGAAACGCTTAAACATATAAACCATAAATGGTAGAAAACATGGGTTATTAATACCATGATGCTAACTCAAATACATGGCCATTGCTCTTAATCAGACAACAGTCCCAATTGGCTTTGAGATAGACAATAACTCATGCAACACTGTTCAGAATTCTATCTGCAAACATCCAGGCACATTCAACTAAATTTTATAACTTCTGAAAACGCACTAAGCCTCCTGTTGTTTGATGTAAAGGAAATATCCATTCTGCTGGCTGCTAATGAGCCATCAGCAATCTTTTGAAAGACTATTAAATAACAATGAAGAACCTATCCTTCATCTCATAGGTACTAGCAAGCTCAGTGTACCTGTAAACATAATAACACCCACAATCTCCGTTCTGGTGGGTATGCTGTCAAATCCAAATATACGCAACCATGCCCGTTTTACTTTATGAGATCATTCCCATAAGCTACCCTCATGTCAGTTATGACCCGGAGACCGACCCAGAGATTGAGTAAAGACTGTGTTCCTTGTGCTGAAATCAGTTGCTAAAAGCATAATCAACTTAAAAGATACAATTCCCATTAGGAATACCATAGATGCATATCTGCATAATAATTTACTGATACACATTGCACACTACTATGAGTGTAAGCTTATAGAACGATCATATAAAAGACACCTTGCATAACGTTACTGAATAGCGAGTGAACAACCAATCATTTATTGTCCTACGTATGGCACTATAGAGAATGACAAAGCAGCACAAGTAGTGTCAATTGTGCTATCAATCGCTTCTCTAACGCCAAACTGAAAGCACCACAAACCTCTGCTACTTCCGTTTAAAAGTAACTCACATGTCTTGTTCACAAACTTCCCATGCAATCGTGCAGTGCTAGGCTGCCCGAGAAAAAGGCTGCACTAGCTATCACTCGTGACTTCGCGTAAATAGGAGCTCCTTTCACCCGCCTTACCATGGACACCATGAATGAATAGGCAAAGTTGGCACTATTAAGTTTCATGTTGCCTCGTCCTTAATATCGTAAGAGTCAAAAAAAAGTCAAAAGAGTTTATTGTCATGTGCCCCTGACAGGACAATGAAAATCTTTCTTTGCATAGCACAACAGAACATAGCAGGCATTGACTACAATTCTATACATAAATACACCCATGACTTAATAACTTAAAGTGCAAATAACAGATGGAGGGATATTAATGTTCAGAGTTCCGAGCCAGGTTTAATAGCCTGATGGCTGTGGGGAAGTAGCTATTCTTAAACCGGGTTGTTGCAGTCTTCAGGCTCCTGTACCTTCTGTGCCGAAGGTAGCAGGGAGATGAGTGTGTGGCCAGGGTGGTGTGGGTCCTTGATGATGCTGCCAGCCTTTTTGAGGCAGCGACTGTGATAAATCCCCTCGATGGAAGGAAGGTCAGAGCCAATGATGGACTGGGCAGTGTTTACTACTTTTTGGAGTCTTTTCCTCTCCAGGCGCTCAAGTTGCCGAACCAAGCCATGATGCAACCAGTCAGCAAGCTCTCTACTGTACACCTGTAGAAGTTAGAGAGAGTCCCCCTTGACAGACCAACTCTCCGTAATCTTCTCAGGAAGTAGAGGCGCTGATGAGCTTTCTTAATAATTGCATCTGTGTTCTCGGACCAGGAAAGATCTTCACAGATGTGCACGCCCAGGAATTTGAAGCTCTTGACCCTTTCAACCATCGACCCGTTGATATAAACAGGACTGTGGGTCCCCATCCTACTCCTTCCAAAGTCCACAATCAGTTCCTTGGTTTTGCTGGTGTTGAGTGCCAGGTTGTTGTGCTGGCACCATATGGACAGTCGCTCGATCTCTCTTCTATACTCGGACTCATCCCCATCAGTGATACGTCCCACAACAGTGGTGTCGTCAGCGAACTTGATGATGGAGTTCGCGCTATGACCGGCTACGCAGTCATGAGTATAGAGTGAGTACAGCAGGGGGCTGAGCACGCAGCCCTGAGGTGCTCCCGTGCTGATTGTTATCGAGTCTGACACATTTCCACCAATACGAACAGACTGTGGTCTGTGGATGAGGAAGTGGAGGATCCAATTGCAGAGGGATGCGCAAAGACCCAGTTCTGCGAGTTTGGTAACCAGCTTGGAGGGGATGATTGTGTTAAATGCCGAGCTGTAGTCAATAAATAGCAGCCTGACATATGAGTTTTTGTTGTCCAAGTGGTCCAGAGCGGAGTGGAGGGCCAGCGAGATCGCGTCCACCGTTGATCTGTTGTGGCGGTAAGCGAACTGCAGTGGGTTCAGGTTTTTGTCGAGGTAGAAGTTGATTTGAGCCATGATCAACCTCTCGAAGCACTTCATCACCACAGGCGTTAGTGCCACAGGTCGATAGTCATTGAGGCACGTCACCTTGCTCTTCTTGGGCACCGGTATTATTGATGCCCTTTTGAAGCAGGTGGGAACCTCAGACCTCAGAAGTGAAAGGTTGAAAATGTCCGTTAAAAACACCAGCCAGTTGGTCCGCACAGGTTTTTAGGACACACCCAGGTATGCCATCAGGTCCAGATGCTTTTCGATGGTTCACCCCTCTGAAGGATTTCCTGACGTCGGCCTCTGTGACTGAGACTGAAATACCATCACAGCGAATAGGGGCTCGGGAAGGCACATCGGTGTTCTCCCTATCAAAGCGTGCGTAAAATGCATTGAGCTCATCAGGGAGTGATGTATCGCCGACATCCGAGCTGCCTCCTGGTTTCGCCTTGTAAGAGGTGATTGCATTCAGTCCCCGCCACAGCTGCCGAACATCTGTCTCACCCACCAGCTTGAAGCAGAACTTCCTTTTGGCCTTTTTGATGGCCTTACCAAGGTCGTATCTGGACTTCTTGTAGACCACTGTGTCATCAGACATGAATGCCCAGTGTCTGGTCTTCAGAAGAGTGCGGATCTCACAGTTCATCCAAGGTTTCTGATTGGGAAACACTCGGAAGCTTTTTGTAGGGATGCAGTCCTCCACACATTTCTTTATGAAGTCTGTAACGACTGTGGCGTATTCATTCAAGTCCGTTGCCGAGTCCTTGAACATAGCCCAGTCTACAGACTCCAAACAGTCTTGTAGTTGTTCTTCTGCCCCCGCCGACCAGCTCTGTACTGTCCTCACCTCTGGGGGTGCACTCTTTAATTGCTGCCTGTAGGCAGGAAGAAGCAGCACCGCGGTATGGTCGGATTTACCGAAGTGAGGGCGAGGGATAGAGCGGTAGGCATCCTTGATGGTGGTGTAGCAGTGGTCGAGGGTGTTTGGTCCTCTAGTGCAGCAGGAGACATGTTGGTGGAAGTTGGGGAATGATTTCCTTAGGTTTGCCTTATTGAAGTCCCCAGCAATGGTGGTAAATGCCTCAGGGTAAGACGTCTGGTGTTTGTTGACCACGGCGTGCAGCTCCTCCAGTGCCAGATGGACGTCTGCCTGGGGTGGGATGTAGACCGCGGTCAGGATGATGGAGGTGAATTCCCTCGGTAGGTAGAAGGGACGGCACTTCACCGCCAGATGTTCGAAGTGTGGAGAGCAGGAGTTGGACAGGACTGCCATGTCTGAGCACCACGCAGAGTTGACCATGAGGCAGACACCCCCTCCTCTCCCTTTCCCCGATGCCAGTGTACGGTCCATGCGGTGGATGGAGAACCCTTCAGGCTGGACCGCTGAGTCTGGGGAGCTGGGGGTGAGCCATGTCTCTGTGAAACAGAACACAGAGCATTCCCTCAGCTCCTTTTGATAAAGCAGCCTTACCCTTAAGTCCTCCACTTTATGTTCAAGGGACTGTACATTGGCCAGTAGGATAGTAGGGAGAGGGGGCTGAAGTCCCCTGCGCTTCATTCTGACCTGAAGTCCTGCCCGTCGGCCACGTTTCCGGACACAATGGAGGCTTCCCCTTTGTTTCCAGGTACTGTGTTTCCTGTACCTGCTGTTTCTGCGGACCAGCACTGGAACGGGAATTCCTTCACAGACGGCTGCTCCAGCTCCGTAATGAACGGGGGTTCCCTCAGAATCAGCAGCTCCAGCTTTTTCTTCTGGGATATCCAGCCCGTCGGCTCTGGAGGTCATCCCGGAGTTTCCAGGTGCCATACCTGGGTTCTTCAGTCAGGTCGGGAGTTTCACATCCAGCGTGGGAAAGTTTAAAGTCCGGTGCTCCCGCAGCTGCGGGAGATCGCAAAATTTCCAGCACTTTCAGCTGCACAAGCAGCCTGTCAGAAACAGCACCGATTACTGCCGTTTCCCTGATGCAGGTAAGTTGATAGAAGTTGTAGTTAAATCTTTTCTGTTCTGGTGCTCCGCAAAAGTGGCCGCAGGCAGGCGCCATCTTCACACAACACAGAGGCATCTACAGATAAACCCCTAAGTCTTATCAACTGCAAATTTTGCATGTCATCTAAAAACTTGATGACCCAATGCCCTTTTGATTTGAGTAGGGCAGTATTAGCTTCCACCACTGGCTTTGTTATTAAAACACCAGGTATATCTGTGTGTCTTATGTATAGACATGACAAAGTATGCATCTTCAAGATCGATTCTCCGAATCAGCTAAATTGCTCAAAGCCAATCATCCATCTCAAACTGGGTAACCAAACACATGATCAGATTAATCAAATCCTAACCTGATTTGGCATGCTCTACGTTTCTGCAGTCTTGAAAAATATCAGAAATATGCCCCGCTTGTTCTTGGGCAGACTACTCATCCTTTGTGAGATGTCACTGATTCCACTTGGAACCATTGTTTCCTCTATTGACTGTACAGCCTGAAATTTTTCGGCTTCTCTTGCCACGGAAGATGCATTATCTATTTATTCATTTATTTCGCTGATAACATATAATCAGAACCTTATGACTAGGGCTGAAACACAGCATCCACTTGATGTGGGAATACAAGTTCCCTGTCAAGTCTTGACTGTCAGAGTCACCACGAATCCTCAACGTTTGTCCTCAGAGTGCAATTAGCAGAATATAAGCCTGAACCAGGAATTGCTTCGCAGTCCTCTGACTGCAACCACCTGTCTGAGTCGCCAGTGTGCGAACACAATTTCTTCGACCAGCCACTTAATCAGGTATACTGGTATGGAGAGCCTGCAGATTATTATATATACATTTTTGATTCACAACACAAACCTGCAGGCCAGATAAAAAATACTACCTGCCAGAATGGCTTCCTGCTGGTAGCTACCTATTCCAGAGAGGATGGCAATGATGTTTCCAATGAACTGGCAACTCCACTAACTGAGCCGAAATGTAAACATGTGTAGAGGGAGACCAACTACTTCACTCTACTGAACAGCCCGATAACCTCAATCACAAATGTTGAGGCAATGCTTACCTGGTCAATATGACCCATATGGCCAGCCAGTTCCAAGATGGTCTACCCTGAACCAGGGTGACCAATCTGTTCTTACTTGGAACTTACAGAGGTTACTATGCAAGGTACCCTGCCAATGTCTCTGCATCAATCTGATCTTCTCCAGAGACAGTGAAAAATATACTAGACAGCCCCAGCTGCCAGTAAATCCAAACCTGGGCCGACAGACTGCTCCATTTTGGAGTTTTACGGAGGTTAATAAAGAGACCTTACCTGTTGGCGTCTCTGAACCCGGGTCGACCTGCTTGTTGGAGCTTCAGCGAAGTTCCATTGCAGACCCTGTCTGACCACATCTTAGACATAGACATGGACATAGAAAATAGGTGCAGGAGGAGGCCATTCAGTCCTTCGAGCCAGCACGGCCATTCATTGTGATCATGACTGATCGTCCCCTATCAATAACCTGTGCCTGCCTTCTCCCCATATA
Organism: Raja brachyura; assembly: GCA_963514005.1. Next base: position 32,250,219 of record OY740786.1, on the reverse strand, counting down.
CCTTGACTCCACTAGCCCCTAGAGCTCTATCTAACTCTCGTAAAGCTTCCGCCTCACGCTTGCCAACATCTCATTTCCGCAGCTTAAAAGCGATATTGCTGTGCAAGGCATGCCTGCCAGAATTCCTGAGCCGAATGGGACAGACTACTTCTTCGACCTACAGCCTCTTAGACCCTTGCTGGAGCTTTTATTGTGCAGGCCATGCTGCCAGTATATTCCCAGACTGAATAGACAGGGTGCTCCTTTGGCCAGCTGCTCCTTCGGAGCCTCAGCGGGCTCACTGCACAGGTCACGCCTGTCAATACTGCAAGCCTGGTTTAACAAGCTGTTCTTGCGAGGCCAGCTAGTGACTCCCGACTGCTCCTCTCCGGAGCTTCAACAGTGCTTCCTGCTCCTTGAATACAGGGTGAAAAACCCGCCAGAATACTGGAGCTTTAATCACCTAGAATGGTACTCCACCCCCACCTGGAGGAGTACACTGTGTCCGTGTCTGCTTACATGGAGAAGTGCATAGAGGATGTCTGTGTCACCAAGACCATCACTGTACGGGCCAACCAGAAACCCTGGATGACCACAGAGGTACGTGGAATGCTGAGAGCACATAATGCCGCGTTTAAATCTGGCGACGTGGTCGCACTCAGATCCGCATGAGCCAACCTGAACCGAGTCATCAGGCTGGCCAAGCGTGCCCATGGTCAGAAAATCCAGAGCTTCTTTCATGATCCCAAGAACACCAGGTGCATGTGGCAGGGAATCAAAACAATCACGGACTATAAGACTGCTCCACCACCCTGTGATGACAACATTGAGTTCCTCAATGAACTCAACAACTAGTTTGGATGGTTCGAGGCATTAAATAACACACCTGCAAACAAAGGTATTCCTCACTGTGATGAACGGGCACTCAGTCTTGACATAGTGGATGTACGGAGGACCCTAAAAGGATTGAACGCACGAAAGGCGGCAGGCCCTGATAACATACCAGGGCGGGTGTTCAGGGAGTGTTCTGATCAGCTGGCACATGTCCTTACGGACATATTTAACACTTCGCTGAACCAGGCTGTCATCCCATTATGTTTCAAGACTGCCACCATCATACCAGTGCCAAAAAAACCCCAACATACAATGTCTCAATGACTACCGCCCTGTAGCACTCACCCCCATAATGATGAAGTGCTTCGAGAGGCTGGTCAGGGACCATATTACCTCCAGACTCCCCTCCACACTTGACCCATACCAGTTTTCTTACAGGCCAAACCGCTCCACAGAGGATGCTATATCCTCTGTACTCCATCTGAGCCTGGAACATTTAGAGGAGAAAAACACCTATGAGCGAATGCTGTTCGTGGATTTCAGTTCAGCATTCAACACAATTATCCCCCAGCACCTGATAAGCAAACTGGTTCCATTGGGCCTCGGCACCCCCATGTGTAACTGGCTACTGGACTTCCCCACTGACAGACCCCAGTCTGTGAGGGTTGAAAATAACAACTCTATCCCACCTCTCTGAGCACCGGCTTCCCTCAGGGCTGTGTCCTGAGTCCACTGCTGTTTACCCTGATGATCCACAACTGTTGTGCCAGGTTTAGTACAAACCACATCATGAGTACGCAGATGACACAACAGTGGTGGACGTCATCAGGGACGACAATGATCTGGCTTACAGGAAGGAGGTGAAACAACTGGTGGACTGGTGCAATACGAACAACCTGATCCTGAATGTCGAAAAAACAAAGGAGGTCATCGTCGACTTCAGGAAAAACCGGCACAGTCCCATACCACTTCACATCAATGACAGCGATGTGGAGGTGGTCAGTAGCACTAAGTTCCTGGGGGTGCAGATCACTAACAGTCTGACCTGGTCAAATAACATCTCATCAACAGTTAAGAGAGCGCAGCAGCGGTTGCACTTTCTGCGCTGGATGAGAAGAGCTCACCTCCCCCATCCCATCCTCAACACTTTCTACAGGGACACCATAGAGAGTATTCTGACCAGCTGTATCTCTGTCTGGTTTGGGGACTGTAAAGCCTCTGACTGGAAGTCCGTGCAGAGAGTGGTGAGGACAGCGGAAAAAATCATCGAGACCTCTCTCCCCTCAATCGGGGATATTGCGACCAAACGTTGCGTGTCTAAGGCCAGCAGTATTATAAAAGACCCCACACATCTCCATCACGGACTGTTCACTCTGCTGCCCTCGGGCAAAAGGTATCGCAGCATAAGGAGCAGAACATCAAGGTTCTGCAACAGCTTCTTCCCACAAGCCATCAGACTCCTGAATGCCATGTAATGTGCTGCCACCATTGTCTATTTATCCTTTTATCCTTTTTATCCATTTTATCCATGTTTATCCTTCTGTCAATTATTGTGTTGCACAGGGAGCCAAATGCAATGGAATTTCGTTTGGAACTGCATATATCAATGTATTTCTAAATGACAATAAAGTTTGTTTGACTTTGACATGACTTGACAGCTGCCTAAAATTCCCCCTGCAAGTCTTCAACTTGGTACATAAGTCCTCACTGAAGAGATACTATGCAGGCTGTACGTTCCTGGAACAGTATATATGAGCCATTTTGTGAATTATCCCATGCCTTATAGCATTTTGTGAAGGCAATAGCCCCAACTGGGTATACAGAGAAGTGATATTGCAATTTCCTGCAAAAGGCCAAAATGACTCCAGAACGGTTTTGTGCTTGCTGACATAATTTTGTTGGCTTCATACCTCACTGAGATATTCCAACTGATGAAATTGACGTATGGAAACATCCAAAAGTGGTAGTTATCTGGACTGGCATATTCCCTGGATACTTTGAGCCAGATCTTCTATCCCCAAAGAGATGGCAAATATGTGCCAAGAGCTGGTTGCTCCTTCAAATGAAGCATATCCCCCATTAGTTCAGGGATTCCATTTCCTTATCAATATCCACATAGTTGGAGTCACATATGTAAGAATCTCCAACACTCCCCTCTTCTGAGCGGGAAATATCATAATGCAACCCTGCACCATGTGTTGCGGCCATATGCATCGACTGGCACAGCCTGTAAATGTCTCCTGAGCTAGGAGCACATTTCCTTTCCTTTTTATTTGTTCATCCATTTATTTATTATTTAAAACAAATATTTGTTTGTTTGTTCATATGGCCCATAATCGGAATCACCTCTGTAATTTCCGATATTCCCCTCATCAGACTGGGAGGAATATTGCAACCCTGAGCCAACTGTTGTCACAGGCATTTGGCTAGAGCTGCCTGTTAATGCCTCCGGTGCATGGCGCATATTTCTCGTTACAGAGCCTGCTCGCAAGGAGCTTCTCACAGCATCCCGCTGGCTGCGCCACCCACTGTTATTTTTAGAACATGAGGTCCCGCGGAGCCCCCATAGCATTCAGTAATCCCGGCCATGCCGATTGCTGTTATTTTTAAAACATGAGCTCCCTCGGAACCTCCATAACATTCAGCAATCCCGGCCGCGCCGGTTGCTGCTAATTTTAAAACATGAGCTCCCACGGAGCCTCCATAGCATTCAGCAATTCCGGCCGCGCCAGTTGCTGCTATTTTTAAACCATGACGCGCATGCGGGCTGGTGGGCTCTTCACGTACTCACTCACGTGACTACGATATAAAATGTCTGATTGTCTGGCATTGCTAGTCTTTACTCTGTGTCCTTTAAGCAATGCAACATCATATTGTAATTGCAATGTTATTAGCAGATTTGCTTTTAATATTTCACTTAACTAGGAACATCCTAAATATAATCAGGCATATCAGGTTATTAATAATAAATAGTTAAAAATCATGTTCTTACAGTGAGTCAATCAATTTCAATTATTTAGAAAAAAGGAAGCTTGTAATTAGAACTTAAAATTAGATTATCAGAAAAGAATTATTGCTAGCTTGCATTTACCCTTTTGCTTTTGGCTGTATATTTTTGCTTTTTTCCCCCTCATATTTTTCTCAGCTGAAGTGTTGGCCCAGAGCCATTTCTAATGTCAATTGCAGGTGAACGTTTTAGTGCTTTGAGTACAGCCATAAAACTGGAGTGTTTAAATAAATGTTAATCCAGTCTTTACATGTCCTTTTTTTAAAAATCAAATTTAAACTTTCAATGATGCCAAGAGGGCCCACTCTTTAAATGGATTCACAAATGTAAAGATAAGTTGAGAGGATTTCCCAATGTATAGGTTTAGAATCAAATTAAGCTGTTTTTTAAAATTGATGCTTACTTTGGTTCTATTGATTTTCTCAGTGCTTTAACAAATAATGGGCTGTAGCTATTGATTATTGCCCATTGTTCTTTCAGAAATGAAAGCATCTTAAATCTCAGCGATTTCAAATCAACAAATTATTGAGAAAATCGGAATTCTTTAACAAAATTGAATTCTTTAACAAAATCAGTCTGTGGAACTGATGCGCTATAATGCTGAAAGCTATATTCTGCAATCTTACATTTATCCTTTGCTTTATCAATTGTACTTTTGAGTATTTATGTATGGTATATCTGATTTATTTGGATAGCATGCAAACAAGCCTTGATACACTTGACAATAATAAATCAAAATCAAAACAATGTTTTGCTTTGTTTTTATATTATTTTCTAATTTATGTTTTAGATGTCTTTGAAGCTAGAAAATATATAGCCAAGAGTGCTTTATTGTCTTAATAGTGCTTTGTCCTAAAACAGAACAATTAAAGTAATACTTGCAGCAGAAGCATAACAATTATGAAAAAACATAATAGTTAATAGATATAAAAATAAACAATCAAAAAACACATGATATATATCATATCTATTGTATTAAATTATTTATTTTAAAATATATTTTAAATGCCATTTGATACATTTGAAAATAATCAAAAGTAGCTTTAATTTTGACAGCTGATAAAGCTTTTGGGAGAGTTTTGAATTAGAGCTTCTTCACAATGCTGATTAAGGCATTGCCACTATTATGGCTGCTCTTAAGCACCTGTCCCACTTATGTGTCCTTGGCATGCTAATTACGTGACCTTGTGATCGCGTTGAGGTGCGACAGTCCCACGAAGGTCACTCGCGACTTCATGCATCCGCACAGCCGTCTGGAGCGCATGACGTCATTTGAAGATGGACACAAAATGCAGGAGTAACTCAGCAGGACCATCAGCATCTCTGGAGAGAAGCAATGGGTGATGTTTAATCATTAAGCATTTACTGGTTGAAAATCTTTATCAGCGCAGACTTTGGTGACTTAATTTTTAGATTTTGTTTAAGAAAGAACTGCAAATGCTGGAAAAATTGAAGGTGGACAAAATGTTGGAGAAACTTAGCAGGTGAGGCAGCATCTATGGAGTGAAGGAATAGGTGATCTTTCCCTTATTAGGTAACTTTTAGATTTCCCATGAGTAACTTAGATTTAATAAGTTTAAAGCCTCAATGGCCTGTCCCACTTGGCCGTCATTTGCACGCCATTTACGCGACCTGGTAGCGTGTAGTTATCGTGGGACAGGTGCATGGAGTGGCATGAAGGGGTGTGGAGTTGAGCGCAGTATCGTACAGGATTTCATCCTGTATGAAAACTTTGCACGCTACCGGCCTGTCGCATTAATGACGGACAAGTGGGACAGGGTGATGTTTTGGGTCGAAACCCTTCTTTCGACTGAAACATCATCTATTTCTTCTCTCCAGAGATGCTGCCGGTCCTGCTGAGTTACTCCAGCATTTGGGTCTATCTTCCATTTTCTTGGCTCTGCTCTGGGAGTAGAAATTGATCCGGATCCGCAACGGGTGTGAGCCCCAGACTGAGTTTGGCGATCATTTGCCTGCTTCTGCTGCTGTTGGAGGTGAGATGTTGCGTCGAACCAGGGTCTTGGGCCTGCCCTGCTTTGGCCATCAGTTACGCGACAGTCCAGTGGCACACAAAGATTTTGTTTGCTACAAAATTTCTAACGCAGCACAATGACGCACACAACTCCATACCCCTCAGCGTTTCTCAGTGGGACCAGCCCTGCATGGCCACACGATGCCCGTGCGCCTCAACACAATGACACGGTCATGTAATTTGTATGCCAAGGACACGTAAGTGGGACAGGGCCTTTAGAGTCCAACATGCCAGCGAAAGCATTCCTCCACACCTGGACTGTGAAAGCAAAGGATCAGAAGAGCAACGTGTCCATTCTAGAGACACTTCAGCAAGATCGAGCTTAATGTCTAAACAGAATTGTTGAAATTCTTCTTATAGAGTCCACACGCATGATTAGAGGTTGTTCAGCCAGAGCTGAACACACTTCTCACCATCCCCATACAATGATGTTGCGTTGTTGCTTCCTGTGCATGGTGGTGGAAAGATTGGTGGAAACAGGGCTGCAGCATGAACACACTTTCCTTTGTTAATACTGACATCACATTATATGTGGACTGGAGTGCATCCATTGGACCCTGGGGTGAGAGATGGTATGGGTATGCAATTGTTGATTAAAATATGGAGATTGTAGAAGCAGCCACCTTACTTCACTTTAATTCAGGCTTGTATTATCGGGGAAAATCTAAAAGTAAATATTTACACTGACTCTCGATATGCATTCAGGTTGGTGCATGATTTTGGACAATTATGGAAAAATAGGGGACTCCTAACTTCTGCAGGAACCCAAATATCCAACAAACAATTGTTGACAGATTTATTTAAGGCCTTAATGCTACCCAGACAAATTTCTGTAATGAAATGCAGCGCCCATACTAAAGGACAGACTCCAGAAGATATTGGGAATCGTAATGCCGACTTAGTAGCTAAAAAACTATCATGGGAATGCAAGGTGATGGTACCTAAAATGATAAGGCAGACTGAAAGGATAACTAACGTCCCCCTTGGAGAAACTGATGCCAACCATCCAAGAAATCGTTTGATTACAGGAAGAGGCTACTGAAGGAGATAAGGAAAGGTGGAGACAACTGGGATGTGTACTGGATTGTATGACTGGGTTGTGAACCACTCCAGCAGGGCAAACTTGCATGACAGACTCATTAGTAGTATGGGTTATAAAGTGTATGCACTACGCAACTCATTGTGGTGCAAGGGCAGTAGGGGACACTCTATTGGCTACTTGGTGGCATCCAAAATTACAATATATTGCTCAGAAGATAAGCAGTACTTGTCTGGTCTGCCAGAAATACAATCCAGGGAAAGGAATATGATGTGAGAGAGGGAAAGCAAAATTGCCTATGGGTCCGTTTGAGACATTACAAATGGACTATGTGGAACTAGAGAGGTGCCAGGGGTATAAATATATTCTTGTCATAGGCGATGTATTCAACTGGTGGATCAAAGCAAACCCAACGATTGACAATAAAGCAGCTACTGCTGTCAAGGTGCCAATGAGAGAAATTGCCCTTAGATTCAGTATTCCTGTTCGACTTAGCTTAGATAATGGTCCACACTTTATTGCAACAAACTTTTGTTCAGACCGAAAGGTCTGAATGACACTAAAGGATACTTTACTTTATTTACTTTACTGGACAAATCAATAAAGAATGTTGGGAACAGCTGGGGATCCAGCAGCAATTACACTGTGCTTATCGACTGCAGTCTCCTGGATTGTAGAAAGGGCAAATCAGACCCTTAAAACTAAATTAGCCAAATTAAAGGTGGAGACTGGACTTGGATGGATTAAATTACTCCAAATAGCCCTATTTCAGATGAGAGTCACGCCTGCAGGTAAACCTAGATTAAGTCCAGCTGAAATTATTTATGGTAGGCCTTTAAAAACCCCTTGGAACCAGAATGCGATGAGAATAGTTAATTTCCACCATATGACTGCAGAGATGACTGACATCTTAGCCTTTACCAGAGCCTTAGGTGATTTACATTGTAGATCGAGTGTAGCCTATGCTGGGTGATATATTTTATTAGCAATAGCTATTAAAGTAAAACCTGGAGACTACCGAATTGGGTGAGGAAATGATCGGAAGTTCATTGGGAAGGACCTTACCAAGTTCCTCTAATGACTCCAACAGCAGTAAAGGTAGAGGGAAGAAATGCCTGGGCACATCTTCATCATTGTAAAATTATTAGTGAACTGTCAAGATTGATGTATGGAATTCGCGCCCACAAAAACTCAAGAGGTGAAGACTCATCAGACAGAAATCATGGAGCTACACCCATGAGAATTCAGGAAGAACAATGAAATTCTGAGAAGCTACATCAATATCTTCTTGTTAGAACATTTGTTAAGGTAAACATAGAAAATAGGTGCAGGAGTAGGCCATTCAGCCCTTCGAGCCTGCACCACCATTCAATATGATCATGGCTGATCATCCAACTCAGTATTCCGTACCTGCCTTCTCTCCATACCCTCTGATCCCCTTAGCCACAAGGGCCACATCTAACTCCTTCTTAACTATTGCCAATGAACTGGCCTCTGTGGCAGAGTTCCAGAGACTCGCCACTCTGTGTGAAAAATGTCTTTCTCACCTCGGTCTTAAAGGAATCCCCCCCCCTTATCCTTAAGCTGTGACCCCTTGACCTGGATTTCCCCAACATTGGGAACAATCTTCCTGCATCTAGCCTGTCCAACCCCTTAAGAATTTTGTAAGTTTCGATAAGATCCCCTCTCAATCTCCAAAATTCTAGAGAGTATAAACCGAGTCTATCCAGTCTTTCTTCATAAGACAGTCCTGACATCCCAGGAATCAGTCTGGTGAACCTTCTCTCCACTTCCTCTATGGCAATAATGTCCTTCCTCAGATTTGGAGACCAAAACTGTACGCAATACTCCAGGTGTGGTCTCACCAAGCCCCTGTACAACTGAAGTAGAACCTTCCTGCTCCTAGTAAAGCAGTCATAATTGTATTCTGGGGTTATCATTAATGATGAGGGTTATCATGAATGATAAAACGAGGGAATGTTATTACTGGCAAAATTAAATACACCATAAAATGGAGGACCTGCACTTGTCAGAATTGCATAACGCTTGTCAGCTGAAATTTACAGGCTTTGGATGGAGCCGGTCAGTCTAGGTTCAGACTGGTATGCAGGATGGTGAGGGATCTAGGCATTCTCCTTGTTTCTCCTAAATTGATTAAATGTATAACAGTTTTGCAAATAAAATTTAGTAGCTCAAGTGCTTGATTCAGTATTTTTGACTGAAACTAGACTGGGGGGAGCTTAGAACAAGCTATTTACACTTTGGCCCCTTTGTTGAAATTGAGAGATGTTTTTTAAACTATTATCATTGATGAATACCATAATGTTCCTCACAAATATGACTTTCTATCAAGAGTCTTAATGAAAAAACCTTTGTCTCATCAACTTGCATTTCAAGTGTATATATATTTTGCAGTTGTTTGCTGTTCTCAGGTGAATTGGACTAAAGAAAGATGTGATTAACAGGATCTCGAGCACGTGGTGTTTTGTGTACCCGAGGCAAAGTTACCATCATTTGGAGTCAGTCTACCCACGACAGAAGAGGGAGGAGTTGTACAGTTTGATAGCCACAGGGAAGAAGGATCTCCTGTGGCATTCTGCACTGCATCTTGGTGGAACAAGTCTGTTGCTGAAGTTGCTCCTCAGGTTGACTAGTGTGTCATCAAGAAGTTGAGCTGTATTATCCAAGATGCTCCGCAGTTTGAGAAGCATCCTCCCCTCCTAAGACCACCTACCATGAATCCAACTACACCCCCAGGATGGAGCCAACCTTCCTGATGAGTTTGTTAATTGTACTGGCGTGCACAACCTTCGCTCTGCTGCCCAGCTCACGATAGCGAAGAAGATGGCAGTGGCTACCATCAATATGTAGAATATCTTCAGCATCTTACTGCAGACATTGAAGGAGCAGAGCCTTCTCAAAATCATCGTAGATGCAAGGGAGGAAGGTCTTGAGAAAGTATTTTATTGGTGATAGTCAAAATCTCCTCTCTAAAAGATTTCCTCTAGAGCTTAATAATCCCAGATATGAATTTCCAGAAAGTTGAAGGAATAAACAGAAGAACAAACTTGATTGAATGCTAAACTGTTCAAATCACAATCAGAGAAAGAGAGAGAAAGGACAGAGACTGGATGAGAAGTTTTCAAGATTCTTCTCACTTTCTCCTTCAGTATTCTTTTCAGAGATAGAAAAGGTGGGTAGGTGGTTTACCATCTAATTCAGGGGTCAGCAACCTATGGCCCCCTGGCCAAATGCAGCCCATAACCTGTAATCATCTGGCCCGTCGAGCTCCCTGAGCAGCGGCCGAGCAGCAGTGGCTGAGTGCCCCGAGCAGCGGTGAGCAAGATCCTTGAGCAGTAGCGGCCAGGTGCCCCAAGCACCAGCAGCTGGGCTCCCTGAGCAGCAGCGGCCGAGTGTCCCGAGCGCGGCCAGGTTCTGACTGTACCGCATCCTGCGCAAAGCCACCAGCATGGCCGCGCACCTTCTGTGAATATGTTTAAGAACTGCAGATGCTGGAAAAATCGACGGTAGACAAAAATGCTGGATTAACTCAGCAGGTGAGACATGCAACGATTGCATGAGGCTGCCTCACCCACCGAGTTTCCCCTGCATTTTTGTCTACCTTCTGTGATCACATGATTTGATGCCTACCATCTGGGGCAGGATGGGGGCGGGCTCCATGTGTACATGTGATAAATGTGTCCCGCCATCCACTCGTAGACATGCATCCCGGCTCCTATGCAGAACAAGTTGGCCGACCCCTCATCTAATTGATAAGATGCTAAATATGTCCCTCCTTGTGCAGGGCATCAATGTTCCTGGACCAGTCCAGTTTACTGTCCAGGTATACGCCAAGGTATTTGTACTCCCTGGTAAACTGCACATCCACACCATTGATGGTGAGAGGGGACAGGGGGGTTCCTCTCCTCCCAACATCCACCACTGACTCCTTAGTCTTGTCAGTGTTGAGTTGCAGGCAATTCAGCCTGCACCATTCAACAAAGTAATTGACTACACCTCTGTATTCAGCTTCCCTCCCCTCACTGATGCAGCCAACAATTGCAGAGACATCTGAAAACTTCTGCAGGTGGCAGGAGTCTTATTTATATCTGGTCTGAAGTGTAGATGGTGAACAGGAAGGGAGAGAGTTGTTTCAAGTCAAGTCACTTTTATTTCTATAGCACATTTAAAAAACAACGCTCGTTGGACAAAGTGCTTTACATTGGTGGAGGTACTAACGTTATACAACATTGGTTCATAGATTAAGTACATACATAAATACATACATATAGCCCTCCCTCAGAGGATGTCAAGAAAGGCTTGAGAGTAAAGATGAGTTTTAAGTCTCAACTTAAAGGAGTTGATCGAGGGGGCAGTTCTGATGGGAAGAGGGATGCTGTTCCACAGTCTAGGAACTGTAACCGCAAAGGCACAGTTGCCCCTGAGCTTATGCCTAGACCGCGGGATGTTCAGTAACCCAAAGTCGGCCGATCTGAGGGACCTGGAGGTGGTGTGGTGGATAAGCAGAATTTTGATGTATTTGGGGGCAAGCCCATTAGGGGCTTTGTAGACATGAAGGATCTTGAAATTTATTCGGAACCGCAGAGGGAGCCAGTGGAGAGAGGCCAGGATCGGGGCGATGTGGTCCCTTTTTCAGTTGCCCATAAGGAGTCTCGCTGCAGTGTTTTGGACCAGTTGCAGGCGGGACAGGGAAGATTGGCTGATGCCAGTGTAAAGGGAGTTGCAGTAATTGAGGCAGGAGGATAAATGTGTGGATGATCTTTTTGAGGTCATCAATCTAGAGGAATTGTTTTATTTTAGCTATCATCCGAACCTGGAAGAAGCTAGCTTTTACCACGGCATTGACACGTTTGTCAAATTTCAATGCCAAGTCAAATATCACGTTTGCTATTCATTACCATCTATTGCTCCATTATTGCAGTTAACTGAAGTAAATCCCATATTAACAAGTTAGCCCATTAAGATTGACAAAACCAAGTTCCTTCCAAAGGAATGCCTTGCCAACTGGTTTAGTGAAGCTGGCTATCAAAGCTGTGAATTAATTGACCACTCCCATAATATTAACAGATATTGGAGAAAAAATAAATAAAAGTTTACTGGGTTTAAAAAACCCAAAAGTTTACAAAATAATTAATTTGAAATATTAGAAGAAATTTAGAACTATTATTACATTTGAATTTATTACAAAGGATATCTTGCATCCCTCCTTTGCAACCATTCATCTATCGTTAGAAATAGAGTTGCTTTTCCTCGACAAAGACTAAGCTAGGGCAGGTTGAGTAGTTGGATTTCCCCCCTAGATCTGCAGGGACAATACAGAAGGGTGATTTTCCATCAGACTCAATCTTTGGGAATCAAGGGAAATCATTAGCAATAGTGGTGAGGGAAGTTGGGACTTCCATCTTTATGCACTTGTGTGCAGGAGCCCTGATCTTTCAAACAGTCATGAAGGGATATTGAAAGTCCTACTGAAAACTGTTATCACTCCGCTCAGTCCGCCTAAACCTACATGATGTCCCAGTTGCTAAACACTTTAACTCCCCATCCCATTCCCACACTGATCTTTCTGTCCTGGGCCTCCTTCATTGTCAGAGTGAGGCTCAGTGTAAAGTGGAGGAACAACATCTCATATTTTGCTTGGGCAGCTTACACCCCAGTGGTATGAACATTGACTCCTCCAATTTTAAGTAATCTTTGCTTTCCCTCTCTCCATCCCTTCTCCTTCGCAGTTCTCGACCAGTCTTACTGTCTCCGACTACATTTTATCACGGTTTGCTTTGTTGTTACCTTCTCCCAGCTAACAATGATCTGTTCTACATTTTTCTTGATCTCCATTCCCTTTGTCCTATTTTCACAACTTACACTTCCTTATCTATGTATCTCCCTCTACCCTGACATCAGTTTGAAGAAGGGTCTTGACCCGAGATGTTACCCGTCATGGAGAAAAGGCTTAACCCGTCGTGCAGAGGCCAGGCCAAGGGTGCTGATAATATTTTGTTGTATCTGCCATCACACCCCACGGTGCAAACTGCACCACAGTCTGGTCAAGCCACATTCTGGGCTAGTCGGTCCACAGGGTAGGCAGCTTCAGCGCAATGGCATGGAGATCGGCGGGGCCAGCAGGGCCCAAGGGCAGTTGACCGGCATGGTCCAAGGGCGGTTGACTGTGGTTGTGCGTCCTGTAGAACATTTGGGTCTATCGCAACTTGCGACAAAATGTTGAGGGTCACCAGTGTAGCGGGTGCATGAGAGCCTGGAATGAAGGCGAGAAGCCAGGCATATTCTGTAGAGGCTTTGATGAGCACAGCACACTACTCTCCGCTTCAGTGAGACACTGAAGACTGGTCTCGCGCCAAAAATCTCTGCTCTTATCTTCGTAGCTGGAAGCCGCCCCCAGACTTGTCCATCAAGTGCCAAGTGGGATGAACCAGTGAGTGGCCTACTCCCCATGAACTGCCACAATTCCCCCATTTTATCATTCATGATAACCCTCATCATAAATGATAACTCCAGAATACAATGATGACTGCTACACTTTAACAAATGTTCTAACAAGAAGGTGTTGATGTAACTTCTCAGAATTTCATCGAGCTTCCCGAGTTTTTGTGGGCATAGCTCCATGATTTCTGTATGATGAGTCTTCACCTCCCAAGTTTTCATGGGTGCAAATCCCATCCATCAATCTTGATAGCCCATTGGTCCTTGATTCATAATAGAGTGGAGAATTCCTAAGAAAACCTGGGAGGAAACAAGTTAACCACTGATAGCTTCACTAATACGTTTAAAATGATGGAGATGCACCCAGGCATTTCATCCCTCTACTTTAACTGCAGTAGGAGTCATTAGAAGAACTTGGCATGGTCCTTCCCAACGAACTTCCTATCCTTTCCTTAACCAAATCCTTTCCTTATCCAATAAACTCCATGTTTTACTTGAATGGGAGTTACTAATGAAGGCCTATCACCATAGGTTGCTCTCAATCTACAAGGTAAATCCCTTAAGGCTCCTGTCAAGGCTGAGATATAGTCAGTCATCTCTGCAGTCATATAATGGAAATTAACTATTTTCATCGCATTCTAGTTCCAAGGAGTTTTTAAGGGTCTACTGTAAATAATTTCAGCTGGGCTTAATCTAGATTTTACTGCGGGAATGACTCATCTAAAATAGAGCCATTGGGAGTAATTTAATCCATCCATGTCCAGTCTCTGCCTTTAATTTGGCTAATTTATTTTTAAGGGTCTGGTTTGCCCTTTCTACAAGTCCAGCAGCCTGTGGTCAATAAGCACAGAGTTGTTGCTGCTGGATCCCCAGCTGTTTACAAAATGCTTTATTGATTTGTCCAATAAAGTGTGGACCATTATCTGAGCCAAGTTGAGGGTTGGGTATGCTTTGATCCACCGGCTGAATACATCGATGACAAGAACGCATTTATATCCTTGGCATCTTTCTAATTCAATATAGTCCATTTGCAATGTCTCAAAAGGGCCCTTAGGCAAAGGTGTTTTCCCTCCTCCAAATCCTATTCCGTTCCCTGGATTATATTGCTGGCAGACCAGACAATTACTGCTTACCATTTGAGCAAAGGATTGTCATTTTGGATGCCACCAAGTAGCGTCCCCTACTGCCCTTGGTTGCAATGGGTTGCATAGCGCATGCACTCAATAACCCATTTGGCCAATGAGTCTGTCATGCAGGTCTGCCCTGTTGGAGTGGTCCACAGCCCAGTCACACAATCCAGTACACATCCCAGTTGTCTCCATCTCTCCTTATCTACTTCAGTAGCATGTTCTTGTAATCGAATAATTTCTTGGATAGTTAGCATCATTTTCTCTGAGGGGGACCTGTTAGTTACACTTTAGTCTACCTCATCATTCTAGGTACCACCACCTTGTGTTCCCATGATACTTTCTTAGTTACTAAATCAGCATTACGATTTCCAATGTCTACTGGGGTCTGTCCTTTCGTATGGATGCTACATTTTAACATTGTGTAGCATTAAGGCCTCCAATAAATTTGGGTTCCCACAGAAGTTAGCAATCTGCTATTTTTCCATAATTGTCCAAAATCATACACCACCCCAAATGCATATCGAGAATCAGTATAAATATTTACTTTTCGATCTTCCCCAATTTTACAAGCCCAAATTGAAGCAAATAATTCAGGTTGTGTTAAATGGGGTGATTCAAAAGCAGCTGCTTCTACAATCTCCGTCTTTGATTAATAATTGCATACCCAGACAACCTCTTACCCTGTGGTCCAATGGATGCACTACCATCCACATATAATGTGATGTCAGGGTCTTTCATGGGTACATCCCTCAAGTCCTCCCTCACTGATGTTTCTTCGTTTATAACAAATAGACAGTCGTGTCCTGCTTCCGATTGCTCTTCTGGGAATGACATAAGAAAAGAGGCTGGGTTAATCAATGTACAATGATTGAATTATAATTTTGGATTTTTCAACAAATAAATGTCATACTTATTTTGGCAGGCCATTGTCAAGTGCTGGGTTTGAAACTGCCCCAACAATTCCAATACCGAATGGGAACTATACACTACAATTTCCTGCTGTAGTGTCAAATTAGCAGCCGATTGTAAACTATTGTAGATTGCAGTTAAGATTTGAGTGCAAAGAGGATGTCCCCTAGCTACTGGATCTAATTTGGAGGAGTAATATGGAACTGGTCTATGTCTATCCCCATACTTTTGCGTTAGTACCGAAGTGGCACAATCAAATCACAAGTGTACAATACAGCTGGAAAGGATGATCGTATAATGGCCTTCCCAACCCCAGAGCTTGCATCAATGATCTTTTTATGTTCTCAATGATCTTTTCATGCCTCCTGTGCCTCTTTTGATAATTTAAAATTGCCCTCCTTACTGGTGTAAGGTGTTAACTCCTTGGTTTCCAGAGCTATATTTGGAATCCAGGGTCTGCAATAATTAACCATGCTCAGTCATTGCCTCATTTGTTTGGCTTCTTTTGGGATTGGAAATTCACAGATAGGCTCGAGTCTGCTTTTCTCAAGACTTCTTTCAGTGGCCGAAATTATAATTCCTAGACATTTTACTTTCTCCTGAGCTACCCATAATTTTTATGGCGAGACCACATATCCTAGATCAGCTAGATGATTTAGTAGTTGTCCAGTGTCTTTCTGATTACTGCTTCATGCTTGACTAATCTTCTGGAATCTTCCCCCCCCCCCCCCCCCCCCCCATTCCTTTAGCCACAAGGGCCACATCCAACTCCCCTTAAATATAGCCAATGAACTGGCCTCAACTACCTTCTGCGGCAGATAATTCCAGAGACTCACCACTCTGTGTGAAATATCTTTCTGGAGTATGGTTTATAATTCTGGTTGCCTAATTATAGGAAGGATGTCAACAAAATAGAGAGAGTACAGAGGAGATTTACTAGAATGTTGCCTGGGTTCCAGCAACTAAGTTACAGAGAAAGGTTGAACAAGTTAGGTCTTTATTCTTTGGAACGCAGAAGGTTAAGGGGGACTTGATTGAGGTCTTTAAAATGATGAAAGGGATAGACAGAGTTGACGTGGATAAGCTTATCCCATTGAGGGAGGGAAAGATTCAAACAAGAGGGCATGACATGAGAATTAAGGGACAGAAGTTTAGGGGTAACATGAGGGGGAACTTCTTTACTCAGAGAGTGGTGGCTGTGTGGAATGATCTTCCTGCAGAAGCGGTGGAGGCAGGATCGATTTTAACATTTAAAAGTAAAGTGGATAGGTATATGGAAGGGAATGGAGGGGTATGGTCTGAGTGCAGGTAGATGGGACTAGGGGAAAATAAATGGTCGGCACGGACTGGAAGGGCCGAGAAGGCCTGTTTCCGTGCTGTAATTGTTATATGGTTAAAGGAATTCCCCCTTATCCTTGGACTGTGACCCTTGGTTCTGGACCTCCCCCAAGATCGGGAACAATCCTCCTGCATCTAGCCTATCCAACCCCTTAAGAATTTTGGATGTTTCAATAAGATCCCCCCTCAGTCTTCTAAAATCTAGCGAGTACAAGCCAAGTCTATCCTCATATGAAAGTCCTGATATCCCAGGAATCAGTCTGGTGAACCTTCTCTGTACCCCTTCTATAGCAAGAATGCCTTTTCTCAGATTTGGAGACCAAAACTGTACGCAATATTCCAGGTGTGGTCTCACCAAAACCCTGTACAACTGCAGCAGAACCTCCCTGCTCCTATACTCAAATCCTTTCGCTATGAATCCTAACATACCATTTGCTTTTTCACTGCCTGCTGCACCTGCATGCCTACTTTCAATGATTGGTGTACCATGACACCCAGGTCTCGTTGCATCTGCCCTTTTCCTAATTTGCCACCATTAAGATAATAGTCTACCCTCCTGTTTTTGCCACCAAAGTGGATAACCTCACATTTATCCACATTATACTGCATCTTCCATGTATTTGCCCACTCACCCAGTCTATCCAAGTCACTTTGCAGCCTCCTAGCATCCTCCTCACACTTAACACTACCCCCCAGCTTAGTGTCATAGTGTTGACATGGATAGAAAATTGGTTGGCTGACTGGAAGCAAAGAGTAGGAGTGATTGGGTCCTTTTCAGAATGGTAGGCAGTGGCGAGTGGAGTTTCGCAAGGCTTGGTGAGGGGGCCGCAACAGTTTACCATATATATTAATGATTTGGAAGAGGGAATTAGGAGCAACACTAGCAAGTTTGTGGATGACACAAAGCTGGGTGGCAGTGTGAACTGTGAAGAGGATGTTAGGAGGGTGCAGGTGGACCTGGACAGGTTGAGTGAGTGGGCAGATGTGTGGCAGATGCAGTATAATATAGATAAATGTGAGATTATCCACTTTGGTGGCAAAAACAAGGGGACAGATTATTATCTCAATGGGGTTAGGTTAGGGGGAGGTACAGCGAGACCTGGGTGTCCCTGTACACCAGTCACTGAAAGTTGGCGTGCAGATACAGCAGGCAGTGAAGAAAACTAATGGATTGTTGGCCTTCATAACAAGAGGATTTCAGTATAGGAGTAAAGAGGTTATTCTGCTGTTGTATAGGGCTCTGGTGAGACCACATCTGGAGTATTGTGTACAGTTTTGGTCTCCTAATTTGAGGAAGGACATCCTTGTGATTGAGGCAGCGCAGCTTCACGAGATTGATCCCTGGGATGGCGGGACTGTCATATGAGGAAAGGTTGAAAAGACTAGGCTTGTATTCACTGGAGTTTAGAAGGATGAGGGAGATCTTATAGAAACATATAAAATTATAAAAGGACTGGACAAGCTAGATGCAGGAAAAATGGTCCCAATGTTGGGCGAGTCCAGAACCAGGGGCCACAGTCTTAAAATAAAGAGGAGGTCATTTAAGACTGAGGTGAGAAAAAACTTTTTTTCCCTAGAGAGTTGTGAATTTATGGAATTCCCTGCCACAGAGAGCAGTGGAGGCCAAATCACTGGATGGATTTAAGAGAGAGTTGGATAGAGCTCTAGGGGCTAGTGGAGTCAAGTGGTATGGGGAGAAGGCAGGCACGGGTTATTGATAGTGGACGATCAGCCATGATCACAAGGAATGGCGGTGCTGGCTCGAAGCACCGAATGGCCTCTTCCTGCCCCTATTTTCTGTGTTTCTATTGGCACTTCACTAATATTCCGTGTTCTAACAAACCTCAAATTAATTTGTCAGTGCTGCTGATGGCCTGTAATTTCAATGGATATTGTTGGATTAAAGGAAGTGGAGAGCTACATGGATGGGATTAATGCTCACACATCCTACCTGAGCCGAGTCCTCTGCCCATACCCGAGGGTCCACATACTCGTATACCTCACTCCCCAAATGATGACGCAAGTGGGTAACAACCTTCCTTGGGGCCTGGTAAAATTCAACAACATATTGATTGGACAAATTCTGCTTTTGATAATTATTCAAGTCTACCATGGTAATTGCGTTTCTTACCATCGTTCAAGGTCTTTAACTCTAGCCGGGAAATTCACCTTTCGGGTGATGTGGGGAGCAACATCGTCAGTTCTTTTCCATAACTATGCTGGTATTTAGCATACTCGGCAGCTCCTTCCACTAGTGCCAATACTTCTATTTCCCATTCCTGTCCATGTGATCACTGTCCTTCCCACTCCTATCATAAGCCAGTGCAATGTGAAGTGGGGGTTCTTCATCCAGATCTAAGGACCACGATTAAGAGGTCACTATGGAGTAACATTTCCATGCAGGGGCCCAGGGGGTCACTATAATACCTCTTCTAATACCTAGAATCGCCACATTCTATTTTAGTTGGAAAGCACAGAGTAAATCTCTCACCATCAGGTTGCAATCTAATCTGGTGGTTATCACAAATCTATATTTGATTGCCTTTCCTCCATATACTACTTCGACTGGCACGGAGATGGATTCTGGCAAACTTATCCTTGGAACCCGGACAGGTTTTGAACTTCTCTTGATTCTGGTAAATTATAAATTGATTGAAGAGATGACATGGATGTGCCTGGGTCTACTTGGAAGGTGCAGATTTTACCTTCAACTTCTAGAGACAACATAGGTTCCTCATCAGACTTGCATTCAGTCACTACCAGGTTCACGAATCGTAGGTGTGTGAATCTGAGAAAAGGGGATTTGTCCCCTTGGCTCTTGATTTTTCGGCCAGCTCCCTCTGTTCTCTAGGATCCCATTGATCCCGTCATTCTCTTTGATCTTGGAGATGTTTTCTGTGACCCCTTCTGTCGTTCCTTTCTTTATTTGGGCACACTCTGCTCCAGAGACCTACACCTCTGCAACTATAATACTGGCTCATTCTTGATGGTCGGCCTGTCCTCAACCCTGGTATTTGGAGGACTGGCTCTAGGGCAGATGCTGCTCTATAATATTGGTCTGGATATTCCAGGACTCTAACTTCTCCCAGTCCATAGTTTGCTGGTAATCTATGATTCAGAGTCAAATTTTAGTACTTCTGTTCTGATCACATATTCAGTTTTTGGTTTTACTGCAGGCAGGCTATCCTGCTTCTTTATGTCCTTCCAATGATATCTTACAGCCCTAACCATTCATATATAACTCAGGGAATCGCTCTAAAAACTCATCCACTCCTTCTCCCCTTTTTTGTCTTCCATCTAATATTCAAGCCAAATCGATTTTTTTTTTTACGGGTGATGGCAATTGCTGTTGAAACAGCCTCCCTTGCACCACTGCCCACTATTATATTTGCAAGTTCCCTTACAGGGAACTGTCTAAGGGTTGTTTGTTTAGCTTCAGGATCTACCTCAGCTTCTTCAAATGTTGTATCTTTCCCTTCACCAGGGTATTCACGGTACTTTCTAAATGATTTCTTTCCTTCACTGCTCGTTCAATTTGTCTAGGGATATGCTCTTCTTTCTCCTTAAATAAATTAGTTCTTTTTTGGGTCTGACTTCTGGTACCGTGAACTCTAGGACTGTCTGTAATGGGCGGAGCAGTCGGGTTTAAGGAAGTTAGTGCTCTGTGATTTGATTGTCTATTCCCGTCATGAGCTCTGCGATGTGCATCAAAGGTATTGGGATCGCAAGATGAATAAGGTGGTGGACGTGAATTTCTAATTCTAACACTCTCCCAACCTTCGAAATATTCATCGTCATCCCCTTGAAACCAGTGCCACCCATCGGATCCTCGCGCTTAAAATTTATGGATGACAGTCTTTCTGTGAAAGATTTCCTTCTCCCTTCATCTTTAATACTCTCAGGCTCTTCCCTTAGGCTACCTGGAGGTTCAAATGCCTCAGTATCTTCTAATTTTATCCCCCGCTTTAGACTTGCCATCTTTTTCTCCACTCTACTTGCTTCCTGTTCCTCATAGTAACTTCTCCACAATTCAATTAGTTCCTTTGCCTCTATTATCACTGCATTGCCATATAATCTGCTCAATGTATTTCAATCCCTTTATTGTACCTATGTCCCCTCAGTGTCATAATTTGCTCTCTATTCAAGTCAAAGTCAAAGTCAAACAAACTTTATTGTCATTTAGAAATACATTGATATATGCAGTTCCAAATGAAATTACGTTGCATTTGGCTCCCTGTGCAACATGATAAATTAACAGAAGGAGAGACGTGGATAAAAAGGATAAATAGACAATGGTGGCAGCCCATTACATGGCATTCAGGAGTCTGATGGCTCGTGGGAAGAAGCTGTTGCAGAACCTTGATGTTCTGCTCCTTATGCTGCGATATCTTTTGCCCAAGGGCAGCAGAGTGAACAATCCGTGATGGAGATGTGTGGGGTCTTTTATAATACTGCTGGCCTTAGACATGCAACGTTTAGTCGCAATATCCCCGATTGAGGGGAGAGAGGTCCCGATGATTTTTTTCCACTGTCCTCACTACTCTCTGCACGGACTTCCAATCAGAGGCTTTACAGTCCCCAAACCAGACAGAGATACAGCTGGTCAAAATACTCTCTATGGTGCCCCTGTAGAAAGTAGTGAGGATGGGATGGGGGGAGGTGAGCTCTTCTCATCCGGCTCTCATTCTCTTCTCATCCGGTCATTAAATATTCTCTATTGAATGATCCGGAAAGAATTCTCAATTGGTCAGCTTTTTGTGGAAATTCACTGCATATTTCTTGTAAAGAACTTTCAGTCAGCGGTCATATCTCTATTTGCGTGGTTCTCCATTCTATTGGATATTGAAGTAACTCTGAAGCTACTCGCACCCCTTAACAATTTCCCTTTCTAATTTTGAATTTACCAAAGTTGTTTTAAACAATATTCAACTAAAAATGCTCCAGAAAACAACCAACCACAATCACACACGTCCTCACAGGCAGTTTCCTATCCCTGACCTTAATCTAATATATGCAACTGAACTCCAAACACGCAAGCAAAATCGAACACAAAAAATAAATTTGTCCACTTATTAAAAGTATACCCAACCACATTCCTGCATAAATCACAAACATCCACTTATTATGATTGTAAATCACACTGTAATAAATCCTCCTCGTGGCATGATCGGTCAGCAGAACGACTCCTCCCCCGACACAGCGATCGAAAGAGTACAATCCCTGATCAAACCACCACGATTCAGATTCTCACAATACCATGACCTAAACAATTACAAATAATTAATTCAAACACACTTTTACTTCAAGTATCTAAATCTTTAAACACTCACACATAGCAATACAAATAGCAGTCCATAAACATAACACCCTAAATCTTACTTTCTAAACCTTAATGTAAATACTCTAAATGTATTTACATACACAGAACATTTACGCAATTCGGATCCGATAACAATACAAAAAAGTAGATTTTTACAATTTACAAAAATGATTTGAAGCACTAGCACACAGTTTACAAACACTCAATCTCAACGCCACGCTGTTATCAATCTTTGAACCTCTCCCTCCGATCCCGAAGATTTTCCCCTTCCTAGGTTACTCTTTACCATATAACAATTGCAGCATGGAAATAGACCATCTCACCCCTCCTAGTCCATGCCAAACACACTCTCACCTAGTCCCATCTAACTGCAATCAGACCATAACCCTCCATTCATTTCACGTCCATATATCTATCCAATTCATTATTAAATGATAAAATCGAACATGCCTCCACCACTTCCACTGGAAGCTCATTTGACACAGCTACCACTCTCCGAGTGAAGAAGTTCCCCCTCATGTTACCCCTAAACTTCTGACCCTTCATTCTCAAATCATGTCCTCTTGTTTGAATCTTCCCTACTCTCAATGGAAAAAGTTTATCCACGTCATCTCTGTCTATCTCTCTCAACATTTTAAAGACCTCTATCAAGTCCCTCCTTAACCTTCTGCGCTCCAAAGAATAAAGACTTAACTGGTTCAACTTTTCTCTGTAACTTAGGTGCTGAAACCCAGGCAACATTCTCGTAAATGTCCTCTGTACTCCCTCTATTTTATTGACATCTTTCCTATAATTTGGTGACCAAAATTGTACACCATACTCCAGAATAGGCCTCACCAACGCCTTATATAATTTTAACATTACATCCCAACTTCTATACTCAATGCTCTGATTTATAAAGGCCAGCACATCAAAAGCTTTCTTTACCACCCTATCTACACGAGATTCCACTTTCAAGGAACTATGCACAGTTATTCCTAGATCCCTCTGTTCAACTGCATTCCAAAATTATCTACCATTTACATCCATTTTGATTTGTCCTGCCAAGATGTAGCACCTCACACTTATCAGCATTAAACTCCATCTGCCATCTTTCAGCCCACTCTTCCAAATGGCCCAAATCTCTGTAGACTTTGAAAATCTACTTCATTATCCACAACATCACCTATTTTAGTATCATCTGCATACTTACTAATCCAATTTACCACACCATCATCCAGATCATTGATGTATATGACAAACAACAGTGGACCCAACACAGATCCCCGAATCACCCCACTAGTCACCGGCCTCCAACCTGACAAACATCCATCCACCATTACTCTCTGGCATCTCCCATTCAGCCACTGTTGAATCCATCTTGCTACTCCACCGTTAATACCCAACAATTGAACCTTCTTAAAACACCTTCCATGTGGTCTTACTGAAGTCCAAAGGCCTTACTGAAGTCCATATAGACAACATCCACAACTTTACCCTAATCAATTTCCCTAGTAACCTCTTCAAAAATTCAAGAACATTAGTCAAACATGACCTTCCAGGCACAAATCCATGTTGACTGTTCCTAATCAGACCCCGTTTATCCAGATGCTTACATATATTATCTCTAAGTATCCTTTCCCTTAATTTGCCCACCACTGACGTCAAACTAACAGGTCTATAATTGCTAGGTTTACTCTTAGAACCCTTTTTAAACAATAGAACAAAATGCGCAGTACCCAATCCTCCGGCAACATTCCCGTTTCTAATGAAATTTGAAATATTTCTGTCATAGCCCCTGCTATTTCTACACTAACTTCCCTCAATGTCCTAGGGAATTTCCTGTCAGGACCTGGAGACTTATCCACTTTTATGTTTATCAAAAGTGTCATTACTTCCTCTTCTTTGATTCTCAGTTTCCATAGCTAATACACTTGTTTCCCTTACCTCACATAATAGTAAGATCAAATGAGAACTTACCAGTTTGAAGTTTGATCTTTAGTTTATGAGTAGTGGGACTATGTGAAGAACCCCATACAGCCGTTCGTGTGTCAATTTTCAAAGCAATGGTGCGAAATCACAGATAATAAGGACTGAAGTATAATGGTAAGATAACAAGGACTAGAACTACCAGATGAGCTCAATGAGGGCTGGGAGTGGAGGGCACATAGTCCCTCAACTGGATGCCTCATAAAATAAAGATCAAACTTCAAACCGGTAAGTTCTCATTTAATCTTACTGTTTTACTTCGGAGTCACTTGAGTGACTACGTGAAGACTTGAAAGCTCTGCGATTTCATGCCATATGAAATTAGTATACACAACCACAGCTATTTCATTGCCAAATGATGGGAAAACATTCATAATACACAGTCATAACAGATGTAAAACATGCTGATGCTGTTTAAATGAAACAATAATATTTCCATCTCTCACCCAGATGGAAATATAACCAGAAAATAAATAGAGTTAACAAATACCCCTGGTTCGGCAATGGGTCATTACAGATGTTTGGAGATTCGTTCGTTGGACCATACTGCAGCCGTAACAATACGACCCAGCGGTACATAAATATCCTTACTGCTGATGTTGTAGCAGCCCTGGTGGAATGAGATCTGGAATCAGAATCCATTCGTGCATAAAACAACTCTGTTTTTTTCATCTGGAATGGCCTGAACTATAAATTCTCCCAAATTCTTTGTGACTAACAATATTGCTAGTCTAGAACTCCAAGGCTCTTGATGACCTTGACATATTGTTGTATATATGTGTGCTTACCTTATCAAAGGTCCCCTGGTATACCTGTGACTATTTTGAGACCTGACCCCCTTCTGGTCTGCTCAAGATTTATAACATAATATTATATATTATAATTTACAGACGCTATCATCCTGTACCATCACAAATATGTAGCGACTGAGTCTGCTGCACTAAACCAGTGCCAGGAGGATAACTACATAATAAACTCCAGCCAAATTTAAGGATATAGCTGCAGCCTCGCAGTGAAATAGTGTTCACAAATGTCAACATCGCATGATGCATTATACTGGTGCTGGGGCCTATGTTGAAGATATCCTACAACTTGATAACCGGTGTGGACCCGACAGAGCAAGTCTTGTTTGCTACAGCCAACTCAATGAGGAACCTCATTGACCCAATTAATGGCCCTATAACTCCATAATTAACAAACGCTCATTCAGCATGAACTCAAAACATTAGCAATCAATACCATTTTCCATGGTTCATAAGCATAACAAACTCATCTGCTGGAAAAGAAAATTTAGTGGTTTGGTGCTATGCAAACACTTTGAACACATAGAAGGATAGATATAACAACCCAAATCTTAGGGCAGTTTGTTAAAACTGTAGAACATAATTTGAGTTTATCATGCAACATCTGATTTCCCAAGCCTCAGGCTGAACCAGCAAATTATGTTTAAAATAACAAATGTATGTTTTGCCACTGTAATGCCACATATTTTGCAACCAGTCTATAGATAGTCAATACCCATAACAGACATTTTTGTGCAAGTCATGCAAATCTGCTCCACCTCCAAACTCGAGATGATATTTGCAACTTGGTATCTGCCGTAAAAAGCAACTGTGGCCCAATTTCCGAACGAGTCTTGCAAGACAATCTTTGTCCTTCTACTGAACCTGTGCAATTATAAACCTGCATGAAAAGCTAGAACAGTTCATTTTACATGGTTAGACCCCTCAAATTAGCTGAGAATGTCTCAATCATTTGTAATGTATAACTAAGTGTACACCTTACCAAGCTGTAAGTGGTCCCTTAATTGTAGAGTAGCACAGGTACATACGCGAAACCTCTGGCCAGCCTTCATGCTGCCACCAACTTCAGTGAACCGCTTACTGCCAATAAAGGCGTGGGGTGCATTATCACCAAAACTATGAAACCTTGCTCATTCCAATAGCTTGTGCTCAGGTTTCACCTATGGAAAAGTCTTACCTGAATAGAAGATTCAGCGGCCAACTGTAATGTCCCCCTGAGAGCAGTATTTACTGCATACCTGTTTGGGATGGTAACTTCCTTGCCAGTCATAGACCTCTGGCTCATGGCCTGTATCCCTCGGGCATGCTCTATGGCTATAAACTCAGACTCGGCATTAGACTATACTGATCCCACATGCTCTCCTCTTACACGAAGGAGCCATTAAGCAGCCCTGTTACAAGGTACTGCTGGAGCAGCTTCAGCAATACGCCGACTTTGCCATGGCCCCAGCGTCAGAATAATACTGATGCAGCATGCTCTCCTCCTACATGAGGGAGACCTTAAGCAGGCCTGCTAAAAGTGCTATTGACACAATTTCCCATTTAGGGCCATTAGCACCATTTTGCAATAATTAAAGATTTACTTAACAACAACTGGAGCAGTAATGAATACTGTTTGCCCATCATTGTGACTTTATACATTTCAGCTGGAGAAACAAGGTGTGTTAACAATGACCTATATGGCACTTATAGTTAACCATTTAACAAGATAAGATGTCTTACTTGCACAACTGAATCACATCTATACTATTAACAATTAATCTAACAACTAGTAAACCTGTTACCAGAGTTTATTGACTCTGATACAGATATAGAGCTATCTGTTGCCCAGGCCTGCGTCACAGCCAATTGAATACCTGAAAGTGAATCCCAACATCCTACAAGTCTATTTGATAGACTTAATCTAACTGGATAGAGGAGCCCAATTTCTCAAATATAGTTTAAGACTTAGCAGATTCTGTTATATTGCCTTATCCTAACAATGACCCCTCATCCACCATGATCACTGTAAATGGGAATACCCTACTAAACAGCTATTCCCATAAAGCAGCCCTGAAGAAGGTACCGCTGGCGCCTATGAAGCAGCCCTGAACAAAGGAGCTGCTGATGCGGCCTTTCCCATAGGCCAGTATTTGCGATAGATTTGGCGTTCTCATGAAGCAGCCCTGAGCAAAGGTGCTACTGGCATAACCTCACTAATAGGCTTGCCTGCCATAACTTGACATCCCCATGAGCAGTCCTGAACAGAGGTACTGCTGGTACAACCTTTCCCATAGGCTGGCACTGCCATAACTTGGCATTCCCATGAAGCTGCCCTTCCCAAAGGTGCTGCTGGCTCAGCCTCTGCAATAGGCTGACACTGCCATTAACTTTACTACTGATCCAACTCCTGCCTAAAGGAGTTTCTCTAAATTAATTCCCAGAGGTGAACCTACCAAATCTTTCTTAATTACTCTGACTATTTTGGCAGCTGTCCCCATATCCTAGGAATTATTGTGGTCAGGGAACCCCATAAGTAAATTTCCCCTCCCCGGGAATCAATATAACACCCACGGTACCCTCCCGGCACCCGGGCTATTCATTTTACGTGAATTAAACCCCATTTCTTGGGGACTAATGCGGTCTGGGAACCGCGTACACTTGAGATCCCCTCCACCGGGAAGCCAGGCTGACCGTTCAGGTCCGTTAAGCCCCATCCCCTAGGGGCTACTGCAGTCTGGAACCGCACTATTCTCGGGTTACTATTCCCCGGGAACCCAATATGTGGAGTCACTGACCGTGTTATCAGTGACTCCAATTGCTAACCCGACATTCGCCAGTTCTCCGCTTCCGCGGTCAGACCAGGGTTTTCCCCAAAGCCCTAGGCTGGTTCCCTTGTTTGCCTCACGACCATCCCGCAAGAACCTCGGAGGTTCCTGCAGGAAACCTAGAACAGGTAAGAAATAGCACTTACCTGAAACTTGTTTAGACTTACCATTGGAGGAGCTGTGCTGCTCCACAGTCGTCTGCACGAAAGCGTCTGACGCAATGACGCATGAACGGCTGTACGGGGTTCTTCACGTAGTCACTCACGTGACTCCGAAGTAAAATTCAATATCCTTCTCCTTGGTGAATACCGAAGAAAATGAATTGTTCAATATCTCCCGCATCTCTTTTGGCTCTGCAGATAGCTGTCCACTCTGACTCTCTAACAGACCAATTTTATCCCTCGTTATCCTTTTGCTATTTATATCGCTGTAGAAACCCTTTTGGATTTACTTTCACCTTACTTGCCAAAGCAACCTCATATCTTCTTTTAGCTTTTCTAATTTCTTTCTTTGCTGAGGGGTACCACTCCTTAAATGACTACTTTTCCTCCCAAATGTTACTATCCTCACACTAAGACTGGACTTCTATAGGGGGGCCTCTATTCCTCCTCTCTATGTTCTACAGAATTAGGGGCACCCTTCGCATTCGGATTACTTTTCAACAAGTAAACAGGTTCCCATCTCTCAGGTACTCTTTGCTATCATGTACTAATCAACAATCGATATGAGAGTTACTATTCACTGTTGATCAGCCGCTATTCTGAATTGATCACGGCCATGCACCAACTCCGAAGCTCTCGAATCAATCTAAAATTGCCCAATTAAATTCTCGAATGGACTAGAGTATTCCCAGCCTAGCTATACTCTGACCATCGAGCCCAGTACCTTTACGAGGTTCCTCGTCCGTCAGTTCAGGAAGGGACTCAGACACCTTCACGCAGACACCCCTCTCTGCTGGGCACTGAGGGTTCAGCGCCTAGCCTCTTTGCGCTGGCAGTCGTCAATGCCGATTTTCAGAGCACACGTTTCCAATCAGCGCTCCCATTAAAGATAGATCAATACGTAGGTCAGACCTGTTTTTCAATACCCCACCAATTGGATACCAAATTGCATGTATGTATACAGACTTGGCTAATAAAGTGTATTCAATTCAATTCAAAACCTTGGCACTTTGGTGGTCCCAGTCTATATTGGAAAAGTTAAAATCTCCTACAATGCCAACCCTATGTGTATTGCAGCCTCCTGCAATCTCCCACCATATTTGTTCTTTTAATTCTTGTTAACTATATGGGGGCTAATAATACACTCCGAATAAGGTGTTCATTCACTTTATATTTTTTTGCTCCACCCATATCGCCTTACTCCACAAACCATTAGTAATGTCATCTCGGACTACTGCCATAACTTTCTATTAAATCAGTAGAGCAACTTCCCCCTGCCCTTTTACTTCCCATTTCTATCCCACTTGT
The DNA here is from genome assembly GCA_963514005.1 of Raja brachyura. Next base: position 32,221,125 of record OY740786.1, on the reverse strand, counting down.
GGCATGTGTCGCCTGAAACAATAAACTGCCAGTCCCTCCATAAAGGCTATAATGTATCTATCTTTGCCCTGAGTTCATACGCCTTAACCATCAGGCCTCTTGCACTGAAATAACTGCAATGTAATCTAATAGTCTTGAACTTGTTTTCATCACCTTCTGCCTCTCTCCTGCTTTACTCTAGTGTTGGATTCCCCTACCTTGGGAAAAGAATTGTGACTATCTACCCAGTCTACCTCATAATTTTATGAACTACTTGCTCTTGAGTTATTCAGTCCATATTATTTAGGTCAGTAACTTTATTCAGTGCATACCCCAAGAATTTCCTCTATTGATTAAAAAAAATTGCAGATGCTAATTATATTACTGAAACTGAAAGCTAATTATATCTTAACTTTTATCAGGCGGCAATCTGCTGGTGGTACAGATCGTGAAATAGCTGTTGGGCATTAATATAAAGTAATGTCACTTATTGCCTACGGGTTGAAAACTGGCAATGATGTAAAATATTTTCCAGTAAATAACACTAGAATAAAAAGATCATTATTTAATTCCCACCACCCTGTTTTCTTTCTGAAAATTATAAATATTAACTGTTCACCAGGAAAAGTATTGTAATGTTCTTTTAACTCCCCTAGATTTTTCAGTGAATGTCATTCGCACAAATTTGATGCAACATTTCAGTGGAAGCAGAATTAAAATTGATTGATGCTACAATGGAAGGGTCTCTGACCTGAAACATTAAATGTTTCTCCTTCCATAGATGTTGCATTTTAACAGCACCTTCTACATTTATTTCTATAAATAGTAAGTTTGATGCTTCTGTGCTGAAGTAAATAGTTGTTTTCTTCACTCACTAGCCCTGTATCTACCCAGTGTCCCTCCTACTCTGCATCAAGCCGTAAAACAATCGGTTTCACCCCCACCCTACCGCCATCACTTCAGCCCTTACGCATTCCTCAAGATGACCCCTAGATACAGATGAGAAACATGCTCTAACAATCTCATATGTCTCAGCTCCTCTGCACCAAACTCATATTTATTAACATCATTAATTAATTTGCCATTATTTTCTATCTCTTTGATCAATGCATAGGAACTCCGAAGAATCACCTATGTCCTGACACAAAAAAATCACCTATTCACGTTCTCCAGAGATGCTGAAGATAGACACAAAAAACTGGAGTAAAGGGCCTGACCCACTATGGCGACCTTATTCGCAAGTTTAGGAGAGTTTGCGCTCGCCACAAGCTCGCAGCACGGTCGACACATGGTCGTAGGTGGTCACTGGTAAGTCTCCTTCATGGTTGAGAGGAGTTCCCGCATAGTGGTTACTGCTCGTGGCCTCAGTTTTGTCGAGGAACATTTTTCAACAAGCTGAAAATGTTTCTGTGTGTAAAAATTGGTCGGCATGGAGAAAATCGATACTTTTTTACTCGTAGTGCAGTGGTAGTGGGGTCGCCATGTCGTTGTAGGTAGTCGAGGTAGCCATAGGTAATCTCCTTTGCTGACCAGGCATTTTAATTGGCTCATTGGGGAAATAACAACGTGAGCGCGAGTTTTCAGAATCAAGGAAAAACGACTGGTAAGTTAAATGCCCGCTAAACTTCACAGCTGTGTATCTCTGGCGTATTAAAAGTTGGCTGGCTTCTTAAAAGTGTCTCCACTCCCCCTTCTCCCCCCGCTCTTTTAAAGGACTTACCGTACACTGTGCCAGCCGTCTTTAACCTTCCTGTTCATCGCGGGTATCACCTCAGCTTTGAACCATGTGAATTTCAGACAGTGCTCCCCTGCTTTCCCTGGTGGGTGGGGGTGGGGGTGTGGGTGGGGGTGTGGGTGGGGGTGTGGGTGGGGGTGTGGGTGGGGGTGTGGGTGGGGGTGGGGGTGGGGGTGGGGGTGTGGGTGTGGGTGTGTGTGTGTGTGTGTGTGTGTGTGTGTGTGTGTGTGTGTGTGTGTGTGTGTGTGTGTGTGTGTGTGTGTGTGTGTGTGTGTGGTGCTGACTGTCGATCCAGCTCGCAGTTTTTCAGGCCAGTGCCCCTGAGCTTGAAGGTCGCAAACAGTTTGCTGCAAAGTCGCGTAAGTGGGACAGGCCCTTAACTCAGCGTGACTGGCAGCATCTCTGGAGAAAGGTCTAGACCGGAAATGTCACCCATCCCTTCTCTCCAGAGATGCCGCCTATCCCGCTGAGTTACTGCAACTTTTTGTGTCTATTTTCGGTTTAAACCAGCTTTTGCAGTTCCTTCTTACAAATTTCTCCAGAGATGCTGCCTGACCTGCTGAGTTACTCCAGCACTTGTGTCTCTTTTTGCTTATGCAATTTGCCTTTTACATTTACGGGACCTTTTCACTCAATCAGCAAGAGATTAGAAAATATCAACTTAGCATATTGTGTGCTCAGCTATAGAAATGGTGTCATTGTTGGAGAGTGCAGAAAAAAAATCAAGAGGGATAGGAGTTCGAGAAATGATCTTAAAAAAGTTATATAAAATCAAGAGGGGCTGAGATAAGGTGAATGTCTTTTTCCCATGATTGGGAAATCTAAAACTAGAGAGCATCGATTTAAGGTGAGCAAAAAAATATTTAAAAGGGCCCCGAGAAGCATATTTTTCACACAGAGAGTGGTGGGTATATGGAATTAACTGCTAGGGAAAGGTCTAGAGGTGTGTAGATTTTTTTAATAGGCATTGACACAGATACATGAATAGAAAAGGTTGAGAGGGGTATGCGTCAAACACAGGCAAATGGATCCATCTCAGGTAGACAAAATGTGTAGGAAGGAACTGTAGATGCTGATTTAAACTGAAGATAGACACAAAAAGCTGGAGTAACTCAACAGAACAGGCTTAGATTCAGAAAAAGGGTCTCAATAGACAATAGGTGCAGGGGTAGGCCATTCGGCCTTGCGAGCCAGCACCGCCATTCCATATGATCATGGCTGATCATCCACAATGTACCCCATTCCTGGCGTTGGTTCTGGAGTCCCTCAACATCAGGATCATGTTTCCTGCCTCTCACGTGTCCGAAACATTAATAATCTTATATGACACCAAATAATCTTATATGACATCAAGTAATCTTAACTTGACACCATTCTGATAATAACCTGCCTTCCTGTATTTGCCACCAAAGTGGATAACCTCACATTTATCCACATTAAACTTCATCTTGACCCGAAACTCAGACAGACATGATGGGTCGAAAGGCCTTTCTCTGTGCTGCAACCTTGTACAATTCTGTGAACAGCTGGAGTAAAACAGCAAGAGAAAAATAACATTCTAAAAGCTTACAATCATTCGCTGTGATACGTGATACATGGCCACAACTAATGTTCTTTGATAAAAAAAAAGAAAATAAAGTTGAACCTTACAGCATTTGACTTTTATGGCTGCAGAATATTTTTGTTAATATTTTGCCGCAAGCAATAAAAATATTGCCCTACTTCAAAATTTAAAAATAAAAATGTCAGAAATCCATTGATCACCAAAAAGGGACAAGAATGTTGACATTTTAGTGAGTTACTTCATCGACACTGAGCAACCAGCCTTTTTCTGTTAGATATTGATTGCCATAGTCTCCATTCCTTGTGTTGAAGAATGAGCCATCCTCTGCCATATGAATTAAGTGCATTGCATGGTAATTTATGTGGGTTAAACTCCGCTTCTGAAAGTGTTTTCTTGGAATGAATTTCAGAAGCAGATTTGAACACTCAGACATACATTTCACCTTTTATTTATAAAGCACAGGTTGAATTTTACATGTTTCATTTGTACAATGCAGGGGCACTTTTCCTCAATAAAAATAGATTACCACAAGAAGTTATATGGCATGGTAGCTGGACCACTTTTCTTCCAAGGAAAGTCAGGTCATTTAATCAAATTCTGATCAAGAGATTAACAAGCAGCCAAGCATAATCAGCACATTCTTTCAAAGTGGACAAGGAATTGGACCTCAGTAAATTAATTCATCATCACTATTTGAGCTTTTGTATTTGAATTTGTGATTCATCATTGAATAACAATGACATTCAGGGATGCTTTGACAGAGACATGAGTGCAGATTAATTTTATGCTGCATATATCAATAAACCTTCTTCCTATTTTCTCTTGCCAGACACTTTGCTGGAGCACTGTGAAAGAAAAATAAAGCCATTAATGTCAAGTGAGCAAATATGGGGCGCATCCAGAAAGGTAAGTTAGAGGTCATTGAGGATTTAAATTTGATCACATGTATATTTACAATAATAAATATTCAAGTCTCAAATTTTAATTTGGTTGGACTAAGAAACGATTAGTATATAGTGTAAAGCAGCTATGCTAGTTCAGGTACTAGGCTAAATTTATGGTGTCTTATATTATTGATCAAAGGATGGGAGTTCATGTCCTCTGTGGAAAGTGTGCTTAAACACAACCAATAAAATAAATTTGGAAAGTTAGTATTACCAATAGTAACTAATGACGAGGAACTCCATCTGCTTTATTGGCCAGGTGGACTTATGATTCCAGGCAGTCTATTGTGACTGAATATTTGACAGTTTATTGAATCGGCATTGAAAACGTTAAGGGGAAGATAAGGATGGTTCTTAAATGAAATTGGAATTCAGTGAGAAAAAACAAAAACATTCCAGTCCGGTTAATTGTAAAGCTTCACTAAGTTAAGCATCCACAAGGAACTTGTTTTATTTAAACTGCTGCTACATGCATCTCTATCATACCATGAATAGAAATTTGAACATGGATTTTGATAGAGATGTAATACAGGAAGATTTTGGGTTCACACTTTGCCATGACTGAAATCCTCTCATAATAAAGTGCATGCAATTAACATTTTTGACAGCAGCAACCATTATACTATATACAAAATTATTTTCTGCGATGTTTGATTCCAAAACTACTGCATTTAATTTGATGATGATATACAGTGCATTTAGAACGTATTCAAACCCCTTAATTTTCCACATTTTGTTACTTTACAGCCTTAGTTTAAAATTGATACATTCATTTTTTTTAATCAGCAATCTACACACAATGCCCTAGAATGAAGAAGCGAAAACAGGTGAAATTTTTGCAAAGTAATAAAAAGAAATAACTGAAATATCACATTTGCATAAGTATTCAGAACCTTTGCTATGACACTCAAAATTAAGCTTAGTTTCATCCTGTTTCCATTGATTATCCTTGAGATTATTGAGATTATCCTTTCTACAACTTGATTGGAGTCCACCAGTGGAAAATTAAATTGATTGGACATGATTTGGAAAGTCTTTATAAGGTCCCACTGTTGACAAAACCAACCCATGAAGACGAAGGAATTGTCTGTAGACCTCTGAGACAGGATCTGTGTTGAGGCACAGATCTGGGGAAGGGTATAATACAATTTCTGCAGCATTGCAGGTCTCAAAGAGCACAGTGGCCTCCACCATTCATAAATGGAAGAACTTTGGAACCACCAGGACTCTTCACAGAGCTGGTCGCCTGGCCAAACTGAGTAATCTGGGGAGAAGGTCCATGGTCAGGGAGGTGACCAAGAACCCGATGTTCACTCTGACAGAGCTTCAGAGATGGGGAACCTTCTGGAAGGACAACTATATCTGCGGCACCACCAATCAGGCCTTTATGGTAGAGTTGCCGGATGGAAGCCACTTCTCAGTAAAAGGCACATGACAGCCCGCTTGGAGTTTGCCAAATGGGTTGTTTTGAACTCTTTGGCCTGAATGCCAAGCGTCTTGTCTGGAGGAAACCAGGCACTGCTCATCACCTAGCCAATACCATACTAATGGTGAAGCATGGTGGTGGCAGCATCATGTTGTGAGGATGTTTCTCAGCGGCAGGAACTGGGAGACTAGTCACGATCGAGGGAAAGATGAATAGAGCAAAGTAAAGAGAGATCCTTGATGAAAACATGCTCCAGCGCGTTCTGGACTCAGACTGGGGCAGAGGTTCACCTTCCAACAGGGCAATGAACATAAGCACACAGCCAAGACAATGCAGGAATGGCTTTGTGACAAGTTTGAGAATGCCCTTGATTAGCCCAGCCAGAACCTGGACTAGAACCTGATCTAACATCTCTGGAGGGACCTGAAAATAGCTGTGCATCAATGCTCCCCATCCACCCATGAACTAGGAAATGGGAGATGTGTTGAACAGCTACTTTGGATCCATCATCACTAAGGAGGAAACAAACAATCTTCCTGATGTAAGAGTGGCCAGAGGATCTGGGGTGACGGAGGAGCTGAAGGAAATAAACATTAGGCAGGACATGGTGTTGGGTAGACTGATGGGACTGAAGGCTGATAGATCCCCAGGGCCCGATGGTCTGCATCCCAAGGTACTTAAGGATTCAGTCAGTGGGGGTGCTGCGAGCCAACAGCCCTGCCAGCAGCGTGTTAGTTTTTACTTTTTTTGTTATTTTAGTGTGGCCCAATGTGTGTGTTTTAATGTTTCTTGGTGTGTCTTGTGTGTCTTGTGTGGGGGGGGGGGGGGGGGGAAGGGGGAAACCGCTTTGGTCGCCTCCTCTACGGAGAGGCGACTTTTTCCATGTCGCCTCCCTCGTGGCCTAATGTAGAGGATCGTTGCAGCCTTTCCCGGAGACGAGCCTGGGGCTTCAGCAGTGGGATTATCTCTTTTGTCGCGGAGTGGGCAAGTCCCCGCCGGGGGGAGCACTCCATTTGTTGGCCCGTGGCAGCCTATAGTCACGGTCTGCGAAGCTCTAGTTGGCACGGCATGGGATCCCTTGTTGGAGACCTCAGAGGAGTAGAGCTCCGACCACCGGCCCACGCCATATTCTAACCGCGGGCGTGGCGAGGACTTACCATCTGGAGCGGGGTCCCTCGCCGACGATCCTTGGAGACGAGATCCGACGGCCGGCTCGCGGTCTACGTCATCCAGAAGCCGCGGATTGCGGTGATTCCGGCTGGCGTGGCGTCCGGAGCCTGGGATCCCTTGTTATGGACCCCAGAGGAGTAGAGCTCCGACCACCGGCCCACGCCATATTCTAACCGCGGGCGTGGCGAGGACTTACCATCTGGAGCGGGGTCCCTCGCCGACGATCCTTGGAGACGAGATCCGACGGCCGGCTCGCGGTCTACGTCATCCAGAAGCCGCGGATTGCGGTGATTCCGGCTGGCGTGGCGTCCGGAGCCTGGGATCCCTTGTTATGGACCCCAGAGGAGAAGAGCTCCAGTTGCCCAGCCCGCGGGCACGTTGGGGACTTACCATCCGGAGCGGGATCCCTCGCCGGGGATCCTTGGAGAGGAGCTCCAACTGCCAGCTCTGCGGTCTGCGGTGCTTCTGGCTGCGGCGCGGCGGGGACTTTAGATCTCCGACCACCAGCTTGTGGCCTACACCAAGTTGAAGCCACGGTCTCCCGTGAGGAAGCACTGATTCAGGACTTAGCTGTACTTGCCATGTCTCCACATCTGGACGCCCGCAGCGGCGACTGCGGAGGGTTGTGGTCCCGTCCACGGGGGAAATTGGAGGAAGACTGACCAAACTTTGTGCCTTCCACCACAGTGATTAATGGTGGATGTTTGTGTTACATTTTTATTGTGCATTGTATGTTCTTTTTTTATTGTACTGTTGCTGGCAAATCCATTTCACTGCACTTTATGTGCAACTGACGAATAAAACTTGACTTGTCTTGAAGTGGCTCTAGAAATCGTGGACGCATTGGTGATCATTTTCCAATGTTCTATTGATTTAGGATCAGTTCCTGTGGATTGGAGGGTAGCTAATGTTATTCCACTTCAGCAAGGCGGGAGAGAGAAAACAGGGAATTATAGACCAGTTAGCCTGACATTGGTGGGGGGGAAGATGCTGGACTCAACCATAAAAGATGAAATAGCTGTACATTTGGATAGCAGTAACAGGATTGGTCTGAGTCGGCATGGATTTATGAAGTGGAAATCATGCTTGACTAATCTTCTGGAATTTTTTGAGGATGTGACAAGTAAAATGGACAAGGGAGAGCCAGTGGATGTAGTGTATCTAGACTTTCAGAAATAATTTGACAAGGTCCCACATAGGCGATTAGTGGGCAAAATGAGGGCACATTGTATTGGGGATAGAGTGCTGACATGGATAGAAATTTGTTTGGCAGACAGAAAACGAAGAGTAGGGATTAACGGGTCCCTTTCAGAATGGCAGGCAGTGACTAGTGGGGTACCGCAATGCTCGGTGCTATTTTCAATATACATCAACGACTTAGATGAAGGGATTCATTAGCAACAGTAACATTAGCAAATTTGCAGATGACACAAAGCTGGGTGGCAGTGTGAACTGTGAGGAGGATGCTATGAGAATGGAGGTTGACTTGAACTGGTTGGGTGAGTGGGCAGATGCATGGCAGATGCAGTTTAATGTGGATAAATGTGAGGTTATCCACTTTGGTAGCAAAAACAGGAAGGCAGATTATTATCTAAATGGTGTCAAGTTGGGAAAAGGGGAAGTACAACAGGATCTGGGGGTCCTTGTTCATCAGTAAATGAAAGTAAGCATGTAGGTACAGCAGGCAGTGAAGAAAGCGAATGGCATGTTGGCCTTCATAACAAGAGGAGTTGAGTATAGGAGCAAAGAGGTCCTTCTGCTGTGGTACAGGGTCCTAGTGAGACTGCACCTGGAGTATTGTGTCCCTTAATTTGATTAATCTGAAGATTTGGTCCCTTAATTTGAGGAAGGACATTCTTGCCATTGAGGGAGTCCAGCATAGGTTTACAAGGTTTATTCCCGGGATGGCGGGACTATCATATGCTGAGAGAATGGAACGGCTTATACACTCTGGAATTTAAAAGGATGAGAGAGGATGTTATTGGAACATATAAGATTGTTAAGGGTTTGGACACGCTAGAGGCAGGAAACATGTTCCCGATGTTGGGGGAGTCCAGAACCAGGGGCCACAGTTTAAGAATAAAGGGTAAGCCATTTAGAACGGAAACATTTTAACACAGAGAGTTGTGATTCTGTGGAATTCTCTGCCTCAGAGGGTGGTAGAGGCCGGTTCTCTGGATACTTTCAAGAAAGAGCTAGATGGGGCTCTTAAAGATAGTGGAGTCAGGGGATTTGGGGAGAAAGCAGGAACGGGGTACTGATTGGGGATGATCAGCCATAATCACATTGAATGTCGGTGCTAGCTCGAAGGGCCGAATGGCCTCCTCCTGCACCTATTGTCTATTGAGAGAGCTTGAGAGGATCTGCAGAGAAGAATGGGAGAAATTACCCAAATAAGGTGTGCCAAGCTTGTAGCATTATACCCAAGAAGACTTGAGGCTGTAATCGCTACCAAAGTTGCCTCAACAAAGTACTGAGTAAAGGGTCTGAATACTTATGTTAATGCGATATTTCAGTTATTTATTTTGAATTACTTTGCAAACATTCCTAAACACCTGTTTTCGCTTTTTTATTATGGGTTTTATTATGGGGGATTAAAAAATGAATTGAATCAATTTTAGAATAAGGCTGTAACGTTACAAAATTTGGAAAAAATGAATGGGTCTGAAAACTTTCTGAATGCACTGTAATGTTGTTGATCTGCTTTGTTGGGGCATGTGTTTTACCTTGAGAATTCATGCTGACAAAATGGATGGCTCTTTTGGAGGCTGAAAGAACTTATGTGGAGTCGGGGTTCAGTTTTTGGATCTTAAATATTTATTATTTATATTAATAATCTTGTGGAGAGTGCAGAAAGTAAGATTTGCTGACTTTGAAGATATCGGGAGGAGGTTTGGATGGCAGGTTGCAGAGAAGATATTTGGACTCTGCAATGGGATATAGAAAGGTTGAGTAAACGGGCAATAAATTTGAGAAATTAAATTTAATGTGCAAAATTGTTAGGTCATGCACTGGATGACCTAACAAATGAGCAAAACTCAGAGGAATCTAGTATCCTTGAACATGATACACAAAAAAAGTTCAAGTAGTTACAAAGATAAACAGCATATTGAGTTTTATTACAAGGGAGTTGAAATAAAGAAGTACTACTGTAATTGTATAGAATGCTGGTGAGGCCATACCAAGAATACTATGCACAGGATGTGAAAGCGTATGAGAAAGAATGATGGTTCAGTCATAGGAGATGGTTTAAAAGAGATTGAAAGGATGAATTGGCCTAACACAAGATTAATGCAATTAGATTGGTAGTCAGAACAATGAAGGATGATCTTGCTGAACCATTTAAGAACCTAAGAGAGCATGGCAAAGTGGATGTTGAGATGTTTTCTCTCATGTGGATGGCATGGTGGTGCAGCGGTAGTGTTGCTACTTTACAGCACCAGAGACCCAGGTTTGACTACAGGTCTGACTACAGGTGCAGTTTGTATAGAGTATGCATGTTCTCCTCTTGACTTGTGTGGGTTTTCTCCAGGAGCTCCGGTTCCCTCCCACAGATTTAAATTGGCCCTAATGTGTAGGATATTATTGGTGTGCGGGGATTGCTGGTTGCAACAGTCTCGATGGGCCAAAGGGCCTGTTTCTGTGCTGCATCTCTAAACTAAACTAAAGGAACGTGTTAAATGAGGGGACATATATACGAGATAAAAAAGGCAGTATTAAAGACTGACATATGTACAAACTTATTGTCACAGCAAATGATAAATCTACGAATTATCTGTTCCAGTGAATTGTGGCGGTTGAATCATTGGGGTTCTTTGAAGAAGAAAAACATTTTTTTTTAAGTAATATGAGAAACTGGCACAGGAGAGTAGATGAAGCATGGGACAGATCTGCTATGATTATATTCAATGGTGAGATGGCCTTGAGGGATTCGGTGGCTTACTCCTGCCCTTTTTTTTGTGTTACTTTGTTCTCTGAGGAAGACAAACTTTTACCTGCATGCTTGTGCAAATTAATTGAATCCTGGATTGAATTTGCTCCCCCTTTTCAAATAAATATCAATGTCCACCATTTATAAAAAAAGAAAATGCCCATCGACCAGTTCATTAAACACCCTGAAGAAAATATGTTCTTGGACTATCCGACCACTGGGGAAATAACAAAACAAAAATAATTAATTCTCTTAGATAAGTAATCTCAAAACAACCTGCCCAAGGCTTCATATGGCAAGTTATCACTTTATTACCAACCAATGGATCCCCAGGGAGGTCAACAGAAGGAAGGCAAAATATTTGATCTCCATGGTAACTCCAGTAAGTTGGGGAACATCCTTCAAACTTTAAAACTTCTGAGACCTGTGACATTTACAAAAAAATGATTGAAATGTTACAACTTCACTTCAGGCAAAGAGCAGATGTGTGGACAGACCAAAGTTTGCTGTGCATGTTGCCGCTGGCTTTGTAAAAATAACATTTCACATGTTCACTGTTAAAATATCCAGACTGTATAAATTTGTTTTATAATGGGTAAATGCAAATTAACTTCACCAGAGGCACTAAGTGAAAATATTTACAGAAGTAAGTATCCTTTAAGCTGGGTGATAATTGTTACCAAATGCTGATCAACGTTGCTGCCATCAAAAATGAACTAATGCATCTGTGAATTGTTTAAAAATCTCAAATTTTACACACCAAAATCTTTGTTTACTTTTTAAATTGTATTTTTAATCATATTTTCTTGTTCAAGTCTATCTTTTCATTTATTTTTGTGTACTTAATTCAACATTTAATCTATTTCCTTACTTTCTTCTTTTTTACTCAATCATTTTCTATAATGCATCTCTTGGTTGGTCTGTCCACATGAGCCCCTCGCTCCACTCTTATCGACTTGCACAGTTCAGCATCTTAGTTGGAAAACATTTTTTTATACATAGCTGTTACAGCCAAACTAACCTATTAAATGCACAGGTGCCGAAAATGAGACCATCAACTCAGCTCGTATGGGTACTATCTTCTTAATGATATATTTACTGCATACTGGTCAGTACCATAACACTTAATGGAAAAGGGACTGTTTGCTATTATGTTAATAAAGAGCAGGTTGTCAATTTCGGATATAATTAAAGTAGCCTTGTTATGATTTTTATTAACGTTGTTATTAACATCATTGGTTTCTTTAATCTTTACATACTTTGCATTCCATTTAGTATATTAGGTAAGATTTTTTTCTGATATATTTACCTCCAATTATTTCAGAACACATTCAGTAGGGCCACTTTACATTTTATGCTTTTCCTAAAAGTGGTATTAAAATAGAGTCCAGCTAGACACTGTTGGGACTTCACATCAGTATAAACTGGCCAAATGCAATTGCATGAAAATACTGAAGAAAGACACAAAATGATGGAGTAACTCAGCAGGACAGGTATCATCTCTGGACAGAAGGAATGGGTTCAAGACCCTTCTTCTGACTGCATGAAAATACCTTTCATCTAACTGATTTATTGTTTTTATTCATCAGATGACTGATAGAAGAGGTTAACTTCGCCCACAAATATTAATTCAATCAAACATTAGATCAAGTGGAAGTGAGTCTGAGAGACAAGATTCTACCTAATGCTCAGTCTATTTGAAGTGCATTGGAGAGAAGAATTTGGTGTTCCTCTAGTACGGTAATGTTCCCAGTGGTGTATTGTTGTCTACACAAAGCATAAATCTACTCCATCCCATAACAATAGAATAAGGGGAACCCATGTAAACAAGTTCATCGGTTCAATCATTCAACATGATCCTGGGTGACTTAAGACCCGTCTCCAAATATGTTCTAAAGTATAATGGTGCAGATATTGTGAATCAAAAATAAAGATGTAATTGAAGGAATTTCCCAGCATGTCAAGCAGCATTTTGGAGAGTGAAATTATCAAAATTGCAGTGCTGGAAGAACGGGACGGTTCATGTAGCAATTGTGGAGGGGAAACTCTCAGATTACATGTAGGGCAGGGATGCTTCTTCAGACTCCAAATGAGTCAATGTTTTTTCTCTCCCTCATCTGGTAAGTCAGTGATGGTGGAAGATTTCTTCTGATGGTGGAAGGTTGCTTCTTGAACTGGAGGCCTGAGATGAGGGGTGTGCCTCAGGGTGCAATGCTGGACCCATTACTGTTTGTCATCTATATCAATGATTTGGATGAGAACATACATGGCAAGATTAGCAAGTTTGCAGATTATGCAAACGTGGGAGAATTTGCAGATAGTGAAGATGGTTGGGAAAATTACAGCAGGATCTTGATTGATTGGCCAGGTGGGCTGAGGAATGGTTGATGGAAATTAATACAGAGAAATGTGAGGTATTGTATTTTGGGATGTCTAACATGGGCAGGACCTATACATTGAATCTAGGAGTACAGCTGCCAGGGAGAGGTAGTTGAGGCCATGTTTAAAGAACATTTAGACAGGTATTGGATATGAATAGAAGAGGTTTAGATGGATATGGGTCACAAGCAGGTGGGACTAGTGTAGATGGGACATGTTGGTCAGTGTTGGTGTTGGGCTGAAAAGCCTGTTTCCACATTGTATGACCATCTGACTCTCTCAATGACTCCATGACATGTCACACTGATAAATCTTGGTATCTGTTCATCTACCTTCACAGATGTTGCCTGGCCTGCTGAGTTCCCATAGCATGTAGATTTTTGCTTACGATTCCAGCATCTACAGTCTCTTGTATCTCTGAAAACTTTCCACTGGCTTCTCAAGAAAAGAGAGTACTTGGTGTTAAATGAATGGCTTGTCCATGATGTCCATGAATTAATAAAATAAAGTGAAATTATTAGGTTTTAAATAGTATTGAATCCCATTTAGCAGGGATAGACATAATGAGAATATTCCACCACTACATGGCATGCAATGAACTCTATTGGACTTACCCCGATCCTTAATGTTAGGTTAATTTATTCTTATTTATTGTAAGAGTGCAGAGGTCCCAAGAGTATCAATGATTACCAGTCACATGGAGTCCATTAAAGTAAACATTCCTTACAAACTGAGTTACACACTTCCTCTCCGGCCTTCAGTCATCTTTTATGTCCTCTTAACCTTTTACTACATTTGTCTGGTAAATTGCTGCCTTTGTTACAAGTTCAGCATGGAAATACTGTAACTGATGAAATGACTTCTTTAATTGGGAGCTGAATCATTTGTAGTGGAAAAACAATCACACTTGTTTATGTGGCATCAAGTTACATTTGAGAGTGGAGCAGCGATGAGGTTAGCAGCTCACCCAGAGTATTTTATTCTCAATGTTAAATTAATATTTTTGTAATGATAAAAGCTTTAAAAACTGCATGAATTACTAATTACCATGTTAGTCTTCTCCCTTGAAGGGATGTAAATAGCCAACCATTGTGGTATTAATTATCTTTAGTTTTATTTTAGTATTGTGATAAGTCATTTTTCTCTAGCAAATGGAGAGATTGCACAAGTATCTGGATGGCCTAGTTAATGGGCGAGATTGTGCTTTTCCTGTTTGTGTGCTGCCCCTTTTGTGTGCTGCAGTTCCAATTACCTCTAAGTGGGACTGCCCCATCTGTCCTATGACCCAGTGACTGTGCCATAGGTTGAGGATCCCAATTTCTGCCATCTGGATGCCCTCAATGCCTTTGACATGTTCATGGGGTTTTACATCAAGGAGAAGGATTGTCAGTCCACCATGGATCTGATATTGAAGACATTGAATTATTTTTAGTTCTCTTATTATAACATTTAAAATCCTTTGAAGTAGACTTAAACTGCTATATATTAAAAAAAAAGAAAACGTATTAAAAGAAATATGTTTACTTATAGAAACAAGGAACTGCAGAAGCTCCTTTACTATGGAATGATACAAAATGCTAGAGCAACTAAATGGGTCAGGCAGGATCTCTGGATAGACTGGATTGGTGATATTTTGGTTGACACCCTTTTAGTTTAGTGGAGAGATGCAATGCGGAAACAGGCTCTTCGGCCCACTGAGACCATGCCAACAAGCAGTCCCCACATATTAATGCTATCCTACTCACTCTAGGAACAACTTATAATTTTACCAAACCAATTAACCTACAAACCTGTATATCTTTGGAATTTTTGGAGGAAACCGAAGATTCTGGGGAAAACCCATGCAGGTCACGGGGAGAAAGTACAACCTCTGTACAGATGGTGCTCGTAGTCAGGATCAAAGGCAACAACTCTATCGCTGTGCCACTGTGCCGACCCTTCATCAGACTGATTGGCAATTTCACCTATCCTTTGTTCTCCAGAGATTCAGCCTGACCCATTGAATTACTCCAGCATTTTGTGTATATATTTACTTATAAATGTGCTTATGTACAACAAATTTCTTAAAACATGAAAACATATAAATTAGAACCAGGAATAGACTATACAGCCCCTCAATCCTGATCTATGATTTCAGAAGATCATGACTGATTTGATTTTTACCCCAATTCTCCTTTTTCTTCCTTGCTTATCACCATCTGCAGTATCTAACTCTACTTTAAAAAGATTCAAAGACTATTTTCCCTGCACTTTGGAGAGAATCCAAAAGACTCACAAGCTTCTGAGAGAATATTTTATCTCATCTCTGTCCTAAATAGATAATCCTACATATTTGAACAGCAGCCCTAATTCTCATTTCTCCCATAACAGGAAACAACCATCCCACAAAATAAATTACAAGATAAACAAACTACATTCCTGTACTTATCTTCTCAATCAAAGTTGTTGACACCATACATATGAATGAGATTGCACCATCTGTCAGCCATCTCTGATGTAAAGCTGAAAGGGCATTTACAAATTGTTTCTAGCCTCTCAACTCAAGACATTCATGAACCACCCCAGTGATGGAGCAGGAGATCAGGTATATTGTCAACTACCCTCTACCTTGTCTTTCAATTCTGTGGCTGGAGTGTGCAGGCATGTTACTTAAGGATAAACTAACCAACAAGGAGGGAATTACTGACAGTTCTCTGTAGAACTACCAGTAAAAAGTGGTTCAGTGAAGGAGCAGGTAGTTCTGCTGAGCCAGATCCAAACCTGGTGCCTATTGTTGAATGTATGGAGTTCATTCCTTCTACCTGTAATTGTTAGGGTTTCCCCAAGTGTTCTGGTTTCCTCCCACAACCTGAAGATGTGTGGTGATAGATAATTGGTTACTGTATACCATCTCTAGTGCATGACAGTTGCTGAAGAATTGGGGAAAATTAATCGGTATAGAAATTGAGAAAGTTAATAATGG
The DNA here is from genome assembly GCA_963514005.1 of Raja brachyura. The sequence goes on along the minus strand of OY740786.1, from coordinate 32,205,035 downwards.
GATTTCCCAGAGAGCCAGTATAGATCCAACGGGGTGAATGGCCTACTTCTATGTTGTATGGAAATAAAATCTAATTAAAGCAAAGATCATTATTCCAAGTGCAACCCATTCATCAAAGGTGCTGATGAACATTACCTGATGAAATTCAAATGGCTACTTACTGATTTGACACACATTTACAATCATTTTTCTTCATCTTTAGCTGAAATCTAGTGTTACATTTCCAACCACAAATAGCGAACATAAAACATTGATTTTAAATAACCCTATAATGGTTACAAATGTTCACCTATGTTGCACATTTCTGCCAAATATCAGGCTTAATTTTATTTGTGTTAAATATATATGCAAATTGCCTGGAATGGTTTGGAAATAACTACGAAACTTCAGACTTTTGACTTTTAGAGATACAAGGTGGAAACAGGCCCTTCGCCCATTGATTTTCAACCAGCAATCTTACCGTAAACTTGCACTGTCCTACACACTAGGAACAATTTACAAATTTACTTAAGTCAATTTATCTACAAACCTGTATGTCTTTGGAGTGTGGGAAGAAAGCGGAGCACCCAGAGAAAACCCATGTGACCACAGGGAGATTGAACAAACTCTGTACAGATAGCACACATAGTCAGGATTGAATCTGGGTCTCTGGTGCTGTAAGGCAGCAATTCTACCACTGCGGCAGTGTGCTACCCTGTGCCTACTTTAACCTCAGGATGTGTATCGATGATAATGGGTTTAAAATGTACATAGACAACCTGTGTTCTGTCTCAAGTAGTGAATCACCTCATCATGTCCTCCTAATTGTCATGTATGGCTCATCACTGGAGCCTGATTTAAAGTTTTATACGTTTATGAATTGCTCTTGAGAGTATCTTTAGAATGATTGACTGGTGTGGTGACATAAGATGTGATGAAATTGATCCAACTATTTGGTACTCTCTGATCAAAAATCATATGGCGACATTTCAATGAAGAAAAAGTCAGCATACTTGTTGTCCTGGCCATATTTATCTCTCAGCAGCCTCTAACCAAACTGATCAACAGGTAATTTAACTCTGCTCTATGAGCAACTGGGCTGCATGCAAATTGGCCACTGCATTTTCCCATGCTGTAACAATCATTTACTGATTAGAAGATACTGTATAATTTATTTTTCTGTGTTTCATGATGTTTCTTAATGGCCTTGTTGGAGTGACACTCAAAGTAAGGTTTTTTCGTTAGATTTAATTGCATTAATGCCGATTCATGTCCACTCATACAATAAATAAAGACATTTCACACACATAATAAATGAAAAAGGAACACAGCCATTGCATTCAGTTGATTTGACATGATATGGAAGTTAAAGGATAAGGATCTGAACTGGTTCAACAATAAGACTCAAGAACGGCAACATAGCATCTTTAATGTCAAGGAGCTCCAGGCAAACATTAACAATTAAAATTTGACTCAGATTCTAATAAGGAAGTGTAACCAAAATTTCAGCCTAACGAGTTTTGCAGTTTTAATAGCCTACTTCTCAAATGTCAGCTTTAGGAAACAATTTTCTGGAATTTAGACCTAGTTCTAAGTTATTTACTGAAAAATGATGCAACAGCATTGACCACAGATAGCAATGAAGCAATTGTATTCTTCTAAATCTGGGTGCAACATGATTAATTATCTGTCTGTTTTTTTTCTTTCTTCAAGCCTGATATCTTCATTGCATGTGAATTAATATATCAAATGGCTCTGTCCCACAAATACAGTCATTATAGCAACAGTTCAAAAGAGTTATCAGGCTTCATGCAAACAGACAGTTAGTTCATCTGTGCCAGTCCAAACCTTAGCAACCAGCTGCCATCTGCCAGGAAAACAGAAAGAAATAGAGAATAAACCTAAATAAAACATCTTTGTTTTTTTTTTAAATAGGACATTCATGGAAATGTTGGCAGCCTGTTCCAATCACCCATCTGTTTGTTATTTAATATGTGTGAATAGATGTAGTAATGAGTTTGTTTCTGGTGCAATCTGTAACTATGGAACATAAGAATTCTTCTGATACACAGTAGTTTAAATGAAAGGGCGCTCATTAAATCCTGCACAAAGCCGGTGACAAATTAAGTTTCATTGGGCAATCTTCAGCAGAAATAAAGACCGTTTCACCCAAGAGATATGTTATTATTTATACTTCACATGTAGCTTCTCACTCTGATGCTCTGCTAACACCAGCTGCATTTTCCCCTATTACCTTCTCCCTTTTCTTCTATGCTTTGGGCAAAGAAGTTCCCTGAATTCCCAATCGGACTACTTTCTAATAATTATAGCCCTACTTTCATACACAAATGGAAACATTTTTCCCAAAATCAACCTATAAAAATCTTTAATCTCAGTGTCTAAATGATCAATCTTTTTTTTGTCTGGAGGTAAGAGCTTCAGGCTGGTCATTCTTCAATAACTGGTCACTTTGTGCTCAAGTAAAACAAAATGGGCTGGAAATGCTCAGCAGGACAGGTAGCACCTGATATTCACGTTGATGATCCCACTATCGCTGCCTAAACCTTTGCCTTGTTTTTCCATTAGACCAGAGTATTAACTCTATATTTAGTGCTGCATCATTAAATATATCCTAAAGTGCTGGTCTAGCAATTCACTTTTCTCTAGCATTAAAACAACAATAGCAATCTCTTGTGTGCTGTTTCAAAAAGTTAACATAGAAATATTACTTTACATCAGTTCCGAAGCACTTACATAATTATGCTCTAAGAATAGCATGTACTTTTCTTCACAGGACTGAACTCAGACAGCGGTTCTTAAGGTTCACACCATTCCCAATGTTCAGCCATTGTCGAGATGTGGCAATGAATGTTTGTGATGCACTGATGGAGGTGTTTGGGCAGGGGATGTCGAGTTGTTAGCAGGGTCATTCCGAAAGACTGAGAGACCTGCACAGGCTTCTAAGAAACTGCGCATGTAGAAGCAGCTGCCTTGTGCAAAAGGCACTCGTAATAGACAATTGCCGGGAATGGCACATATCTATTTATGAATGGACAGACAATATTTTTGGTCCAGTACCTTTTTCAGACTGATCAGTATGAAGAAGGATCCTAACCTGAAACATCATCTGTCCATTCCCTCCACAGAAGGTGCCTGATCCTCTGAGTTCCTCTCGTCTTTTGTGTTTTGTTCAAGATCCCAGCACCTGCAATCTCTTGTGTTTCTATTTATGGATGCCTGCCTTCTTTGGAGCCTTGCATACTTGCAGTAATAACTTGATTTTTACCAAAAAACAAAGGATCCCCTTTTTGCCAGTTAGTTTTTGTTTACTTTTACAAAGCACCCGATGAGCAGCAATATGCCGTTGGTGGCACATATCAGCAAAGGCAGTCTAAGGATGACAGTGAACATCATTTTGTCCTTGACCGGACAAAGGTGCCTGCAAGCATTTTCATGAGCTTGTATGTCAGGTGGCCAGGGGTCACAGAAGTGAATCCAGACTACCTTGTGGAAGTGTGGTCTGCACTGATATTGGTTCTGCAGAAAGTGTGGGTTGAAGATTGCCTCCCCTTGAATCCTTGGTGGAAATTTATTCAGTGATCCATTGATCACAAAAATGCATCTCTTTTGCTGTATTCCCTCTAGTGTTTCTGGCCACAACATTTTAAGGGAACACTTGCTGAAACTATCTGGGAGAGGTGACTGTGATCCCAGTTTGAGTTAGCCTTTCTGAGCTACGCTTCACTGAGTGCTATGTAGCACACTGAGCATAACTACAGGACCTACGCTGGCTTATTAAATACATTGAGGTTAATCTTTTAGGACCAGTAAAAGCTGTTTTCTCTGGGAATGGCGACAGTTGCTATCCAGATTAACGCGAGAGTATATTTCATCAGAAACAAGTTTTGTACTTTACACCACTGTTGACATAATTTGGGCAAGTTGAACACTAAAGAAACAATGCTAGGAGATGCAAAAGTCTCTTAACAAAACATTTAGTATTGAATAATAGATGGAATTTGCAGTCCTGATGATGTGCACAAAGTTTGTTAATGCAATTTCTGTCTCTGCAATGCCAACTTTTCAACTGTCTGCAGACAAAGTTCTGTGCCATGACTTTAAGATAGTTGTATAAAGGGCCTGGCCCACTAATGCGACTTTTCAGTGACTGTCTTTGACCTTCAAGCTTGAGGGCACTCGCCTGAAAATCCTCGAGCTGGATCGACCGTCAGCGATGAAACCGCGAGCTGGATCGTTCGTCCGACCGCATACACACACACACAAACACATTGCAAAGGCAGGGGAGCGCTGTTTGAAATTCACACCCACGGTGAGCCAGAAGGTAAAAGACGGCTGGTACAGTTGCAGTAAGTTCTCTAGAGAGCGCAGAATGGGGGGGGGGGGGGGAGAGAGAGAGAGGGGGGAGAGAGAGAGGGGGGAGAGAGAGAGGGGGGAGAGAGAGGGGGGAGAGAGAGGGGGGAGAGAGAGGGGGGAGAGAGAGGGGGGAGAGAGAGGGGGGAGAGAGAGGGGGGAGAGAGAGGGGGGAGAGAGAGGGGGGAGAGAGAGGGGGGAGAGAGAGGGGGGAGAGAGAGGGGGGAGAGAGAGGGGGGAGAGAGAGGGGGGAGAGAGAGGGGGGAGAGAGAGGGGGGAGAGAGAGGGGGGAGAGAGAGGGGGGAGAGAGAGAGGGGGGAGAGAGAGAGGGGGGAGAGAGAGAGGGGGGAGAGAGGGGGGGGAGAGAGAGGGGGGAGAGAGAGGATGTTTTAGAAGCCAGACAACTTTTAATAAAGTATAGCGGGCATTTAACATTACCGGTTATTTTACTTACCCTTTTTCCTCAACGAGCTTTACCTTCGACTACCTTCAATTCCCTTTGATTACATACAATAGCATTACGACCTAGCTGAGGCCTCGAGTATGTGGGGACTACTTTCGAGTATGAAGAAGAGTTACAAAGACCTCCTAGGACCTCGTATTGACCATGCTGCGAGTACAAGTCGAGGGCAAACTCTTCTAAACTGGCCAATTAGGTCGCCGCAGTGGGACAGGCCCTTAAAGGACACAAATATTCACCTATTCTCCTATCATAATTGCAACACTAGATATTATGTTCCAAAATGTTTATTTCATTAGCTGGCTCACCAAATTAAGAAAATAATATTAAGATTAAACAAGAACTTACCAGTTTGAAGTTTGATTTTTATTTTATGAGGAGTTACAATGAGGGATTACGTGAAGAACCGCATACAGCCGTTGGTGCGTCAAAGCAGTGGAGTGAAATAACAGGTAATAACGACTGAAGTATAATAGTAAGATAACAGAGCCTAGAACTACCAGATGATATTTATGAGAGTTGAGAGTGGAGGGCACGTAATCCCTCATCGTAACTCCTCATAAAATAAAGATCAAACTTCAAACTGGTAAGTTCTCATTTAATCTTACTATTTTATTTCAGAGTCACGTGAGTGACTACGTGAAGATTTTAAAGCTCTGTGATTTCATGCTGCACACCCAAATCCGGCGGTCACACTGCATTGATTGACTTAAAAGTCGATAATAATCAATAATGTATCAATCATAACATTGTCAAATGAATAACGGTTTACTCACAAAAAGAAACAATAACAACCCCTGTAACTCAGGGGGAAACTATACCAGAACTCAAAACAGAGTCAGAAAACACCCCAAGCTATGTAATCGCTTAAATAACATTTTTGGAAGGTCACCCCACTGCGGCCACGATGATATGATCTGTAGGCACGTCCATTGCCCCTGCTGCGGAAGTTGATGCCACCCTGGTGGAATGAGATTTGAATTTATCAGTATCAATCCCAGCACTTCCCAGAACCTGCTTTAGCCACCTTGAAATTGTTTGCACCGACACCTTACTGTGTGGTTTTCGTGGCTAATAAATAATGCGAACTCTGTTCCTCATAGGACTCTGGTGGCCTCAATGTAACGAGACAAATGTGATACTACACACAGGTGAGAATCTGTGGGGTATGCTGAAAACACAATCCTACATACTGTCATACTGAGTGGATAAGAACCCTAGTACATCTGGGATTCCTGCATTTTGATATGAGATATTCTGCTGTAGACAGAATACCTCCCACTTCCTTATCGAGGTGATGTACTGTTTCTGAGTACTATCCCTGCAGGCCGACGTGAGAATATCCACGGTATGATTAGACAGTCCTCTCCCTAGGTGTGGCCTCCTTAAAATATGCAAATTAACAGATCAATACGATCATGTAAAGGATGCTGATCACCAGTTACTGGATTTACCAGTAGATTTTTATGTTTGGGAATAATCATGTGAGGCTGACTAGCCATTTGCAATAAGAGAGGGAACTGTGGTTGTGTACGCCAATCCGGCACTACCAATACTCCTGAAGCGGAGCCCTGCTTGATCTTTTGCAAGCACCGACCGATGAGACAAAATGGAGGAAATGCATAAACAAACATTCCACCCCAATGTAGCGAGAATGCATCCACCGCTGTTGCACCAGGATCTGGTTCGCATGAAACATATCTGGGCAACTGATGGTTTAGTCTAGATGCAAACAAGTCAATATCTGGCATTCCATACTGAGCAACCACTTGATTAAATATGTCCTGATTTAGCATCCATTCTCTGTTATCATTGAATTGGCATGACCTAATGTCAGCTACTGTGTTGGATCTTCCTGGTAAATATATTGTTGAAAGCCAGATATTTTTGTCAATGCACCAGCCCCAGATCTGATTGGCCAGTCTATCACAAGACTGTGACTTGACTCCACCCATGTGGTTTACGTATGCCACTGCTGTAGTGTTGTTAATCTGAACCTGCACATGCACATCACTCCTGGCAGAGCAATAAGCTTTAAGCCCATACCAGGTTCCCAAAAGCTCTAAATAATTGATCCCTCTTAATTGAAGAAGGGATGTCTCATCAGTATTCCATCTGCCTCCACAACTGGAAGACATATCTGTAGCACCCCAACCCAGCGCAGCGCACTAACATCCATCTGTAATATTATGGAAGGTGGTTCAACCAAAACCTCCCTGGAGACCTTTTTGAGACATTTATGATCCACAATTGAATGTCTGAAATTGCCCCAGCTGACAATTGCATAGGCCTATCAAAATGACTCGCATGTGTCCTCAGTGCCTGTTCATTTGCTTGTTGTAATTGTTGATAATGCAGAGATCCAAACTGCACAGCTGGCAAAGCAGCCACCAATTTACCAATTAAGCTGGCTACTTGTCTAATTGAAGGTTCGTTGTTCACTAAGGAGATTAACACAATCCTAAATTAACTGCTGCTATTTGTCAAGCCCAAATAATCAATGATTTGAACTGGTAATAATTTGGATTTATCTAGATGAATGTCAAACCCTAATTGTTCAAAAGTGAGTTTAACAATTGAAACAGATGATTTAGCTACAGCCGGAGTCTTCCCAACAATTAAAATATCATCTAAATAGGCCATTACAACATGCCCCTAATCCCAGAACAGGTTTTAACAATTTAGTAAATAACCTAGGAGGTGAAGTTAACCCATTAGGCAATGCTTTGAATTGCCACAGCTGACTCATCCAGGTAAATGTTAAATACCTCCTATCATCACCATGAATAGACACTGAGTAATACACATCTTTTAAATCAATGCTGGCCATATAACACCCTTTGGAAACCAGATGCTTAGCTGTAGAAAAAGTTTCCATTTTGAAATGCCAATAGCAAACAAAGGAGTTCAAGCTCGTCCGATCCAGAATGATTCTACATGCCCCAGTCTTTTTAAACCTAGGAAAAATACTTGACACAAACTGATGGTTTTTACGAACTGACTTCTCAATAATGCCTTTTTTTTGTGTAATGTGTTAAGTTCTGCTTGTATGAGCACATTCTCTTCTTCTGAAAATATAAGTTTCCGACTTGGAACATGCTGATTAGGTAGACACACAGTAGAGTAAAATTGAATTTTAACCCCCTCTATACTACTAAATATAAATGAATCTGATGTTATCTCCTGCCATTGTTTGAGAAACAAGTGTAATCTGCCCCCGATTTGAACATCTATTTCACTTGATTCATTCTCTTTCAGCAGAAAATTTCTCACCTGCATACGTCCTGGCTGCCCTTGTTGCCCTGGCTCTTTCTAGGGAAAGTCATTCTTCCCCTCTCGCCTGTGAGAGAGGGGAAGACTGCCAGCTATGAGACTGTGAAGCTGTGTGGCTGGTTCCTTCCTCGGCGTCTGAACAGGTACCCCGCCGGTAAGGAAAAACCCTCTTTCCTAGTTTGCTACCCGGCTTGATGAGGCCCATAGTTTTAGCGTCCTCATGGAGCACTTTAACTCGCTTGGCGAGATCTCCTCCAAATAAAAGATTAGGCGGTTGTACGCTAGGTGGTTTATGCAATGATGCCAGATTAGGATTAGTAACTGGCCGAATAGCTCTTCACCTTATATTGTTGATTTCAAAATAAGCTACAAAGGTCCCAGTGCATCTTGGTGAGCTTCCAACATATGTCCCTTGTCTACTGTAATAGCAAATGCCGTAAGCCCTGCTGAAAGTAATTTCAATACCTTTTTGAATTGTAATTCTTGTAATTCTTGAGCTCTTGCTAACTGTGTCCATATGAGATGGTTTACCATAGGTACCTTTAATAAACCGCAATTAATAGGAGCTTCATACTTTTTAGCCGCCTCAGCCATGGCCAATTCTTGCAGCTGATGAGAGAGCATATATTGCATGGCTGATGCCAATTCTTCCCCTAACGGCTCTCCTGCCTCTCTCAGGACTGCAAATTTCTCTGCTATATTCGGGATAATTTCAAGTTCCACTCCCTTGTGGCTCTACCCAGCCACTGACTCGGCGTCAGTAAACTGCACCAGTATACTCTCCTCCTCAAAGGTTGGGTATTCTTGCAGCCCTATTATAGGTGTTGCTAGCACAGGCTCTCCACTAGCCTGGTGTGGGCACCACTCCTCCTCACGGAGTTCGTCCCTGTCGAGCATCTTTTGCAATAAGACCTTGACCTGGGATAGCCATGAGCAAACAGTCTCCCCTTTTGAGGATAAAACCTCCAGGCCCAACTCTGGGTCCATGGGCCTATTTGATTTTACAGTAGCCTTATGCCCTACCAGCATGGCTATGCTGCTCACAGGCAGCGGGTCTGGTGTCGCTAGCTCCATTGCTGGCATCGGACTTAGTGTGCTAAGCGGGCATCTGCTAACAATACTATCATGGTCATCGACCCTTTTCCCTGCTGATCGCCTCGCCGACAACTTCTTCACTCTCTGTAACATTTTAACGGTGTATCCTCTACCTATTGTAGGTGTTGCTAGCACAGGCTCTCCACTAGCCTGGTGTGGGCTGAAACAGAAAATGAACGCAAGAAAAGTTTGAAACTTACCTTGTGTTTTAAACTTACTGCTTGGAGGAGCTCTGCTGCTCCAACCGGCCGGCTGCACCAATGCGTCTGACGTAATGACGCACCAACGGCTGTACGGGGTTCTTCACGTAGTCACTCACGTGACTTTGAAGTAAAATTATAACTGGGTTTCAATTTTTAGCTTATCTCTTAAAAGTTCATCAAAACGATACATTAAAACATTGTTTCTTTTTCCACAGATGCTGCTTGACTTTGAGGATTGTAATGACCCACAACCTCATTAATTATTTGTGAACAAAACATCTTAACAAAAGATCTGCTCGCACTTAACTTTTTTTGGAACTCATTTCTGTTGGTAAAATGTTTTTATTATGTTCCCATTTAGCATTGTTAGGTGCTGGCATGTTATCGCCAACAATAACAATTCCTCTAAGTTATTTGCTCTTCAATTCATTGCTATGAGCTTGAAGGAGGAACTAAACAGCTCAGGCTCCAGGTTTCCAATGTAACCAATTGAGTTGGAGCACACATTTTGTCCTGTTCCTGCTCGTACAGCGAAGCAATTACCCTAGCTGGACTACCATGCATTATGTTACAATTTCTCCTCTGCATTAGATCTATTTACCATTAATTCTTGCAACTACATCTTTGCTACTGACTTCAGCAATTCTTGTGAGACACAACATAATAGAGTGTTCACAGCATTTTCTTTTATTTCAGTTTTCCAGCATCTACACTAATTTGATTTTGAGCTGTTCCTTAATTTATACATTCTCATTTATACATTTTGAAATCTGTTTTTTTTCTTTTGATAATCTAAATAACTTCAGAGCTTTTCCTACTCATGACAGGGAAGCAAGAAGTCTTCAGGAAGTATGGCTCGAGAAAAAGTTTGATCAAGAAATAAGAATTATCCAATGTACAAGACCACAATTAAAATAGTTATGTGCACAATAATGTTTCTTTTTTTAAAACCATATTTCACTTACTGTGCATAACCCACTTTGCTGTTATCCTTGTTTCCAGTAAGGTTGCTACAAATAACATCCGCAAAATCTAACTGCAAAAATAACAAAAAAGAAAATCTCAACGTTAGTAAATCCAATATTCACGTTGTAAAAATAGACCCCAAAAATGTTTTCACTCACCACGTCTGCCTGGAGCTATAGTTCCTAATAAAGTTGAAGGGTTCTACAATGAGTTTATGATTGTGCTGCTAGCCATTACACCAACAAAAGAGAGACATCCAAAGCTGTGTGACACAAAACTTAATATACATTCTAGAAATAAGGATATTTCTTAAAGAAGGCCTTTGGTGATTATGTAGGCAAATAAATAGAAGTCTGCTTCCTGTAAAAACTGATTTCTGTTTTGATTTCTTTATTTTATTTTACAATGCAACATGACTGAAACTGCAAAAAAAAAATGCAGGCTTTATAAGTTTTGCTTTTAATAGTTGCTGAAAATCTCCCCAGTTCCACAAAATGTCTAGAGGCCAACATATAAAAAAGACATTTTAAGACCGGCTCGGAGACACCTGCTGACATGGACCTGGAATTCAGAAATATCCTATAACCTGCTGAAAGGCAGAATTGAAACAATCTGCCATAACACAAAGCCTTACTTTTAAGTTGCAATATGTTCTAATGAAAAAAGTATGACAAATTAATGAGCGAGTGAAGATTTGGGTAATTGTTCCTTTTAAAGTTGGGAACATTTCCAATGGTTATTGGCAATCTGAACAAAACTAATGGGATTTATTAAATTGCAGGCAACACATCTGCTAAACATTTCCTCAAATTCCTTTTGATAATCCGCCCTTCCTTTTTATAGTTTAATTAATATAAACGCCTAGCGAACTATAACATAATATTTGCTATTCTGGAATTGCAAATTGTCCTGCACTGGTAAGCATTCAGTTGGTACCATTCACATAATGTACCAACTGAATGCTTACCATTGAATCCAACTCAAAATCAATTCAGTGGGTCTCAAGAAGGCAATTTAAAATATTTTCCAAATGGCAGTGACTGGGAACTGTGAAGAAACGGAGAGATATTTGTGCCAATTTATCGGAAGCTATTCAGCTGATCCTAGTTCCATTGGGAAATGTACAGGCCATATCATAATCTCATACAGCAAGAATTAAGCCATGAGTCATTTAATGTTAAACTTGGCCTTCTCTGAACATAGAGTTGATGTGGAGAAGATGATTCCGCTATTGGGAGAGTCTAGGACCAGAGGTCATATACTCAGAATTATATAAAGGAGATGAGGAGGAATTTATTTAGTCAGAGGTGGTGAATCTGTGGAATTAATTGCCAAAGAAGGCTGTGGAGATTGTGTTAATGGCTATTTTTAAGGCAGAGATAGATAGATTATTGATTAGAACAGGTGTTAAGGGTTATGGGGAGAAGGCAAAAGAATGGAATTAAGAAGGAAAGATAGATCAGCCATGATCTATCATAAGGGTTATGGGGAGAAGGCAAAAGAATGGAATTAAGAAGGAAAGATAGATCAGCCATGGTGGCAGATTAGGTAAGGGGGAGATGCAACGAGACCTGGGTGTCATGGTACACCAGTCATTGAAAGTAGGCATGCAGGTGCAGCAGGCAGTGAAGAAAGCAAATGGTATGTTAGCATTCATAGCGAAAGGATTTGAGTATAGGAGCAGGGAGGTTCTACTGCAGTTGTACAGGGTTTTGGTGAGGCCACACCTGGAGTACTGCGTACAGTTTTGGTCTCCAAATCTGAGGAAAGACATCCTTGCCATAGAGGGGGTACAGAGAAGATTCACCAGACTGATTCCTGGGATGTCAGGACTTTCATATGAGGAAAGATTGGATAGACTCGGTTTGTACTCGATGGAATTTAGAAGATTGAGGGGGGATCTTATAGAAACCTACAAAATTCTTAAGGGGTTGGACAAGCTAGATGCTGGAAGATTGTTCCCGATGTTGGGGGAGTCCAGAACAAGGGGTCACAGTCTAAGGATAAGGGGGAATTCCTTTAGGACCGAAATGAGGAAAACATTCTTTACACAGAGAGTGGTGAGTCTCTGGAATTCTCTGCCACAGAAGGTAGTTGAGGCCAGTTCATTGGCTATATTTAAGAGGGCGTTAGATGTGGCACTTGTGGCTAAAGGGATCAGGGGGTATGGAGAGAAGGCAGGTACGGGATACTGAGTTGGATGATCAGCCATGATCACATTGAATGGCGGTGCAGGCTCGAAGGGCCGAATGGCCTACTCCTGCACCTATTTTCTATGTTTCTATGTTTCTATGATTGAATGTCGGAGTAGGCTTGAGGGGCCAAATGGCCTAATTTGGCTGCTTTCACTTATGAACTTATATAAACAAATAGCCAACGTTACCACATGATACGGTATGCTGCAGAAACACTTTAATGCACTGACTATATTTTGATATTAGCAGTTCATCACATAAACCAGCTTCGACCCTCCCCACCCATCCTCATCAACTATTTATATACTTGACTTAGTTAAGTAGTCAACACAATCAACGATCACTCACACTCCAGATGTTTTCCCTCTATTCTCTCCCATCGGCCAGAAGATACAAAAGCTTGATTGCACCTACCATCTGATTCAAGAACAGTTTCTTCTCCACTGTTCTTAGGATCTGGAAAGAACATTTTATGTGCTGGGGACAAATGTCTCAATCTTCCAATCTAACTTGTTGTAGCCCTTGAACTATTTTAACTGCACTTTTTTTGTAGCTGTAATGGGATATTTTGGACTTGGTTTATTTTCTCCTTTTGATTCGCTAATGTACTTGTGTATAGTTTAATTTGCTAGGACAATAAGCAAATCACATTTTTTTCATTGTATCTCATTACGTGTGACAGTAATAAACCAAAATCAATACCAAAAGCTGCCAGAGTTTGGAGACATGCCATGTAGTCACTTGAGCTGGCATGCTTTCAAGGTTCTTATTGTTGCTGTCCTTCATGATAAAGAGCATTAACAAAAATTGCCATTCAGATCTAACACCGACACAAAATGTTAATGTACAAAGCCTTCAATGATTTAACTTCCTTGACAATTGTTTTTCGTTAAGAAGAACGTCGCTTTAAACCATGTGCCAAATGATGGCATTTCAAGTTGATGCAGATTTGCCAATTTTACTTTAATTCTCTGCAATAATCATTCAGATCGAGGTTTGTGACATTTGTGCTCTGTGTTGGACCTAATGAAAAGAAACATTGGACAAAGTCAACATGGATTTACGAAAGGTAAATCATGTCTGACAAATCTGATAGAATTTTTCGAGGATGTAACTAGTAGAGTGGATAAGGGAGAACCAGTGGATGTGTTATATCTAGACTTTCAGAAGGCTTTCGACAAGGTCCCGCATAAGAGATTAGCATACAAACTTAAAGCACACGGTATTGGGGGTTCAGTATTGATGTGGATAGAGAACTGACTAGCAGACAGGAGGCAAAGGGTAGGAGTAAACGGGTCCTCTTCAGAATGGCAGGCAGTGACTAGTGGGGTACTGCAAGGCTCAGTGCTGGGACCCCAGCTATTTACAATATATATTAATGATTTGGATGAAGGAATTCAATGCAACATCTCCAAATTTGCAGATGACACCAAGCTGGGGGGTATAGTTAGGTGTGAGGAGGATGCTTGGAGGCTGCAGGGTGATTTGGATAGGCTGAGTGAATGGGCAGATGCATGGCAGATGCAGTATAATGTGGATAAGTGTGAGGTTATCCACTTTGGTGGCAAAAACATGAGGGTAGACTATTATCTGAATGGTGGCAGATTAGGAAAAGGGGAGATGCAACGAGACCTGGGTGTCATGGTACACCAGTCATTGCAAGTAGGCATGCAGGTGCAGCAGGCAGTGAAGAAAGCAAATGGTATGTTAGCATTCATAGCGAAAGGATTTGAGTATAGGAGCAGGGAGGTTCTACTGCAGTTGTACAGGGTTTTGGTGAGGCTACACCTGGAGTATTGCGTACAGTTTAGGTCTCCAAATCTGAGGAAAGACATCCTTGCCATAGAGGGGGTACAGAGAAGATTCACCAGACTGATTCCTGGGATGTCAGGACTTTCATATGAGGAAAGACTGGATAGACTCGGCTTGTACTCGCTGGAATTTAGAAGATTGAGGGGGGATCTTATAGAAACTCACAAAATTCTTAAGGGGTTGGACAAGCTAGATGCTGGAAGATTGTTCCCGATGTTGGGGGAGTCCAGAACAAGGGGTCACAGTCTAAGGATAAGGGGGAATTCATTTAGGACTGTGATGAGGAAAACATTCTTTACACAGTGGCTTGTGAGTCTCTGGAATTCTCTGCCAGTTCATTGGCTATATTTAAGAGTGCGTTAGATGTGGCACTTGTGGCTAAAGGGATCAGGGGGTATGGAGAGAAGGCAGGTACGGGATACTGAGTTGGATGATCAGCCATGATCACATTGAATGGTGGTGCAGGCTCGAAGGGCCGAATGGCCTACTCCTGCACCTATTTTTCTATGTTTCTATGTTTCTATGAAACAAGGTGATGGCCTCCCTTAGGCCCAATTACTGAGAATTCAGGAAATACAGCAGGCTAAAAGTGGATTATTTGATTACGCAATACCCATTGACCGCTTGAATGCAAACATTAATGTATATTTAATTTGACATATTATGGACTGTGACCCACACTATGGACATAAAAGTTAATAATCAAACAAATCCATGCCTTGGCAAATCTTGGAATAACTGAAAATCAAGTACTTTCTCACTGATACAAAATAGATTTGATGCATGCTTTACTTAATTGGTCATCTATCATCTTTATCCAGCCTATGGGTAAAGCAAAATCTCTGGAGATACATATAGTTTCATTAGACACACTCAGTGGTCATCACATGATTGGCTATACGAACTAACTAAGCATGAGGCAACAGCTTTATTAAAGAGTACTAATTGATGTAACGTTTCCAGCTGATACGAGTTCAAAGAGGCTGCGTCAACATTAGTTCTTGAAAGTGATTAACCTATATTGAAAATATCTCATTCAATGGGGTCTGGGGTTAGTTCCTTGTAATTGAGGTGAAGGAGGAGGAGTATGTAAAGAGATAATAGGTCCTCAAAATTAAAGGGGCTGTCCCACTGCGGCGACCTAACTCGCAAGTTTAGAAGAGTTTGCCCTCGACTCATACTCGCTGCATGGTCGACACGAGGTCCTAGGAGGTCTTTGTAACTCTCCTTCATGCTTGAGAGTAGTCCCCGCATACTCAAGGCCTCAGTTAGGTCGCAGCGTTTTTTCAGCAAACTGAATAATGCCTGCGAGTAAAGAAAGATTGCCATGAAAAAAAAATCGATGTTTTTTTACTTGTAGGTTTAGTCGAGGTAGGTCATAGTAGGGTGTAATGCAATTGTATGTAATCAAAGGCAATTGAAGGTAATCGAAGGTAAAGCTCATTGAGAAAAAAAAGGTAAGTAAACCGACCGGTAATGTTAAATGCCCGCTAAACTTTATTAAAAGTTGGCTGGCTTCTTAATAGTGTCTCGCTAAAGGACTTACCGCAACTGTGCCAGCCATCTTTTACCTTCCTGTTCATCGCGGGTTTGAATTTCAGACAGCGCTCCCCCGCTTCCCCTGGTCCCCGCCTTTGCAATGTGTTTGTATGTGTGTGTGCGTTCGGTCGATCCAGCTCGCGGTTTCATCGCTGACAGTCGATCCAGCTCGAGGTTTTTCTGACGACTGCCCTTGAGCTTGAAGGGCAAAGACAGTCGCTGAAAAGTCGCGTTTGTGGGACAGGCCCTAAGGCACTTGTGCTTGTGGACAGATTGGGCAAGTGAAGTGTTCTTATAGAGATAGAAGGCAGTGGAAAGTTGATGGTTATACTGTATTCTGGTTTGTAGTTGATGGTCCTGTAAACCATATGGTCAACAGGTCTCCATGACTCTTTACATAATTAAATATATTCTGTAATGGTCAGGTCACTTGCACAATTCAAATTCATGTTCATAGGTGATATGTGCAGAATTAGGACATTTGGCCCATCAAGTCACCTTTCAATCATGGCTTATCTGTCTTTCCCTCTTAATCCCTACCTTCTACCCACTTGGCAATGGAAGTCAGATATAAACAAAAAAAACCTAACCTAAAATGTAAGCGAGAGATACAGGAACTGCAGATGTTGGTTTTAAAAAAAGACACAAAACACTGGAGTAATTGCGAGTCAGGCTGCATTTTGAAAAACATAGAAACATAGACATAGAAAATAGGTGCAGGAGTAGGCCATTCGGCCCTTCGAGCCTGCACCGCCATTCAATGTGATCATGGCTGATCATCCAACTCAGTATCCCGTACCTGCCTTCTCTCCATACCCCCTGATCCCTTTAGCCACAAGTGCCACATCTAACACCCTCTTAAATATAGCCAATGAACTGGCCTCAATTACCTTCTGTGGCAGAGAATTCCAGAGACTCACCACTCTCTGTGTAAAGAATGTTTTCCTCATTTCGGTCCTAAAGGAATTCCCCCTTATCCTTAGACTGTGACCCCTTGTTCTGGACTCCCCCAACATCGGGAACAATCTTCCAGCATCTAGCTTGTCCAACCCCTTAAGAATTTTGTAAGTTTCTATAAGATCCCCCCTCAATCTTCTAAATTCCAGCGAGTACAAGCCGAGTCTATCCAATCTTTCCTCACATGAAAGTCCTGACATCCCAGGAATCAGTCTGGTGAATCTTCTCTGTACCCCCTCTATGGCAAGGATGTCTTTCCTCAGATTTGGAGACCAAAACTGTACACAATACTCCAGGTGTGGCCTCACCAAAACCCTGTACAACTGCAGTAGAACCTCCCTGCTCCTATACTCAAATCCTTTCGTTATGAATGCTAACATACCATTTGCTTTCTTCACTGCCTGCTGCACCTGCATGCCTACTTTCAATGACTGGTGTACCATGACACCCAGGTCTCGTTGCATCTCCCCCTTTCCTAATCTGCCACCATTCAGATAATAGTCTACCCTCATGTTTTTGCCACCAAAGTGGATAACCTCACATTTATCCACATTATACTGCATCTGCCATGCATCTGCCCATTCACTCAGCCTATCCAAATCACCCTGCAGCCTCCAAGCATCCTCCTCACACCTAACTATACCCCCCAGCTTGGTATCATCTGTAAATTTGGAGATGTTGCATTGAATTCCCTCGTCCAAATCATTAATATATATTGTAAATAGCTGGGGTCCCAGCACTGAGCCTTGCGGCACCCCACTAGTCACTGCCTGCCATTCTGAAAAGGACCCGTTTACTCCTACCCTTTGCCTCCTGTCTGCTAGCCAGTTCTCTATCCACATCAATACTGAACCCCCAATACCGTGTGCTTTAAGTTTGTATGCTAATCTCTTATGCGGGACCTTGTCGAAAGCCTTCTGACAGTCTAGATATAACACATCCACTGGTTCTCCCTTATCCACTCTACTAGTTACATCCTCGAAAAATTCTATCAGATTTGTCAGACATGAATTACCGTTCGTAAATCCATGCTGACTTTGTCCAGAGTGACTAGGTGACTAGGTGATTCTTCAGGTCGGGATACTTCTATGGATAATTTGTGGTGGGGAGGTAGTTGGAAGAGAGGAGGGGCAAAACAAAGCTGGAGAGTGATAGGGAGAAAGGTTTGATGGGCAGATGTTTGGACAAAGGCCAGAGCAGAAAAAGACAAAAGGTATGAAATAGGAATAGAAGAGGAGCAACTTGTGGAGCCAGAAGAAGGAATATAGGCAGAAGGAAAGAGGAGAGGGAGAAATAGATAAGTGTCTGGATGGGGCACAAGGAAGGAGGGAAAGGAAGAAAAAACCGTTGTATAGAGGTTAAGAATAAAGAGCAAAGTATTTAATCTTATTTGACAAGCATATGTGACCAGTTCTCAGTGTAAGTCTGAACGACCACAATCACTTGTTATGTTGTGTCTCACAAGAATTGCTGAAGTCAGTAGCAAAGATGTAGTTGCAAGAATTAATGGTAAATAGATCTAATGCAGAGGAGAAATTGTAACATAATGCATGGTAGTCCAGCTAGGGTAATTGCTTCGCTGTACGAGCAGGAACAGGACAAAATGTGTGCTCCAACTCAATTGGTTACATTGGAAACCTGGAGCCTGAGCTGTTTAGTTCCTCCTTCAAGCTCATAGCAATGAATTGAAGAGCAAATAACTTAGAGGAATTGTTATTGTTGGCGATAACATGCCAGCACCTAACAATGCTAAATGGGAACATAATAAAAACATTTTACCAACAGAAATGAGTTCCAAAAAAAGTTAAGTGCGAGCAGATCTTTTGTTAAGATGTTTTGTTCACAAATAATTAATGAGGTTGTGGGTCATTACAATCCTCAATTGTGTGATATTATGGTGAGCTGCAATTTCAGAATCTGGCATCACAGAGGTCTGTGTCTTGTATATTATTTCATTGAAAGTACTGTCTTCAATGTCTCTTTAGACTATGCACTATATGACACGTTTGTAGTTGAAAAACATAACTTGAAAAACAAACTGCCAGAGGAACTCAATTGGTCAGGTTGCAACTTTGAAATGAAATAGGCAAGCAACTGAGACATGCCATAAATGGGCACATTTATGCAAAAGAGACAATAAACATACTCCAGAATACAGTATTACAGCTGCAAAGTAAGTGCAGATAAAAAGTACAAGGGCTGCAATGAGATAGATTGAAGGATCAGGAATTCTTCCTCAGCTTATGGGAGGTTTTCTTCATTTAAGAGTAGGAACTGTAATAATTCATGTAATGGACAATGTCAAGAGAAAGCACTTGTGCTTGCATCACATACATTGTCAGAGAGTGAGAGGATACATGCTCAAATTAAACCAGGCATTATTAATTATCTTTGGAGCAAAAAGCCTTTATTAATTCCAGTTGGCTGATTATTAGTTCAATCACAAACTGCAGATATTCAATTTCAAACTTTAATATTCAAGAATATGAGTGAGACTAGCATAAATTATTGTTGACTTTAAAGAAGGTCATGATTGGTGTAAAGCTAAAAGCCTTGATCTGCGATATGCCCTACGAGCAAATGGGATGGTATGTGCCTGTATCCAATCTCAAGTGGGTACCTGATCTCTGCCCTGATATGCAGAATGTGCACATATACATGCTTTAGCTAGCTGGGCGGTTCACTATGAAATTCTGGTGACCAGACAGCATCATCTGCTCAATCCATTCTATGGATGTTCAATGTATAAAGGAACCAATTCAATAAACTGCAGGGGGTGAGTACAAATTTAACATGGTAGCTACTTATGAGAAATAGCTGTAAAATGGTCAGGATTGAGAATTAAATATACCAGGTTATACGGTTTTCAGTAAGTTTAGTAAAACAGTTGGGGGGCTGTGCAGGAACCTTAGAGATTAAGGATTAAATCACTTCAATGATAAAAGAGAGGTTAACAAATTTTATGAACAGAATTAAGGTATAAAGAAATACTTAAGATGGTAGTTTGAGTTATAAGTCCCATGGTAGCAGCTATGAAATGTTAGTGTGATAGGAAATTACTAGCTACAATATTTAAGATGAAGTGACACCATGAAAATGTTCAGATGATCAGAGAGTGCCGACATGTATTTGTAATGGATAGGTCGTGCAAGATGTGACTGATTGAATTTTTTAAAGAGGTGACTAAAATGGTGAACAGGAGATTGTCTGTAAACGTTATTTTATGGACTTCCAGAAGGCACTTGATAAAATCCCTGATAAGAGACCGTAAGTTAAAACGGATTCTTATGGAATTCAAATAGAATTATTAACCTATTAAACCTGAAATTAATATAGAAAACCTAAGACATATAAACAAACCTGCAATATTAAATATATTGCAGCTTCTAAAAGAAATAGACAATTCACGCACATTTCCTCAATTTCCTACATGACTGTTCTCATTGTCTCTCCGCAGACAGAACAGCAATAGAGTTCATTTGGATCTCACCTTTTACCCCAACAGTGGGGATCATGACAGAAGCCTCCTCGTGACGATCCCCGGGAATGACGACATGATGCACAATGTGAAGCGTTTGGCAACCAATTCTGTCAACATGTTGGACGACGACAGAAGCCAACAGTGAGCTATACGTCGTCTGACACACGAGCGAACGAATCCCACCAGTTTCTGTAACCAAGGTATCATTCTTCTGGCAACTCCAAAATCATCTCACCATCAGTCATATCTTCTCTCCAGGCACCAGGGTAATGATTGTGCATATTGTGCAATTTGTTTGTGCAATTTGTGCAAATAGCAAACAAGGAGACTGAGGTACTTAGCTATGAGAGTAGTTGAGTTGAGGCCCAGGTCAGATCAGCATGATTGGTCAGGAATGGTGGGGCAAACATTAGTGGCCTTTTCTCATGTCTTACATTCTTGCAGAACATTTGCCAAAAATGAAAGCCATAGTCAGTAGGTATATAGTTAATACAAGATCAAATGATATATGCAAGAGCCGACGTTCGAACAAACTCTATCTAATGCGTTGATTCAAATGAGCAGAAATTTGTATTGAAGTCACAAGGTGTAGTTGAATAAACAAAGACAGTATTAAAACAATAGCTGTCATATCACACACTTAGTGAGCAGCCACACAGTGACTTGGAAACTGATCACTAAATGCATACAAGGCAATGACTGATTCCTCAATATATACACCTATAGATTTACTTACTCAATATTGGGACAGAACAAATGTGTCATGACTGTCAAACAACCAATGCTGAAACAAATGAGCAAGCTGTTTTAATTGGATTCCAATAAAATCCTTGAGATCCACCCCATGACAAACTGATGAGATCAGGATGAGATGAATATACTATAGTGAATTGTGAAAAGTGTCAGATGGCTGAGAGTAACTATCGAAGGGAAGAAATAGAATGGTTCAGTCATTTATATTACCAGACATTTCAAAGTAATGGTATTTGAAACCATTGACATGCAACTGCCCTTTAGTTCAACTAATACATCAGACCACGAGAGTCTTATTTGACTTTCTGGCCACCCAGTCTCACCAGAAATGGTCATTAACACATTTGGTTGCTGTCAAACACCTGTCATATAATATCTTTGAATCTAAAAGTATAAACTGGATGTTTTTAATTTTTGGATAAGTTTTTCCACTTGATTTCCCTTCACATTTATTTGCACTGAATCAAGGGCTGGTACATCTAAAGCTTCAGGCTTTTGAACCACATCAATTTGCATATAAATTGTCCAGAAATCTTTGGCAAGATTGAGTAAAACTTGCAGCACACCACTGGGTAAATTCTGGAAGTGGATTGTCAATCTTAGTAAAAAATTGTTCATGCAACCTCTACTGTCCCAAAATGCTTTCATCACAATACACATCTCATAACATGCATGCAAAACATGCCTGGTCTAAGGTCTAAGCAGGGATAAACTCTAATGGTGCTAATTCTGTTCCACCCAGGGTTGCAATCTCACACCCCTACTGTACTCCCTGTACACACATGACTGTGTGGCCAGGTTCAGCTCCAACTCTATAATCAAGATTGCTGATGGCACTGTGGTGGTGGGCCTGATCTGTAATAACAATGAGAAGGCCTACCGGGAGGAGGTGGCTGATCTGGCACTCTGGTGTCAGGACAATAGCCTCTCCTCTTAAATGCCATAAAAACAAACAAGCTGATTGTGGACTTTAGAAGGGCACAATATCCGAGGATGTATACGCCACTGGAGGAAAATGGGGCTACTATGGACAGGGTGAGCTGCTTAAAATACCTGGGAGTACACATCACAGAGGATCTGACATGGACATCACATGCTGCCGCATTGGTGAGTAAGGCAAGGCAGCGCCTTTACCACCTCAGGCAGCTGTGGAAATTCAGAGTCTCTCTGAGGATCCTTCAGTGCTTCTACTCTGGGGCTGTAGAAAGCATCTTGTCTGGCAACATCACAATTTGGTTTGGGAACTGCTCTGCCCAGGACAAGAAGGCTCTGTGGAGAGTAGTGCGTTCAGCCGAAAGCACTATGGGAACTACACTCGCCCCCCTGCAGGAACTATACATCAGAATGTGCAGATCCAGAGCCAGCAACGCTATGGGGGACCCCTACCACCCCAGCAAAGGACTGTTCCAGCTGCTATGGTCAGGCAAATGCCTCCGCTGTCATGCTGTGAAAACAGAGAGGATGAGATGGAGTTTCTTCCCACAGGCCATTGGGACTGTAAACTCTTATCTCACCAAGCACTAATTTACTGTACCAATTTACTGTTGTGTGTCTTTTTAAAATTGATGCTTTTTTTCTAATATGTAAATACTAATTCTGTTCTATTCTGTTTCTATAGTTGTTTTTGCACAATCCGCAGGCATTGCCACTTTCATTTCACTGTACATCTTGTATGTGTATGTGACAAATAAACTCTTCTTGAAAAGAGATGAAGACTTTCCCAATGTACCAATCATTTAAGTGTTTGTTCTAATGTTGTTGAAGAACAAGTGAATGAAGGTATTTCATCTTTTATTAACGCCAACATATCTAGACATCAATGACTTTGCCTTTATTTCTCTGTAGTCATAGTTTATAGCTTAATAACCACAGCTGGTGAATACCCCAAAAAATCAATACAATAATGGAATGCATTGTTTAGAAGGAATCTAATAGGGCAGAACATTGTGAATATTATATACACAATATTATTGTGATACGAAATAGATTAACATAATTATTGGACAGTATTATATGAATGTAGAATGTTTAAAAACAAAATCTTACCAACATATCCTACTTTCAATTAATGTTGGGGGATTGGATATCAAGTGAAAAAGAACAATATAATCATTGTCCTCTCATCCATATGCATAAACATTACCCAGGTCATCATAATTTACAACTATCTGACACTTTAGAGTTGCAATTAATTGTACTTCTCCTGGAATTGGTCAGTAATGCAATTTAGTTCTGGTAACATCACTTTATAGTATAGCATTGAAAGAAACAGTTCTATAGAATACTAGACGAAATGGGACCCGTTGGGTCCCGGAATCATATGGGAGGGCTGGTCACCCAACGCAATATTCCACTTCTCCACCAATTCCAATATTGCTGGCCAGTGGGGGGGGGGGGGGGGGGGGTTCTGTTGCACTAGTATGGGTGTTGTAGGCTGAAGGGACTGGTTTCCAGAGGGCTAGTCTGGACATTGTGGGCCAAATAGATTCTTGGGCTGGCAGCTCAGTCACTGAGGCCAGGCAGCTCAGTCACTCAGACCCGGCAGGTTGGCAGCTGAGAAACTGCCAGAAATTCTGCCCAGAACAGGTGACAGACTCTGTGAGAGAGAGAAGGAGGAGAAGGTGGACTGAATGGATTATTGGGCTGGCAGTTTAGTCACTTATGGCTGGTGGGCTGGCAGTTCACTTACTCACGGCTGGTGGGCTGGCAGTGCAGTCACTCATGGCTGGTGGGCTGGCAGTTCAGTCACTTACAGCTGGTGCGCTGGCAGTTCAGTCACTTACAGCTGGTGCGCGGCAGTTCGCTTACTCATGGCTCGTGGGCTGGCAGTGCAGTCACTCATGTCTGGTACGCTGGCAGATCACTCAGTCACCCCTCCTCTCTTCACCCCCCCCCCCCCCCCCACTCTGCTCCTTGAAATTCCCCTCCCCCCACGCATTCAGTCCATCTTCCCACAATCCCCCCCCCCCCCATGCACTCTTAGTGGCTCTCCCACAGAGCATCTATTCCTGCCTATTAAGTTCCCATTGTGATGAAGAACACACAGGCATGAAAAGTGTAAAGAGGATTTATTAAAGTTTAAAATAGGAATGACTCTTAAAATATAAGAACAATTTAAATGTTAAAGAGGAGAATTATTAAGTTATTTTTTGTTGTGTCTCTTGTTGCTGCTCACTGCGTCTTTATGTCTCTTTGCTGTTGATTAAAAAAAGAGACAATTTAAATATAGAGAGATTGAGATGTCAAATTTTAACAAAGGAAATCTGAGAATTTATCTCAGAAGTTATCATTCAACGAAGCACACTTTTAATGACAACATTCTTGGTTGATGTTCCATCCTTCAGGAAAATGTTGACATTTCCCTTCATCTTTCCTCGGCTAAGAGACACATGTAGTTTTCCATGCTGAAATACCGGTTTGTCGAGGTAGATCAATACCTTCTGCAATGTTTGTCCTTGTGCTTTATGGATCATCATAGCAAAACTTGATTGAATGGGGAATTGGGTCTGCTGAAGGGGAATGTCTTCACCTTCTGTTAAATTGAATGCATACACTGCCCTCTGCTCAGCATTCAGCAGAAGCCCATTCTCCTCAACAAATTGCTGTTGTTCAGTATTGCAATTCCTGCAGCAATTCTGCATTGGCACCATCAAGGTGCATCCTTCCATTTCTTGGTTGTGGCAAATTAAAGAATTCCATTGTTTTGTTGTAATTCTCAATCCTCTGGACTTACTGAAGAATTTGTGCAAAACATTTTTTTGAGGCGGGCGCTGTCAGGGTGGGGTGGGGGTGGCAAACGTCCTGCAGCCGAGGGAGGGGGGGGGGCGGCTTCAGGTGGGGGCTCTTATGGGCTGAAGAGAGAGGGGGTGTCCTGCAGCAGGATATGGGGGCAGCTGCAGCAGGGGGAGCAACCTATAGCCAGGCAAGGGCAGCATCTTCAGGTGGGGGATGTCAGTGGGGGGTGGGGGGGGGGGGGGGGGGGGCAGTGAGCGACCTACTCATGGCCTCTGGACTCACTCACTGACTTGGGACCAACTCATGGTCTCTGGACTGACTGACACTCACTCATGGCCTCTGGACTGACAGACTGAATCATGGCTTGCAGACTGACTGACCTATGCCCGACTTCTGGAGTCACGTCCGGCTTTTGTAAACTGAAAACTGTAACATCCACATTGAGGAACAGCTTCTTCCTGATAGCCATCAGGCTATTAAACATAATGAATAAGCTCCGAACTACGAAAGATTATATTATTTATACTATTTGTTATTTGTTGATCACACACACACCCTCCACCTCACACAGACACTCACACACACGGACACTCACACACACAGACTCTCACATACACAGACTCTCACACACACACACACAGACTCACACACACACACACACACACACACACACACACACACACACACACACACACACACAGAGACTCACACACACACACACACAGACTCACACACACACACAGACTCACAGATACACAGACTTGCTCACACACACACTCACATATAGAGAGGTCGCACGGCAGTCGGCCCATGACCCGTGACCCATACTGTTGCTACACTACGCCACTGGAGTACAAGCGATGAACCGTAGGTAAGCACTACCATTGTTTCCAGCGAAGCGGGCCCATTAAAACCCACCAAAATTGTCAAAATTTGGTGCTGTAAATAATTATGGAAGTCGGGATAAGCGTGAGATACATTTGTCTGACTACAAAATTACAAAAGTGAGGAGAAATGACGTTAGATAGAAGCGAGAGCTTAAGGGACAACAACAGCCAAAGTGCTTGGCGAACATTGGCCGTGCAGATATCGAGATTGAAAATATTGGGAATTATCGCGTTTGCTCACTGCATTTCATCAACAGTAAGGCATTATTTGTGTTTTTGCTTGATTCCTTTGGCATCTAAAAAGTTTCAGAAGTGATGAACCTGGCTGTAAAATTTTAAAATCACCCATGATTGTCAAGTGGGTTTTTACACATAAAAAAGAAAACGCCTCTGAAGCAAAATTTATCATTAAAGAAATCGCAAACCATACATGGGTTTTGAATTACATTTTACTCAGATGCAAGCCAAGGAATGGCATAATGGTTAGCTGTTAATTGGACATAATCAACCTCAGCCAATTGACAATATCCTACTGAAAGGGAGTGGGTGTTTAAGCTGTCAGGACATTTTATACACCCCCCCCCCCCCAGACACACACACAGACTCTCAGACACACTATCACACATACTCACACACACACAGACTCACCCACACAGACACACACACACACAGACTCACTCACACAGACTCACTCACAGACACACACTCACTGACTGACTCACACACCACAGACTCACACACACAGCCACACACAAACTCACACACAGATACACACAAACTCTCTCACATACCCACACACACATTCACATGCTCACACACACAGACTCACACTCACTTACATACACACTCACACACACACATACAGACACACACACACACACAGACACACACAGACACACACACACTCTCACACACACGTACACACACACACACACACATGCACACACACACACACGTACACACACACACACACACACACACACACACACACACACACACACACACTCACTCACACACAACCAATACTAAAGTTTCAAGTAACTTCAGAACGTGGTAAACATACAGTGTGTAAACCAAATGATTCAAACGTTTAAAGCCTCCTGTAGGGCTGCTGCTGAAGCGGAAATGATGCATTCAGTGCCATCTTGCCACTAACCGGAAATAATGCTATCAGCGCCATCTTGCCACGAAGCGGAAGTCATGGAATGAGCGCCAATTTTACAATTAAACACAGTCCTGATCTAATAAAATGTTTATTCATGCTTCATCCATCCAAAAACTGTTGCAACCATTTTAAAACCAAGACAAACAATTTTACAAACAGTTTACAACCAATACATTTTCTGCAAACATTTTTTTAGAACCAAACAAACAATTTTACAAACATTTTGAAACCAATACATTTTCTGCAAACTTTTTTAAAACCAAGACAAACAATTTTGCAAATATTTTACAACCAATGCATTTTCTGCAAACTTTTTTTTTAACCAAGACAAACACTTTTTTTGGAAGCAAGACAAACAATTTTGCAAACATTTTACAACCACATCAAGGAGATTCACCGTTGAGTAGACATGCGTTCAGTGTTATTCACAGCTCAGAGAGACATGACCCTTTCGTTTCCTCCATCTTGCAGAGACTGAGTGAGGCAGGACACTTCTGGGTTTTATAGTCCCTCCTCCTGCCACCAGCGGGGGCAGCAGAGAGAATGGCAACATTAAAAAAAACCATTAATAACTCTTTGATTTTTCATCGATGGGAAAAAGCCAGCGCAGCGGAGGGGTATTCTGAGTGAGGTGGCCAAAAATCATGGCCGTAAGTGGCAGCGTCTTTCAAAAATCACGAAACAGAAAGTCAGAAAGTGGTCAAGATCTCAGTTTTAGTAATATAGATAATTTCCTGGTGACAATACTTTCAAACTTGAGCTGTAGCATTAAAAAACTGTATCAATATGAAAACAGGATTTATAAAATCATTACATTTTACTGTTTCCATCTTCAGGTACATGAAAAAAACATATGTTTAATATTCCCCTGCCAGAATTGTTTGAAATACTTTGTGAAATCTGCCTCAGAAATAATGTCCTATGTTTGTCATTCACAATGTTTAAATTCTTCAATTCTTCCATTTGAGTTACCAATATAGAATTAACCAGTCTTTCAGTTCTAAATTTTAAAAAAGTCCATTGGTTTCCATTGTTTTTTATCCAAGAAATTAATTGGCTCCACATGTTTCTGGAGCCTTTCATTCTATGCCTTGGGGTGGATCAAGAGAGATATAATAAAATAGAAAGAGGCTTCAATGTCTCTGGAAGGACAATCTGTTTTCCCTTGCTCACATCCCACAGTTTATACCCTCCTTTATGTTTTGAGCAAATTCCCCTTCCAATGGCTTCTGTTGAACATTTATGCCACTTCATTGGGCAATGTACACCAAATCCTAAAATTTTGTTGTTTAATAAATGCTATGGTTTGATTATTTTGCTAAGCACCCGTAACTTCTCAATGGTGTTGATGCTTCAGTTATAGGATGTGCTCATTCACAGTTTATGCTCCAGAATAAAACAGTGGCCAAAATAAAGTGGGCAAAAAGTAGTGTGCAAATAATACCCATGCAGTTTTTTTTGCTCGAGCAGCTCTAAAGTTAAATACTAATTGGAATGTAACATTAACAAATTATTCTTCACAATAAAAGTTTAATCTTGAGTTTATTTTGAGCAGCACAGTGACACCACTTGTAGAGCTGCTGCCTCACATCGCCAGAGATCTGGTTGTGATTCTGACCTCAGGTGCTGTCTGTGTGGAGTTTGCACGTTCTCCCTGTGTTTGTGTGGGTTTCTTCTGGGTGCTCGGGTTTGCTCCCACATCCCAGAGGTTTTTGTAGGTTAATTTGGCCTCTGTAATATGCCCCTAGGGAGTGGATGAACATAGAAGTAGTATGAACCGGTGATTGATGCTCAGCATTTGCTCAATATGCCAAAGGTCCTGTTTCCATGTTGCATCTCCAAACTAAACTAAATATAATTTGGCAAAATAGAGAATCCCAGAATCTTGTTAAAAACTGAGAAACAGAAGTTCCACAGTTCACAGCCGACAGAATGTTTTTTTTTAAAAAGACACATAAAAACTATTGTCAAGCTGAACTAACAAATTATTACAGTGATTAATAAAAAGCCCATTGAAATATTATGTAATCTCTTTAAAATGAATAAACCATGGGAGGCAGTAGAGGCAGTATAAAAGAGATTCACTGAGATAAGAGGCTTGCCGTCGTATTATGAGCAGCTAAAGAATCCTGAAGATGAGTCTTGACCCGGAACGTCACCTATTCCTTCTCTCCAGAGATGCTGCCTGTCCTGCTGAGTTTCTCCAGCATTTTGTATCTATCTTTGGTTTAAACCAGCATCTACAGTTTTTCTCTGCACAAAGAAATTAGAATGTTGTTCTGTGGCATTTGGTAAAATGTGTAATCATTTTCGGGATGGTGGAATGCATGGTTTAACAGGGGGTAGATATCAAGACGTTTCCACTCGGGGAAAAAATTGCAAACAAGGAGACTCAGGCACTCAAGGAGACAGAGAGGATTTGTGTTAAGGCCCAGGGCAGATCAGGCATGATTGGCCTTGAATAGTGGGGCAACTGTAGTGGCCTTTTCCCATTTCTTACATTGTTGTAGAACATTTGTCAAAAATAAATATTCACCTGATGATCTTGCAGCCATTCCCTTTAAAGTCAACAGGAAATCATTCCTTGCATCTCCTCAGAGCCATCACAGAATCTTGGGGTGAGTTCTCTCCCTCCATGAATAGTGGGCAATTCATCCAAGTTTAAGTCTATCATTAGATTTCATGTTAATTTTAACATTACAGCACAATGTAAAGTCACTTGTAACATCTTCTTAACTACCATGTTTGAACAGTTCTGTATAACATCTTCTTAACTACCATGTTTGAACAGTTCTGTTATTATATTAGAATTCTGCAATATTACTTAATTTTTCAATAGTTTCTCCTTTATTCAAAATGCAAAAACAGGGCACAGTATTCTGTTAGTAATGGTGGAATTAAACAATTCATAAAATATAGCAATACTGTCTCACCAGAGCAACTATAACAATTTATTTTCCAGATCATTACAAGTTAATGAGCAACAGAAGTTTTAACCTATCTAAATGACAAAACGTTCCTAATTGTAGAGGCCAGGAAAATTATGAATTTATCAGATGCATTAATCGTAATGGTGGTCCAATATTTGCGTTCTAATAAGATGATGTGCCTGATTAAAATAAGTTAACAACATTTTAACAAGGCTTTGGAAAGAATAATTGAAACATTCACATGCATTTCCATGAAATAATTTTTGGAAATATTTCTGTAAATGACAGAATCTTAATTTAAATGTCAACATGGTGGAAAGCAAAATTGGATTTATGATATTTAAATAAATCATGCAAAAAATTTGGAATGAAATTCATGGGAGCAGATCATAGGAAGCAGAACTGATGAGCCATTAATCTTCAACTCCTACCAGGCTGAATCCAATTATGCAAAAGAATTAAAGGTTCTCCTCACCCGCGAGGTCAACTGGCTCTAATCCAAGGACAGAAATAATGGGCCGTCGTATAAACAAAACAAGGAAAAAATATAAGGAACAGTCTTCAAACTGACATAAAAGTAGCACAGACTTCCTAACCATTGTAAGCGCTCCTAAGACCCAAATTTAAGTTTTGAAATTAGGAGTCAGCATCTGAGTGGCGCCGTCAGCTATGGCAGCCTCGCCAACGACTCTGTCTTTTTGTCTTCTTTGGTATTTTAGTGTGTTTTTAAATGTTTATGTTAATGTTCTCTGGTTTGTTTTATGTGGGGGGTGGGCAGGGGGTCTGGAGAAACCTTTTTTTCAACAAGTTCAAGTTCATATTTATTGTCACATGTACCTCTGGTACAGTGAAATTTGAATTACCATACAGCCATACAAATAAAAATAACACAATACACAATTCAATTTAACATAAACATTAACATAAACATCCACCGCAGCGGAATCAACGTTTTTCATTGTGATGGCAGGCAATAAAGTTCAGTCAACGTCCTCTTTGTTCTCCTTCCGCAGTCGCTGCTACGGGTGGCCCGATGTACAGGCCCTCTTGCCGGAATGATCGAAACTCCAACGTCGGATCGGAACACGCTCTGCGGCTTGGATTTTCCGAATCGGCCGCTTCTAACAGTAGACCGCGGCTTCCGAAGTCCAAAGGGCAAGTTGGGGCGGGCGGAGCTTCAACACTGGCGATCCTCGGCAAAAGATCCCTGGCCTCCGCAATGCTAAAGTCAGCGACGGGCCTGCGGCTAGAAGCTCCGCAGACCACAGCTCCATGATGTTAAAGTCAGCAGGCCCCGCTGGACGGAGCTCCAACACTGGCGAACCCCGACAGAATCCCAGGCTCCTCGATGGTAATTCAGCGCTGCACCTGCTGCTGAAGCTCCAGGTCAGTCTCTAGTTGGAAAGGCCTTGCCCATCCAGTTGGTAGGCCGCGAGGGAGGTCGAAGATGCGACGCGGAGAAAAGACGCATTTCCTTCCAGGTAAGTGACTGAAAAACGGTTTCACTCTATTCCCCCCCCTACCCCCCAACCACCCTCTACATAAGACATACTGAGAAACATTAAAACATATATTTAGATGCACTAAAAATAACAAAAAGGTGAAAATACTGACAAGCTGCTGGCGAGGCGCCACCCGATGAAATCTCTTTTTTTAATTTTTTTTAATATATATTTTTATTAGAGGCCATACGTATTACAAATAATATGATAATTTTTTCAGATATACATATTACATCTTTCCAAAATTATATAAATATTACTAAGCCATATATATAGGCCTCAATTTTTTTTAATAGTGTGAAGAAGAAAAAAAAGAGTAAAGAAAGAATAGAGATTAATTTAAAGAGTGTGATTATAAATTTGATTAAAAGTGAAAAAGAGGGAGAAAAAAAAAGGAAAAAAAAACATATAACTAATAAATTAAAAAAATAATATATAAATTAAAAAAAAAACGATGAAATCTCCTACCTTGCTAGAGGTGCGATTGTATTCTGGATTGTACCTCTGGTTGCTCTGCGGCCTAACATCAGGGATCTGGAGGCCTTGCTCGAGTGACTTCGAGCTCCACCATGGGTCCATGTTCTTACCATCGGGGCCTGCAATTCCTTGCCTGGGATTGACATTCCAACTGCGGCCTGCGGATTTCGACACCGAGGAGCTCGTAGTCTCTGGTAGAAACCATTGTTGGGAAGCTCCAAAATTGCAAGAGGTTCAACCAGCGCCGACCTGGGGTTTGATCGCCCGGTGCGGGGGAGCTGTGATCCCCCCGATGCGGGAGCTTGATTCACGTGGAGGACTCGACTGCCGACTACTGGAGCCAAGATTGTCCTGTCAACGGAAGGCTCAAGGTCCCCGACCACGGGAGAACATAGAAGGGAAGAGATTTAACTATTTTTTCCATCACCGTGAGGAATGTGGAGGAGTCACTGTTTATGTTTATGTCAAAATGTATTTTGTGTGTTTTGTTGCTTTTTATTGGTATGACTGTATGGCAAATCAAATTCCTCATATGTTGCAAAACATACTGGGCTATTAAAGTTTGATTATGATTATGATGATTATGCGACTCCTTTTATTTACTGATGACAAGGTGTTCCAGAATCCTGAAGACTTCAGGTCCATGGTATTCATCTGCACAGTATCTGTCATTTGGCCACCACTAGTTTAATGTGCAAGTTGTGGCAGCCTCCAAAGTGCAAAATGATCTGGAAGTTTCAACCTTTTAACATACTATAACCATATAACAATTACAGCATGGAAACAGGCCATCTCGGCCCTTCAAGTCCGTGCCGAAAACTGTACTGTGTAGGCAATGGTCCCTCTGCTTAGTGTGTAGCCAGTCCGAACACATCAGCCCTGAGAGAAGAAGCAAACAGCCTGTGTTTAGCATAAGGAAGGTCTATATGTCTGCCTGAAGAGTTAGTTAAAGAGTATGGCAATCGTGTAGGCCAGTTGTAATAGTTTTGCTTTGAGTAGTAGCTGATGTAGCACTTGCTTAGCTTTTCTGCAAAGTGATACAGCTTGTAATGTCCACAGGTGCTGGGAGTGATAGAAACATATATTCTTATTTATCCTTCAAGAGCTTCAGCAATGCTATACTGGTCTCAGCCAACATTAATTGCCTTTCAACCAGGTGCAAACCAAAATAAGGAGAATAGACAGAAGGGATTACTACATGCAGACATGTTGATGCAGGATTTCAATTATGAAATGCAAGATTCACTTGCTTACCTAGACAGTTTATGTGAGATCATTGATTTTTTTTCCCTCTGATGCTGCATCCAGTGACCTCTGGAACAATTATATGTATCCCTGTTTATGTGATGCAGGTGGACTTTAAGCAGTCCAAACTAGCTTGAATTCTAATGGTGACCATTTATAAAACTGGGCCTAATGCTGATGCACTAAACTAATCAACGGTTTAATGGTCACCTGGCTGTCCAGATTTCATGTACAGGTTCAAATAATCTGGAATGGCTATGTTTAATTGTTTAACATGATCTACAAACCCATTTTCTAATGCTTACCAGAGTATTGAGTACAATAGGGCAACAGAATATTTTATAACAGCGAGATTCCTGGAACTTGCATGCTCTCCACAGGGTTCCCAGAAGTTACTTGGGAATGATATGCCTTGGTTTTAGAAAATGACAGAACAAGAACAGCTGAGCAGATATTTCAAATAACACTGCTGCCCTTCAGTTGCCAGTGGGGGAATCATTTCCAAGTATGCATTTGCATCTGTGGAATGATATCTGCCAGATTACTAAACATTGGCAAGGTTGATCAGTAATCACTTAAACCAAAGGCGAAGTTTTAATTCTAAGAATATATCCGCGCCATTTTAATTTAAACTAAGAATATCAAAAAAGTACAACATTGTATGATGACATCATTTGTTTCCCTTTTATTTGTTCCAATTTTTCTTTGGAAATTAGCATCTACCATTTTTTTCCTTCTGTGGATTGGTGATATTTAACCTGCATTCAAATTTTGGATAGAGACAATAACACATTTTCCGTGCAATTTGAGGCCAGATTATTCTTCATTGACAACATCCCTGACAATAAAGCAATGAAAGGGCATTTCTCTGATGACTGCATAAGCAGTGTCTTTGATGTAGCTTTGAAGAATATGGCACATAATTAACATTGATTTCACTTAATTGGGAATTCATCTGTTTGCAGGTAATTGGGAATTCATCTGTTCTGGTGCATGCTTTGAATATTTAGAGCAAATTATTGGAGATGCAAGGGAGGAAGGTCTTGAGAAAGTATTTTATTGGTGACAGTCTAAATCTCCTCTCTAAACGATTTCCTCTCGAGCTTAATGATCCCAGATATGAATTTCCAGAAAGTTGAAGGAAGAAACAGAAGAGCAAACTTGTTTGTGCTTTAATAAATTAAGTTATGGCAGGTGATGGAAGTAAGTCCCACACTGTCTCTCAATGCACGAGGAAGTTCAATGATCATAACATGTTACCATACAATCGGAGATAGAGAGAGAAAGAAGGAGAGACTGGATGAGAAGTTTTCAAGAATCTTCTCACTTTCTCCTTCTATATTCTTTTCAGATAGGAAAGGTGGTTTGGTGGTTTACCATCTAATTGATAAAGATGTAAATTACCATGTGGAATCCAAAGCAAGGTAAAATGAATGGAAATGTGCATGGAAGGTTGGTGGCAATGGGGGCCATCTTAAATATATGCAGGTAAGTCTTTCTGGATACACATTTATAATGAAGGAAGATCAATGTGATTATCAAGTAGAACTCCTTAAACAAAAAGTATTAAAGAAAATGTTGACCTGATCTCTAAGGAAGCCTTTTCCACAATTATTTTGACTGCCACGAAGAGCAACCATTAACACTCTGTTTATTGCATCTGCATTTGTGCCTTTACTAATCCTTCTGCTAGCAAGTTCTACATCCTGATCACTCCGGGCACTCTCCTGAACTCTGGAAATCATTAGTGATTATAATTGGCTCTGATGAGAGGTCATTGACCTGAAATGTGAATTGTCTCATCCACATATGCTACCTGTCCATTATCTGTTTTTAGTTTACTAGTGAATGCCTAACACTTACAAATTCTGGTTTGGGATTTGCCCTCATACATACCAACTTCAGTACTTCTCCCTATCAGGATTATATATCATCCTGAAGGCTTCCCTTTCATTTTTCACTTTACTTGTGAAGAGCTCAGCCAGTTTAATCTTTTCCATCCTTTGTTCCCTCTCAGTTCTACTGCAATCTTTGCAAAACATGTTTGCGTCCTCCAAACCATCTGGTGATATATCAAGTGGACGAGTCTAAATATCAATCATTAGCTGAATATTCCCCAGATTCTTTCTGATTCCTCCTATGAATATACCTAGAAATCGGAGCTCATAAGTTAAGATTATGTATATATTACATTTGAACCTCTCTTCATGTGAAAGCTTGGGCAATTGTGAAGGAGACTTCCAAGTATGATTCTATTTAATACAGTTTTTTTTTATTTATCAAGTGGCACATGTGCTCATGATGGTACCAACAACATTTGTATTCCACATCTCTGCATTGCCAGTAGTGTTTGGACAATGATGTGGAATGCAGAAAAGGCACTGGAAACTAAGTAAGAACCTTGTCCTTAATGTCAGCAAGACAGCAGAGTTAGTTGTTGACCAAAGCAAGCAAGGGGTAAACACAATCCTGACCTCATCTATAGAGTTGTTGTAGAGATGGGCACCAGCTTCAAGTTCAAGTTCCTAACCACCTGCATCATTAATGTATTAAGTCTTGACTGTCTGAAATTGCAGAGAATAGTGAGCAAAGTCCAGTCCATGATAGGCTCAGACCATCTTCATGGGTCTCGACCCAAAACGTTACCCATTCCTTCCCTCCAGAGATGCTGCATATCCCACTGAGTTACTCCAGCTGTTTGTATCTATTCTCAGTTTAAACCAGCATCTGCAGTTCCTTCTTACACATCTTCATGGTGTGTTGCATCAGGAAGACTGGATGTATCCTGAGGGATGTCTCCACTATGGACATTCTCTTTTGTCTCTTCTATCTTCTTGGAGAAGATATAGGAGCGGAATGCCTGGATGTCCAGTCTTGCGAATAGCTTCTTCCCCCTGCTGTCTGACACCTGAACATGTTCACACTTTAACACCCATTTCCCAGTGGTGCTGCCATGTTATCTCTTAACTCCATCTCATTCAAATCTTCTGTTATTGCACTTTAACTTTTTGCACTACAAATGATTCAACAATCTTTTCAGCGACATGCTGTTTTGCATTTGACATTGTTTTTATCGTTGAATCTATCTGTCATGGCAATTTCAAACGTTTCCAATGAAAGCTTTTTTTATAGCCATTACTACATGGGTGGGAAGGAGTAGAACTTACGCAATCGATAATAGAAACAAATCCTCCAGTCGTTCTTTCTAGTTTCATTGATTTTTTATTGAAGACGTTGTACAGACAAAGAAGTAAACATACCAGATTCTCTTTATTCTTATACAAATTATAGCTTTCTGTTCTTACTATCTGAACTGGTAAAATAGTGTATTCCTTCTCTCCTGCCAGCTCCAGTCGATCTGACCACTCCCTGTGGTTTCGCTAGTCTCATCCGATGTATGTCATGCCCATCTACATATCAAAAGCCCACACCAAGCGTACAAAATAATTCTGTAAGAAATATCCAGACAAAATAATAAAATATGCTAACAATAATTAGCCTAAGCAAGAATGGCTCCTACACTATCATTATCACACACATTGTATAGTCTACGAGTTTCTTGCAATTCATTACACCCTGGTGTATATGACAATAAACAAATCTGAATCTGCTCTGATTCTAAAGGTCCTGTCATTAAATTGCATTTGATCAGTTCTTGCAACATCACTACTAATACTTGGCAAAGATAAAAGATTGTTTCCTGTGCTTTATAAATTACTTCAAAATACAGAACATTCATTAATTCACCATTCAACATTTCCTTATCATTGCCTGCTTCGATCTGTCATTTTCACAACTTACCCTTCCACATCTCTAGACTATCTCCCCCCTGTCTCTGAAGAAGGGTCTCAACCCGAAATGTCACCCATTTATTCTCTCCCGAGATGCTGCCTGTCCTGCTGTGTTACTCCAGCATTTTGTCTATCTTCGGTGTATAACCAGCATCTGCAGTTCCTTCCAACAAAAAATGTGGTTTTGTTCATTTCATTGTCTCAAGTTTCAGAAGCACTAAATAGTCCAGTCCATTCTGCACTCTATTGAGGAGAGAGATTTCTATCTTGTAACTCTTTTACATTCAGTTTCATGTCTCCAATTTGAATATGTTTGTCAGCTTACTAATACACAAATTGCACGTCTGGTCTTCTCCACTCTTATTGACAGTCAGTCACCCCTTTATTTTCCTGTGATTCTCTATTTTATTCGCTTACATCATTTAATGCTTGATTATTTTGCCATTTATCCATACTGCAAAAAACAATTAACCTACCATAATGTGTAGAATTTCACCCTAAACACATCTGAGTTAATTTGTCACTGTAAATTGTGCCAAATCTGTAAGTGAATGGCAGAGTTGATTGGAAGGCAGGGGAATAAAGGTATTGGTATAAAGAATT
The DNA here is from genome assembly GCA_963514005.1 of Raja brachyura. The sequence goes on along the minus strand of OY740786.1, from coordinate 32,167,616 downwards.
CAGTGACCCGAACGGCCTGTTTATATCACAGCATGACCATTTTTAGCAGCGACGAATGCCATCTTTTAATTCAGATATAAAAAAAATATAAAACTTTATTTTCCAGGCATGCCTTTAATATGCCATATAAAATTCTTATCTACTGCAATGCCCAATCAAATTCAAATGCATTAAGTTTACTACTCTGTGCAGATAATTATTTTGCTGATTGACAATGACATTTAATACATCCTTTGCTTACAGATAGGTCCTTCAACAGGTTCTTGTTCTCTGTTTACGCTGCCAATGGTAATTTTATGCAGGAAAAGGTAATCTCCACAAATGTAATAGTGTAATATGTAATATGACCTTGCCAACACATGACTATGCACCAACAGGGATTATTTGGGTCCATCATATTAGCAAATTCAGGCACACTACATTCCAATGTTTACATTGGCAGCATGGATTTAAGATCATCACAAAAATGCCCCAAGGGGAATTTAGAATGTGGAACTATGCTTTTAACCAAATCCAAAAGCAGTCATAAATTCCTACGAAACAGAAATAACTAATTTTCTGAGGTTTAATTGTGGAAATGAACAATAAAGAGAATGGCTTTCAATTTTATTAGGTTATGTACCAACCAATGAGAAATAGGAAAAATAGGTTTTGCAATGAAAAATAAATGAAAATGAAGTAAGTTAAAATCATGTATTTGGCTCAAAATAATGTCATATTTGCACAGAATGAACAAAACATTACTTGTTACGAAATAAATTTAGAAATGATGGCAGAGAGGATTTGTTTTAACTTTGTCCGCTAAAGGAAATTTCTTACGTCATTTGATGGGCCATGACCTTTTTTGCCATGCCATTATCTTATAGTGCAAAATATACTTCAGAATGATCACAATCAGTGCCCTAAGTTCAAAAGAAAATGCACAATGAAAACAAAGTTACTCATTTTAATTGAACTTCAAAGTGGTGAATATGTGCATTGTTTTAAATATTTGGCAAAACATACTTGAGAGAACAAAAGTCTTTTTTTCTGGGCAATGACAATGACAGCTATTTGTGTACAACAATCTTTTCATCACACTATTTCAAATTAATTAGTAGGAGTACTCTGAGACCCTTTAATCTAGGTCATGATTTAGAAAAGCTTGCATTAGACATTTCCTGTTTATATCTTACACTTTTCCTGTTGTGATAGGTGCTTCCAGGTTTAACAGAAACTTTAAAAATCCTAATGCATAATATTGACAGACTAATAAAAAAACAAATTGCCCAGTAGGCTTGAAGCCAGCATAATTAAAAATCCGGCTGAATCAAGGCAACATGAAGTGAGCATTGACCAACTCAAATGTAGTTCTAACAACCTGTGAGTTTTATGGATTGCAGCAGTCCATTAACTAATTATCACCACCGTTCCAATTTTAAAAAAGATATCTGAAATAATTTCTAAATTCAACTATGACAATGTATGTTCATAGCTGGTTTGACATTGTACAAGAATGTAAACTAATGTTATGTTGCAAGCCACCCATGTGGGCTCTATTGCTCTTGTTTCACACATAGACTCTTATGAATTAAGCATTTGATTACTTGACAGTCGGTTTAAAAGTTATGATTGAGTTATATTTGACAAATCCCGATCTCTGCAGGATTGTATTTTTATTTTTCTGTTAGTTATTTATCTAATTCCATTTAAAACTGGAATTTAGGTGGAACATGCTTTCTGACATCATCATGACTTTTGGATATTTTCAGCCACAGTATATCTTTCTTCTTGAGCCAATGGGGTTGGCTTTTCTTGGTTTATTCTGTCTAGATTATTCATAATTGTGAATGCTTGCACCAAATTATCTCCAAATGACCAAGCTACACTTTGCAGTCTCTCCACAAGAATTAGCAATGTTACAAAATTTTGAGATTTTAAAAATCAAGTCTGCAATTTATCCCACCAGATAAAGCATAAAAAGAAGTTTAATTTGACACCTAATTCACTTTCATATCTTCAGTATTAAGAAAGTTATGACCATTTTCATACTCGGAAATTAGCATCTTGTTCCCCATTGCCTTTCAATTGACTTAACTCAAAAACTGTGATCTAGAATAGTCAAAAGCCCATAACTTTCTTAAAAAGTAAGAGAACTCAATGAAATTTTCAGTTATTATAGATTGAAGCATTCTGAAACAAATATGAAACAATCTTACTTGGATGACCTGAAATTAAAGCATATAATTAGTTAGTTATCTAATTGTAGCTAATTACAAAATTCAATGAGTAGATCTAAACATCTATCCATTTCTTAAGAAAAGATAAACTTTTTTTTAATGGCCTAAGTGTCCAAATAACATTCACACAATAATTCACAATATAACATAATTTTTAAATCTCATTTTCATGAATTTATAGGCCAAATGGAAGGGATTTAGTGTTTAATGCCTGTAAATTAATGGCCATTTAAATCAACTAGCGAGTGGGTTTTACTGAAATGCGGTGGATTGGAACGTTGCGGATTGCAGTGAAGTCGGTATGAAAAATACAACCGGTTCATACATTTTTTTTGTCCCCTTTTCGCAACGTGAAAATGTGATTAAAGCCTTCCTAAAAACCAAGTTTTTATGTAAAAATAAACTCTGCAGCTTCTTTTATCGCCTACCTTGCCGTCACCATTCAGAGCTTTAGAAGATGATTTTTAAACTACTCAAGTTAATAAATAATCTGGCGTAGTTTAAAAATACCTTTATGAATGAAATGTCGGGGCGATTTCCCATTAGCGCCGAAATCGCCCGACATGAATCCACTTGGACTGCCTAGAAAAAATCGTCATTTTAAACACGCCCCCCTCGGAAAGGTGCCAAAGTCGCGCACACGGGGAACAGCAGAACTGCAGCGCTGCTAAAGGTAGGTATTGTAACATACCTACAAGACTTGCGTCTCAGGAACAATTGTGGTTAATCTCTTCTTAAGAACCTTCCCATCCGTCCTAGAATGTAGTGTCCCTTGTTGAAGTTCAAGGAAATGTTAATCATACTTTCAACCTATCCATTTATAGTAATATATATATAATCTATGATATGTATAATATTAGACATATATAGTGTTTTTTCTTCCCACAGATGCTGCCTGATCAGTTGAGTTTTTTGCTTTTATATCTATCACTTACCTATTTCAGTTACAAGACAGACATGGGTTATGAATGTTCAACTTAAAAAACATTTCTGCATATGAATCAGCTCCCATAATGTTATTAAACTCAAAAGTCTGATACACAAGTTTGTTCCTATGATCAGATATACTTCCTCTCTTTCTCCACTTTTAGTCATTGGTCTTTCTTATCAGCCTCATGTGCTTTTAATGCATTTATTACAATACTGTTGCAGTATGGTTATCGTATCGTGATTTTTGTGGTGGTTTTATAACATGGACAAAATTGAATCATGGACATCTACAAAAACGTAAGCCGTTCATTATCCAGGGGCATTTCATATGTCTTTCTGTCCCTGCAACATCATTAGAATTGCTTTCTTTAGATTATATTGTATTTTTTTATCATTATTCCAACCAAAATACCTCATAACACATTTCATTGTGTTAACTTTTATCAACAATGTGTTCCTCCACTTGGCCAGCCTGTTTACATCCTCTTGAAGTCTACTAACATAGCAAAGCCTGCAGGTTGAAGTCAGAAGCCTCCAAATGCATAATCCCATTATTTACAGTTAAGGGCCTGTCCTACAAGCAGGTCACTCCATGCAATGAGCGCGACCTAATGTGGTCGCTTGAGCCATACGGTGTCGCGGGGCCGGTCCCACTTTAATCGCCGGAGCCGTGCGGAATTGTGCGGAGATCGTCCCGACATCGCGCGGGGCTCCGAAAAACTGACTATGTTCAAAAATTCCGCGCGGCAACGGCTTGTCGGCTCGCAGTCGCCTCGACGCATTACACACCGACTCGAAATCATGCCTCTGTGAACCTATCTGTAGGTGCCTCCGTGACCCTCTGTGTGTGTGCCTCTGTGCCCCTCTCGGTGTGGCCCTCTCTGTCCTGGCGAACTTACCTTAAGACTTCGCTCCAAGTTCGCCTCACTTTGCGCCGCGTTGCGCCACTCACACGACCTCCGCGCGGTCCTCGCTGCCGGTTTGGTCGCGCTTGCCGCATGCAGGCGCATGCTGTTGGGAACGGCCCTATACAGGGGATCACACGACGTCCGTGCGGCCCCCGCTTCTAGTTTGATCGCGCTCATCACATGGAGTCGGATGCTGGCCCTTTACTTGTTGAACCATTGCTTGAACAGTAAAATAATAATTTCAGAAAATTTTCAATACATACATCAGGAAGACCATTGTACATTGATAAAACACGTTCAAAGTAAATCTGGCTTTTTTTACTTTTAATATGTGGATCAGCTACATAAATTTATCCCAAAATTGAAAATAAATTGTCAGTTGATTTATGATAATTTGATTTTTTCTTTCTCATTTGATGAGGGTAAATTTAACTTCACTTGTAGACTTACAAGATATGGACAATGCATATACAAATATAATTTGGAACCGAGATGAACTCCATGTTATTAAAGCACCTATTTCAAAAAATACATAATTAATTTTTTTTATTGCAACATAATCTTATACACATTGTTGACATTTGTTCATGAAATCTCTTTGTGAAACAAGTTCATTTCATATTCAACTGCATATATGTTTTGTAATATTTTTTCTGTATGCTGTTTAGATACTGATTTAAGGATGGATCGTTAGATCAAATGAGCTCCAAATTTTATTATACATCACTGCTTGCTTCAAGGGTTTGGTCTAATCTATTCATAACCCACTGCCAATTCCCTCCAGCAACCTAGTTTGAAACCAGAAGCCAAGTTTTTTTGTGCTGTAAAGTATTGGATCCAATTACACTCAATAGTTGAAAAGCACAAAGCTGATTTTAATAGGATTTCAACTAAACAAGGATAAAAAAAAATCAAAGATGTTTTTCCATCTGTAATTGTAAAGCTTCCAGGACAGATTTTGACTCACATTTTCTTCTGATCTGAAAACACTGTAGGGATCTGGAAGTTCCAGAGAATATATGGCATTCAGCATTTGTGAGCCTAATTGGAAAACTTCTAACAACCAATGAATAGCACCATATAAGTTTAAGTGCTTTATTTTATTTCTGGTTAAGATGATGTAACAATAGCAATATTGAAAGCATCTGACCTTTTATGTTCTCTGAGATTTTCCAATGAATATTGTATTTTGTTTTAAATCAAGTCCCTAGAATCTTAGCTAAAAAAAAGAGCATTAAAAACAAAGAATTAAGGTGCATTTTATCATTGGATATGCTTGCTAGATGACACTAGGCTTTGAAAGGAGTAAAACATCATTCGGAAATGTAAGAAGTTGCAAAGGTTTATTTATTTAAGAATAATAAGCATATGTATCATAACCTGAAGAACAACTATAGTCAACCTTTAGATTATCTTTAGTTTAACAAAGAAAGATAAAAGGACAAAGGCCTAAAAATTCTTGCGTGCATGAAAATATGCTATATGGGATTCCTCTGCTAGTTTTGTCCATGGAGTTAATTTGGGATTTATTTGCATATAAGATGTGTCATGCATGTAAATCACAGAGTCAAGGCTCTTGATGTGTTTAAATGTAATTATCACATGTTTTTCCAAAGTTCTAAGAGAAGTACCAACTAAAGCAAGTTTTCTCGCCTTGTTCAAAGAGCAACAGTTCTGAATGGGAATTATTGTTTGTCTTCTATACAGAGGGACCTAGGAGTACATATACAGTTTGAACCTGAAAATAGCATCACAGGTAGACACATGGTGAAGAAGGCTTTAGGCATGCAGGTCTTCCTAATTAAGAACATTGAGCATAGAAGTGGAAATGCTATGTTCGAATTGTGCAATACATTGATGAAGCTATATTTAGAATATGGTGTAGGAAGAAACTGCAGATGATGGTTTAAATTGAGATAGACACAAAAAGCTGGAGTAACTCAGCCAGACAGTCAGCATCTCTGGAGAGAAGGAATGAGTGACGTTTTGGGTTGAGACCCTTCTTCAGACTTGTTAGAGATAAGGGAAATGAGTGATATGGACGAGAAAGGATGGTGTGCAGTTCTGGTCATTCTGATACAGGGATTGTGCCATTAGGCTGAAAAGAGGACAGAAACTATTCAGGGGGATGTTGCCAGGAATTGAGTGCCTGAGTTTGGGCAGGCTAGGACTATACTCCTCAGAGAATATGAGTGATCTTATAGAGGTGTGTAAAATCATGGGTAGGAAGGAACTGCAGATGCTGGTTTAAACCGAAGATAGACACAAAATGCTGGAACAACTCAGCAGGACACACAATGTCGCTGAAGAGAAGGAATGGATGACATTTTGGGTTGAGACCCTTCTTCAGATTAGCGTCATGGGAAAGGGAAATAAGATATATAGACGGTGATTTAGAGAGAGATAGAACAAATGAATTAAAGATATGCAACAAAGTCGAGTCTGAGTTAAAACGTGGTAGTAGAGTTGGAGAGCAGGAAGAATCACAGGCGGGGAGCAGAGAGAGAGGATGTTGCCGAACTCTCATTGGAGAGAGGAGAACTTCTTCAAAGTAGACATACCTTGAGGAGATTTTGCAGTAGAGCAGATGAAATGTGAAGGAAGGAACTGCAGATGCTGGTAAAATCATGATGGATAAAGACAGAATGAATGCACACATCATCTTTCTCCAGAACCAGAGGGCATGAGTTTGTGAGAGGAGCACAAAGAGCAGCGTTTTCACAAGAATGCTGATATGTACTGTATATGGAATAAGCTACATGAGGAAATGTGTGGGAAGGAACTGCATATGCTGGATTAAACCAAAGATAGACATAAAAAGTTGGAATAACACAACAGGACAGGCATCATCTCTGGAGAAAAGGAATGGGTGACGTTTTAGGTCGATACCCTTTTCAGACTGAAGAAGGGTCTGAAGAAAGATATTGATCAGAAACATCACCCATTCCTTCTCTCCGGTGATGCTGCCTGTCCCGCTGAGTTACTCCAGCTTTTTGTATCTATCTAAGGGTGATTCTTCAGTAAGTTTCTGGAAACCTGAAAACAAATTTACATTTTTGCAACTTTTAATGTTGTTTCACATAGATGAACATCTCTACTATGGGAACAATTTGTTTGGCGCAATCTTTTAGGGAATTTAATGTATTTTTTCCACTTCATCTTCCAGGTTGCCAATTGCATTCAGTCATATCCGTCATATTTTTATGATGCACAACACTGCAAAATATAACTTATTTAAGAATATAAAATAAAATTTTTGTCGAAGATTTTCAAATTATAATCTTCCTCAAATAAACCACCAAAAAATATACTTTTTCAGTCTTACGCATTGATTTTAAACCTTAGTAACAGTTTTACTGCCGAAAAAAGTGGTGATTTTCAGCAAGAATGGTAACCTTTACATAACTTTTCACCAACTTCCTCGAAAACAATATTAACTTCAGATGAATAGGCAGAAGCATACTGTTCATTTGTCAATTACAATTGATAATTATGGTTGTAATCGTTGTATTATTTTAAACATTATGAGCATAAAATATTCATTTGATGTATATAGAAACATAGAAAATAGGTGCAGGAGTAGGCCATTCAGCCCTTCGAGCCTGCACTGCCATTCAATATGATCATGGCTGATCATCCAACTCAGTATCCTGTACCTGCCTTCTCTCCATACCCCCTGATCCCTTTAGCCACAGGGGCCACATCTAACTCCCTCTTAAATATAGCCAATGAACTGGCCTGAACTACCTTCTGTGACAGAGAATTCCACAGACTCACCAGTCTCTGTGTGAAAAATGATCTTCTCATCTCGGTCCTAAAAGACTTCCCCTTTATCCTTAAACTTTATCCTTAAATGACCCTATGTCCCGTGGAGAGGAACATCGGGTCATGGGAAGACGCGACGACTGCAACGGCTTTGTGTCGGGCTGGAGCCGAAGCTGGATGGAGATCGGCGGTTAAGTTGCAGATGTGGCCATACGGGTATTGTGGCCCAAGCCTTTAGCCCAGGATGGCCTCGCCGGAAGGCCATGCCTGGCCATATTGTTTCCCAAATGGCACGTGGCACAATTTGTTCTCCCGAACAAATCATAAAATACTCATGTTTAAATTTTTTTTCTAAGAGTTCAGCACCATTCGGGATTGGCACTGATTAAAGGTACGTACCCGCTATGCAGCAAAAAACATAGTTTTCACATGTTTCACTTTTGAATTCTGCGGTCTTTCGCATTGATTCTATTTATAGCCATGTGGGACGGCTCAACAAAGCTGAGTGATGGCAATGGCTACAATCATCGGGACAAGAAATCTTTGAAAAAACAGTAGGATTTATAATTTTATCAAGAATAGAGGAATTTTTTTAAGGGTGATAAATATTTTAATTATTAATTCCTACCGTTTAAAAGTATTTTTATTGCAAATAGATCCCACCATTAAATAAATATGCTGACTTGAAATTTCAAAAGTAACCATCAGGACATGCGGTTTTTGGCAGTGGTGGGGGAGGCATCGAACATCCTCACCACTCTCTCTTTCGGGAAAATGAACCCTTGACTTAAATTAGATCCATGTTATATTAAGAATTTATTTTAAAACTGCTTGGCAAACCTTTAAAACTCCCATTTATCCAGAACATCCCATGTTGTTTGTTGGGAGAAATATCATGCACCCTGCCAGAAAGGTTAAAACAAAATCCTTCATATTTCAGACGAATTCTACTAAAAATATACTATTGTTTCACGAAGTTGATACTACAGTCTTAAATTGAATCTCATATTACTGTGTGGACTAGTTGGAGAAAGGGTTTGTCTCAAACACTTCATCATCAAATTTGTATTGAGGGCAGGATGAGATGATTTGGCCCATCTTTTGATCCAGGTTACTTCTTACGTTGGTGGAAGAGAGTGTAATTCACAACATGTACAGCCACCTTTCCAAGCTCTGTTTGTACCCTGATCTAAAGCCACCAATTTGTAGGCTTGTGAAGCTTAGCTAATTTTGCTTCCAGGTCTTGGACAAACATGTTAAAACAATATGAAGGAGGATGAAGGAGGCAAGTGGGAAAATAATATAATTGCTGTTTGAAATGCAACATTAATCCAAAGATCCCTCTACACTCTCAGGTTAAAGCAACTGTTTCGCATTGAATTGTTTTCGAATAAACTCAATGCCCTGGCCAATATGAACCTTGTTCAAAACAGGTTACTTGACCATTAACATAACCTTCTGTTTAAGGGAGTTTGTTGTATACTAACTGATGTTTTTGTTTCCAAGTTAAAACAGTGAGCAAAAATATATTACCAACTGCAAAATGTTCTGTAAATTCTTGAAAAAGGCTCAAATGTCAGTGGGTCTCCTTTTCTAACTTTACAACAGTTATCAGATATACCATACAACAGCTCTCATTCCACTCAAAACTAGTTAATGGTCATTCACTGCTGCAGGTAGTGTGGACTTTGCTGTCAAGAAATAGCCCATATCAGTGTTGGTTTAAGAAGTGCACAATGTTCATAGAAGTAAAAATAATGCAATGAACAGTGACACCTTCTGGTATGCTTGGTCAAATGAGCTTGAGATCAAGTCACGAGTAAATAGTGTTTTATTGTCATGTGTCCCAGATAGAACAAAGAAATTCTTACTTGCTGCAGCACAGCAGACTGTGTAAACATAATACACTGTAAACAATATGATAAAGAAGGGAGAGAAAAAAATGGTTCAATGTGTATATATACACATACTCACAAGTACATATATATATATATATATATACACACACACACACACCTATATATGTCGCGGCAATATATATACACGGCAATCCTCCCCAATAGCGTCTCGCCATCCCTCTTCCTCCCCTATCCTCCATTCCCCATCATCCCCAGCACTCCCTCACCTCCCCTTATCCCTCCCTCTTCTTTCCCCTCTCCTCCTCCCCTCCCCCACTCCCTCCCTCCCTCTCCGCTACCCTCAGTCACTCCCTCCATAACCCTCTCCCCTCCCAACCCCCCTTGACGTCATTGTGAGGTGGAAGCTGATGTTTTTTATAATGTAAATGAGATCCCATTGTGGGGTGGAACACTGCTGATGGCAGTTTATGTAAATGAGATCCCGTTGTGACGTCATACCCTGCTAACTGGCAGTGCAAGTTCAAGTGATTTTTCTCAAAGTGGATTTCGTAAAGTTTAAATTGTGAATGACTTGTAAAATATACCATATATCTGAACGAAATTTGATACAACGCACCACAGGACAATTGTGAGTAAGGTAGGCCATAAATTGTAGCGCTATAGTGTACCGTTTTGGCGTCATTAAGGATATCGCAGACAGACAGACAGACAGACAGACAGACAGACAGACAGACAGACAGACAGACAGACAGACAGACAGACAGACAGACAGACAGACAGACAGACAGACAGATAAACATAATAAAAAACAAGATGAAAGTTTTAGTAATATACTAGACTAAATGGGATTCATTGGGTCCCAGTATCACATGGGAGGGCTGGTCCCCCAACACAATATTGCACCTCTCCACCAATTCCAATATTGGTGGCCATTGGGAGGGGGGGGGGGGAGGCTTTCTGGAGTGTTAGTTTGGGTGTTGTAGGCTGAATGGACTGGTTTCCAGAGGGCTAATGTAGACATTGTGGGCCAAATGGATTCTGGGGATGGCTGGTCAGCCGCTCAAGCCAGTTGTGCTGGCAGTTTGCTCACTCACGGCTGGTGGGCTGGCAGTTGACTCATGGCTATTCCTTGAAATTCCATTCCATTTCAAGCAGGATGCAAGGCCACCAAATTCAAGTGCAGTTTCATACCATTTCCAGCAGGTTGCAAGGCCACTAAAGACAGCGAGTCGTGAGCTCTTCCTCCTCCATCTTGCAGAGACTGAGCCACTTCTGGGTTTTATAGTCCCTCCCCCCTCTCACCAGAAAGGGTGTGGCAAGAATGTGTGTGTGTATCTGTGTGTGTGTATATATATATATATATATATATATACTGCACATTGAGGGGACGAGACCCAATGGATCCCACTTAGTCTAGTATATGTATGTGCGGTTGCGAGGTGGGGGGGGAGGCGGCCTGCAGCGTCACACACACACTAACCACGCCCCACACACACAGAGGGGGGGAATGGGGGGAGAGGGGGGTAAAGGGAGGGGGTGGGGAGGGGGTGGCAGAGGGTGGAATGGGGAGAGGGGGAGTGAGAGAGGAGGGGGAAGAGTGGTCGATGGGGGAGAGAGGGGTGAAGGGGGAGAGAGAAAGGAGGGGAGAGAGAGGGGGGAGAGGGGAAGAGAGTAGACGGGAGCGGGGAGGGTGGAGAGAAAGAGTAGGGGGAGAAAAGAGGGGGGGAGAGAAGAGGGGGGAGAGAGGAGGGGGAGGGAGGAGAGGGGAGGGGGGAGAGGGGAGGGGGGAGAGGAGGAGGGCAGGAAGAGGAGGAGGGGGGAGAGGAGGTGGGAGAAGAGGAGGAGGGGGAGAGGAGAAGGAGGGGGGTGAGGAGGAGGCAAGCCGGGTGGATGAGTGGGTTGCCAGCGAGCGACCTACGCGGCCCATGGCAAGTGGACTGCGGGGCTCATGGTGAGTGGGCAGTTCGAGGAAAGCAGTGGAGGGCCGACCGATCGTGACTTCTGCGAGGGGAAGCCCACCCACCTGCGTGACTGACGATTGGGCAGGGGAGACGGAGAGGTGGTTGTCCCACCATGACAGCCAGAGATTGCCAGGTGGGATCGGGATCACCAGCGAGTAAAAGGTGTCATGATTCCCCGAGTCCCTGCGATGATGGAGGAATCACAGGTCTCCATAGACAGCATCTCTAATAATAATAATAATAATAATAATAATAATAATAATAATAATAATAATAATAATAATAATAATAATAATATTAGTCTATTGTAATTCAGAGCTTATTTGAGGTTGTAGTGTTTAATAGCCTGACGGCTGTAGGGTAGAAGCTTTTCCCGAACCAGGAATCCAGGACGTAACAATTTTCAGGCTCCTGAACCTTCTTCCTGATGGCAGCGGTGAAATGAATGTGTGGCCGGGATGGTGCGGGTCTCTGATGATGCTGGCTGCCTTTTTGAGACAGCGACCCCAATATATCCCTTCGGTGGTGGGGAGGTCAGAGCCGATGATGGACTGGGCAGTTTTTACAACTTTTGGCAGTCTTTTCAGCTATTGGACGTTCAAGTTGCCGAACATTGCCATGATGCAACCAGTCAATATGCTCTCTACTGTACTGTACACTGTAGAAGTTCACGAGAATCCTCTTTGACATACCGAATCTCCTTAATCTTCTCATGATGTAGAGGCATTGAGGTGCTTTACTTATAATTGCATCAATGTGCTGAGTCCAGGAAAGATCTTTGGAAATATGCACGCCCAAGAATTTGAAGTTTTTGACTCTCTCCACCATCATCCCGGTGATATAAACAGGATTGTGGGTCCTCATCTTTCCTCTTCCAAAGTTCACAATCAGTTCATTGGTTTTAGTGATATTGAGAGCCAGGTTGTTGTGCTGGCACCATTTGGTCAATCGGTCGATCTAACTTCTATACGCTGATTCATCACCATCTGTAATTCGTCCAACAACGGTGAAGTCATTGGCAAACTTGAAGATAGAGTTTGCATTATGTGCGGTTACACAGTCATGAGTATAGAGTTAGTAGAGCAGGGAGCTGAGCACATAGCCTTGAGATGCTCCCGTACTGATTGTTAATGAGGACGAAGTATTTCTGCCAATTTGAACAGTCAGTGGATGAGGAAGTCAGGGATCCAATTGCAGAGGAATACACAGGCACCCAGTTCCATGAGCATGGTAACCAGCTTGGAGGGGATGATGGTATTGAACACTGAGCTGCACCATCCTTGGCAATGTCCAGCTGCTGCTTGAAGCATTAACAATATTTCCCTTTAATAGGACTCCAACTTCACTCCTTGCGTGGAAATATAGCAAACTGAGTCTGCTCATCACAAATTCAATCCCATCAAATGCTCTGAAATTGAAATTCCAGCAGGCATTCTCCAAAGGGCAGGTGTTCTGGCTGATTTAACATTTCCAGGGTGTAAATTACCCTCACGGTGATTGTCAATTGATAAGAACACAGGTTCAATTCTGCTTCTTCTGTAAAGTAAGTGTGAGCAACCTTACCGCCATGTGGAGCATTATTATCTCAGAGGGTTTTACATTCTATTTAAAAGAACACATTGAAAAAGTGCTAGTTTCTCAGGATCTTTGAGAAAATGCACTTGAGAGTTCCTTAGCATTTCTGGCAGCTCTATAATCTTGGGTGTAGTTTAAAAAAAAAATGTCTTCTATTTGCTTATATAAATGCACAAAGCAAAATGGAACTGAACACGTGTGAGGAGCAATTAGAGAGGAAGCTTCCAGTTATGTGATGAAACTGTGCTTTCAGTGGATGTTTTTTTAAGGCCAGATAATTAAGTGCTGAGATTCTTTTAGTGCTCAGTTTATGAAACATCCCATATTTTATGAGGTCAACTGACAATGGGAACATGACTCCAGGACTGCATATTTAGAGATTATTTTATTAGAATGCTACTGTATATGTGCATTCATGTTTGCAAACTGTAAATAAATGGGCACCAGTTTTAAGAAGAATTAATGGCAATTTCCTCATAATTTTTTTTTCTCTGCTTACTGGGAAATTTGAATGGCTTTCAGATTAACTTCACAATCACAATATTAGCCAAGTATGTTTTCAAACATACAAAGAATTTCATTTACCAAGTCAGTCATAAAAAGCAACAACACACAAAATACTTTTGAACATAAACATCCACCACAGAGACTTCTCCGCATTCTTCATTGTGATGGAAGGCGAAAAAAAATTCTCGTCCCTTCTTTGCTCTCCCGCGGTCGAGGGCCTCGAGCCTTCCGTTGACGGGACGATCTTGACTCCCACTGCCGGTGGCGTTTGGGCCCTCCGTGTCGGGGCGATCAGCTCCCCTGTACCGGACGATCGAACCCCGCGTCGGGGCTGGTCGAACTGCTGCATCTTTTGAGCTCCCAACTCGGCCTTTCCTCAGACTGTGAGCTCTCGATGTAAAGTCCGCAGGCCGCATTTGAAGCAATTCCAGGCAAGGGATCGACTCCAATGTTAAGTCCACGCCCCACAGCGGGGCTCAAAGTCAGTCAAAGGATGCCTTCAGCTCCATGAATGGTAGGCCGTAGAGAGACCAGAGATACGTTCCGGAAATAAATCACATCTCCAGCAAGGTAAGAAACTGAAAAAAAAGTTTCCCCATCCCGTCTCCCCCTCCCCCACATAAAACAAACCAGAGAACATTTACACAAATTTGTAAAATGCAATATAATTTTAAAAAAGACGAAAAAACAGACAGATTGTTGGCGGGGCTGCCAATTGTGTGGCTAAATCCAGAGTCACCACCCACGGTTTTTCTGTACTAATCAGGGCCAAATACAGACAATTTCCCTTGTTTGAAATGGTTCAGACTCTAATGGCATGTCCTTCCCTGGGGTGTGCTGTGGATCCCATCCGCTGAATGTTTGGAGAACCTGCAAAGAGCCCAGCTTTATCAGCTGTGAAATCTCTGAGGGATTACAAATATTTCTGAATTTCACTTAAAATTGCTTTTAAATATAGATGGTTTCAGGTGTTGAGCAGGTGATAGAGCCTCAAAACAGGATGGAAGTTATTCGATCGATGCCTGGCATTTGCCTTTTTATTATGTAACTTTATGATCTGGGATCAGCATCCAGGAGCAGCTCTACTATGGCAGCTGCTTGCTGATGGATTATCATAAATATCTGTTGAGCTGCATTCTTTAGCATGCAACCAAGCATCTGTCAGCCTTTCAGATTACCTTGGAATATAATCATACATTTGGCCATGTTCTTCATACACTCACTTTCCTGCAAAAAGAAAATAATACTTCCTCAGGTAGCGAAAAATAATATTTGATTTGCAAACATCCTCAAAAAGATCATACAAATTGCATTTGGCCCAGTAAATTGCTTATTAAATGGAATCATTGTTGGTATGAAGGAAGCAGTGGCAGACAATTTGTGCACAGCCAGCTCCCACTAGCAGAAATAAACATATAGCGATATTTATTTCTGCCTGGGGAGGCTTGTTAAGCAGGAGTTGGCTGCCAGTGCTTCCTTCATTACAACAAAGATTTCACTTCAAAGGGAATTCAAAATGTCGCAAGTCCAGAAAAGATGGCATAACCTTTATTGTAGAGTAACGTATATCCATTCATGCGGGACAGATCTCACCTATAAGGTAGATATCAACCAAGTTTCCAAAGCATTGCACTGAAATTATGAGTTGATGTCACTGTAATAGATCCACACCTTCTGACATGGAAGAGAGATTTTTTTTTTAATGTATTAAGGGCCTGTCCTACCAACATCTGACTCCATGCGGTGAGCGTGATCAAACTAGAAGCGTGGGCCGCGCAGAGGTCGGGTGATCACTGTACAGGGCTAAGCATGCCATCAATGTCTTTCCAACAGCATGCGCCTGCATGCGGCAAGCGCGACCAAACCGGCAGCGAGAGCCATGCGGAGGTCAGGTGAGTGGCGCAACGCGGCGCAAAGTGAGGCGAACTTGGAGCGAAGTCTTAAAGGTAAGTTCGCCAGGACAGAGAGGGGCACACAGAGAGGGGCACAAAGGCACACACAGAGAGGGTCACGGAGGCACCTACAGAGAGGGTCATGGAGGCATGACATCGAGGCGGTGTGTAATGCGTCGAGGCGACTGCGAGCCGACAAGCCATTGCCGTGCGGAATTTTTGAACATGGTCAGTTTTTCGGAGCCCCGCGCAATGTCATGACCAACTCCGCACAATTCCGCATGGCTCCGGCGATCGAAGTGGGACCGGCCCCGCGACGCCGGATGACTCAAGCGACCACGTTAGGTCGCGCTCATCGCATAGAGTTGCATGCTGGTGGGACAGGCCCTTTAAGTTATCTGGGTTGTTGACAGGACAGGCATTTATTGATGAGTCATCCGTGATGCATGCCACTAGGGAGCCAAGGCTGACAGTTGCATACATTTTATTTGCTGTGCATATTTATTATTAGTATTGGCACTGGTATTGATCTTCCGTTGTCACATGTACCAAGATACAGTGAGAAACTTTAGTTTGCATGCTATCTAAAAAAATCATCCATACATGATTATAATTAAATCACACAGGAGGACAAAAGGTTGTGCAAAAACAGGAAAGAAAATAGAGTGCAGAATATACAGTACAGTAGCATTACAGCTACAGAGAAGGTGGAGATTATAATGGAAGGGTTCCAATGAGATAGATTGCTAGAGCAGGAATTTATCCCTGAGCTTATGAGGGGATCATTTAAGAGTGATAAAAGTGAGAAGAAGCTGAATCTGTTAGTATGTGCTTTCAAGTTTTTGTGTGTTCTACCCAACAGGAGAAGGGAAAGAGGGTATGACTGGGTGTGAGTTGTCCTTGAATATGTTGCCTGCTTTCCCAATACAGTGCGAAGCTGGAAGATTGTTCCCGATGTTGGGGGAGTCCAGAACAAGGGGTCACAGTCTAAGGATAAGGGGGAATTCCTTTAGGACCGAAATGAGGAAAACATTCTTTACACAGAGAGTCGTGAGTCTCTGGAATTCTCTGCCACAGAAGGTAGTTGAGGCCAGTTCATTGGCTACATTTAAGAGGGCGTTAGATGTGGCACTTGTGGCTAAAGGGATCAGGGGGTATGGAGAGAAGGCAGGTACGGGATACTGAGTTGGATGATCAGCCATGATCACATTGAATGGCGGTGCAGGCTCGAAGGGCCGAATGGCCTACTCCTGCACCTATTTTCTATGTTTCTATGTTTCTAAGTGTAGATATAAGTGAAGGGTGGGTGGGGGTTGGTTAGCACAATGGGGGGAGGTGGGGGGGGGGGGGGGTGGGGGGGGGGGTTGGTTTGCACAATGTACCTTGACTGCATTCACATCTCTGCAATTTCTTGTAGTCTTTGACAAACCAAGCTGTGATGCATAACGATGGGATGTTTTCCATGGTGCATCTACAAAAAGTGCTAAGAGATATTTTAAACCTAATTTCCTTAGTCTTCTGAGGAAGTAGAAGCATTAGTATTATTTCTTAGGTTTGTGTCAACATGATAAGGCCAAGTCAAATTGTTGGTGATACTTACTCCTGGGAACTTAAAACTCTCAGCTTTTTTCAACATCAGCTTCATCAGTGTAAACTGGAGTGTGTAATCTACACTACTCTACACTGAAGTTGATGAGCAGCTCTTTTATTTTGATGGCATTGAGAGAGAGGTTGTTGTTTGCATCATGTTACTAAGCTCGCTGGCTCCATCCTGTACTCCGTGTCATCATTGTTCGAGATGTGGCCCACTACAATGGTGCCATCTGCAAACTTGTTAATTGAATTAGAGCAGAATTTGGCCTCACAGTCATGTTTGTATAGGCAATATAGTTAGGGGCTGAAAACAAAGACTTGCAGGGAATCTGTATTGAAATATATTGTGGAGAATGTTTTTGTCACCCATCCTCACTGATTGTGCTCCATGGGGCAAGTATTCACTTGCAGAAGGGGTTACTGGAGTTTGGAGATGTTTTATTGGATTTATAGTGTTGAAGGTGGAGCTTTGGTCAATGACCTGGAGTCTTACATAGGTATCCTTGTAGTCCAGATGTTCCAGGGCTGAAAGTAGGGCCAGGGAGATCTGCCATGGGTCAGGTGCAAGGTAGATGAATTGCAGTGGATGAAGGTTGTCTGGGTGGCTGGTGTTGATGTGCACCATGACCAGCCTCTCAAAGCTACGTTGGGAAAGTATTGCATAGGTGGTAGTGAGTACAACACTACAAAGCTATCTATAAATAAAATACAAATGCATAAATCTGTTAAACTGACCAGTCTGGGAGTTTGGTGAGTACTGGACTTTCATTTTTTTCAGACTCTTGGAAATTATTGTATGAATACACCACACTTATAATTTACATTTTCTTGCCCGCTGTGGCCGCAAGACCCATGCACACTGTAGGCCGGACTTGCCCGATAGGAGACCGGGGACTTGCCCAGTAGGCCCAACGCATTCACTCCCCCCCCGCCCCCGCGTCGTCGACTGGAACATGCCGCCCTGTCCCTGTCCACCCACTGGAGACCGGAGCCTTGCCTACCATGGACAGAGGCACCACACCATGGACCTGAAAGCCAGGCTCACCAGGCTCGCACGTCGCGGATCGAGGACACACGGGAACTGACCAACTGGGCCTGTAAGTAGACCGGTTGTGGGAGGGAGTGCACGGGCTCGATGGTGGAGTGGGCCGCTGAAGGAGCATGTGGACCGGACAGCAGTGGGGCAGAGGCAGAAGACATTGATGGCTATGCTTAGACCCTGCAACACCGCCAGGGCATCAGAGTTTCATGGTCAGATCAAGATCCCTGCACTTACATCAACTGGGACTTGAAAATGACAGCAAACTGGTGACTCTGTATACTGTCTCAGTGTACTGTTGCTATACACTTGTACTGTATCTGAGATGCTTATCTAATATGTATTAAGTACATATGTATAGTGATGTTTGTACTGAACTGTATACAAAAATGAATTTCACTGTACCTCGTGACAAATGTGACAAATAATGTACCATACCATAACATACATTTTCCATTGAGCCGGGTAAGTTTCAAGAAATCCCCAAGTAGGGATGAGTGGGTGATGAGTGGATGAAGGAGGTGGAGGAGGAAAAATAAATTGGGGAATGGGGGCAGGAGGAATGAAAATAAAGGTGTGCTCAGGGTTGGTTGGGGAGAAGGGTGTAGTTAAGTATCTGAAAAGGAGAACGGAGCATGAAAGTGGAGCATTCATTGTCCATGCGATTTAGTTGGAGGCTACCCAAGCAAAATAGGTGCAGTCAAGGTTTACTCAACCTTACTCACAACTTGCTTGATTGGAAGTGATATAGCATCAATAAACCAGTTCATGCAATTGGGTTTTCTCATCGTTCCCACAGTCACACAACTTATCCCAGGAAACAGGCACAAGCCATTTAGAACGGAGATGAGGAAACACTTTTTCTCACGGAGAGTTGTGAGTCTGTGGAATTCTCTGCCTCAGAGGGCAGTGGAAGCCAGTTCTCTGGATACTTTCGAGAGAGAGCTAGATATGGCTCTTAAAGATAGCGGAGTCAGGGGATATGGGGAGAAGGCAGGAACGGGGTACTGATTGAATGGCGGTGCTGGCTCAAAGGGCCAAATGGCCTAATCCTGCACCTATTGTCTATTGTCTGCTATGTCTAAACAATGGGAGTGTCATTCTCTTGTGAACTTCAGCATCCAAAATACTTTGCCACATACCATAAATCTCCAGTAAACACAGGAAGTCATGCAGATCAAAAATAACAAAGAATGTATACAAGGGCATCTGTAGGCACCATTGACTCCTTATTTGATACCGAAGTACACAATATCCTAAAAAGCATTCAAAATCAGATTGCTTAAGAAGGAACTGCAGATGCTGGAAAATCAAAGGTAGACAAAAGTGCTGGAGAATCTCAGGGGGTGAGGCAGCATCGATGGAGCAAAGGAAATAGGAGACGTTTCGGGTCGAGACCCTTCTTCAGACATACATTCCAAAAGAAACGGAGCAATTATTCTTGGCAATGGTAGTCCCGGAACACATAGATACTATTAAATTGATTCCTTTCCATAAACATTTTATAACCAACAAATCGAAAGATCACTACATGAAAGGTTGGTGGGAGCATCAAACATGCCAATCTTAATATTGGCAAAATTAAGGACACCATAAAATGGAGGATCCCTGCACTTGTTAGCTGAACTTTACAGGCTTTGATTGGTGCCAGAGAGTCTAGGCTCAGACTGGTATGCAGGATGGTGAGTGGTCCAAGTGTTCTCCCTGTTTCTCTTAAATATGACAAAATGCATAGCAGTTTTTCAAACAAAACTAAATCGCTGCAAAAGCTGCGCTGTATAAACAACGTTGCAAGATGGTCATCCTGTTAATTGATGATTGGTCGAACTGTTGAGCCTTGGAGAAACTGTTTGGATCTCAGGGCACATGTTTCAATGTTTATTCTTGCTTGCTTCCTTCTAGAACATTCTTTCAAATATAATGTATTAACCACTGTATTATTGGGTTAGGGAAATGTCTGTCATGTATGGAGTTAATCAACATCTGTTATTGGATTGTAAAGAGACCACACCCATGTGGTTTGCCCCTCGAGGTTCAGGGACCTATAAAAGTCTGCTACCACAAAGTCCTGTGTCGATCTTCCGGGATAGTGCTTAGGAGTGCGTGACCTTCTGGGGTGTCTGTTTGAGCAAGACCAAGAGGGCTTGATCAGGCAGATATACGAGGATCGAACCCGCGGTGGTTAGGTACAGTAGTTGGAACAGTAATTGTGTTTTGTCAAAATAAAGTTTAGATGTGCAAGTGCTTGATTCAGTGACTTTTGACTGAAATAGGGGGAAGCTTTGAACAAGTTATTTTCATTGGGAGCTCATCCGGGATCTCAACAAACCCCCAAAGTTTGCGATCAAGGGTGTTGAGCTGTTTCGATCGCGAGTGCAGAAATTGGGCCCATTGTGCGGTTTTCGCAAAGAATTTCGGCACTTCGCTAGTCGAGGCGGATCAATTATTCGCAGGCTTGGGAAAGGGTCCAATCGAGATCATTAGAATAGAGCCTAGCAAGCACGGGGGTTTGGTTAGCTCTCCTTTGGGTTGTGGGCCCATAAATCAGGGCATGGAGTGGCCCAAAACTTGGTTGTAGTTGGCAGACTGCAGCTGCTTTAATGAGAGCCTGATGCGCTTCATTGGGCGAGGGGTGGCCCACAGTCCAGATTTATCCAATTGGCAGGGTTTGAAACACAGGTCCGGTCTACGTATTGATCTATGTTTGCCGGGAGCGCTGATTGGAAAGGTGCATTCTGTAAACCGGCATCGACTGCCAGTGCAAAGAGGCTTGGTTCTGAATCCTCAGTGCCCAGTAGAGATGGGTGTCTACGTGAAGGTATCCGAGTTCGATCTGTTTAACACCACAAGGGTGGAATGAAAATACTGTGATTTAATTTTGAGACTGTATAGTTAACAAATGCTCTATTAGACAGGTGCTTGTGGTTTATAGGGGAATGTGGTTAGGCATACATAAAAAGTGGAATATTTTTTTTCTGTATTCAATTTTGCTTGCGTGTTTGGAGCTCATTTGCATGTGTTTAGATCAAGGTCGGGGATAGAAAATGGGCTGCAAGAACGTGTGCGATTGTGGTTGGTTGTTTCCTGGAGCATTTTTATTTGAATATTGTTTAATCCAAATTTTGTAACTTCAAAATTAGAAAGGGAAATTGTTAAGAGGTGCGACTAGCTTGAGAGTTGCTTCCATATCCAATAGAATGGGGAACCACGCAAATAAAGATATGACCACTGTCTCGGAAAGTTCTTTACAAGAAATATGCAGTGTATTTCCACAAAAGGCTGACCAATTGAGAAATCTTTCTGGAGCATTAAATAGAGAGTTAGGGAGCGAAATATGGCCCAGAGGGGGCATAGATACAGTAAAGGGATTGAAATACATTGAGCAGATTATATGGCAATGCAGCGATAATGCAGAGGCAAAATTATTAATTGAATAGTGGAGAAATTATTATGATGAACAGAAAGCGAGTAGAGCGGAGGAAAAAATGGCAATTTGGAAGGAAGCAACTCTAAAGCGGGGGATAAAATTAGAAGATACTGAAGCATTTGAACCTCCAGGTAGCCTAAGGGAACACAATTCAAGACAATTCAAGAGAGTTTATTGCTATGTGTCTCAGACAGGACAATGAAATTCTTGCTTTGCTTCAGAACAACAGAATATAGCAGGCATACATAAATACAGAACAGATCAGTGTGACCCTATACCATTGATTTTACTTCGGAGTCACATGAGTGATTCCCTGAAGAAGACCCGCCAGGCCGCATATGCACGAGTACATCAGCCGCACTGGAGTAAGTACCAGATTGGCAGGACAGAGCTCCTGCCAGTGGTAAGTTAAACCTAGTTGGTACATTCGTTTTTACTTACCAGGTTTTTTCAGGCAGTAGCCTCTTTTCACAGAGGTTCTCCTGCCAGTTTCACAGCCCGACGAGTGTGCCGGTTATGGACTGAAGGGAAACCCAGTCTGACTGTGGAAGCGGATAACCAGCAAATAGATCGGGTTGTGAGATAAGGAGCAGCTAATAGTGCAGTCAGCAGCTCCCAGCCTGCGGGGATGCCGTAAAAAACGGCAAGAAATCCAAGCAGAATCCAACAGTTAGCAGCGCCTGGGATAGGGCTGCTTCATGTATGAAAGTGCAGGCCTACAGGAGAGGCATGCTAGCAGCACCTGGTGCAGGGCTGTTTCATGTCAAAAAGCGCCGGCCTTTACGAAAGGTGGCGCCAGCAATGCCTGGGACAGGGTTGCTCAAGTTCACTCATAATCTGCTACGCCCATGGAGTCGGTAGATGATTCTCCACCATGGCTGGATAGCAAGGCCCACAGAGTCGGGGGTGAATTCCTCACCAGGGCTGGATAGAGCAACTGTTGCATACGGTGCTACAGAGGTCTTCCTCTTGGAGGCAGAGACCAAGACAGGTCAGTATCCTGCTGACACTGAGTCTCAGGGTATGGCCGTGGGGCATACCCCAAGGGATGAAGTGCACGTGTCAGAGGTACCTTTTTCATGACAACAAAGTTGCCATACCAGCAGAATATTCTATTTGGGTTAAAGCCAATGTGTCCGTATCAGTATTGGTATCCTGCGGCAGCGCCTGTTTAGGGTTGCCTACGAATCACCCTCTCTGAGGAGGGAAGAGCAAAAGGTCAAGATATAACTGACTCCAGGCTCTAAAGAAGTCAATAGAACATACTTAAGAACATATGTGCCAGCAGTGAACAGCGACTACAGGGGGATGTGAGAGCCAGCCGCTGAATCGGTTATTCAGGTAGGCCTGTTATTCAGGGGAAGAAAGCCTGGCAGACGAATCAATTAAGCCAATGGTGGGCAAAAGTCATCGTTTCAAAATGCACCCCAGGCGCTCATCACCAATAAGTGGTTCATTGGAGCTGGAGGCAGCATGATAGCTCAGAAATTCCATGCACCTTACCAATCCTACTCAACAAAATGGGTCTAGCACTTCCAAAATATGGGTAGTGCACCGTTCACAAGTTGTAATATTTACATTTGTTTTGTACAACACACAAAGGGTAAAAATATTTGGTTGAGGCACAGTCAGAGCATTCCAAGCAAGTTTGGATTATGGCCAGGGTTATTTAAAAAAAAATTAAGGTTCGGAAATTGGGCAAAGGTTCTCATGCAAACCACCCATGGAATAAGGCAGGAGTGGCATGATATTATGAAGAATGGAGAGTGTCGGGCATATGAACTTTCCAAATATGAAAACTTATTTTTCCTCACTAACAACAGATTCATAAGGGTCAGAAATCCATGCTATGCAAATCCCATTACAGAGGTTATCAAAGACAATATAACTGTACTATAACAGTAAAGCTTTGGGGTATGGGATAAACTGTTTGTTGGTCATTGGGATTTACCTTTAATTGTTATTAGCCTTGACTCCGCCTTGTGGCAAGAGATCAGAGTTATAGCAATCTGTTATAAAACTGAGTTTTATTTTCATCAAGAGTAATTGGCAATATAGCAGTTGTGTTTCAGCCGAGCAAATCAAGGAACTGATATCGTGTAAGTAGCAATTAGGCCATTGTTAACAACCTTATGCTATTGTCAGCTGAAGCTACCTCAGTCACAATGATGAAGTAACAGTATTCAGCATTGCTGAACATGACAATAACTCATTGAACTTGAACTTGAAATGTGCTACAGTAGTGTGGTCGGTCAAATTCAGTTATTACAAACTGATGCTAGGACTATAAGATGAGAAGTTCCAAATACCATCACCTACTTGGAGGTATTGGAGATTGCATTAGTTACCAATTCTTCAATTGTTGATATCAACTAAATATAAACACTAGATGCACCCCATGGGTAAGGGGCTATTGAGCGAATAAACATATTCTACATGCTCAAATTCAAGTTGCTGCTTTACGATGGTGACATATGTTAGTCACATGGAAATCAAGTAAAAGTATCCTGTAACAATTACCTAAATCTCCTTTGCCACTGGTGTATCATCCAGTTCAGATCAATGATAACACAGAATAAGTGTTGGATTTCAAAGTATGATGAATGTTTGGTTCAATACTACATCGAATATTGACATGTTGGTGCATGTTTATTCACTGATTGCAAAAATATGTGGCACAACAGTGCGGAGAAATACATCCTCGCTTCAATAGGAGGAATGGTATTTTAAGTCCTCCTCATTTTTGCCTCATTAACCGGGTCTTAAAACAGTCAGCAAGACCTCGCTTGGGTTCGTACTGTCGGACTCGCCAAGCATCCATGTTGCATGCTTCATCAGGCATTATGGCACAACGATATACGGGGTTATTCCAAAAAAAAAGAACTTGCTGTTTCAAACTGTGGTTCAGGAGACCGGCCTTTGCACAGTAAAACAATTATTCACTTGCACATTTTGAATAGATTGACTTATGCCTCAGGCTGTCACATCAAGCCATGAAGGTGCTCACTGCAGTGTGCAGGAATAGCACCCAAAAAAGCAGTACATTCCTATTGAGGGGATCAGAAGTGTTTTTGTTAAATGTTAATGTTACATTTAATACCGTACAGATTACTGACATTTTCCAGTTCATTTTAAATGGTATTTGACAATAATTCAGTTATAGAGATACTACAGCTGCAATATAAGGGAACTACGCTGTCGGGTTCAACCCGGATAACGAGTTGTTAAAAAATCTTGGCACAAGTTCCCCCACTACAAGATTATGCAGTTGGTTATCGAAAATGTGTGAACATTACTTCCAGTTACATTCTTAGTTATGATACTTATATCAGCACAACGGCAAACAATGCAAACACTGTGGCTAGATAGGATGGAATTGGCTGCAGGTGCCATTACATTTTACATTCTGGCCTACACAAGCAGAGTAGACTAGGGGTGGAATGATTTAAGATCATTTTCGGATACCCCACCATTTCACGTCAAGGCCACCAGAATCCTAAGAAGTATGGAACCAGCATTGTTTATTAGTCAACAAACAACTACACAAAGGAAGGTCGGTTCAGACTATTTCAAGGTGGCTGCAGCAGGTTCTGGGTTATACAGGTATTAACACTGACGATTGTATATCTCATTCCACCAGGTCAGCATCAACATCAGCGTATCATTTAGATAGTGTTAGGCAGATAATTTAGGCAGCAGCTACGTCGGTAGCCTAGGGACGTGTCCATCGACCATATTTTGGCGGCCGCCGGATGGGCAAATGAGCTGATGTTTCAGAATTTCTATCATCGGCCGATTGCCGATCCAGGGCTGTTTGCCAATGCTATTTTAAGTTCTGTTTAAAGTGCCCTGGGATAGATGGGTACTGTTGTTTGTTTATATTTTTTTAAATAAACTTTATTACTGCATTAAATGCAATGTTACTACTAATGCATTAATTTCTCATTTGAGTCAATCAATGCAGTGGGATGCCGAGATTTGTAATCTGCGGCATGAAATCACAAAGCTTTGAACTCTTCATGGAATCACTCACCTGACTCTGAAGTAAAATTGTAAGATTAAATGAGAACTTACAAGTTTGAAGTTTGATCTTGATTTTATGAGGAGTTACGTTGGCGATTACGTTCCCGCCACGCCCAACCCTCTCTCATAAAGGATCATCTGGTAGTTCTTGAGTCACGCATCTTACTATGTCACTTCGGTGTTGTTATTTGTGATTTCTTCCCGCTGCTTTGAAGATTGGTGCGCATGCGGCCTGGTGGGTTTTCTTCACATAATCACCAACGTAACTCCTCATAAAATCAAGATCAAACTTCAAACTGGTAAGTTCTCGTTTAATCTTACTAATATATATATACACACATAAATAACCAGATGAAGTGCAATGGGCTATTAATGTTCAGAGTTTAGTGAGAGTTGCATTTAATAGCCTGATGGCTGTGCGGAAGAACTATTCTTGAACCTGGATGTTGCTGATTTCAGGCTCCTGTACCTTCTACCTGAAGGCAGCG
Organism: Raja brachyura; assembly: GCA_963514005.1. The sequence continues at coordinate 32,141,430 of OY740786.1, read as the reverse complement.
GGGAGATGAGTGAGTGGCCAGGATGGTGTGGATCCTTGATGATGCTGTCAGCTTTTTTGAGACAGCGACTGCGATAGATCCCCTCGATGGTAGGGAGGTCAGAGCCGATGATGGACTGGGCAGTGTTTACAACTTTTTGTAGTCTTTTCCGCTCGTGGGTGCACAAGTTGCCGGACCAAGCCATGATGCAACCAGTCAGCGTGCTCTCAACTGTGCACATGTAGAAGTTTGAGAGAGTCCTCTTTGACATACCGACTCTCCGTAATCTTCTCAGGAAGTAGAGGCGCTGATGTGCTTTCTTTCTAATTGCATCAGTGTTCTCGGACCTGGAGAGACTTTCAGAGATATGCACGCCCAGGAATTTGAAGCTCTTGACCCTCTCCACCATCGACCCGTTAACATAAACGGGACTGTGGGGCCCCATCCTACCCCTTCCAAAGTCCACAATCAGTTCCTTGGTTTTGCTGATGTTGAGAGCCAGGTTATTGTGCAGGCACCATTTGGTCAAGCGGTCAATATCACTTCTATACTCTGAATCATCTCCATCAGTGATACGTCCCACAACAGTGGTATCGTCAGCAAACTTGATGATGGAGTTCTCACTATAATCGGCTACGCAGTCATGAGTATAGAATGAGTACAGCAGGGCCTTGAGATGCTCCTGTGCTGATTGTTATCGAGGCTGACACATTTCCACCAATATAGACAGACTGTGGTCTGTGAAGTCGAGGATCCAATTGCAGAGGGATGTGCAGTGACCCAGTTCTGAGAGTTTGGTAACCAGTTCGGAAGCGATGATTGTATTAAATGTCGAGCTGTAATCAATGAATAACAGCCTGACATATGAGTTTTTGTTGTCCAAGTGGTCCAGAGCGGAGTGGAGAGCCAGCAAGCTCGCATCCACCATTGATCTGTTGTGGCAGTAAGCAAACTGCAGTGGCTCCAGGTTTTTGTCAAGGTATGAGTTGATTTGTGCCATGATCAACCTCTCAAAGCACTTCATCACCACCGACGTTAGTGCCACTGGTCGATAGTCATTGAGGCATGTCACCTTGCTTTTCCTGGGCGCCGGTATTATTGAAGCCCTTTTAAAGCAGGTGGGAACCATGGAGCACAGAAGTGAGAGGTTGAATATGTCCGTAAAAACTCCAGCCAGCTGGTCCGCACACGTTTTTAGATCACGACCGGGTATACCATCAGGTCCAGACACTTTCCGAGGGTTCACCACTCTGAAGGATTTTCTGACGTCGACCTCTGTGACCGTGACCGAAATACCATCATAGCGAATGGGGGCTCGGGAAGGCACATCGGTGTTCTCCCTATCAAAGCGTGCGTAAAACACATTGAGCTCATCAGGGAGTGATGTTTCACTGACATGTGATCTGCCTCCTGATTTCGCCTTGTAGGAGGTGATTGCATACAGGCCTGCCACAGCTGCTGAATATCCGTCTCATCCTCCAGCTTGGAGCAAAGTCCCTTTTGGCCTTTTTGATGGCCTTACTAAGGTCGTATCTGGACTTCTTGTAGTCCTCGGTATCTTCAGACATGAATGCACAGTGTCTGGTCTTCAGAAGAGGGTGGATCTCATAGTTCATCCAAGGCTTCTGATTGGGAAACACTCGGAAGGTTTTTTGTTGGGATGCAGTCCTCCACACGTTTCTTTATGAAGTCTGTAACAACTGTGGCGTATTCATTCAGGTCTGTTGCCAAGTCCATGAACATTGCCCAGTCTACAGACTCCAAACAGTCCTGGAGCACCCTCAATTAGTCTACAGAATGCATTTCGTTGTCTCTGTACTGTACACTGACAATGACAATTAAAATTGAATCTGAATCTGACTCCAAACAATCCCCCACCCCCCCGTCAACCAGCTCTGTACAGTCCACACCTCTGGGGGTGCACTCTTTAATTGCTGCCTGTAGGCAGGAAGAAGCAGCACCGCAGTGTGGTTGGATTTACCGAAGTGAGGGCGAGGGATAGAGCTATAAGCATCCTTGATGATGGTATAGCAGTGGTTGAGGGTGTTTGCTCCTCTGGTGCAGCAGGAGACATGTTGGTGGAAGTTGGGGAGTGATTTCTTGAGATTTGCTTTGTTGAAGTCCCCAGCTATGGTGGTAAACGTCTCGCGGTAAGATGTCTGGTGTTTGTTGACCATAGCATGCAGCTCCTCCAGTGCCAGACGGACGTCTGCTTGGGGTGGGATGTAGACCGCGGTCAGGATGATGAAGGTGAATTTCCTCGGAAGGTAGAAGGGGCGGCACTTCACTGCCAGATGTTCAAGGTGTGGAGAGCAGGAGTTGAATAGGACTGCCATGTCTGCGCACCATGCAGAGTTGACCATGAGGAAACGCCCCCTCCTCTCCCTTTCCCAGATGCCAGTGTACGGTCCATACGGTGGATGGAGAACCCTTCAGGCTGGACCACTGCGTCTGGCGAGTTGGGGGTGAGCCATGTCTCTGTAAAACAGAACACAGGGCATTCCCTCAGCCCCCTTTGATAAAGCAGCCTTGCCCTTAAGTCCTCCACTTTATTTTCTAGTGACTGTACGTTGGCCAGTAGGATAATAAGGAGAGGGGGCCAAAGTCCCCTCCACTTCAGCCTTACTTGTAGTCCTGCCCGACGGCCACGTTTCCATACTCGATGGAGCCCTCCTCGGTGTTTAAAGGTACAGTACTTACGGGTCTCCGCGACGTTGGGGAATCTCCTGGGATTGGGGATTCCCTTACAGTCGGCACCTCCAGCATCATTGTTGCTCCATGAAGGCCTCCCCAGTGTTTACAGGTAAGGTTCTCACTGTACCTGTGCGCCTCTGCGAAGGTCGGGGATCCCCTCCGTTCGGGGATTCCCTCACCGTTGCTAACATCGGGAGTTCGCAGTAGCGTTAATGCATTTAAATGCATTAGTAGCTCGCCACTTACAGCATTGATTTCTGTGGATTCTCAGCCTGAGAGTATTAAAGAGAACGGGAGAAAGAAATCTTTCACAGGAAGTCTGCCATCCATAAGTTTTAAGCGTGAGGATCTGATGGTTGGCACTGGTTACGAGGGGGATGATGATGATAATTTAGAAGATTGGGATAGTGTTAAAATTAGGAATTCACGTTCACCACCATATACATCTTATGATCCGAATACCTTAGGTGCACATCGTGGAGCTCATGACGGGAATAGACAATCAAATTCCAGGGCACAAACTTCCTTAAACCCAACTGCTCCGCCCATTACAGACAGTCCTAGAGTTCACGGTACCAGAAGCCAGACTAGAAAAATAAGTAAGTTAGTTAAGGAGAAAGAAGAGCATATCCATAGACAAATTGAACGAGCAGTTAAAGAAGGAAATAAATAATTTCAAAAGTACCATGAACTCACTGATGAAGGGGAAGATACATCTGGGGGTGAGACAACAATTGAAGAAGCTGAGGTAGATCCTGAAGCTAAATAAGCTACCCTTAGACAGTTCCCTGTAAGGGAAATGCCTAATCCTTCTTTTGATCTAACCAATGCAGTTAGTGCAAATAATCCCTGTACAATTAGAGTCTATTCCCCATGGAAGACTAATAGTCAATAGTCAATAGTCAGATTTATTCGTCATGTACACAATAAAGTGCAGTGAAATGAACACTAAAAAAGAACACACAATACACAATAAAAATTTAACACAAACATCCACCACAGCATTCATCACTGTGGTGGAAGGCACAAAGTTTAGCCAGCCCTCCTCCATCTCCCCCCATGGTCGGGACCAGAACCCACTGCAGTCGCCGCTGCGTTCGAGGTGGGTTGTCCTGGATCAGCACTTCCCTACCGGAGACCGCGGCTCCAAGATGGTGTAGGCCGCAGGCTGGCGGTCGAGGATCTAAAGTCCTCGCACCACAGTTAGAAAGACCGCAGACCGCAGCTTTAAAATATGTTGTAGGCTGTGGGTCAGTGATCGGAGCTCTTCTCCAGGGATCCCAGGCGAGGGATCCCACTCCGGATGGTAAGTCCCCGCTGCGTCCATGGTTAGAAGTAGGCCGCGGGCCAGCGGTCGGAACACTTCTCCTCTGGGGTCCCAAATGAGGGATCCCAGCCTCCGGATGCTGCGCCGGTTGGAGCTCCGCAGACCGTGGTTTCAGGCTGCCGCGGGCCAGCGATCAGAGTGCTCCCTTCTGGCAGTCCCCGACGAGGGCTCGCCCGCTCCACGATGAAAAAGACAATACCCATTGAAATTGCAGGCCATCAGCAGTATTGACAAATTAATTCAGGGTTTGCTAGAATAAGGAATATTGGTGAAGTGCCAATCAATCTGTAACACCCCTATTCTTGCCGTTGCAAAACCGGGAAAGGTGGGCCAATATAGACTCGTACAAGACTTAAGGGAAATCAATTCTGTTGTAGAACCACTTCATGCCCTAGTGCCAAACACTGCCCATATCTGAACCCTGGCTGAAGTAAAAGTATTTCCGATAGTCAACTTGTAACATGCATTCTTTTCTTTTCCTCTTCATGAAGACAGCCAATATTTGTTTGCCTTCACAGAAAGGGGCCAACAATTTACTTGGACCAGGTTGCCTCAAGGATTTGTTAATTCACTTACCTTATTTTCCAAGTGTCTGCAGGATCAACTAAGTACTTTGAAGTTCAAAATGAATTGAACATTAGTGCAGTATGTTGATGACCTATTGGTGGCTAGTAAAGATGAATCCAATAATCGGAAATACATTGCACAACTACTAAATCATCTAGCCAATCTAGGATATGTGGTTTCACCATCAAACGTATTGGTAGCTCAAGAGAAAGTAAAATTTCGAGGAATTATAATTTCTGCCACTGAAAGAAGCCTTGAGAAGAGGAGACTCGAGCCTATCTGCGAATTTCCAATTACAAAAGAAGCCAAACAAAAGAGACAAAGGCTGGGCATGGTTAATTATTGCAGACTCTGGATTCCAAATATAGCTCTAGAAACCAAGGAGCTAACACATTATACCAGTACGGAGGGTGAATTTAAATTAACAAAGAAGGCACAGGAGGCATTTGAGAACTTAAATAGATCATTGATGCAAGCCCCGGCATTGTGAAGGCCATTATATGATCGTTCTTTCCTGCTGTTATTGTACAATTCTATCCGATGGTGCCACTTCGGTACTAATGTAAAAGCTTGGGGATAGGCATAGACTAGTTGTATATTACTCCTCCAAATTAGATCCAGTAGCTAGGGGACATTGGCTTTGCACTCAAATTTTAACTGCAATGTACAATAGTTTACAATCAACTGTTAATTTGACACTCCAGCAGGAAATTGTATTGTACCGTTCACATTAGGTATCGGCATTGTTATGGCAGCTTCAAACCCAGCACTTGACAATGACCTGCCAAAATAAGTATGAGATTAATCTGTTGAACAATCCAAAATTATAGTTTGAACATTGTACATTGATTAACGCAGCCTCTTTTCATATTTCCCCCCTGGAAGATCAATTAGAAGCAGGACACGACTGTCTATTTATTATAGAGGAAGAGACCAGTGAGGGAGGACTTGAGGGATGTAACCTTGGAAGACCTTGACATCACATTATACGTGGACGGGAGTGCATCCATTGGACTGTGAGGTGAGAGGTTTGCTGGGTATGCATTAATCAAAAGACAGAGATTTTAGAAGCAGCTGCTTTTGAATCGCCCTATACAGCACAACAAGCTGAATTATTCGCTTTGATTCAGTAAATATTTACACTGATTCCTGATATGCATTTAGGGTGGTGCATGATTTTGGACAATTATGGAAAATAAGGGATTCCTAACTTCTGCAGGAACCCAAATATCACACAAACAATTGGTGACAGATATTTATAAAGGCATTAATGCTACCCAGACACATCTCTGTAAAAAAAATGTAGTGCCCATATGAAAGGACAGACACCAGTAGACATTGGAAATCTTAATGCCAATTTAGTAGGTAAGAAAGTATCATTGGAACATCAGGTGGTGGTACATAAAATGATGAGGTAGACTGAAAATTTAGATACTGTGTTCCCCTTGGAAGGTCAATACTAACTATCCAGCAAGAGTTACTTAGAGATAGAAATAAACCAGTATAAGAGACCCCCTATGGACTGAGAGCCAAGCCAACATACTAAGGAAGAAGTACTGGAGGAGACGTCTGTTGAAGTAGTAGGAAAAGTTTGAATGGGTGTGGAGATATCAGAGTCGAGGTATTTAACCGATGGATCTGAATTGTTTAACCCTTGATAGTAAAGCGACTTCTATTATCAAGGTGGAAATAAATTGTCCCTGGAATTGGCATTCTTAATTGGATTTATGAGGAAATTGACAATGTATGGAAATTTATTGATTAAATTTGAACAGCTGGGAATTTGACAGGAATTGGAATGGAATTGTGTTATCGACCACAACGCTGTGGAATGAGAAGGATGAGATGGAGACTGAAATTTAAAATAGTAAATTGAAGGCTGAGACTGAATTTAGTTGAATTGAACCATTCTTTATGGTTTGCTTTAAATTATAGTCATGCCTGTAGGGAAATCTGGACTGAACACAGCTGAAATTTATATGCCAAACCATCATCAGATATACATATTATAACATTGTGTGAATAGGAAGAGGGCTGATTAATGTTGATCCTAGGATAGTAAAGAGTATATTATAGAACAGAATAGTAATAGAAATACAGTGATAGAGTATAATATAATCGAGCAGAATAGTGAAATGGAAAATTGATAATGTTGCAGAATTACAGTGAATATATGGGGAAGCATTGGTGCATGAATGGTAAATTGCTTTGTCCCATGTTTTTCAGGAATTATAGGTTATAGGTTTGACTATGGAAAGGGATGAAAGAATGGGCAACAACACAGATGGAGGGATTTTGCGCCCACGAATACTCGGGAGGTAAAGACTCATCAGATGGAAATTGTGGAGCTACGCCCATGAAAACTCAAGAAGCTTGACAAGATTCTGGAAAGAACATCATCATCTTGTTGTTGTTAATAGATGGAAAATGTAATAGACACACATGTATATCTGGTTATCTGATTATCTGATTGTTTTGTTATCATTTATGATGAGGGTTATCATGAACGATAAAATGGGGGATTGTTAATATTGGCCAAATATAAGACACCACAAAATGGAGGATCCATGCACTTGTCAGAATTGCTTAAATGCAGAATGTGGAAAACAGTGATAATGATTGATTTTAGTCAGAAAAACAGAAATACCGAACACTTTAAACTGTGAAAGAATGGGAAATGTTGATGTCTAACATGAGTATAGGAATGTGATGGGGAGGGGAGGTGTTGGGGAGTTGATGAGAATGTAGGAATATGGGGAGAATAAATTGGGATTGACGTAGGATTCATGTAAATGAGTGGTTGATGTTCAGTGTGCATTTGGTGGGCCAAAGGGCTGTTTCTGAATTGTATCCCTTCGTGACTATGACTTATTTTGAATGATTATATCATATATCCCATTACTTTCTTTATGCACATATAACACTGCAATTTTCATGCCAGTCATCAATGGTGATTTGCAAACCCATTACATTATGATTGGGGGTTTACTGTTAAACTCACTCATGTCTTCCTCTGATGACAGCACACAGTAGAGCCATGTCTCACGGCTCCAACAACCTCAATGATCAAGTGTCTTTCCTCCAGATGCAACGGTTTCATTCCGCATCTCAGAGCCATGAGAGTTGGAAGGTTCATTTGGCCAATTAGAAACTATTTTCAATAAGAAAGACAGAAGGTCTTGCTGAATCAACTTTAAGCAAATCTTTAAGCCTGGCCACAAGGCCATAAGTGCACAAAAAAAGCAAGCCAATGTTAGCAAACTGATTCATAAAAAACGAAGCTAAACTAAACTAAACTAAACATCAATCCTGTTCAGTTCTGCCACATCACATCGTGATTGGAAGAAGGATTCCGACCTGAAATGACACCTATTCCTTTTCGCCAGAGATGTTGCCTGAGCCGCTGAGTTACTCCATCATTTGGAGTCCAACGCCATGATAAGTGGTGGATATTTAAACAGATAAAGGGAACAGAAGACTCAAACAGCATCCTCATCCTCAACTATGGCAGGGCCCAGCTTGTGAACACATTTGCAACCATGTACACACAAATGATTGACCTCCTCCATCTGATATCCCCTGCCATTATTGAATCCAGTCTTTGATGAATTTGATTAACTCTTTATGTGATATTAATAAAGAGCTGAGAGTAATGTAACCCTCAGGTTACATATGGGTGTAATTCATGGGAACTGTCTGTTTTCTATAGAGACTCGTATTGTATCGCACTACATGCACTTTCTCTAATTCATTTCATTCAATAATCACTCCTACACTATCCACAATGAAACTAATGAAATATATATTTACTCAGTCATAATAAATACCATGACATGTTTTATTATTGTTATCAATAACTTGAAAAATCCTTTAAAATTGTTTGGGAGAATTTGAGTAAAGTCAGGTTTCCGCCAGTCATTGTAACCCATTGTACCCATATATAGAAAAGGCTCTGAGATTAGACATCATAGCTACAGTACTGAAAACCTGCACTCTAGAACTTGCGGAAATTTTACTAAGTTGTCCCAGTACAGTTAAATCTCTGGCACCAACATGATAATAATTGTCCAGATATATCCTGTACACAGAAACAGGAAATATCCAATCCTGCAAATTACCACTGAATAGATCTGCTGCCAATCATCAACAAAGGGATGAAAACAATTATTGACAGGGCTATCCAGAGGTACTTTCTCCCCCACAACCTGCTTGTGATAGAAGATGGGATTATCCTTGAACCTCTGTCCTCCAGATGATTCTGACTGCCCTTGAGATCAAGACAGCATTTGATCAGGTGTAGTCTCCGTGAGTTCTGGTAAAATTGAAGTCAATGGATATTAAAGTAAAAAAAAACTCCTGTGGAAAGAATGATAATTTACACAATGGAGGATGGTTGTGGTTGTCAGAAGCCAATTGTTCCAGTCACGGGATATCAGAGCAGGTGTTCCTTAGGTTAATGTCCAAGTTCGAACTAGTTCAGCTATTTCATCTATGAAATTCCTTCCTCAATAAGTTAGAACTGGGAATGCTCACTGATGATTAGCAAAGTTCATTTCCATTTACACTGCCTTAGTAACTTAAAGAATCCACATCTGCACATAGCAAGATCAAGACAGCATTCAGGCATGGTCTGACAAGGGGCAAGTTGTGTTTGCATATACAGTGTCAGTCAATAACCATCTCCATCAGGAGAGAGTCCAGCCCTCTACACTTGGTATTCAATGAAAATACCTTTGCTAAATCCCCCATTATTAATATTCTATGGATCAGCATTGACCTGAAACTAAAACGGACTAGCTAAGGATGTGCTGGCTCTGGAGAGGGTCCAGAGGAGGTTTACAAGAATTATTCCAGGAATGAATGGGTTAGTATATGATTAGCGCTTGACAGCACTGAGCCTCTACTCTCTAGAGTTCAGAAAGTTGAAGGGGGGCTTCATTGAAGCTTATAGAATGGTGGAAGGCATTGATAGAGTGGATGTGGAAAGGATGTTTCCACTGGAGGGAGAGTCTAGGACCAGACGTAATTGCCTCAGAATTAAAGGGCGCTCTTTTAGAAAGGAGGTGAGGTGGAACTTAATTAGTCAGAGGCAGTTAATCTGTGGAGCTCATTGCCACAGAGGGCTGTGGAGGCCAAGTCAGTTGATATTTTTAAGAGAGAGATGGACAAAGTCTTGATTAGAATGGGTATCAAGGGTTGTGGGGGGATGCAGGAAAATGGGATTAGGTGGCAGAGATCAGCCATGATTGAATGGTGTAGACTCGATGGGCCGAATGGCCTAATTCTTCTCCTATAACTTGTGAAATAAATGCAGTGGCTACATAAGCAAGTCGGAAGCTGTACTGTGCTGTGTGTCCCACCATGCAATACCCCAAAGTATTTCCACCATCCATAAGGTAAAATGCAGGAGCATGAAGGGATATTTTTCAATTGCTTTGATGTTGCAGCTCCACCACATTCAAGATGCTCAACACTAATCAGGGAAATAATGTAGCTTGATTAGTATTCCATTCAATTTCCTCTGTTACTGGTGTACTGTGTCTACAGCATATATTGCCACATAATTGAATATGGTTACATGTTCAGACTGCTTTAATTACCTCTGACATTTAATTCCATTGGTCTTGATGTGTCCACTGTCCATGCTTGAGCCCCTCTGCCTTCTCCACCGGTAAACGTACTGCACCCTAGAGTCCTGACTGCCGTGACAATTCCTCAGAGTAGTGGAGCCTGCAAGCAATAACTGTTCTCAAACCACCCCCTCCCCAGGTACCTGCCTCTGAAACCGCAGAAGATACAACACCTGTCCCTCTACCACCTCCCTCAACTCTGTCCGAGGACCCTGATAGTCCTTTCAGGTTAGGCAGAGGCTCACTTACACCTCCTCCAACCTTATCTTCTGTATCTGTTGTTCAAGACCACCGGGTGCCGCCAGCAATGGCTGCCTCGCCAACAGTCTGTCTGTCCCTTCCTTCTCTGTTGTTTCTTTAGTATGTGTTAAATGTATGTTTTAGCGTTCTTTAGCTTATTTTCTGTATGTAGTGGTAGTGGGGTTGGAGAATGTAATAAAAAAATCTTACCTTGACGGAGATGCGATTTTTTTCTGTATCGTATATGCGTCCGCACTGCAGCCTAACATCGCGGAGCTGGAGGCCTTTGCTGGAGACCAACATCGGGAGCTCCAAACGTGGGAGCCTGCGGGACTTTAACATCGTGAGCTGCTGATCACTTTGCCAGGGATCGACCTTTGAACTCCAACAGCAAGAGCCTGCTGACTTTAACATCGTGGAGCTTTTGTCAGTCTCTGGTGAGGAGACTGACTTCAGGAGCTCCAAGCCACGGGAGCTTCGACCGCTCCAACATGGGTGCTACGATCGCCCTAGCATGGGCGCTTCCACCTCCGGCTATGGGAGCTTCGATCGCCCCGATGCCCCAACCGCGGTAGAAAACTGAGGGTAGAAGACTAGACTTTATTGGCTTCCATCACAGTGAGGAATGTGGAATCCGCTTTGGTGGATGTTTATGTTGACTTTTATGTAGTTGTGTGTCTTGTTGCTTTTTATAGTATGGCTGTATGGTAATTCGAATATCACTGTACTGTGGTGGTGCCTGGTGGCAACCCAAGGGCACAACGAACTATCGGCTCTAGAGGGTGGCCTCTTGGTGTGGGAGGCGCTAGTCACGGGGTCGGTACCTGAGTTGATATTTAAGGCTGGGCAATGCCCGTGACCTTTGAGGAGTAGGGAGCTGTATTAGAGCGAATAAACACATCTAGTGCACGCAACTCGTGTCCGATTAGTTTTTAGCTGAACTCCTTCACGTCCCCGCCACAGTACTTTAATTGGTACACATGACAATAAAAGACCTTTGAAACCTTTGAAATCCAAATACAGACAGCAATCATTTCATGAAACACCTTCGCTCAGCCCATCTAAACCAACCTGATCTCCTGGTTGCTGGACACTTTAATTCTCCTTCTCATTCCTACACAGACCTTTCTGTCCTATGTCTCCTCCATTGTCGGAGTGAGGCTAAACGCAAATTGGAGGGACAGCATCTCATATTTCGCTTACTGCCAAGTAGTATGAATATTGATTTCCCTCACTTCAGGTTGGTCGGCATTCCCTCTCTCTCTATCCCTCCCCCACTCAAGTCGCACTAGCTTCTTGTTTTCACTGTACAAACAGCTAACAATGGCCTGTTTCCTTTATCATCACTGCTTTTTTGCATATCTTTCATTCATTGTTCTTTATCTCTCCACATCACCGTCTATATTTCTTGTTTCCCTTATTCCTAACCAGTCTGAAGAAGGGTCTCGATCCTAAAAAACGCCTATTCGCTCTCTCCAGAAATGCTGCCTATCCCGCTGAGTTATTCCCTGAACCTATATTGCCTGGATAACTTGTTGGCAGCAGGCAATTGATCAGAGTTATTCAAAAACAAATAGATCCAATTAAACAAAAATATATATATAAAAAATAAAAATAAAAGTTGAATTAAAAAATAGCTTGAACTATAGACACAGAGAAAATTAAAATACAAAGGAATAAATCACCTTGTTGTTCACCCCATTTAAAAGAAAGGGATCTTGCCACTTACGCCAACTGTCCCTGGCTTAAAACTGAGGGGTCACTTGTGAAGAGCACCTGATTAATGCATCTTACGCACTTCCAGTTTGCCAAGCCTTGGTGAGGGAATTGAGCCACAAGGAGAACGTAGTTGATGTTTGTCTCATTAAATTCTCTGGAACCAAAGACCAGAAGGGAAACATAATGAACAGCTGGTATTCCAGTATGAGATACTGTAGCAAGGATGAAATTCAAACCTATAATTGTGATATGGGCAAGGATAAATGGTAATCTGTGCTCTCAACGCATGCAAAGAGGCAGTCAGCCAAACATTGACTATTTACTTTCCTTGGATACTGCATGAGGCTATAAATAACTGATGAATATTGATGGATAAATACTTGATATTTTCTTGTGCCCTTTCTGCATGTTCTGAATTCAATTTTAATACATTTAAGACAAATTAGGCTGCACCCTGTCATATTAGTAGGAGCAATTTCCAAATTGTAACTTTAAACAAAATCATAGACGTCTAATTATAGCTTTTTGGGTATAAGGTTGGAACACGTTTCAGAACACATTTGAAATTGTGTGAAGGGTTTTGGTTTTTATATTATGGAATTGAATAGAAAGGAATACTTTATTGTCACATGTGCCAATAATATAAATGGATATAATAGCACATGAGAAAATGCAAAAAAAAAAGATTTATTAGAACTATCAAGGTTAAACACAATTCAGAACCATTAAATTAAATTAATGGCATAGAAAAGTTGGTAGAAATTTGAAACTTTCCAGCAGAAACACGAACTGATTACAAATTAGTTGCAAATATATATCTGAAAATAACAGGTTTTATTTTCTTAATCATGGGTACTAAGGAATATGGGAAAAGATGGTCCATGGAATTACCCTATACCCATGACTGCATAGTCGGTCATAGTGCGAACTCCATCATCAAGTTCGCTTACTACACCACTGTGGTTGGACGAATCACATATGGGGACGAATCAGAGTATAGAAGCGAGATTGACCGACTGACCAAATGGTGCCAGCACAACAACCTGGCTCTCAACATCAGTAAGACCAAGGAATTGATTGTGGATTTTAGTAGGGGAAGGACGAGGACCCACAATCCTGTTTATATCAATGGGACGATGGTGGAGAGGGTCAATAACTTCAAATTCCTGGGCATATATCAGAAGATCTTTCCTGGACCCAACACACCAATGCAATTGTAAAGAAGGCACATCAGTGAATCTACTTACTATAAAGATTACGGAGATTCGGCATGACGAAGAGGATTCTCCTAAACGTCTACATGTGCAAGGTAGAGAACATTGTGGTTCGGCAAAGTGACTGTGCAGGAGCGAAAAAGACTACAAAAAGTTCTGACCACTGCCCAGTCCATCTTTGACCACCCCACCATCGAAGGGATCTATATCATAGTCCCTGCCTTAAAAAGGTAGCCAAAATCATCAAGGACCCACACCATCCTGGCAACACATTTATCTCACCACTGCCATCAGGAAGAAGGGACAGGACCTTGAAGACTGTAATGTCCAGGTTCAGGAACAGCTTCTTCCCCACAGCCATCAGGCTATTAAACACAACAAATAAGCTATGAGTTCTGAACTGCAAAAGACTACATTACTATTTGTTATTTGCACTATACGTTATTTATTGAACTTTTTTTTTTTTCCCCATTATATACAATGTTTACATATTCACATATTCTGTTGTGCTGCAGCAAGTAAGACTTTCATTGTCCCGTCCGGGACATTTCATTGTCCCGTCCGGGACATTTGACAATAAAACACTCTTGACTCTTGACTTGACTAGGTCAAGTTTGGACAAAGACAAGATGATAAATGCATAAGGGGGAAGAGGAATGGAACAATATATAGACAGAGTTTGATGAAGATTGACTGTTCCTGAATCTGGAGGTATGCCGTTTCAAACCTCTGCACCTCTGGCCTGATGATAAAGGGGAGAACTGGGAGAAACCAGGTTGAGACTAGTCTTTGATTAAACTGACGGCCTTGTATGAAGTCTAGATGACATAGATGGAAAGGAGGTTGGTTTGTGTGATGGTTTGGGGTTCCTTCTACATTGCAAAGACATGCAAGACTACAGGTTAATAAACCACTGTCAATTGCCCCTGGTGTATTGGTGAGTGATAGAACCTGGGGAGAATTGAAGAGAATGTGGTGAGAATATAAAATGGGAGGCTGATATTTAAATCATGTTCTTTTAGGAGAGAGGGGTCCGGAGGGATTTTAAACCTACACTCTAGTCTATTCAGGGAGTCTTAATATTTTTTTCTCTAACAGTTACAGTATGTATCTAATCTGCTTATTATTTCATTTTTAGAGAGGAGATGGCTGCAAAGTACAGTAAACTGCAATACAATTCCATATCCCCATCATGTAAGAATGCTTACTTAAATGCACATTGACCCTTGTCCATTGCCTGGTCTGACTTTGCACTGGATTGAAGAGGAGATTCTGTGGTGCGACATTGTGGAATCTGAGCAATAACAAGGTCCATCACTGGACTTCACATGGATTTTGCAGCATCTATCACTCAGTAACCAGGGAGGCAACAGGCCTGTACAAGTCTGGTACTTATTTACAACTGGATGGTTGAGGACCATTGGTTCTCCTTGAAACCCAAGGAAAGCAATGGCATTCAGTCAGCTTCAGAATTAAACAACAATCAATTTAAAGAAATGGTACAATGTTTCAAACCTTGCAATGAGAAATGAAATGACAGATCAGCTGGAAGGTACACAAAAGGCTGGAGAAACTCAGCGGTTGCAGCAGCATCTAAGGAGCGAAGGAGATAGGCAACGTTTCGGGCGAAGCCTTCCAGATCAGTTGGAAGGGTTTAGTTTACACTACCACCCAACAAAACCACATGACAATACAAGAAAGGAAAATGCTGGCAAATTTGTATTCCCATTGTAAAGAAGTGCTCTAGGCATTGTGATTCCATCAGGTGAACCAGATAATTGGTAATTCAATATCTCACTGCGGATCACACAGGACATTCTTTAGCTTTCTGTTAAAGCATGTGTAAGTTATTGTAACCATTCTTAAGGTACTTTTCAGGAAACTAAAATTCTTTCCATGAGTAATTATAGCTAAAGATGCATAGGTTCATTAAGTCTCATTCTGCATGTGTAATGTTTTTTTCTTGTTTACCAAATATTGGCACCAGGAACTACTTTAGTTAATTTCCACAATGATGTGGACAGGTTTTGTGATCTAAAATCTTGACAGTTTTCAAAATGGTCTGCAGAGGAAAACTGAGTGAAACAGTTTAGGAATAGCTCTGCTGAGCAATACATTGCAGGGAGTTGTGGATGTCACTATTGACTCCATCTACACATCACGCTGCCACAGGAAAGCAGCCATCATAATCAATTCCTTGCAGTGAATTTTGATTGGGAATGTATTGCTTGAAAATATAGTGGGTATTGTTAATATTACAACTTTTGAAGGGGAGTATCAAGAATGTGAGTACATTTACAACAGACCAGATTACCTGGCAGCAAGTTGTATACATTTTAAGAGCCCCAACATTATAAATTTTGGAGTTTAAAAGCCAATAGATGTTCAGCAAGCAAAGCATTAAAAAAAAATTAAAAGCAGAGTTTCGGTTAGGCTCTGTGACTCAGTCCGGAAAAATGATTTTCAAAAGGCTGTAATAGCTTCATTATTTGTTTCTCCACAGTCTGGCCAAGCTTTTATTTAAGATTGCAATTCAAACCATTTCCCTTTGTTGGGGTACTGTCAGTTTTAAAGAGAAAACATCATCATAAAAACAAGTTAATGGATTTAGCTGACACGGATAGCTATGCATATTTGGGACTGTTCACTTTGGAGGAGAGAAAGTTCAGAGAAAATTCAAAGGGCTACACACATTTTTCATGCGCTTAGATATCTCAATAAAACATTATTTTGGAAGGGTCCAAGACAAGGAAGGTGGAAATGGGCAAAACATACAGAGGAAATGTGAGCAAATATAATTTACAAATCATAATTTCTAACCAAAATGCTGTTCCTGAATGGATGGTGGATGAAGATACAATTGTAGCTTTCTAAAAGGAATTGGGTGAATATTTGGGATGCAAATATTTGTAGAGCTACGGGGGAAGATTAAGGGAATTAACATGACCAGCTGACTTCATAAAGTGCCAGCAGAGGTTCAATGGGCTGAATGATTGTATCCTGCACCATAATGATTGCATAGTTTGAGTAAATATATTCGGAGGGACATTCTTCAGACTTCAGAATTGTAATGATGACAAAACTGCCGATGTTTTTTGATATTTAATTGCGAAATGAAACATATTATTGAGTTTGCACATGAAGAAAATAAGAATAATTCTGAAGCTGTGCTAGTGATTCTCCATTCCTTCACAGAAGGTATTCATGACATAGGAGCAGAATTAAATAATCGCCCATCAAGTCTACTCCACCATTCAGTCATGCCTGATCTATCTTTCCCTCTCCACCCCATTCTCTTGCCTTCTCCCCGTAACCTTGTGACACCCATACTAATACTATTGTTTCGTAGCCAGTGACTACAGGAGCGGGAACCTTCAGATATTTCTGAACAAAGTACTACTTTAAAAATCCCAAAGTTGTTACGCTTTATTGCATACAGAAGTGAATTTCTAATTGTGTCAATAAACTAACAGAATACTCAAGAAGTGGAGTATTACCTGAAGTTAAGGGCCTGTCCCATTTGGGCATCATTTGCGCGTCACACAGGTGGCGCGCGAGGATTTTGAGAATCCCAAAATTGTGACACGTAAATAATGTTGCGTAAATGACGCGCAAATGATGCCCAAGTGGGACAGGCCCTTTAGTCACTATTCATGAGTCTCCCTGATTTGCAGAGCAGTGAGACCAGCAGCATAATTTATCCTGAATCAAGTTAGTGTGGCTGTAAGAATACTTCTGGGGTGAACGCAAGGTACAGGGTGGGTTAAGAATGACCTGATACATTGTTTTCTGTCTGTAAAAAATATAATTTTAGCTGTAAATTAAACCTTTCATTTCCTCGCTTGCAGTGTGAGAAATCTTGAATGATCTGTTCAATCTGCTTGAAAACATCACTGTTAATGGGCAACAGAAATTTCCTAGAATGGAGAACAACTAACATTAAGAGGGTTTGAAACAAATTCCATTAGTTTCTGGGAATAACTATGCATCCCAATATTCCTAGTTGTTACTAGACAGCTTTCTTGGAGGTCAGGGGAAGGCCCTGTTGCATGTGCATTGACGCAAAATCCACATCAATAATCGAACAGTGTTTTAACTATCAGCTCAGTGGTACAGCAGTAGAGTTGATGCCTTACAGTGCCAGAGATCCGGGTTCTATCCTGAAAACGACTGCTGTCTATGGAGTATGGAGGTTGTACGTTCTCCCTGTGAATGCATAGGTTTTCTCCTGATGATCCAGTTTCCTTCCACATTCCAAAGTCATACAGGTTTGTAGGTTAATTGGCATATGTAGAATGGTAAATTGTCCCTAGTGTGTAGGATAGTGCTAGTGTACAGGGATCACTGGTCGTCACAGACTCGGTGAGCTGAAGGGCCTGTGTCCATGCTGTAACTCAAAACTAAAAAAAATGAAACTAAAAAAACCCTGTAATTTTAATGGAAGAAACATTTATATTGTTAAATAGTCCAGAACAAAAACACTTTTACCCACCATGTTCACGCCGACCATCAAATGTCCAGCAATACTAATCCCATTTGCCAACACTCATTTCAAAGTCTTCTGTTCCATTGTAAGAAGCATATGTTTACATACATTTTTTAAATGTCGTGGGAGTGTCAGTCTCCACCTCCCATTCCAGCAGTGCGTTGCAGATTCCAATCACCCTTTGAGTGAAAAAAACAAATTGTCAGATTGAAAGATACAACATAGAAACAGCCCTTCAGCTCATTGAGTCCACACCATCGATCGTCCGTTCATACTTGGTCTATGCTATCTCATTTTTGCATCCACTCCTACACACTAGGGATAATATACAGTGTCCTCCATAATGTTTGGGACAAAGACCCATCATTTATTTATTTGCCTCTGTACTCCCCGCTGAGTTTCTCCATCATTTTTGTCTACATTAGACAGGACCCAAAGTCAGGATCAAATCTAGGTCTGGCACTGTGAGGCAGCATGTCTATCAGTTGTGCCGTTGTGCCGCCCTTCTACTCTTGACTAACTTCTATATCCTCTGGTTTTAGGGACTGCTTTGGGGAACTTATTGCTTTGGGGAACCTATTCTATTCATGACCCTCATTATTGTGGCACAGGGATAGAGTTGCTGCCTTACAGTGCTTGCAACAATGGAGACCCGGGTTTGATCCTGACTACGAGTGCTGTCTGTACGTTGTTCGGACATTCTCCCCGTGACCGCGTGGGTTCCCTCCGAGATCTTCGCTTTCCTCCCACACTCCAAAGGCGTACAGGTATGAAGGTTAATTGGCTTGATGTTTGTGTAAATTGTCCCTCTTGTGTGTAGGATAGTGTTAATGTGCGGGCATCGCTGGTTGGTGCAGACGGTGGGCCGAAGGGCCTATTTACGCACTGTATCTCTAAACTAAACTAAACTAAATCTATGTGACAACGCTTTTAATTTTAGTCAGATGGCATGGTACTGTTTATTTGAAGGCACACCCAATCATCAGTCTTGGCCATGAGTTCTACGCATCTATGTGCCAATGTTAGAGTGTAGAGAACAACCTCACCAATATTAACACCATGTGCCATTTTGCTTTAACAGAAATTAATGCATGACACATTCATAAAAGGAATACATGTGCAACTTTCCAGATTGTTTTTCTTCTCTCCGAAGTGCTTGTTGGACAACCACCAAACCATTAACATTTCTGAAGACACTTTTTTCTGAGAATTGCAAAAAAAACATCCTATATTCAAAAGACTCATAAATCGTTTGCCAGTAACTGAAGTACAAGAATGATTGCTCAGCCAAAGCCTTCGAAATACAAATTGATACACAATTCGGTTGCTTTGCTTAACTAAGATCACACGCTCATTTTTGACAATTCTTAATCTATATTTTTCAATGAAAATTGTTTTTCAGTTCAATAAGAATTCAAAGCAAATTGGCTTCTTGTAAATTCTGAACAGGATAGACTGTACAAAATTCAGAAAATAACAGAAGTGTTTAATGGACATTGTAACGGTATACATTCATACCTAGATTGAATGCTATTTATACCACGCACAAAACAACTATACCTACAAATGTTACCAGAGAGATTTGTTATGTAAAATGTGACTATTTGGCATCTATTTACTATTTCAATGGTATGGCACTCATGAAATACAGAATCCATTTGATTTATCAGCACCAATCTACAGTTCTTGAAAGGCTTTGCGAATGTCGATTGCTGTGAATTCCTACTGCCTTTCATCACATGAGAACTGCCTTTGTCAAGACTGGTAACATGCAGAAGATTCACTATGACAGGCAAGTCAATTAAAATAAAAACAGACTTAGAGAAATGTTGCTGGATCAGCAATTATCTTTTTCAGAAGACAAGTTGCTACTGATGGCTACATTGTTTGGGTGAAAAACTCATTAGCAGTTAAAATAGTTTTTGTTGCATTGTTGGCATGACTTTTGCTATCCATAATGTTTAAGTGGACAGTATAAGGTTTATATTCACTGACAAATATAACATAAAACAACAAGCTTTGGTAATTGAAGGCAGGCATTCTTCATGTGAATGAATCCAAAACATAGGAAGTTTACAATTGCAAATATTTAGGAAAAAAATATTGACAAGGACTATGATTAGTATATTATATATATTCAAGCAGATGTCTCCAGGTGTTATCACTCTGTTGTGGTTGAGAAGCTGGTGAGTGCCTAAGATCCTGAGAGATAAACATCCTGGAGCTGGGCTACTGGCAGAGTCATGCACAGCAGGCAGGTCGAATGGGAGGATCCTGACCGAACACGGCTCGTGAAGATCTCAGCTGTGAAACAGGCAGAGGATGGTGGCTGGTCCGCTTGTGAAGGACCACAGCAGCTGAGAGGGCGGAAGAAAGCTGCAGCAGGAGAGACACTCAGGCATTGAGAGTCCATGCTTTTGGACCCAGGTCTGTCTCTTTCTAAAACACTATGGTGGCTGTCCTTGCATTAGTCTCCCCACATTAAAAGATGTCACACACAGCAGTCCATCTGGATAAATATACCTGATAGTTACTGTGGGTCAAGAATCGGCCTCTTTAGCCATCTTAGGACCCAGGGAAAGGACCCACCAGGAGGACATCATAGTTGTCTTTGAGTGGCGATTCAAGCAGATGGCATGGACACATTTAGTTGGAGGTGGGTGATTCTGCCTATTCATCTGGTTAATATTGTTTTAGAGGAAGTTTGTGAAAAGTTATGTGATGGTTATCATTCCTGCTGAAAATCACCACTTTTTTTCGGCAGTAAACTGTTACGAAGGGTTAAAATCAATGCATTAGACTGAAAAAGTTATTTTTTGGTGGTTTATTTGTGGAAATATACTCTATAATGTGAAAGACTGAACAAAAATTTGATTCATATGCTATAAAAATGCGACGGATATGACTGAATGCAATGGGCAACCTGGAAAAAGAAGAGGAAAAAATAAATTAAATTTTCTAAGAGATTGCGCCAAACATATTTTTCCATTAGTAGAGATGTTGATCTATTTGAAACAACATTCAAAGTTGCAAAAATTTGATTTTTATAATCGGGTTTCCAGAAACTTCAAAGTACACACTGCCTGAAGAATCACCCAGGTATGAAAGGAATAAACAAGCTGGGAATGAATAATTAAGATGAGAAGAAAAACCAGAATGAGCAGTATATATTGATTGAAAGATACAGCATGGAAACAGGCCATGGAAACAGGCCATTTGCCAACTATCGATCATTTATTCACATTAATTTTACATTATTTGACTTTTGCATCCACTCCCTACATAAAGGCATGTATAATGCACATTAATTTACAAACCCACACATCTTTGGGATGTGATAGAAACTCAAGCAGTCACAGGGAGAACGTTCAAATTCAACATAGTACCTGAGGTCAGGATCAAGCCTTGGTCTCTGGCACTACGAGGCTGCAGCTCTACCAGCAGTGCCTCTGCATTTCCCTAATTAGATTTTTTTTGCAGCAAATTCGACCTTATGTAAGACTAAATTTTCACTAACAACATGGAGAGATCAATTTTAGGAAAACATATTGAGTGATGACTGTCTCGAAAGTGGTAAAATTTGTGCCTTAATTATGAATAGGCGCATTGAATAATCATGTTAGTCCCCTGATCATTTTACAGGTACTATTTCCATTTCTCAAAGTTTTATGATGGTACTTTGGTTAAAGAGGGAGTTATTATATGCGCACATCAGTGAGGAAAGCAAAAAAAATACTGTAGCAGAAGCTCCAAAACATACATCAAGAGCAAGGAGCATGAGCAAACCTGATTTTTTAAAAATAATTAATTGATATTCAACTATTTATTCTATGTTTCATGTAACCATTGTGGGGGAAGAAATCTAACATTCATTCTTGCTGGAAGTTTATGAGCTTCTATCTCTCACGATAAGTTTCTTCTGTTTTATAAATTTTCCTACACTTAGAACATAGCATTTCATTGGAGAGATGTAAAAAACCCCAATTATTTTGAAATTAATTTAGTCTTACCTCATGATGGGATTTATGCTCAGATTACCTCAGCATTAGCAGAATCATTATCATAGAGAATTCTGTCAGTCACTTCAAATAAGTGATTGCAAGAAGGTATGCACAGACCCAATGAGCATCTAAGTAGGAAGAAGAGGTGGGAGTTACTTAAAAACATGCTAGCATTAATCCAATTATCATATCCACCTAGCAGAACAAAATGTATTAAGTGCTTATTAACATTTGTCTGCAAATCATGACCAAAATAAATTAAAGAAAATTCTCTTAATAGTAAGATTTCCTTTAGGGACTGTCCCACTTGGGCGACCTAATTGGCGAGTTTAGGAAAGTTTGAAAAAAATTCATGTTGGAGACCACCTTCGACTATGTAGAAGACATCCTTCGATCTCCTCCGACTATGTTGAAGACTAGCTTCGACCAGCTACGACTAGGTACAACTAAATTTGGGAAAATTGGACACCGAATAGTGGAGAGTGAAGACGACCTCCTTCGATCTCCTTTGCCCTCCCTTCGACTACGATGAAGACTGTCTACGACTACCTTCGACTACCCTCGATTACCTACGACTAACATGCCGACCAACTACGACCTACTACGACTAAACCTACGAGTAAAAAAATTGTAATTTATTTCCATGGTGACCTTTTTTCAGTCACTAGCGTTTCTCAACATGTTGAAAAATATGCCGCGACCTAGCTGAGGCCTCGAGTACGCAGGGACTACTCTTGAGCATGAAGGAGAGTTACAAAGACCTCCTACGACCTCGTGTCGACCATGCTGCAAGTACGAGTCGAGGGCAAACTCGCCAGAACTCGCGGATTAGGTTGCCCAAGTGGGACAGCCCCTTTAAGATTTCCATTCTCCTCTGCCTTTTAAAAAAATAAGTAACAGCCTCAAGTTAATACAATATTTTCAATAAATGATTGACGACTGTGATCATTTTTATGTTAGCATTAGAAAATGGATGTTGCAGATGGATCACTGAGAACTTAGGTGTGAGTGAGCCCTGATTATGTTTCTAGAAAATGCCTTAATGAATTGTGGCCCTTAATGCCATTGTTGGATTCTTGTTTACCAATATTGATCATTGTAGTTCCCAAGTCATGTAGTAATTGTACAGAGCATTTTAGATTCATTGATTATCAATGAAACATCAAGAATAAAAGGTCCAAAGTCCAAAGTCTCCTTAATGCTACTGCAGTCCAGATTTTGGATAGATAGATAGATAGATAGATAGATAGATAGATAGATAGATAGATAGATAGATAGATAGATAGATAGATAGATAGATAGATAGATAGATAGATAGATAGATAGATAGATAGATAGATAGATAGATAGATAGATAGATAGATAGATAGATAGATACTTTATTAATCCCCTTTTCAGGGGAAATTTAGATGTCCTTGCAGCACACTAATAAAGATACAACATAGCATTAAAGAAGAAGTTTAACATAAAAACATCCACCCACAATGGTTCCCACTGTGGGGGAAGGCACAAAGTCCAGTCCCCATCCGATGTCCACCCATAGTCGGGCCTAATGAGGCCTCCGCCGTCGCCTTCATGGAGGCCCAATGTTCCAGGCCCTCTCGGCGGGTGATGGTGTTCCGGCGTCTGTAGACCCTCTTAGCGGCTTGGGATGCCTGGAACAGCTGCTTCCTTACCGGAGACTGTGGCTTCCAAAGCCAACAAGGCCGCACTGGAAGGAGCTCCACCACTGGCGATCTCTGCGAGAGATCCCAGGCTCCTGATGTAAAAGTTCAGCACCGCCGCCCGCTGCAGGCCGTTCCACAGTCCCGCAGCTCTGCGATGTTCAATTGGCGGACGCAGCATTCCAGAGCTCCAGCGCGGCGACCCAGGCAAGGCATCGCCTGCTCGGCTCCGCGATAGCGCTCCAGCGCTGTGCTGCCGCCGAAGCTGGGGTTCTGGCCAGGTCCCCTCTGGAAACGCCGCTCCAGGTCCCACTGGTAGATTGGTCTGGTTTTAAAGAGAATCGATTGAAAATGTATAGGTTGCATCCAACATTGATAAATTAATTCTTTATTGCAGTTTCACATGCCACTGTAGAGCTGAGTGTTGGATTCCAATGTCATACAAGTGTTCCAGTCTTCTCAATTCATGCCACTTATAAGTACAATTATGCAGAATGTCTCGTCTCAAAATGCAGGGCTCCAACGAGAGAAGACAGTCAATGCAGATTAGCTCAATAAAATCAAAAAGAGAAATACAGATAATGGAAACCTGACATAAAAGCCCCTCCCAAAATAATTGAAACACTCAAATAGCTAGACAGCATTGATCTAGACATAGAAGCTTGAATTTCAACATGGTTTTGTGGGATTTATCAGTTAATTAGGTGAAATTAGAAATTAATATGAAATAGTAATGGTGACTATGAAATTACTAGTCTGTTGTAATAAACCTAATGGTGGACAAATAATCTTTAGGGCAAGAAATCTGTTTCCCTTATCTGGTTTATCCAAGGGTGACTTCAAACTACCACCGGTAATTGTTAACTACACTCTGAAATAGTTTAAGGGACCAATTGTGGATGGACAATAAGTGCGAGCTATGCAATCAGGAAAAAAAGCACTAAAGGCAACAAAGGTGAAACAAAATTGAATGCTGGGAACAAGAGGTCAGAACTGTTTAACTAAGACCAATAAATTATCTTCAAACCTTTCCTCATAACACAGGATGAGTTAATTTGGCCAATGAGACAAAGGTCTCGGAGCAGTCCCATTCATTCCATTTTCCACATTATCTGCCTGTAATTTATTCTCTCTCATATGTCCTTGAACTAAATGTACTTTACAGAAGTCAATATTATTGCTAGCAGGCAATATTATTGCTAGCATTTGTCTTTGGGAGAAAAATGAAGGACCTAACCCACACAATTACAGGAAGAGTGCACTTATTCCACACAGGCAACACTGCTGGTCAGAATTGAACCATGGCCGCACCTGTAAGGATGAAGCAAAACCTTTATGTCACTGTGTTGTCATCTCAGGGGCTTTAACTCTGATTTCTCCGATTTTTAATTTGAATACAACAATTACATTGGCTACCTCCGTTCCTGATTATAATCCCATATTTCTGATAAATCTAACAATATTAACCAACCTCTTGCATGTTAGTTTGAACATTGTTTGATGATTACATTGCAGTCCATTCTTATACAGATGATGTCTTGAATTTATTTGCAACACATGTTTTATTGATTTCTACATATGATATGGATTTCTGATTCAGTTTAATTGCACCTGGAATATATCCATAGTATTCATTTGTGAGATTTGATACAAAGAATAGATTTAACCCATCTGTTACTTCATAGTAATTCCATTCAATTATTATTTCAAAGAGTCCATCTGTCCTTTAATACTCCTCTCAGTATGTAGCTGGAAATAGTATAATTTGAAGAGACAAGAAACTGCAAATAGAACCTTGATTAAAAAATATACTGTTGTAATGGGTCAGGCAGCATCTGTAGAGAGAAATGGACTGACGACATTTTGGGTCGGGAAAGAATGAAACACTAGAGATTCTCATCCATCCCACTGATCATACATGGCACAATATGCCCATTAGTGCTTATCTCAGGGGTTCAGAGCCATTTTAAAGCATTGATTTCAGTTATTTGATTAAGAGGGACTTTTGCTTATACCCAGAGCTCAAAGGGTAGGAAGATGAGTTTACAAAATGGTGAACATTTTAATATTCATGGAAAGGGAAAGATCCTTCTTTATACAGTTAAGCAACTTGTGTTTGACATCGCAGTGCATGCACACTCTGAGTGTTGTCATGCAGAGGCTATCTCTCCAGTGGTCCAAGAATCTAAGGATGGAATACCAGATGATTTTTCATTCAAAGTGAACAACGCCTATTGTATATTTTAATGTCATTAGAATCAATTGAATCATTCTTTACTGCTCATGAGGGAAGCCAAGAAAAGGTTTATTTTGGGAATGTACATAAGGAATAGGAGTGCAGATTTCGCAATATAACGCATTTGTTTTTCTTCATATACTTCTGTCTGTCATTGGCCTTTGTAGTTAAGGGATAAACAACTACAACTACTAATCAGTATACATTATTTAAATAGTTAACAGAGGTAATGAGTGGTCAAATCAATTTACTTATTTTATATTGGAGGAAGAATTCACATAAACTTCAATTTTGCAGTTAAATTAGATGTATGTAACAACATGCCAATGATCATTTAAAATAATTTGATTGGAAGAAGAACAAATTAGCACAAACTGAACCAAAAGGAGCTCAAACTGATTAGCAAGAACATTTGAAGTGAAACAAGTGGAGTAAAACATTGTAAAGAAAATGTTGAAAGTATAGAATAGATGGTAGGGGATAAATGACAATGAATATAAACTCAGAAATTAAATTACACAAACAGGATTTCTATGTTCAATATGTTTTAAACATAATCAGGTCATATATGCAAAGATTACTCACCTCTTATTACTCCAAAGTCTTTCTGCAAGGTAGAGGTCAGTGTGCTAGAATACTTAATATTTGCACAGTGAATGCAGCTCCAATAATATTAATGGGTGGTCCTATATTGCAACTGACAGTGTTACAATCACACAGGTTCATCCCTGAACTTGGATGCCGTCTCTGCTAAGATGTGGAAATTATGCATCTCTTTTCAAGGGCAAAAGCATCAAAGAGAGGTTGAAAGGTGCATGAGAGAGAATGTTGTTGGTCGGCAGGGAAATAATGAGAGTGGAATGGGGTTCCTTATCTTCATTCACTCCTTTTTTCCCCTTATCTGGACATTTCACTCTTTTCCTCTATCTATCTGCAAACATAGTCAGTTTGTATGGTTGTCAGTGTTGGCAAGATGGAGCTGTACCGCAGGACATGAAGGGATGTCACAATTATTACCCTCTACAAGAACAAGGAAGAGAGAAGTGACTGCAACAACTACAGGGGCATCTCCCTCCTCAACATTGTCAGCAAGGTCTTTGCTCGGGTCATCTTGATCCGCCTGTAGAGGCTGGCAGAACCTGTCTACCCAGAGTCATAGTGTGGTTTCCGAGCTGGAAGATCACCATTAGACATGGTCTTCTCCCATCTCCAGCTCCAGGAGAAGTGCAGAGAATAGTGGATGCCCCTGTATGTTGCTCTCATTGACCTCACCAAGGCCTTTGACCTCGTCAACAGAGATAGCCTATTTTAAGCCTCTGCCAAAGATTGGCTGCCCACCAAAACTGCAGAGCATGATCGAATCCTTTCACATCAACACAAAGGGAACAGTGCAGTTCAATGGCAGCTTACTGAGCCCTTCGACATCCGCAGTGGCATCAAACAAGGCTGCGTCCTCGCTCCCACACTCGATGGCTCTGTTCCTGAAACATGCTTTCCAACGCTGAGATCCTGTCTTGCGCTGGCCTTCCCAGTATGTACACTCTACTCAGGCAGCGCAGACTGCGGTGGCTGGGCCATGTACACTGCATGGAGGATGGCCGTATTCCAAAAGACATCCTCTATGGAGAGCTGACATCTGGGAGGAGAACCATCGGCCGCCCCCAGCTACGTTACAAGGATGTCTGCAAGAGAGATATGAAGGCGCTCGACATCGAGTCCTGGGAGAGCCTTGCAGCTGGCCGCACGAGGTGGAGAGGTACCCTGAACAAATATCTCAGGGAAGGGAAACTGTTGAACGCAGTGGCAGACAAGCGGGCACACAGGAAGGATCGCAGCAACTTCAACAAACCAGAGACCACACACAAATGTGACCTTTGCGACATAGACTGTCACTCCCACATTGGTCTCTTCATCCACAAGCGACGCTGCTCTAGCCGAGATTTGGAGCAAGCAGCCAACAACTAGGATGCATCACCCATGGCCGGTCATGACCGAGGGGGGCTTACAATCTGACACATTTCACTCCTCCATTCTCATCCACATTTCATTCCTGTCCTTATCTGACATTTCACTCCTATTTTCTTCTAATATGATCATTTCGCTCCTCATCCCTCCTTATCTGATACCATTTTATTTTATTTCCATCTCTAGCTTTTATCCACCCATCTGCAAGTAAAACCTCCTTCATGTGGATCTATCTAACCCCCACCTCTTTTCCAGCTTTCTCCCCAATACAATGTCTGAAGCAGGACATTAATTCCCTCTATGGATGTTGGCTGATCTGCTGAATTACTCCAGCACTTTGTGTTTTGCTCAGGATTCCAGCATTCCAGGGTGGCACGGAGGTGCAGCGGTAGAGTTTCTGCCTTACAGTGCTTGCAGCGCCGGAGACCCGGGTTCAATCCTGACTATGGATGCTGTCTGTACGGAGTTTGTACGTTTTCCCCGTGACCGTGTGGGTTGTCTCTGAGATCTTCGGTTTCCTCCCACACTCCAACTACTTACAGGTATGTAGGAAAATAGACTTGGTAAATATAAACATTGTCCCTAATGTGTGTAGGATAGTGTTAATGTGCGGGGATCTCTGGTTGGCGCGGACCTTGGTGGGCCGAAGGGCCTGTTTCTGCGCTGTTTCTTGAAACAAAATTTGTAGTTCCTTGTCTACGATTAACATTACTGTAATTGCATTCCTGAATCAGCATGATACCCAATGGACTAAGGCAAAGTTTATTTTATCATTAAATTATGTGCTGCTGTGTCTCTATGAATAGATTATTGCAAAGAATGTCATTACAATTTGTAATCTGCCAACTTGCATGAAAATAGTAATTCAAATCAAAATTAATGATCACCTGCATTCCTGTTCAGCTCTTCACCTTCCTCATTTTTTAGAATTAAGTGGCTGTTCTTCAATTTGCTAATGAATCATGGCCTTGGCAGACCCATTTTACAATTAATACTATTTGTATGTATTGCTTATAGAAAATAGTCAAAGCAAAACAGTTATGTCATCATGTAAATCTCCAGATATGGAGCAAGAAAACTTAATTGAGTCATAGAGTCATGGAGCAATAGAGCATGGAAACAGGCCTTTCGGTCCCCCTTGTTAATGTTGACCAAGTTAACATACTGAGCTAGTCCCATTCGCCTGCATTTGCCCATTATGTCTGCAATTCGTACCTATCCACATATCTGTCCAGGTTGCCTTTGAGGTTCCTTTTAAATCTCTCCCCTCTCATCTTAAGCCTTTGGCCTCTTGTCTTAGAATCGTCTGCCCTGGGAAAAAGACTGTCCCACAGGCGATTTTTCAGCAACTGCCGGCGACTGTCAAGTTGCCGGCAGTCGCCTGGAAAAACCGGCAACTGGAACGGCCACTGTCAGAGTGAAACACGCACACACACACACACACACAAACACATCGCTTTCTTCACCAGCCTATTATGCAGGTGAGGGGCAGGGCAAGCGAGGGGAGCTCTGTCTAAAAATTTTACACTGTGCAAATTCAAGGTGAAACAGACACATACCCTGATGAACAGCGAGGTTGGCGCTGTTAAAATATGGTGAAAGCACAGTGTATGGTAAGACCTTTAAAAGAGGGGGGTGCGGGAATAATTTGCAGCGACCATAAATAAGTCCCAAACTGTCTAACCTCTCAATATACTGTAACTCAAACCCACAAGCCCAGGTAACATCCTTGTGAATCTTGTATGCACCCTTCCTCCACCCTAGTTGAGTAACTAAACTACATAATGTACTTTATGTGATCTCCCCAACAAATTGTACAGCTCCATCACAAAGTGTCATATTTGTACTCAAAACAGTTCCTAATTAAGGCATGTCAAATGCCTTCTTCACCACACTGCCCATCTGACTTACCACTTTCAGAAGACCATGCTCAGGTACTCACAGATCTCGCTGTTATGCAGTAATTTCCAGGTCTCTACCATTTGCATGTAAGTCCTGGCCTGGCTGGACATACCACTGGCTACACCCCACGCTTGTCAAAGTTAAATTCCATTGGCCATTCCTTGGCCTATCTTCCAAACTGATCAAGATCCAGTTGCAAACTTAGATACTTTCAGTGTCACCTTTTTTCTATATCACCAGTTTTGGTGTCATCTGCAAATCTACTGTATAGTCATCCAAAGTGTTAATGTGAATAACAATCAGCAATGGATACAGCCCTGACCCCAATAACACTCCATTGGCCCCAAGTCTCCAATCAGAAAAACAACCCTCCAAAACCACCCTTTTATTCCATCCTCCAAGCTAATGTTGAATAGAATTAGCTAGTTCACTTTGGATTTGATGTAAGTTAAACTTCCATACTAGCCTAACATGTGGGACCTTGTCAATATGGACAAGTTCCACTGTCCTGCCCTCATCAATCCCCTTGGTGACCTCTTCGAAAGACTCTTCCAAAAATTATTTTCCAAGCACACTGCTATGCTGACTATCCCTAATCAGTCTATGTTTATCTAAATGCTAATAGATCCTATTCATAATAATCCTCACCAACAAATATCTCACTACGGACGCCAGGCACACTGGCTTGTCCTTACTGCCCTTCATTAATAACGGTGCACTATTAACCACCCTTCAGTCTTCCACAACTTAATCAGTGGCTAAAGATGATGCAAATGTATTTGCAAAGGCCTCCATAATTTCTTCCCTAGCTTACTACAAAGTTCAATCGTGCATTTGGTCAGAACCTCTGGATTTATCCACTTTAATGTGTTTTAAACCCACTGTCACCACCTCTTGGGAAATGTGTGTATAATATAAGACATCACAACTCGGAGGTCTCAAATTCTTAGCTTCCACAATCTTCTTCTCAATAAAAATCAAGAGAATCAAATTAAATTAATGTAATATCTCT
Organism: Raja brachyura; assembly: GCA_963514005.1. Next base: position 32,110,794 of record OY740786.1, on the reverse strand, counting down.
CACATCTCTTGTGGCTCCACAGAAAGATGGCCATGGTCTTTAGGGGTGCCTATTCTTTTCCTAACCACTCTTTTACTCTTAACATACCCATAGAATGTCTCAGGTTATTCTTTTGCTTTGCATGCCAGCTCCATTTCATGCCCTAATTTTGCTCCTCAGTTGTATTCCTACGTTTCATATTCATGAAAGGATTTATTCGATCTCAGCTGCCAAAATCTGACTTATGCCTCCTTCTTTTCCCTGACAAGAGCTCGAACATCTGTAACCAAGTAGGGTTCCCTAAGCTTTTTTTTTTAATATATTTTTATTAGAGGCCATACATACTACAAATAATATAATTTTTTTTTCAGATATACTTATTACATCTTTCCAAAATTATATAAATATTACCAAGCCATGTATATAGGCCTCAATTTTTTTTAATAGTATGAAAAAGAGAAAAAGAAAAAAGTATAAAGAAAGAATAGTGAGTAATTTAAAGAATATGATTATACTTGATTAGAAGGGAAAAAAAAAAAAAAAGTAAAAAAAAACATATAACAAATAAACAATTATTATACTTAAGGAAAAAAAACAGTATGCATCTATCAATGAATGGAACCATTTCTAATTATAATATATGGAGACAAGTATATAAATCTCAGATTAAACATTTTTATTTGATTTTACCACCGGGTACTTATTGAGTTTCAATGCCGAGCCCAGCTATCCTTAGGTTCCCTAAGCTTGACAGCCTTGCCCTCTGCCAAAACAGATACATGTTGCCCCTGTACACTTGCTATCTAACTCTTGCATGCCTCCAACTTACTAGTCATCCCCACACCTGCAAATAAGGCTCTTCCAATCAACCTCTGTATATTCCCGCCCAATGCCTCGAAAATTGGCCATGATCCAATTTTGGACCTTAACTTGTATTCCAATCCTTTCCTTGTCGATAACTACTAAAACCAATAGAATTGTGGTCACTGGTTGCAAAGTGCTCCCCACTGACACTTCAACCACTTGCCCTGCATTGATCTCAAAGACGAGGGCTGGTGTTGTACCTTCTTTGGTGGGGCCCTTTATATATATTGATTAAGGATGTTTTCTTGGACCATCCAAACCCCCAACACTATGAGAGATATTAGTAAAGTTGAAATCTCCCATTAATACTATTACTTTTACAGCTATCTGCAATTTCCCTACACATCAGCTCATCTAATTTATGCTGATCATTGAGATGCCTAGTGTATAATATACTCATCAATGCAATGATTTCCTTTCTGTTTCTAATTTCTACCCCTATAGCTTCACTCTCATAGTGAGCCTCACTATGATTTGATTTTCTTATAGTACATCCTCTCTATGATCTATATTTTTCTTGCAAATTGGGACATTTGGAGCTTTCTTTCCAGCCTGTGGCGTTCAGATATGAATTTTCATGCTTTAATGGGTATTTGAATCAGCAGTATATATTTGTCTATTGATAAATGTCAAATTAAAACCTCAAAGATTGCATAATGACAGACATCTTTTCACGATCTTTTCACGATTCCAAGATTTGGAGCTCATGGTCTTAAAGATCGGTTGAGACAGAAAGCTTCATTAGATACAGAAAGAAAGTACTTGGATGCCAAGCACCCTTGGATATTTTATTAACCGGGTACTATGAATAATTAGGAAAGTAAATTAAATATTGTCCTTTAATATCAGAGGATTTGAGTACAAGAGTAGGACGATTTGGCACAATTTTGCCGGGTTTTTGGTGAAAGCACACCTTGAGTCCGATGTAGGAGTTTGGTCTTGTCATTTTACTTGAATCAAATAAATTTATACCTTATGATGAATGATGGAGCAGAATGGGTCAATACTCTGGAGTTTTGATAAATGAAAAGTGATGAAAAGTGATGCCATTGAAATATAAAGCACTGAAGGGACTTGACAGTATAGATATTAAGAGAATGAAATCCCTGATGAGAGACTCTAAAATAAACAGGCCATATCTTAGGACAATTAGAGAATTAGATGAAAAGTATGTTCTTCTTGAAGATATCTGTAAATATTTTTGGAAAGCTGAGACAATATTCAAGTCCGGGATAGACATATTCTTGGACAATTGGAAATCATGAGGGAAATCAGCCATGAAAATTGAAGCCAAATATCATATGAAGTATGATGTTACTGAATGGCAGACCAGGTTTGTGGGACTGTGTACTCCATTACTGCTGCTTCTTATGCTACAATATTTGTTCCATGCTATCTAAAACATGCCTGCAAAAAGAAAAACACACTATATAGACAATTCATAAAATATCGATCTTCAGAAGCAGAAAATAAATATAACAAATATAAGAATAAATTAACCAATATTATGAGGATATGTAAGAAAGAATACAATAATAAAATATTAGAGAATAATAAAAACAATATGAAAGGTTTATGGAACGTGCTAAATAGTATTATTAGAAATGGATCAAGAAATACAGGCTACCCTGAGTATTTTATTGAGGAAGACAAGACAATAAATAATATGGATTTTGCGGTTAATGGTTTTTACAAATTCTTTGTAAATGTGGGACCAGATTTGTCAGAAAAAAATAATGACCCAGGAACAAAAGAAGGGGCGGATACTGATCTTTGAGATAGAAATACTAGCTCTATCTTCCTTAGAGCAGTCGAAGGAAAATAAATCATAGACACTGTAAAAAAATGTAAAAGCAAATCATCTACTGATTGGAATGATATCAATATGATTATAATAAGAAACGTTATTGAAGAAATTTCAGAACCCTTAACTCATATCTGTAACTTGTCTTTTCAATCCGGTAAATTTCCAAACAAAATGAAAATAGCAAAAGTAATACCATTATATAAAACTGGGGATAGACATCATTTCACAAATTGCAGGCCTGTTTCTTTACTCTCCCAATTCTCCAAGATCCTTGACATTTTTTTATAGAAAGACTTGACAATTTCATTGAAAAACATAAGCTTTTGGTCGAGAGTCAATATGGATTCCGGACAGACAGATCAACATCTATGGTGCTAATGGAACTAATCGAGGACATCACAAATTACATAGATAATAAAAAACTTACAGTAGGAATATTCATAGACTTAAAAAAAGCATTTGATACGGTAAATCACGACATTTTACTCATGAAACTGGATAGGTAGGGCATCAGAGGCGTTGGATTGGATTGGGTGAGAAGCTATTTAAGAAACAGGCAACAATTTGTAGAAATAGGTGAACATAAATCAACTAACATGAACATAACTTGTGGAGTACCTCAAGGGTCTGTGTTAGGGCCCAAGCTTTTCATAATATACGTTATTGACATATGCAGAGTATCAAATATACTGAAATTGATTATATTTTCAGATGATACGAATATTTTTTGTTCCGGTGACAATTTGAAGCAGCTTTTGGACGTCATCACATCAGATATGAACAAATTAAAACAGTGGTTTGATGTCAATAAATTGTCTCTAAATTTAAGCAAAACAAAGATTATGCTATTTGTAAAACATAAAACAAACCCTCAAGTACAATTGAAAATAGATAACATAAGTATAGAAAGAGTATATGAAAATAAATGTCTTGGTGTGATCTTAGACCACACAATCTGCTGGAAACCACATATAAACCACGTCAAAGCAAAACTGGCAAAGTCTATAGCAATATTGGGAAAATCAAGACACATTCTGGACCACAAATCATTGCATACTCTGTATAATACACTTATATTGCCATATCTGAGTTACAGTGTGGAGATATGGGGTAACACCTCCAAAACCAACCTACAGCCGTTATGTACATTACAAAAAAGAGCAATAAGAAATCTCAGTAACGTTGGATATCTTGAACATACCAATTTATTATTCTTAAAGTCACATACACTGAAGATGACCAATCTGGTTACATTTGAGACTGCACAAATCATGTACAAAGCAAGAAATAATTTACTTCCAGGAAATATACAAAAACTGTTTATGGAAAGACAGGGTGGATATAATTTGAGAGGGGAACATAATTAAAAAAACTAAATGTCAGAACAACTCTTAAAAGTATGTGCATAGCAATCTGTGGGGTGAATTTGTGGAATGGTCTGGAACAGGAGATAAAACTTGGCACAAACATAATTCAGTTTAAAAAGATGTACAAAAACACTTTTTTAAAAGTATATTGGGATGAGGTTAGGTGATTGTGAGTGGGATATTTGTTATACTTTATTAAACTGATTGTATTGGGAAGGATGATTATAGGGTGAAGGGTTGTATATATGACTAAGAGATACTGTATAGAATATGAGGGGTTTTTATTTTCTTTTTCCTTCTTTCTCTCTCTTTTTTTGTATGGCTTTGTAAATATTTGATTAGTGTATAAAGGTAAATAATTTGGTGTACATATAGCTGCTGGTGTACATATGGTGTACATATAGCTGCTAATTTGGTATAAGATAATTATAAGCAGTTGAATAAGGGGTGGGAATTAATAAGCTTTGGCTTCTTCCTGCTCCTTTTCGAACACATACGATTTCATTTATTTATAGATATGTTTATGTTTATGTTTATGACACTTTATAAATGTTCTTATTTTGTTTTTTGTATGCTGTTTCACACTTGCTTTTTATTCTTTTATTCTGTTTGAAATAAAGAATTAAATAAATAAATAAATAAATAAATAAATAGATAAATAAATAAATAAATAACAGTTCAAGGGATTAGACCTGCTCTGCAGAGCATGCAATTTCAGATTTGGTTTTGTTTTTCCAGTTTTCTACTTGATATGAAATTATGCTGACATCCATTTTGACATTCTGAATATTTTACTTAAAGAATCCAGCGGCAAATAGGATTAAATGTATTTAAATGTGAAAGAAACCCTAAGGAATCATATTTTGAACAGCTAAGGGATTAAATGAAATATAATTCCACAATCTTGTTATCCTGAATAGTTTATTTTTAAAAGCAGTTTGGTAAGCATAATATTTAAGTGAAAATCTGATCAACCGGAACTATTATTCTTAAAAATGTTTGAGAATGCATAATGAATAACCACACATCTGTAATTTACAACAAATACCAACAAAATTAAATGAGTCGTAACGTAACGTTGTGATTATATGACTTGGTGTCTGTCTTCTGGTGTGATCAAATTAAGTGTGTTTTGTTATAAAGTAACCATTGTACCGTTTTGGCAGATGCAAAGATGACAACCAAGTTTTCCGAACTGATATATTAACACAATAGCTCCTTGGCACAATAGCTCCTTGGCGCAAAAAGCAGCTCCTCCTGAGTCACGTGACCGTGGCTTCTGAACGCCGGGTTCGATACCTGCGGGTGCCAGCAGGCACCGTAATCCATTCAAGATAATTTCAGAGAGACAAATAACTCAGGTGATTTCTATGTATTACCGGTACAAGCTGTTACACGCTAGCTATCAATGTGAAGCTTCCGCATTCACTCTGAGATTGCATAGGTTTCCCCAGCTGCTCTGGTTTTCTTCCCTGTCCCAAAGATGTGCAGGTTGATAGATTAATTGGCCATTGTAACTTACCCCAAGTGGATGGTAAAATCCAGGGAGAGTTGATGGAAAATAGGCAACATGGAAAATCAGCGGGGCAATGGAATTGGTCTGTGAGACACAAGGGTGGAATGGCCTCACCGAAGTCATAAATAAATGTACATATACGGAAATATTTTCTGTCATTGTACATAAGGCAAACTCAAGGGGCAGCTTTCTCCCCCTTCAATAATCAGTCTGCAGAAGGATCCAGATCCAAAACATCACCTGTCCATTTCCTCCTCAGATATTGACTGACCAACTGAGCACTTCCATCATGTGCAGTCCCTTGTGTCTTCTTTGCACATAATCAGTTGAGTATAACTGCAGTGCACCGGTGAAGGACGGTTCAGGTTGGTAGAATTTTATGTTTTGTTCGGGTTAGTTTAGTTTAGAGATACAGCGCAGAAACAGGCCCTTCGGCCCACCGAGTCTGTGATGACCAGAGATCCCCACACATTAACACTTCCCTACACACTAGGGACAATTTACACTTGTACCATGCCAATTTACCTACATACCTGTATGTCTTTGGAGTGTGGGAGGAAACCCTAAGATCTCAGAGAAAACCAACACGGTCACGGGGAGAACATACAAACTCCGTACAGACAGCACCCGTAGTTAGGATCGAACCCAGGTCTCCAGCGCTGCAAACGCTGTAAGGCAGCAACTCTACCGCTGCACTACCATGCCGCCCTGCGGATCATGATAAATTTAATGAATTGAAATTAAGAAGATAAATCTCCACTGTTTAGAGACATACTGAGCTTGCAATGAGAACTCATTGAAAGATGGGAGTGGTTGTTAGAAGCCAAGTATCTTAGCTCTAGGGGATTCCAGGATTTCCAGTATTGGAGACAAATCTCTCTTCTGCTGCTTCATGAATGATGTCTTAAGTGAGAACATTTGCTCTGATATTTGCACAAATCAGTTTGTAACTCAAAGTGCTGGAGTAATTCAGCAGGTCAGGGAGCTTCTCTGGAGGTTATGGATAGGTGCTTGGAGCAGGGAGAACAAGGAATGACTGTGTGAGACAAGTCGTTGATTGCATAGTTTGCTTTTCCAAGGCAGCAGGAATATTCCGCTTTGGTATGAATGTTGAATTCTCCAAATTTCAGATAACATAGAACCCCATTGTTTTTCTCTTCTTCCCAAAACATTCTCCTTCCTGACCCAGGTGTGCAGACATTTCTCACACCATTCCACCTCTCTCCCTATCTCCCCCCTGTTCCCCTGTCCTCCTTTATATATATATATCTCTTCCTCTGCCTTCACATTTCACTCCTCCTTCACTCCAAAATATTTTTTTTCAAAGATTCATAAAATCCACTTCTCTCCTTATCAAAAATCTTCCACTCATCCCCAAGTTGTAAGGTGGGATTGAACCTAGGTCATTGGAGTTTTGAGGCAGCAACTTTACTGGCTGTGCCACTGTGCTATGTTTCCTATTAATGAAGTATGAAGACCTTTACTTAGTTCTATATATCACAAGCCATGCAGAAATGTGTGGTGTATTATTTTCTGACAGTAGGAAAGATTTAAACACTAGGTCTAATAAAGTGTAATTGCCCAAACGATTAAAGCAGAAAATAAACATTGACATTATTAGGCTTATTGAGCAGATTTCAACCTAATTTACTGCTTTACTTCGTGATTTTCTACTGGGGTGGCAATGTTTAGCATTTGCAGTTAATTTCTACTACAAACAGTGCATCAGATCTAATACTGTGTAATGTAGGCTTAAAAGCCAGAAAGCAATTTCCAGAAGACCATAAGGGAGACTTAGGTCATTCAGCCCATCGAGCCTACTCCCCATTCAATCATGGCTGATCTATTTGTCCCTCTCGAGCCCATTCTCCTGCCTTCTCCCCATAACCCACTAATTATTCATGATGCCAAAATACTGGTGTACATTGCATGACTGCCTGAAACAGCCTGCAATTTCTGAAATTTCAGCAAGTTCGGCAGCATTTGCGTGAAGATAAATCAATCCAGGTTTTGGGCCAACGATCCTTCCTTAAAAATGGGAGATATATAGAAGGTTTACTGGTTCAAAAGACTATATGGAGGGCAAGTTAAAATAGATCAGGAGATATTCATGCTGCATGTTACCTGATCTGTAGCAACTCATCTCCGTATAGACTTTCTTTTCTTACATGGACCCTCCCCCGCCCCCCCTTAACTCTGCTGTGAAAACTGTATCCCTCCATTTTCCCCACAGTTCAAAGGAAGGATCCTTGACTAGAAATATTAACTGGTTTCTTTTTCCTCAGATGCTGCTTGACTCGTAAAGTTTTTCCATAATCACTATTGGGGAAGCTGGTTTGTGTGATGGACTAAGTTGCGTTCATGACTCTCTGCAATTTGCCATACCAAGCAGTTGCCATACCAAGCTGTGATGCATCCGATTACAATGCTTTCTATGGACCATCCATGAATGGAATCTTATTCAGCCACTTTCAAGCTAAAATGCACCTCGCTGATTATTATTGTCATGCCATCTGAATTTAGATCACATTGACTACTGGGCAACAAGTAGTATCCAAGGGTAAAGTATCTTGGTACCTTCTTAGGCCCCCCTTGGTTATGGCTGAACATGGGTGTCTCCAGGGTGCTATTCCCCATATGGAGGATGCCTGTGTGTGAGTTTGTTTATTGTATGGAGACTGGTGCTTGACAGCCACCTCATGGTCCTTGACAGATCTGGGTCAGGATCCAGTGGCATGGAGTCCAAGACGACCTGAGACCCTTTTCTGCTGCAGCCTTCATCCACCTTCCCATCGACTAAGGTCAGCCATCATCCTCCGCCTGTTCCACCGTTGAGGTCTTGGTTGAATTGCTCTTTGTCAGAGACCTCCCCCTTGACCTTACCGCTATGGGTCGCCCTACCAGGAGCATAGCTCCAGATGGCATCACTCTCAGGATCTCAGGTGCACATAAGCTTCTCCACCACGACAAGGTGACAATCCATCTTGGTATCAATGTGCTACCGACTTATGAATGGAAAACGTGGCTACACAAGATATGTCAGACCATCATATAAAGTATGAAGCATGTTGACGTGAGGTTTTATTTGCCTGGATCACATTTAAGAAATTGTACATGCCAGTGCAAGTGTGTACATTCATTGTAACCTACCTAATATCACACAATAGTCCCCTCATGAAAGAACACATTGGCTATTATCTTAATGTAGCAATGCTACAAAATTTTGAGATTTAATAAATCAAGTCTGCAATTTATCCCATCAGATAAAGCATAAAAAGAAGTTTAATTTGACACCTAATTTACTTTCATATCTTCAATATTGAGAAAGTTATGGCCATTTTCACACTCGGAAATTAGCATCTTGCTCCCCATTGCCTTTCAATTGACTTAACTCAAAAGCTGTGATCTGGAAAAGTTAAAAGCCCATAACTTTCTTAAAAATTAAGAGAACTCAATGCAATTTTCAGTTATTATAGATTGAAGCATTCTGAAACAAATATTAAACAATCTTACTTGGATTACCTGAAATTAAAGCATATAATTAGTTGTTATCTAATTGTAGCTAATTACAAAATTCAATGAGTAGATCTAAACATCTATCCATTTCTTCAGACAAGATAAACTTTGTTTAAATTGCCTAAGTGTCCAAATAACATTCACACAATAATCCACAATATAACATAATTTTTAAATCTCATTTTCATGAATTTCTGGGCCAAATGGAAGGAATTTAGTGTTTAATGCCTGTAAATGAATGGCCATTTAAATCAACTAGCGAGTGGGTTTTAGTGGAATGCGGTGGATTGGAACGTTGTGGTTTGCTGTGAAGTCGGGAGGAAAAATACTGTTTGTTCATACATTTTTTGGGACCCCATTTCGCAACATAAAAATATTATTAAAGCCTCCCGAAAAACCAACTTTTAATATAAAAATAAACAATTTACCTTTTTTTCTCCCCTACGCAAAATCCTTCTGGTTGTCTGCGCTCACGGCTTTTGAACGTGATTTTTAAATTACTCTAGTTAACAAATAATTTAGAGTAATTTAAAAATACCTTCATTGATGAAATGTCGGAGCGATTTTTCTTCTGCAACAAAATCGCCCGACATTCATCGATTATCCCAGTCTGTGGAAAAACGGCACTTTAAGCCCGCCCCCCTCTGAAAGGCGCCAAAGTCGCGCACATGGGGAGCGGCAGAACTGCAGCGCTGCTCAAGGTAAGTTTTGCAACATACCTACTTAATGGCAAAAAGGAGGAATAGAAGCAGAATGTATATAGCAACCTCAATAGTTCTACTCTCAAGAACGCAAGGAGAGAGCAGCAGGAGTAGGTCACCATCAATCATCAGGCTCTTGAACCACCCTGCACTTATCACAACCCTATGGCAACATTATACTGCTATGAACTTTGAATTTTACTTTGTAGTCACGTGAGTGACAATGTGAAGAAAGCTGTTAGCTCGCATGCGCGTCACTACGTGACTCGCTCTGCGCAAATGAGCCATCTGGTGACAGCGTTGCTCTGTCCAGCGGTAAGTTCAACCTGATGGTAAGTTTTACCTTATTTCCAGGTTTTTTGTTTTTCTTTTTTGCAGGAATCTCTGTGCAGAGATATACCGGACGGGTCGCGAAACCGGTCATGGACCGCGTGGAATCCCGGTCTCGGCCACGGATTCATTCAGGGTCAGTTTCAGTCTGACCCAGAGCAAAGAACCTGATATTCGCAGGCTGCCTATGAATCTCCCTCTCTGTGGAGGGGAGTGCGAGTGGTCAGTATGTAACTGACTTCAAATTCAAAGTATGTCCGTGGAACATACTGGAGCACATGCATATGGCTTCAAGAGAGACTCGCAAATGATACAAGTGCCGGCAGTAAACAGCGCTATCAGGGTGACATTGGAGAGCATGAAATCCAGGAAATGAAACCAGCCGCCGAATCCTCTCTTCAGGTAAGACTTATCCCACACGTAAGACCAGGATGAGAAAACAAATGCTGTCGGACTAATCAAGGTACCGACGACGAGCAAAGCTTCATCGGTAGGCGACAACATACCCCACGCCTCCATCGGGGGTAAGCGGTTCACTGAAGCCGGTGGCAGCTTGAAAGCTGGGCACGGAAATATGGCCAGCGTTGTCTTTCGAGGCAGGCTCAGAATTATCCAGAGTTTTCTTACGAGGCAGGATCAGTATGATGAGGTTTTCAGACCAAGGCCTAAGCCAGTCTCATGGGTAATATGGAATCTACGCACCCTACCAGTCCTATTCTCCAATCATGGAGTTGAAAACGAACCCGCATCAGCGGCCTTTGGGCTTACCATAAGACCACCGGTAGCCATGGAGGTAGGTGGGTCTGGTTCTTCCAAAACATGGGGTTGTGGACCATTTACATTTTGGTAATATTCACACTGGTGTTTTTTGTTAACGGACAATGATAACATGAGATTCAGATCTGGGGTTTAAAAAAAAAACCGAAAAAACTGATGATAACATGTGACTACTTTGAACTGCACAACATACACAGGTTCCAAGCAAGCTTGGAATTGGGGCCAGAGTTGTCGTTCGAGATATGCCCAGTATTATGGGCAGGATTGCCTTTCAGGACAGGGTTAAAGATGGAGGATGTCACTTCATCCAGATTTAACTCGTATGTGCAGTATAGACTTTCAAATTGAGAAACTTCGTTACTGTCCAACTATTGTTTCTATAGGAGCTATATGGCAAGCATCGATCTCAAAGATGCATGCTATTCAGTTCCCATTCACAGGGATCACCGGAGATATTTGAAATGTATCTGGATGGGTCAATGATAACAGCTAAAGTGTTGCAAAATGGGCTAACTTCAGCTCCCAGGTTTATTTACCAAATTACTAAAACCGGTGCTTGGGCTGCTCAGAGCTCTAGAACATTTGTTTTCCCTATCTGGATGATGTTTTAAAACTCTGTATTTTACTAAGAATAACTTTTGCAGCCCTAAACTATATTTGAGTATTTGGGGTCCTTTATCCATCCAGTTAAATTTAAGTTGATACTAATCAGAACTATTGACTATTGAGATTTACATTTAACTATCAACTTAACAGGGACTCTGCCCTGGGGCAAGAGATGGAATTAACAGAAGCCTGTAACAACCTCGTTGTTATTAAGCAGCCTTCTATTCATCAAATGTAATTGCCAATATAGCAGCAGTGTTTCAGCGGTGCAAATTGGGCCTTTGCATCATCAGAACTTACAACTTGCAAAGAATTAACCCCTCAAGTACCATATAGGTCATTGTTAATAGACCTATGTAATTACCAGCTGAACCTACCAAAGTCACAATGGTGGCAGTATTCAGCATTGCTTCAGTAATTTTGGTCAGTAATCTTCAGTAATTACAACTGATGCTAATCCCTCAAAGATGAGAAACTACGACTGCCATCTCCAGTTACGGAGGCAGATGCGGTTTGCATGAGTCACCACATTTTTAGTCATTGGTATCAACTACCTATAAACACTCGGTGCATTCTATAGGTTAAAGGTTATTATGAGAATATGCATAATCTGCATGCTCCAAGTTGATACACTATGGTGGTGGCACATGTTAGTCACGTGGGTGCAATAAAGTGTCCTATGATATTAACCTAACCTCATTTGAGGCTATTGTATCATCAAGGGAAATCAATGACAACACAGAATGGATGTTGGATTACAAAGTATTTAATGTCATAATGGCTTGATGGAACACTGAATATCGACATGTTTACATCCAGGCCCATTTACCAGTTGCAAAATATGTGGTATACAGTGGCGAGAGATACTCTATCTCTGGGGAGGAATGTTCTTGCATGTCTTTCCTCCATACAGCCACATCAGTCGGGTCTTGCAAAAAATCCAGCAAGGTACCGCTTCAGGCGTTTCAAACTGCCTGACTGGCATACACAGCCATGGTTCCCACTAGTTGGGAATAATATAGAACCTAACATGCTAACATGTTCTGCTTATTCAGAACATAAACTTACTGGTTCTGCTTGTGACATGGGAAACCAGCCACTGCAAGAAAATCAATTCATTGACTTGCAGACTCTGAGGCGACTATGCCTGCGGCTCGGGTTGTCCGACCGATCCATGTAGTGCACACTGCAGAGTGCAGAGGAAGGCAGTACATTTCCACTTCAGCAGATGGGAAGCTGTACTACACAGCACGGATAACTGATGACTTACAGTTCATTTTCAAATGGGTCTTTGACAATAATTAAGTTAAAGTGCCATTAACTGTGCCAACGTGCCTTCTCACCATATTTGCTGCAGCAATGGGACCCACACTGTCGGATCTCACGCTCTGATATCCAGAATTATAAGGATATCTTTAACACAGTTCTCCCAGGCCCGGTAACACGGAAGTATGGGACATTGACATAATGTTAACATTACTTCACCAGGGGGCTCCAGCTACATCCTTATCTTTAGCCGGCTCTCATAGGTACTTATCCTCATGGCACTGGCCTCAGTGCAACGGGTCCAGTCAATACATAAATTGCGACTGGACAGGATGGTAACATCTGCTAATACATACTATTTCATGTTTTTGATTTAATTAACCAGAACTAACCAGGGGCGTTAGGTCTCAATCAAGTTTCATGGCATACCCTATGGACCTACGGTAATGTGTGGTCACACATTTACAACTATACGTCTAGGTCAGCTAGAGCCTCAAAGGCTCCAAACTAGCAATGTTTGTTAGTTACAAAAAACTTCATTAGAAGTATTAGTTCTATCATCTCCAGGTGGCTAATGCATGAGTCGATACTAATATTTACAACACTCACTCCACCAGGGCTACTACTACATCAACTCCAGGGTTATGTATGTTCCATAGGACCACATCCTAGCATCTGCAGGATGGTCAAACGAACATACTTTACCAACATTTGATATAACCCATTGCCAAACCGGGGGGTATTTGCCAACTCCATTTTAGATTCTGTTTTATAGATTCCCCCTGGATGAAAGGGCACTATTATTTTCTTTTGATGATTAAAGCATCAGCATTTTAACAAACTAAGTCGTGTCTGAATGCATTAATCTTTTTCACTCATACATGGTCACCTCATGCAGTGTGTAACGCATGGACTCGTTTCCGGCATGAAATCACAGAGCTTTGAAATCTTCACGTAGTCACTCACATGACTCCAAAGTAAAATAGTAAGATTAAACGAGAACTTACCAGTTTGATCTTGATTTTATGAGGAGTTATGATGAGCGATTACGTGCCCACCGCTCCCAACCCTCATATTATTACGGTCATATGGTAGTTCTACTCTTCTCTAATCTTACTATGTTCAGTTCAACCATTATCATCTGTGATTTCACATCGCTGCCTTGAAGATTGACGCGCATGCGAGCTAACGGCCTTCTTCACGTAATCGCTCATCGTAACTCCTCATAAAATCAAGATCAAACATCAAACTGGTAAGTTCTCGTTTAATCTTACTATTACTAAGGCTGTACGTTGGCTTGCACTTATATTCTGGTTTACCTGGTATAACTGACAAATTTATCATGTCTTTATTTGCTGTGCTGTTGCATTTAGTAGCCCTGTAAAGCTACAATGAGGAAGAATTTTAATGTCCAATCCTGATGCGTAAAACCATTAGGCACTTGAGGCACTTGCATCTCTTGAACCCCAAAGCCTGTCCTGCCATTCATCTGATCTGCCCCAGACACAGCTCCTCCTCCATGCTGGTTCTTCCTAGCTCTCAATACCCAGATTTTCAAAAATAGTTTTACTTCCATTTTAATTACCTTAAATTACACTGCAACCCTCAAGGACACAGAATTACAGAGATTCGCCACCCTCTGTGAGAAGTAATTTTTATGCAGTTCAGTTTTAAGTGCCTTTTTAAAACATTTTTTTAATTAACTATATATTTTGAATTTTTTTTAAAAGTGTAACCTAAGGAATTTGATGGGGTGCAAACAATGAGTAGGCAAACTCATTCCAACCCAGAGCTTTAAACAACTTCCTCCAGTGTTTTGATTTTTAAGCTGTGCATTGAGTGTTAGTTATGATTGTTAATTATTTTAACTGTGATATGTAAAACAAGACACATTCCATTACACCTTTTATCTCCTGTCTTTTAAATATTTTAATATTTTGGGTCCCTTACAGGCAAAGATTAAAAAGCATTCTTCTGTAATCAGCAATTTTAAAAGACCAGTGTTCTTGCAACTTTTTTGTAACATAAATGGATGTATTTGAAAATTATGTTCTTTTGATTTCCAGAGGGATTCAAAGAGCAGTAATGCATATATTCAGCGACCATTTATAATTCGCCAAGGGAAAACAATTCACTTGAAATCAATCCAGATGTGGCCCAGTTTAGAAAATAATTCAGAACCTGTTTTGATTTATCAAGGAGCCATTTTGTCCACCGACAGAAAATATTTGTTCCAAGATCATTGGTCCTAAAGTAAAAACCCAGCAGATGTGTTCTTGACTATTGCAATAACAAAAATGATGACAAATCAAGGAAAACTACATCCAAGAGATCAAAAGCCAGTGGTGATATAGCTCTAATAGAATATGCAAATGTTTGTTATTAACAATCAAAGCCCACTATTTCAATGTAAAAATTAACTCTGACGGTCAACATGACACTGATCACAAGATATACATTTATGCCTGATTTTTAAAATATTAAGGATTGGAAATAAGAAACTGTTGGAAATGGATGTGATTATAAGAGTTTGGCACCTTCTTTATTATGTATTAGCTTGGTATTTAAATTCAACTGGACAGTTCCTATTAATCTTCCAACCAAAGTCACGGACATAGCAAAATAATTACTTGATATATTTTTGAATGTGCTTGCACACCTGTGCTACATAATTGATTCAGACTGTAAATAATGCATTTGTGTCCATGCTAAGTAACAGGAAGAAAGCAAAAAAATGAGAAACTATGCAACAGACAGACCACTATCAAGGATCAAATGATAGATTTACCTATTAGAAAACATTTTTTTCTCTAAAATCCATAATTTACATTCTTTCCTTTCAGAGGCTTAGAGTCAGAAACTGGCCCTTTGGCCCAAATTGCACATGCCGACCAAGAAGCCCCATCTACATTGGTCCCACCTGTCCCATTAGTCGTTTATACCTCAATATCCCAAATGTCTTTTAAATATGGTTATAGTAAATGCCTCAACGTCTTTTTCTGGCCGCTCAGTCTATATGATATCATCTCAGCAGACATGATATTCACAGCACGCCAACTCCAGGAAAAATGCCGTGAACAAAGGCAGCATTTGTACATGGCCTTCATAGACCTGACAGAGGCTTTTGACTCGGTAGACCGCCAGGCTCTTTGGAGCATACTATCAAGGTACGGTTGCCATGACAAGTACATCAGAATATTGAGGCTTCTACATAATGGCATGTCGGTCACAGTGCTCAGCAACTGCGGCTCTGAGTCCAAGCCCTTCACTGTGGAAGCGGGGGTCAAACAAGGATGCATCACTGCACCCACCCTGTTTGTCGTATTCATTGCTGCCATACTTCACCTCATTGGTGAACAGCTGCCACAGGGGATCACAAACCTCCACAGAACTGACGGTGGGCTTTTCAACCGTAATTGGTTGAAGGCCAAGAGCAAAGTCAGTAATGCCACCATCATGGAGCTTCAGTACACGGACGACTGTGCCATTGCAGCACACTCTGCAGAAGACCTCCAGGGCATCCTGAATGCATTTGCTAAGGCATACAGAGCTATGGGCATAGCCTTAAATATCAAGAAGATCCTGGTCCCACATCAATCTCCACCCAACCAGCCCACTATAAAAGTGGACAACACCACTCTTGAAAACGTTGCCCACTTCCCCAACCTTGGCAGCATTCTTTCCTCAAAAGCTGACACGACTCTAAGGTCGACAATCGCCTGAGTTGTGCAGCGGAGCCTTTGCCATACTCAGGAAAAGAGTCTTTGAAGACCGACACCTAAAGGCCCAAACAAAACTACAGGTCTACAGCCGTTGTCCTCTCCACCCTGTTGTATGGAGCCGAGTCAGGGACCACATACAGCAGGCACCTGAGAGCCCTGTAACAATACCATCAAAGATCCTTACGAAAGATTCTGAGGATCAGCTGGGAGGACAAACGCACCAACATCAGCGTTTTGGAGGAAGCCAGCATCACCACCACAATAATGCAGCACCAACTTCCATGGATTGGCCATGTCATCCGCACGTCCAACACGCATCTCCCTAAACAAATCCTGTTCTCTCAATCGAAGGAAGGTTGGCGAGCCCCTGGAGGGCCAAAGAAAGGCTTCAAGGACAGCATCAAGAACAGTCTGAAGAAATTCAGCATCACATATAGCAACTGAAAGCACATTGCACTGGACAGGCGGTCCTGGAGAAAATCCATGCAGGAAGGAGCAGCTCTTCATGAAATGGAACTACGCCATGTCACAGAGACAAAGCGACAGCATCGTAAGGTGAGAGAGACATGGGGCTTGACGACTACCAACCACCACCAGTCTCCACTTCGCACATTGGACCAAGGTGTGTGGATCGTGGATCGGCCTCTACAGACATCTGCAGACCTACAAGTAGACGACCATTTGGAGAGGCCAGTCATACTCATTTCGAGTGACTGCCGATGATGATGATAGCCGCAACTTCTATAATATACCCTGATTGATGAAGGTCAATGTACGGAATGATTTTGTGACCACTCTATCAATATGTGATAATACTTTCAGGGAACTATGTACCTATTAAATCTTTCTCCTCTCAACTTCAATTTGTCTTGTGGTTCTTGATTCCCCAATACTGAGTAAAATATTCTGTATATTTTTAAACGTATTTGAACACGTGTTCTGTGTAATTGATTCTGATGTACCTGCATTCATAGATCGCAATGCTCTATTACATTCCTCAGAGACCTGCCATTCACTGTTAAGGTGTTGCCCTGGTTTGATTTCTCAAAATGCAACACCTCGCACTTATCTGCACTAATTTCAATTAACCATTCCTCCACTTCATTGTCCAGTTGATCAAAATCCTGTTGTAATTTTACTTCAGTGTAATCTTCAAAATTATGCCACAAGTATTCCCAAAATGTTGATATGCCTCAAACCACAAGGGGCCCATCACCAGTACATGAGGCACACCATTAGTCACAAGCCTTTCCACGATCACCCTTTGCTTCCTTTCATGAAGCCAATTCTCTAGCCAGTCACCTAGCATTCCCTGAATCCCATGTGATCCCATGTACAACACCATGCTGACTATCCCTAATCTTCCTCTGTCTATCTAAAAGCATAAATATCTTATCTCGCTAAATCATCTTCAGTAACATGGCTACCATGGATTAGTTAGGCTCACTGGTCTACAGTTCCCAGGCTTTTCCTTGCAGCCCTTCCAATAGAGGCACAACATTAGCCATCCTCTGGTCTTCTGGCACCTCAACCATGTTCATTGATCATTCATATTTATCTAAGCTAGGATATAGCCTAAACTGGGACAATTTCTTCAAGTTATTTTCAGTTGTAAGTTTAGATTTATAATATTCACAGTTTACTTCTATTCCTTTTTTTTTGGTGTGGGAATCTTTCTGTATGCTTCCCTAATACTTCTCATTCTACAAAATGGGTGAACTGGAGGGTTGTAAGAATGATTCTGGTTTTCTTTGCCTTCTACTGAAATGTAGAGAACAAGGATCATAGAGTCATACAGCACAGAAACAGACCATTTGATCCACCAAGTCTGTGATGACCATTGAGCAAACCATACACTAATCATGCATTATCCACATTCCTTTTCCCTCATTTTTATCAACTCCTCTCAGATTCTATCACGTACATTTACATTAGTCAATTTAGCCTACCAAACCTCGTGTGTTTTTGGGTTTTGTAAGAAACCAGAGCACTAGGAAGAAATGTAAATGGCCACATGGAGAATTGCAAACTCCACATACATAGCTTTAGAGACCAGAATGGAAGGCAGCTGCTGTACTAGCTGTGGCATTTTACCACCAAATGTGATTACAAAAATAAATGATTCTGTGTTACATTTCCACCATGTGTGGCGTTTGTATCAGTCTCTGACAGCAATGGAATTTATACCCAGTCATAGTCTGGGATAAATGAGTTGTTTGACAACATAAACATGTTAAATGGTTCTCAAGTCAGGAAATGAGGATAGAAGGATATTGACTCTAAACATAACTGACTGAAGCAGTTTTTGGTGGCTTTCCCATCAGTTGTCAGGAGGCTTGTTCAATATTCTGTCTCTGAAAATATATTCTGAAATATTTTGGCAGTGTAAGAGTTGGCTGCCCATGCTTTTCGTAGCATCCTCATCTGACTATGGGAACAAACTTTGCGAACTCCTGAATCAAATGATCAGAGAAAATACAGTAAAAGATGGTGAGACTGCAGTCCAGTAACACTCGGTTAATCCAATACTTTGGGACTTTAGTGATGCTGAACTAGAAGATTCTCCAGATTATCAGATGTTATGTCATCAATACCTCAACACACTTTAAGTGCACTTCATTTAAAATACGTTGCATAGTAACGTTCACTGAGGCCAGTAAACATAAAGGAAGAGTACGAGAAAGAACCAAGTTAGTTTTAAGGGAATACAGTCAATAGAAAAAAGATATTTAAAGGGTGTGCAGGAATGTGAGCACTGACAATTGAACAGGAAACTCAGAAACAAGGGCCTAACTGAGTAGACAGGGATTGTGGGGAGTATAGAGAGACGAGTGGAAAGTGTAAAAGTTATCCGTTGAGACAAAAGCTGAACTATATAAAACTCTGAATGGTCGGGTAGTGGTTTATTGGAAATTTACTGTATTGTTATATTATTTTTATTGCTATTTAATTGTATTTTTTTTAAGATCCCTATGCAGTACTGTGATAGTGAGCCGTAGTGATAAAAGAGGAGACAGAATGGCTCTATTTTATTGAGTAGCAATACATGTCTGTGTTCAATTACTAATATAGGATTTAAAACATAGGACTGGTGAAAGGAATTCCACAGGGCTGATTACAGGGCAACATAGCACAGACATGGTGGGCCAAATGATTTATTTCCATGCTATATGACTGAGTCTATAATTTTACATATGAGGCTACATAAATATTGACTCTCAGCAAAAATAAATATTATGGACATATCCTCTGTGCATTGGGTGTAGCAAAATCATAATTCAATTTGGAAAAGAGGCAATTATAGTTTAATTACACAAACCACACAGAGGAACTGTTGTACATTGCCCCAGTGTGGGATTTGAAAATGTAGATTGACTATCTGATTTCTTTTCTACAATATAATTTCCAACTCATTATTCATTCACATTAGAGAATTCCAACTGCATGTAACACCAGTAATTTCAGAAGATTTTCACTTCATTATTTTATAAGGTAGACATTTTTAGGTCAGATGGGAGTGGGGGTGGAAACGTGTCCTTTCTTTATGTGCTAACTGATCACTTTAAATATTGTGGTGGACAAATCCTTCTTACACTGAATTATTATTTACTTTGTGCAAGGTTAGTTGGAAGGAAGGTTTAGCCTCTGAAATTGTCAGTGTTCCTTATTGATTGTTGTTTCACAATCTATCTCTTCAACTTCCTGTTGGAAGCCATAGCTATGTGGCCCATTGCCCTGAATAAGAAAGCAGGATTCTTCCTACTAATGTGCACGACAATCTGTGTCACAGTAAAACTAGAGTAATTGCAAGCTTATATATTATAACCCAATGAGACTACATATGCCTTCAGATTATTTTCTGGAACCACACAAGTAATCCTTTTGCCAGGTTTTCCCCATGCACCACATTTCTGGTGTAATTGTGTAACCGCATACATCAACTATTAAATTCAGGCAGCAAATGTTACATGAACACAAAATTCTGGACAATCTGATCAATATCTGTAAAAACAAATAACGTTAGCTTTACAGACTTGGTGAACAAAAGCTGCCAGGCATTTCTAAACATTTCAAATTAAATGCAATATTTCCAGTGTTTATATATCTATGCTACAATACAATGTGTTATTCAAGGAGTGTTAAAACATGAATGGTTAGCATTCCACATTCATCCTGTCTTCAAGCTGAAGTTTCCACTTCACATAATGTTTCAAAAAACACATTAGTGCCTTTCAAAAGTTACAGCGGAAACATGGTAATCAACAGTTTATGAGATCAGCAGTTAAAAAAACTACTTTAAAACTGTTTTGGACTGTCTTACTTGCGTACAATACATCTGTTATAGAGTGTGTGGCCAGCATTGCATCATGCACATTCCTGAAGTAGAAGATACCAGAATATAAGATGGTAACAATTTCAAAAGATTACATCAACATTTTTACAGTACAGATATACTTTTGCTACTTTAATTATATTGTTCCCACAATTAGTCATGAGCCAGAATACACAATTAAGATATTAATCAGGAAATATTTAATAGGTAACTGTAGTTCTTTGCCACTGTGCTCTCCAAATAAGGTAAAACATGTGTTTTATTAAGCGTTTTGACAGGGTTAATACTGAATGGGTACTGGTCAGCGCAAATTTGGTCTTGTGTTTTCATTTCCACAGTAGAGAGATGAAGCATTCAACCAACATGCAAATCCAAACTTCAATTAGTGCTAATTGCCTGAGATGCAGGCTTTAAACAATTAGTTTAGGGATACAATACCAGAAATAATGATCAAAACTCACCTCTTAGTTCCTAAATTCATTTATAATTTGTAGGTTCTAACTGGTATCGAATAGAGGCTCAGTTCAATTTTTAAAAAATCTATTTGAGCTAGCTGGGTTGATTTCCAGTATAGTTAAAGCACTTGGGGGTCAATTGAGTCTCAGAAAGTAGTGCCGCTAGTTTTCATACCGCACCGTAGATTTGAATATATAATTCTAGGCTGAGATTGCAGTGTATTAGCGAGGTGTTAAATTGCTGAAACTTCAAGTCAAGATCTTGCCTGCTCTTTTTCTCAGGTGACAATAAAGGTTTGCAAGCAATATTTCACAGCAGCACAGGGAAGTTCTTCAAAGGGTTTCAGACCAATACAGATCATTTGGGCATTACCACCCTGATAATTGTTGGAGATTGAAGCTTGCAACCGGGCTTCATTTCTTCCTCTTCATCCTTCTTAGTTGGTGCCTTGGGATTACTTACTTCTGCTTCAGTTCTCTGGGTTTCTGAGGTGACTGATGAGGCTGATGTGAGAATCACAGACTCTTCCACGGATGGGGCAAGTGGCATCCATGTGCTTACGAGAGCAAGTCAGAAGACGGGTAACCTGTGGTGATTGGTGACTTCCTAAAGCCTTTCTACCATAATAAGGCATAAAGCAGGAGCATGACAGATTACTGTCCACTGGCCTGGAAGAACACAACTATAATAATTCTCCAGAAGCTTGATACCATCCAAAACACTAGATTGGTATTCTATTTAGAAACCTAAATGTTCATTCCCTGCATCACTGGCACAGAGTCATTACAATGTGCACCATTTACAAAATGCACTGCAGTTGCTTGCCTATCATTTCCTGAAGCCAGTAACCTCCACAATAAACAAGGATAAGAGTAGCATGCGCATGCAGATTTCTTTTCTTGGTGCACATTATTCAGTCATGAAAACATATTGCCGTGCTTTCATCGTCACTGAGTCTAAAACTCTTTGTACCCTCACCCCAACTTAACTATGGGACTACCTTCAACAGAACGACAGCAATGGTTCAAAGGACTCACACCACCACTTTCTAAAGAACAATTAATAATGGGCAATAAATGCAGGCCGTCCCAATAATTGCAATATCTGGATAATTAATCAGGAATTAAGTGGCAGATCAAGAAATATCTTGACCTGTCACCTTGTTTTCATGGCCTAATGGTGAGAATGAATGAATTTCACGACTTACAACTGTCTAGATATTTAAAAGACATTTAGACAAGTACATGGATGTGAATTGTTTAGAGGGATATGGGAAACACAAACTTATGGGTCCAGCTTAGCTATAAACCTTGGTTGGTATGGATGAGTTGGGCCGAATAGCCTGTTTCACTGCTGTATGACTATGACTATCTATGACTCTAATATATCACCAGCAGTTCCCTTTGGAATTGCAGCCACAGCCATTGAATTGAATTAATACACAAAACCAGGAGTGACATCTTAAATATTTTCAATTATTCCTGGATAGTAATAAACTCAGACACCATAAACTCTACCATGAAATTGCCTTTCAAAAGTAAGGCATATATTTCCTCAATTCCTTATCTAAAAGTGGATTCATTCAAATAAACTAACAAAAATCTAAATACAGGAAACATACACCTTTTACAAGCAAAATGAAAAAAAATATATTGCCCAGGATTAAGATACAAATCTCTAAACAGTATTTGGAAATCATAATCATAATCAAATTTTATTAGCCAAGTATGTTTTGCAACGTATGAGGAATTTGATTTGCCATACAGTCATACCAACAGAAAGGAACAAGACACAAAATACATTTTAACATAAACATCCACCACAGTAACTCCTCCACATTCCTCACTGTGATGCAAGGCGAAAAAAAAGTTCAATCTCTTCCTTTCTTTGTTCTCCCGTAATCGGGGGCCTCAAGCCTTCTGTTGACGGGGCGATCTTGGTTCCCGCAGCAGGCGGTCGGGCCCTCTGCATCAGGGCGATCAAGCTTCTGCATTGGGGGGATGTCAGCTCCCCACGCCGGGTGATCGGACCCTGGGTTGGGGCTAGTCGAACCTTCTGCGTCGTTGAAGCTTCCCGACTCGGTCTCCACCCGAGACTTCGAGCTCCGCGCTGTTGAAGTCTGCAGGCCGCCGTTGGAGCATCGTTCCCAGGCAAGGGATCAGCTCCGATGATAAGTCCACAACCCCGCGGTGGGGCTCAAGGTTAGTCCCGAGCAAGGCCTCCAACTCCATTATGTTAGGCCGCAGAGCGACCGGATATACGGTACGGAAAACAATCGCATCTCCGGCAAGGTAAGAGACTGAAAAATAGTTTCCCCCGACCCCCATCCCCACCCCCAACATAAAACAAACCAGAGAACAATAACACAAAATTCTAAAGCTCAATAAAAATGAGAATCAAATTCTAGTTTTCCAAACGTTGTACAACAGGATCCATGTTAAGTCCCAGAGTATCTGTTACTCTACTTCACTATGAGATGCCATACCTTTACCTTTCAAAGCAACCTTTTTTTCCAGAAGTGCTCTCTGGTTGTTTTAATATTTTTTATTACTTTAGTTTAGTTTAGAAGTGCAGCTTGAAAACAGGCCCTTTGGCCCACTGTGTCCATGCCGAGCATCTATCACCCATTCACACTAGTTCTACATTATCCCACTTTCTCATCCACTCCGAACAAGTTTGATGCAACTTCACAGTGGCCAGTTAACCTAGGGGCTTGCACATCATTGAGACATGGGAGGAAACCGGAGCTCCCAGAGGAAACCTACACGATTACACGACCACAGGGAGAATGAGCATTCTTATAAAGTCAAGATCGATCTGGTGGTATGAAACAGCAGCTCTACAAGGAGTGTAGTGGGTTTAAACAATGTTGCAATTTTGATATATTTCAATTAAATGTTAAATTTCTATGTAACTATTACGATTCTGAACTAAATCTACATAATATTCTTGTTAATTCTCAAGCAGCAAGACCAAATGCAATCATCAAAATATTTCAGGGTTAAGAAAATTTGCACAAGAACAGTTTCTATAGTTTTTACCGAGTGGTGTCATCAGTAGCTAAAAATATTGAGTCCTTTAGATGGGAACTGTGGTTTATCATTCTTGGATCATCAAGCAGAGAATTTGAAAGTTCAGCTTCAATAGACAATAGACAATATGCAATAGGTGCTAGAGTAGGCCATTCGGCCTTTTGAGCCGGCACCACCATTCAATGTGATCATGGCTGATCATCCCCAATCAGTACCCCGTTCCTGCATTCTCCCCTAATCCCCTGACTCCGCTATCTTTAAGAGCCCTTAAAGTGCTGTCTAGCACTCTCTTGAAAGTATCTAGAGAACCAGCCTCCACCGCCTTCTGAGGCAGAGGATTCCACAGACTCGCAACTCTCTGTGTGAAAAAATGTTTCCTCGTCTCCGTTCTAAATGGCTTACCCCTTACTGTGGCCCCTGGTTCTTATATGTTTCAATAAGATCCCCTCTCATCCTTCTTAACTCCAGAGTATACAAGCCCAGCCATTCCATTCTCTCAGCATATGTCAGTCCCGCCATCCCGGGAATTAACCTTGTAAACCTATGCTGCACTCCCTCAGTAGCAAGAATGTCCTTCCTCAAATTAGGAGACCAAAACTGCACACAATATTCCAGGTGTGGTTTTACTAGGGCCCTATGCAATTGCAGAAGGACCTCTTTGCTCCTTTATTCAACTCCTCTTGTTATGAAGGCCAACATGCTTCAAGTCCAGTAAATTACTTTGCGCAGAGTGACTGTTGAAAGAGCAGAGAGCAACTCTACTGTAAACAGTTGCGATCCGGGGGGGGGGACGGGACGTAATCTGGTTCAGGAAATATTTGCAAATGTTGATAGCAAAACAGGATCTAACTACTTCACATATGTAGTAATGGCACAGAGGGGGGAACATGATTTGATAAATGACAGATTTGACAAAGCTCTTCCTAACTGTAAAACAATTTCACAAGGTACTCCAGACCACATTGTTATCACCTTCGTACAACTACAGAATCCTGCTTTATTCTCTGACTTCTTTGAATTTTGGCTACACTTTGCAGGGCAGGATAGGAAAAGCGTAACCACGTGCCTATCAGTTCTTGCAAAAATGTTGTGGTTTGTGGTTTAATTTTCAACACACTTCTCGTAGTCTGACGAAGGAAGTTAGGCCCAAAGTACTCAGTTACAACTGTAATTCTGTTAATGTTGGTTTCTCAGTAATTCATTCACCTAAATTGTACCCGACATGACCATGAACATTTAATGTTATCTATCAAAGCGTTAATTACATTTATTCCCTTTTCAGTATTTGGGCATCACAGGAAAGGTCAGCATCTATTGTCCATCCACAAATCCTCTGGAGAAGTAATGGTGTGCCAGCTATTCAGACCACTGCAGTCCCTCTGGTGACTGGGAGTCGCAGGAACGCAGGAAAACCCAGCAACAATGAACGATTAACAATATATTTCTAAGTCAGATTTGTTGGCAACTTTGAAGAGAATTTGATCTTTTCCACTACAACCCCTGTTCTTCTTGATAGTAGAATCACAGGTTCAAGAGATGCTGAGTGTAGAGTAAGTGAACAAATATATTTTGTAAATGGTATGCACAAGAGCCATTGTGAGCTGGTGGTGGAGGGATAGAATATTTAGTATCGTGGATAGGATTTCAAGCAGAATACTGGTGGATGGATGGTGATTTCGTCAGAGTTGTTGGACTGCACTCATCTAGGCAAGTGGGGAGTATTCCATCATGCTTTTGAGATACAGAAAGTCTATGGAGTGGTATGTCATTCACTGCAGTATACCTAGCCTCTGACCTGCTCTTGTAGCCTCAGTATTAATATGCCAGGTCAATGTGAGTTTCTGGTTAGTCATAACCCCAGGATGCTGATGATGGGGGATTCAGCAATGGTTATACCATTAAAGGTCAAGCATAGGTAGTAATACTCTCTCTAACCTTAAATTGTCCATGCTTAGTGCTTTCATGATGCAAATGCTACTTGCCATTTATCAGCCTATTCCTGAATGTTGCCTGGGTCTTTCTGCATGTAGAGGTGAACTGTTTAGTTAACGAGTTACAAATTGAATTGAAAATTGTGCAAATGTCCATAAACATCTCTATTTCTGATTAAATGATGGAGGGTGGGTCATTGTTGAGACAGCTGAAGATGGTCTAGGATACTGCTCTGACAAACTCCTGCAGTGAGTGAGGCTGAGATTATTGATCCCTGTTAATCACACCCATCTCCTTTTGAGCAAGGCCAAGGAGGACAGAGATATCACTGAGGAGAATACTAATAAGACACGGCAGTTTGCGATTAAGACAGAGGAGGTGTTGGGGCTCTTGAAGAGCATTAAGGTTGATAAAACCCCAGGACTCAATGAGAATTATCCCAGGTTATTGAGAGAGGCAAGAGAAGAGATTATGGGAGACTCGACAAATATATTTTCTCTAGCCACAGGCAAAGTCCCGGACTGGAGAGTGCCTAATGTTGTTCCTTTATTTATGAAGGGAAGTAGAGAGAATCCAAGGAATTATAGCCCGGTGAACCTCATGTCAGTGGTAGGGAAGCTATTACTGAGAATTCTTTGAGATAGGATTTACTATCATTTGGAAGAGAATAGATTAATTAGGGACAATCAGCCAGTCAGCATGGCTTTGTACACAGCAGACGGTATCTTAATAATTGGATCAAGTTTTTTTAGGTAGTGACAAAAGTGATTGATGAGGGTAGAGTGGTAGATGCTGTAAACAACATGTCTACATAGATTTTAGTAAGGCAGATCCAGGAGATTGAGATGTACAGGATTAACAGTGACATGGTTGTATGCATTCAGAACTGGCCTACTGATAAAATACGGAAAGTTGTGGTGGAAGGACATAATTTAGTCTGTGACCAGTAGAATTCCACAGGGATCTTTGCTGGGACCTGTGATGTTTGTGATATATATAAATGACTTTGACACCAACGTAGCAAAGTTGGTTAGTAGCTTTGCAGATTACATCCATTTCTGGATTAGAAGGTAGAGAGGTTGGACAGACTTGGATTGTATTCTCTGCAATGCCAGAAGTTATGGGTGGGCTTGATATATACTCACTTGTAGGCTAGAGTATATAACATGATGAGGGCATAGATAGATTTACTCCACGGTGGAATATTTAAATACAAGTGGGCATAGCTTTAAGGTGTGAGGGGCAGGATTTAATGGGGATGTGCAGGGCAATTTATTTACACAGAATGTGGTGAGTGTCTGGAACATGCTGCAGAGGGTGGTGGTTGATGCAGATACGATAGTAGCATTGAAAATACTTTCAGATAGGCATAAGTATAGGCAGGGAATGGAAGGATATGGATTACATGTAGGCAGATAAATGTTGGCCTTAGCATAATGTTCAGCAGAGGTGTTACGGGTTGAAAGGTCTGTTCTTGTGCTGTAATGTTCTATGTTCTATTTTCCGACTGAGTTGCTGCAGCTATGCAGCAGCAGCACTACTTACTGCACCACAGTGCTGTTCCAAAATGGCAATGAAGCAGTTCAAGGGTGATTAGAATTTAACAATAAATGCTGTCTTTGCAAACGATACACAGATTCTGAAAAAAGGAATAAAAACATCTTTCCTGATGTATGCAAACTAATCAGTGCTAAAAATGTCCTTGGAAATAACCCAATCTGACACCAGTCCAATATTTAGGATTAAGAATTAATTTTACAATATATAAAACCAGTTTAATGGTGTTGATTATTCAAGATCCACTGATTATTTCAGTTATTGCTTAATTCTAAAACATGTCAGAACATCAATAGTAAATCTGATGATCAAGCATTTATTTAGATTAGACCAGTAGATACCACAAATCCTCTGTACATACGGAATTCAAAGAATGCAGGAACAGAAGTAGGCTACTCAGCCCTTTAAGGTTATTCAATATGATCATGGCTGATCTACGCTAATCTCCTCTTTTATACCATTTCCCTATAACCTACAATTTCTCAATCGTTCCGATATGTATCCATTTCTACCTTAGATATATCCAATGATCTGGCTCCCGCTATCCTCAGAGACAGAGAGAAGAAATTTCTACACACTCAGTTTAGAATGATTGGCCCCTTATTTTGCAATTATGTCCTGTTGTTCATGACTCCGTCGTGACTGGGAAAATTGGTTTGCACTTTGAGAACGAGGAAATGCAAAGGATAACCTTAAACATTCACTATCACTAAAACTGTGGGCAAAATAAAGGGATTAAAGGTTAAGCATCTCCCTCAATCCATGAAAAAATATTTGCAGTGATAATAAATGCACTTGTTGGCATAGAATCCTAGAGTCATGTAGCATGGAACAAAGGCCTTCTGCCTAATTTGACTGTCCATTATGATGCCCCATCTACGGTTGCCATCTGCCTGCATTTGGATTATAGCCATGTGCCAGTCCAAATGTATTTTAAATGTTGTTATAGTACCTGCCTGATACCTTCTCTGACAACTCATTTCATATACCTACCACCCATTATGTGAAAAATTTACCCTCAAGTTTCTATTAAATTTTCCCCTCTCACTTTCAACCTATGACTTATGGTTCTTGATTTCCCTTCTCTGGGTAAACAACAGTGCATTTATCTTACCTGTTCTCCTCACAATTTCATACACCTCCATAAGATCACCAGCTAGCCTTTTGTTGCTCTAAGGATAAAACTTCATTAGCCATTCCTTAGCTCACTTAGCCAACTAATCACAACCCTGCTGTAATTTTTGATAACCATCTTTATCATCTATAATAGAAAGATTAAACGAGAACTTACCGTTTGAAATTTGATCTTTATTTTATATATACATGGCCATTGTTCTTAACTGGGCCGTAGTCCCAATAGACTGTTGAGTTAGACAATAACTCATGCAACACTCTGCATAATTCTGTCTGCAAATATTCAGAGACATTCCACCAAATGTTATAATTTATTAACTTGCACTATGTAAACCTCATGCTGTGTGATGGAAGGGAAATCCATTCTATTGGCTGCTTATGAGCCATCAGCAATATCTTGAGATTATTGAATAACAAAATAACTATCTTTTATTTCATAGGTACTAGCAACTGAGTGCACTTGTATATCTAATGACATCCCCGATCTCTGCTCTGGTGGATATGCTGTTAACCTCAAATATACGCAATCCTGCTCATTTGCTTATGAGATAATTTCTATAACAAGCTACCCTAATGTCAGTTATGACGTGGAGACTAAGCCAGAGATTGAGTAAAGGCTGTGTCCTTTACGCTGAGATCAGTAGCTGAACGCTTAATCATCTTATGATACTGGTCCCATTAGGAAAAATAGAGGTATATTTGCACAACAATTTACTGATATACATCGCACACTACAATGAGTGTAGGTTATTAGAGTGGTCAAATAAAAGATACCCTGCATAACATTATAGAATAATGGGTGAATAACCCATCATTTATGTCCCACTTATGGTACTACAAAAATTGATAAAGCAACACAAGCAATGTCAATTGTGCTATCACATAAAAGCTTCTCTAGGCTCAAACTGGAAGCCACACAAACCTCTGTTACTTCCATTTATAATTGACTCACATATGTTGTTCACAAGCTTCTCATACAATTGTGCAAAGCTAGCTGCCCGAGAAGACAGGTTGCCCCAGCCGTCACTCGTGACTGAGTAAATAAAAGTTGCTTCAGACGCCTACCATGGCATGATAAAATAGGCAAATTGGTACTGTTAAATTTCATGTTGCCTCATTTTGTAATATCACAAAACATATCTACCGACAACCCATAAGTTTTATCAGCTGCAATTGTTTCATATTACCTAAAACTCGATGACACAATGCCCTTTAATCTGAGAAGGGCAGCATGGGTTTACACCACTAGCTTTGTTATTAAAACAGCAGAATTTGAGCTTTATGTGTATAGATATGACAAAGTATGCGACTACCAGATCGATTCTCTGAGTCAGTTAAATTGTAGAAGCCCAATCATCCATCTTAAACTGGGTAAGTAAACCCACAATCTGATTAGCCAAATGCTAACCCAATTCGGCCTGCACCATATTTTTGTAATCTTGAGAAGTATCAGAAATATATCCCTCTAGTTCTTGGCAAGACCACTCATCCTCGGATGAGCTGTCACTGATTGCACTCGGAACTCCTGTTCCTTTATTGATCCTTCGGACTGAATTTTTTTCGGCTTTCCTACCCGCGGAAGATGCATTATCTAGTTATTCGTACATATCGCTGATAACATATAATCAGCAGCTAATGACTAGAGCTGAATCCACAGTCTCCCTTAGATGTGGGAATACGAGTTCCCTGTCAACACTTGACTAAGAGTAACCAGGAATACTCAGCGTTTTCCTTCAGAGTGGAAATAGTATAGTGCAAGACTGAATCAGGAATTATCTCACAGTCCTTTGACTGAAACCACATGTCTAAGTCCATATAACCATATAACTATATAACAATTACAGCACGGAAACAGGCCATCTCGGCCCTTCAAGTCCGTGCCGAACAACTTTTTTCCCTTAGTCCCACCTGCCTGCACTCATACCATAACCCTCCATACCCTTCTCATCCATATGCCTATCCAATTTATTTTTAAATGATACCAACGAACCTGCCGCCACCACTTCCACTGGAAGCTCATTCCACACCGCTACCACTCTCTGAGTAAAGAAGTTCCCCCTCATGTTACCCCTAAACCTCTGTCCCTTAATTCTAAAGTCATGTCCCCTTGTTTGAATCTTCCCTATTCTCAAAGGGAAAAGCTTGTCCACATTAACTCTGTCTATCCCTCTCATCATTTTAAAGACCTCTATCAAGTCCCCCCTTAACCTTCTGCGCTCCAGAGAATAAAGACCTAACTTATTCAACCTGTCTCTGTAACTTAGCTGTTGAAACCCAGGCAACATTCTAGTAAATCTCCTCTGTACCCTCTCTATTTTGTAGACATCCTTCCTATAATTGGGCGACCAAAATTGTACACCATACTCCAGATTTGGTCTCACCAACGCCTTGTACAATTTTAACATTACATCCCAGCTTCTATACTCAATGCTCTGATTTATAAAGGCTAGCATACCAAAAGCTTTCTTTACCACCCTATCTATATGAGATTCTACCTTCAAGGAACTATGCACGGTTTTTCCCAGATCCCTCTGTTCAACTGTATTCTTCAATTCCCTACCGTTTACCATGTGCGTCCTATTTTGATTTGTCCTGCCAAGGTGTAGCACCTCACATTTATCAGCATTAAACTCCATCTGCCATCTTTCAGCCCATTTTTCCAATGGGCCTAAATCACTCTGTAGACTTTGGAAATCCTCTTCATTATCCACAACACCCCCTATCTTGGTATCATCTGCATACTTACTAATCCAATTTACCACCCCTTCATCCAGATCATTGATGTACATGACAAACAACAAAGGACCCAACACAGATCCCTGAGGCACCCCACTAGTCACCTGCCTCCAACCCGACAAACAGCCATCCACCATTACCCTCTGGCTTCTCCCATTCAGCCACTGTTGAATCCATCTTGCTATTCCTGCATTTATACCCAACAGTTGAACCTTCTTAACCAACCTTCCATGAGGAACCTT
Source organism: Raja brachyura (assembly GCA_963514005.1). Next base: position 32,078,921 of record OY740786.1, on the reverse strand, counting down.
GTCAAAGGCCTTACTGAAGTCCATATAGACAACATCCACTGCTTTACCCTCGTCAATTTCCCTAGTAACCTCTTCAAAAAATTCAAGAAGATTAGTCAAACATGACCTTCCAGGCATAAATCCATGTTGACTGTTCCTAATTAGACCCTCTTTATCCAGATACTTATATATATTATCTCTAAGTATCTTTTCCATTAATTTGCCCACCACTGAAGTCAAACTAACCGGTCTATAATTGCTAGGTTTACTTTTAGAACCCTTTTTAAACAATGGAACAACATGCGCAGTACGCCAATCCTCGGGGACTATTCCAGTTTCTAATGACATTTGAAATATTTCTGTCATAGCCCCGGCTATTTCTACACTAACTTCCGTCAATGTCCTAGGGAATATCCTGTCAGGACGTGGAGACTTATCCACTTTTATATTTTTCAAAAGTGCCAGTACTTCTTTTACTTTGAAACTCATAGTATCCATAGCTACTCTACTAGTTTCCCTTACCTCACATAATTCAATATCCTTCTCCTTGGTGAATACCGAAGAAAAGAAATTGTTCAATATCTCCCCCATCTCTTTTGGCTCTGCAGATAGCTGTCCACTCGGTCTCTCCAATGGACCAATTTTATCCCTTGTTATCCTTTTGCTATTAACATAGCTGTAGAAACCCTTTGGATTTACTTTCACCTTACTTGCCAAAGCAACCTCATATCTTCTTTCAGCTTTTCTAATTTCTTTCTTTAGATTCTTTTTACATTCCTTATACTCCTCAAGCACCTCATTTACTTCATGCTGCCTATAATTATTGAAGATCTCCCTCTTTTTCTGAACAAGATGTCCAATTTCCCTTGAAAACCAGGGCTCTTTCCAATTTTTACTGGTTCCTTTCAACCGAACAGGAACATAAAGATTCTGTACTCTTAAAATTTCCCCTTTAAATGTCCTCCATTTATCCTCTACATCTTTCCCATAAAACAAAATGTCCCAGTTCACTCCTTTTAAATCATCTCGCATCTCGTTAAAGTTAGCCTTTCTCCAATCAAAAATCTCAACCCTAGGCCCAGTTCTGTCCTTCTCCATAATTATATTGAAAAGTCACCAGAGTGCACAACACAATCTCTTCGACCCGCCACACAATCAGGAATACTGGTAATGAGAGCCTATGGATTATTATAAATACATTGTTGATTCACAACATGAACCTGCAGGTCAGATGAAATTATATTATATTCCAGCTGGTAACTACCTGTCCCAGAGAGGATGGCAATGATGATTCAAATGAACTAGGAACTCTACTAACTGAGGAGAAGTAAACCATATGTTGAGAAAAAATTGAACTACTTTATTCTATTGAGCAGTCTGATAACCTCAATCACAGATGATGAAGCAGTGCTTCTCTGGTCACTATGACCCCTATGGCCAGCCAGTTTCATGATGGTCTACTCTGATCCAGGATAACCAAACTGTTCCTACTTGGAACTTACAGAGGTTACTATACAAGGCACCTTGCCAATGTCTCTACATCAACCTGATCTATCCCAGAGTCAGTGAATACATCTAGACAGCCCATGCTGGTGGTAAACCCAACCTGGGCCAACAGACTGCTCCATTTCGGAGTTTACGGAGGTTAATATGGAGACCTTACTTATTAGTGTCTCCAACCCCAGGTCGATTTTCTTTGTTGGAGCTTCAGCGAAGTTCCATTTGCAGACCCTGTCTATTATGCTTGTCATTTCTGTTAGATAGTTGATGCCGCTGGCCAACTCCTCTTGTAGTGGCTTGTCCGTCCCCGAGGGAACAGTAAATTTAGAGACAAGAGCAGCTCTTCTTTATGCAATTGTCGCACATCATGCATTAAAGCATGGGATCCAGGCACATAGTCATATTCGGGGTCATGTTAGAGCTGTGACACTACTGAACTTTACCCCCCTCCCACACTGATTTCCCCCCCCCCCCCTTCTCTCTCACACACCCGCCCATACGCCTATATGTTTATAGTCTTTTTAACGTATTTTTATACTCATATTCCTGTGCAGCTGGAGGACTGCTCCAACAAAATTTTGTTGTCTTGCACAATGACAATAAAGATTATTATTATTATTATTATTATTATTATTATTATTATTATTATTATTATTATTATTATTATTATTATTATGTTTTGAGTCAGTCCATACTGATCTCTGAGACTCACTTAGAATGGGAGAAATATTGCACCCTGAACCAGGCGTTGCCATATGCATATGCCTTGAATTGCCTGTGCATGCTTCCATAACACGGAGCATATTTTGTGACACCATCTCCGATAGTCTTTTGGGTGGGAGGAATATACCAACTCTGAAACCAGGGGCAGCTGCAGGCATATGACTTGAGCTTCCAGTGCATGCTTCTGTAATATGGAGCATAATATATGGCACCATCTCCATCACTTCATACATCCGAGTGGGAGGATTTATGCACCCCTGAACCAGGAGCTGCCTCAGGCATGTCTGCATATATAGTTTGGCACCATCTCCATCACTCCGTTCATCTGAGTGTGAGGAATATTGCAACCCTGAACCAGGAGCTATTTAAGGCTTATGTGCATATATTTTGGCACCATCTCCACTACTCCTTTCATCTGAGTGGGAGGAAAATTGCAACTCTGAACCAGGAGCTGCTGCCTGACTTGCCTTCATAACACGGAGCATCCCTTGTGCCACCACTGATTCATCAGATGTTCTAATTGAGACAAATGCCCAATCACATCTGCCATAGATGTCCCAAGACTTGGCAATGACTTTGACCTGACTTGGGGTTGTCAGGCTGCTCCCTTCAACAGCCGAACCACGGCGAGCTGTGCAGATCAGTGCTCAGTTGGTATCATCATTATACTTACCAAACAGGATGCACCTGCTAGTGACTCCGAGTCCTTGCTCCTTTTTGGAGCCCCAACGGAGTATTACAGGGAAGGACTGGAGCGCCTCTGGCCCCCATACACTAGACAGAGTGGGAGAAATACTGCAACCCTGCCAGGTGTTCTCATAAGCAATTACGTTCATATGATTAAAATAAGCCTATCCCCATTAAATCAGATATTCGAATGCTTTATCGATATGCACATAGTTGGAGTCTCTTGTAAAAGAATCTTCAACAGTCCCCTCCAGTGAGCAGAAATTATCATGACGCCACCAGGTGTGTGCTCCCACCGGTGTCTGATAGGCACAGCTAAAAAAAGGTTTCCTAAGCCAGGAGCTCTGGACTGCAAGTCCAATTTGCCATTATTATCACATACACCATTGGTGTATGTGATAATAAATATCCTTTGTAATTATAATTTTTGACATAAACTTTACTGGCATGATAAGAGATATTGTTATATTGCCAAAGAATTAAACATGACTAGAATGCTATTGACTACTATAGTCACAAACGTGACCGAGTGGCAACTGCTATGCCGCAACTGCTATCTATTTATAGTCGCCCAAAAATAAAGCATACACTATATGCTGCTGCAGCACAGCAGTAGTAGTAACTGTGTTTAAAATTTTTCGGTGCTATGGCAGCTGAGCTTACCTAAGCGGTAGCTCTTGGCCACGGCTATTTTTAAACTCACTGGCTGCTGGAACCTCCTGCAGTGATATTAGACCTGGCTGCCGGCAGCCACAATTTATGAATCCTAGCTCCTGAATCCTTACGGAGCCCCACAGCTGCCTCCAACTCTGGCTGCCTGCTCCTGTATGGAGCTCTGATGCCGGCAGCTGCAATAACTTATCCCAGCCAGCAGTCTCCAATTTCAGCCGCCTGCTGCCGTGCAGAGCTATAGCAGTGGCAGCCGCAATCCCAGCTCCTGTGGAGCCCCTCCTATGTAGCCCCATGGCTGCCTCTGTACAGGGCTGCTTGAGCCAATCTGGAAAGGGGAATTAAAAAAGCCAAGGTGGACCATAAGAGAAGCATAGAGGCCCATTGGTCCAGCAATACACACGGGAGGTATGGCGGGGCATACAAGACATCACAAACTACAGAAGCTGTGCCACAATGACAGAAGACCTGAGTGCACCGCTGGCAGAGAAGCTAAATTGCTTCTTTCCCCGCTTTGAAACATCACAACTGCAGCATTCATCTGCTACAGCCCTGCTCCCACCCTTACCTGGCTCCTGCACTACTCCACTCACTGTAAGGGAGCACGATGTCAGACGAGTGCTCCTGGCAGTGAAACCCAAGAAGGCTGCCGGCCCAAATGGAGTACCTGGTAAGGTGCTCAAAGCGTGTGCCCACCAGCTCACCGTCATCTTCACCAGAATCTTCAATCTTTCCCTGGACCAGGCAGTTATCCCGTCCTGCCTAAAATCAGCCACAATCGTCCCAGTGCCGAAGAAGTCTCCCATCACCAGCCTAAACGATTACCGTCCCATGGCCCTCACTCTGGTAATCACGAAGTGCTTCGAGAGATTGGTCCTCCAGCACATCAAGGACTATCTCCCTCCAGACCCCCACCAGTTCGCCTATCGCCCAAACAAGACGCCTTCACCGCAGCTCTCCACTCTGTGCTGAGCCACCTGGAGCAGGGGCAGAGCTACGTCCGGATGCTCTTTGTGGATTACAGCTCAGCTTTCAATACTATCATTCCGGACATTCTCATCGACAAACTGGTCACTCTCAGCCTCCCCACTCTCGCATGTGCCTGGATAAAGGACTTCCTCACCAACCGGCCCCAGACTGAGACTCGGCCCCCACCTCTCCTCCACTCGCATGTTGAGTACCGGCTCCCCGCAGGGCTGTGTGTTAAGCCCCCTCCTATACTGTCTCTACACCCACGACTGTAGTCCAGCCCACAACAACAACCGAATCGTCAAGTTTGTTGACGACACTACAGTAGTCGGACTCATCTCAAGGGGAGACGAGGCAGCCTACAGAGAGGAAGTCCTGAAGTTGACAGCCTGGTGCTCAGAAAACAACCTGGCTCTGAACACCAAGAAAACCAAAGAGCTCATTGTCGACTTCAGGAGGCACAGCACCGACTTAGCCCCCTTATACATCAACAGCGAGTGCATGGGGAGGGTCCACACCTTCTGGTTTCTCGGCGTCCTCATCTCCGCTGACATCTCCTGGACAGACAACATCACAGCAGTCATCAAGAAGGCTCAGCAGCGGCTGCACTTCCTGAGGGTCCTCAGGAAGCACAACCTGGACTCCAACCTGCTGCTGACCTTCTACCACGTGTCCATTCAGAGCCTGTTGACATACTGCATTACAGCATGGTACGGCAGCTGCACCATGGCAGACAGGGAGAGGCTTCAGAGGGTAGTTAGGGCAGCACAGAAGATCATCGGCTGCCCTCTCCCCTCTCTGATGGACATTTACACGTCCCGCTGCCTCAGCAGGGCGAAGAAAATTATCAAGGACAGCTCCCATCCTGCATTTGGCCTGTTCAACCTGCTACCCTCAGGGAGGCGCTATAGGTGCATCAGCACCAGGACAAATAGACTCAAGAACAGGTTCTTTCCAAAATCCATTATCTCCCTGAACTCACACATGCACTGACTTCACAGCCTAACCCCCGGACTTTCATCTATCCACCTACTGTAATTTGTACTGTAACTGTAATTTCCAATATGTGCAATAACCCATACTGGATATAGGAATCCTATTTATCCATTCTATTTATCCATTGTCTTTTTATAGATATGTATATAGCGCTGCAGAAACTGTGCACCTTATCCCCCCCCCCCCCCTTTTTTTATAACCATATAACCATATAACAATTACAGCACGGTTACAGGCCTTCTCGGCCCTTCCAGTCCGTGCCGAACATTTATTTTCCTCTAGTCCCATCTACCTGCACTCAGACCATACCCCTCCATTCACTTCCCGTCCATATACATATCCACTTTACTTTTAAATGTTAAAATCAATCCTGCCCCCACCACTTCTGCAGGAAGATCATTCCACACAGCCACCACTCTCTGAGTAAAGAAGTTCCCCCTCATGTTACCCCGAAACTTCTGTCCCTTAATTCTCATGTCGTGCCCTCTTGTTTGAATCTTTCCTACCCTCAATGGGAAAAGCTTATCCACGTCAACTCTATTTATCCCTTTCATCATTTTAAAGACCTCAATCAAGTCCCCCCTTAATCTTCTGCGCTCCAAAGAATAAAGACCTAACTTGTTCAACCTTTCTCTGTAACTTAATTGCTGGAACCCAGGCAACATTCTAGTAAATCTCCTCTGTACTCTCTCTATTTTGTTGACATCCTTCCTATAATTAGGTGACCAAAATTGTACACCATACACCAGAATTGGTCTTACCAATGCCTTGTACAATTTTAACATTACTTCCCTACTCCTATATTCAATGCTCTGATTTATAAAGGGCAGCACACCAAAAGCTTTCTTTACCACCCTATCTACATGCGATTCCACCTTCAGGGAACTATGCACAGTTATTCCTAGATCCCTATGTTCCACAGCATTCCTCAATTCCCTACCATTTACTTGATTTTGATTTGTCCTACCAAGATGTAGCACCTCACACTTATCAGCATTAAACTCCATCTACCATCTTTCAGCCCGCTCTTCCAAATGGCCCAAATCTCTCTGCAGACTTTGAAAATCTACTTCATTATCCACAGCACCCCCTATCTTAGTATCATCTGCATACTTACTTATCCAATTTTCCACCCCATCATCTAGATCATTGATGTACATGACAAACAACAGTGGACCCAACACCAATCCCTGAGGCACCCCACTGGTCACCGGCTTCCAACCTGACAAACAGCCATCCACCATTACTCTCTGGCATCTCCCATTCAGCCACTGTTTAATCCATCTTGCTACTCCGCCATTAACACCCAAAGATTGAACCTTCTTAACCAACCTTCCATGGGGAACCTTGTCAAAGGCCTTACTGAAATCCATATGGACAACATCCACTGCTTTACCCTCATCAATTTCCCTAGTAACCTCTTCAAAAAATTCAAAAAGGTTTGTCAAACATGACCTTCCAGGCACAAATTCATGTTGACTGTTCTTGATCAGACCCTGTTGATCCAGATGCTTATATATATTATCTCTAAGTATCCTTTCCATTAATTTGTCCACCACTGACGTCAAACTAACAGGTCTATAATTCATAGGTTTATTCTTTGAACCCTTTTTAAACAATGGAACAACATGTGCAGTACGCCAATCCTCCGGCACTATTCCCGTTTCTAATAACATCTGAAATATTTCTGTCATAGCCCCTGCTATTTCTACACTAACTTCCCTCAATGTCTTAGGGAATATCCTGTCTGGACCTGGAGACTTATCCACTTATATTTTTCAAAAGTGTCAGTACTTCCTCCTCTTTGAATCTCATAGTTTCCATAGCTACTCTACTTTTTTCCCCTACCTCACAGAGTTCAATATCCTTCTCCTTGGTGAATACCGAAGTAAATAAATTGTTCAATATCTCCCCCATCTCTTTTGGCTCTGCAGTTAGCTGTCCATTCTGGCTCTCTAATGGTCCAATGTTATCCCTCGTTATCCTTTTGCTATTAATATAGCTGTAGAAACCCTTTGGATTTACTTTCACCTTTCTTGCCAAAGCAACCTCATATCTTCTTTTAGCTTTTCTTATTTCTTTCTTAAGATTCTTTTTACATTCCTTATACTCATCTAGCACGTCATTTACTCCATGCCTCCTATAATTATTGTAGATATCTCTCTTTTTTCGAACCAAGTGTCCAATTTCCCTTGAAAACCATGTCTCTTTCCGATTTTTACTATTTCCTTTCAACCGAACAGGGACATAAAGATTCTGTACTCTTACAATTTCCCCTTTAAATGTCCTCCATTTCTCTTCTACATCCTTCCCATAAAACAAAATGTCCCATTCACTCCTTTTAAATCATTACGCATTCCCTCAAAGTTAGCCTTTCTCCAATCAAAAATCTCAACCCTAGGTCCAGTTCTGACTCTCTCCATAATTATACTGAAACTAATGGTATTGTGATCACTGGTCCTGAAGTGCTCACCAAAGCATACCTCCGTCACCTGACCTGCCTCATTTCCTAACAGGAGGTCCAGCACTGCCCCTTCTCTGGTCGATACCTCTATTTATTGCTGCAAAATCCTATCCTGCACACATTTAACAAACTCCAAACCATCCAGCCCATTTACAGAATGTGTTTCCCAGTCTATTTTTGGAAAATTGAAATCTCCCACAATTACTACCTTGTGCTTACTACTAATATCTGCTATCTCCTTACATATTAGCTCTTCCAATTCTCGCTCCCCAATTCTCGCTCCAACATGGCGGTCTATAATACACCCCTAAAAGTGTTGCTACACCATTCCCACTTCTCAGTTCCACCCAAATAGCCTCCCTAGAGGAGCCCACTAATCCATCCTGCCAAAGCCCTTCTCATTAGACCAGCCCTTCTCTGGCCAAAATTGAAGGGTTTCATGAGGCCAATAATTTTTGCCTCTTCATCAATTTCTTTAATTTGTTTAGACAGATTTTCTCTGAACAAATAACCAGGAGCTTGAACATTGCTTGATCTGCACAACCCTGCAAATCTTGCATGTAAAAGAGGCTGAATGGCAATCTTCCTCATACAATTTATCTCAAAAAATGAGTTGCAGAATAATGCCAACATATGCTTCTGAACTTTGGTCATTCCACAACCTTCCACTTGTCTTCTAAAAGCAGTGATGCCAGCCGAAATTAGCTTGAGGATTCTTTGAATCGTATTTCCTGCGCCCGCATCATTGATGACATTGGCGCCCAAATAGCCGGATTCACCGTAGGTACCTTCAGTGAGGTACAATTAATAGGTGTTTTATACAAATCTGCTGTCTCAACCATAACAGCTTCTTGAAGCGGGTGATAGACCATATAATTAATATTGGCCGCCTGGTTTTCTTCCATGGCCTCGCCGCCTCCTCCAGGTATAGCAAAACTTTGTGCCACATCAGGCACACCTGGATCAACATATTTGTATTGTGGTGGGTACACCTGACCACAATCACCACTTTCAGGGTCAGTCTTCCACAGCCCTGGTACTCCTGAAACTTGTTCAAAGGAGACTTCCTCCAGCCCAATCCCGGGCACTGGAGTTTCAAATTCCCAATTCAAACTGGCACCATATTCATGATATGGAACCCCCTCAGGGGCTGCCTGGGAATATTCTGGGTTCTTAGACCCTTGGTTGATTATTGTTTGGAGTATTTTCTCCATTTGATCCATTCTGAGCCATAAGGCTTTCCTTGCTGGACCTTCCGAATCGGATTCATCAGAAACCTCAGGCCTTTCAGCTTTTCTTTTACATTTTTTAGGCACTGTGTTTTGAAAGTTTCTGTTTGTGGAGCAACCAAAGGCTCACTAATGGGTATTTCAACCGCCACCGGTATCGGAACCGGCTTCGGAATAATCTGCTGTCCCGACTCTTCTACACCCCGGGACGCACGTTTTACCCGCGATTTTTTAACTTTCTCCATTTTAGTTTTACTCCTCCTGGTTTACCCACCAGCCTACGGAGTTTTGAAAACGCCCTGGAAGTAAAATAATTTCACTTACCTGCGGGCGGTTTCCTTACCGCTGTGTTGGAGCTGCGCTCTGCAGCTCTTTCCTCTACCGAGTACTCACGTGACTCCGAAGTAAAATTAGTCATTTCCAGTTTAGCAAACTGTCCCTCGTGGGGGCTACAGAAATTAGCATTGAGGTTGCAATGACCGTGATGCAGGGACCAGGAGTGTTACAGCCAAATTTGTCAATAATGCAAGATAGATGGGAAAAGGAGCTCTCCTTTCGCAGTTCTCCAAAACTTAAAACATGCCTATTTTCTAAATGTTTCTTCTGCGTATAAAAGGCCACAGAACAACAACATTAATTCTAGTTTAATGAATTGTAATTCTACAGTTGTTAACTGACTTGCACAGCATTTGTTGTATAAATCGTTGATGGATAATAAGTCAAAAGTCAAGAATATTAATTTGCCATATGTGCAGAAAATGGAATAGTGAACTGCAAGCTTGCAGTAGCATAACAAGCCTATAAATATCATGCATGTAGATAATATATAATAAACAAAAGATAAATTAATAACCCCTATACAAGTGCATAAAACCCCCAAATTCATTTGTGCATAGTTGATGTTACTGTTGTCTAGTGTTCAAGAACTTGATGGTTGTACATAACATAGAACATAAAACAATACTGCATAAGAATAGGCCCCTTAGCCCCCAAGGTCTGTGCTGAACAGAATGCCAGGACCAACTCCTATCTGACTGCACATAATTTATATTGCCCATTTCCTGCATATCCATATGCCTGTCCAAACGTCCCTTAAATGTCATACCTTTATCTGCCTCAACTTCCACCCATAGCAACTTGTTTCAGGCACACACCGCCTTCTGTGTAAAAATACTTGTCCAGCACATATCCTTAAAGCTTTGCCCCTCTGACCATAAAGCTATGCCCTTTAGTATTTGATTTTTCCATTCTGAGAAAAAGATTCTGACTGTCTACGTCTCTCATAATTTTTTATACTTCTATTAGATCTCCCCACAATCTCCAGCGCTCCAGAGAAAACAATCCAAGTTTGTCCACCCTCTCCCTGTAGCCAATAATCCCTAATACAAGCATTATTCTGGCTAACCTCCTCTGAACCCTTTCCAAAGCTTCCATATCCTTCCTGTAACCGGGCAACGAGAACTTCACGCAATACTCCAAATGCAGCCTAACCAACGTCCTATAAAACTGCATCATGACTTACTGACTCCTATATTCAATGCCCAGACCTGTGAAAGCAAGCATACTATAGTATACGCATTTTTTACCTGTCTATCTACTTGTGTTACTACTTTCAGGGAGTTATGGACTTGGACCCCAAGATTCCTCTGTACATCATTGTTTTTAAGGATCATGCGATTCATGCCATGTCATCCTTACATTCAACATCCCAAAGAGCAACACCTCACACTTGCTCAGATTTAGCTCCATGTGCTATTTCTCTGCCTATTTCTGTAGCTAATCTGTATACCACTGTACACTTTGACAGCCTTTCTTACTGTCCGCGACCTCAGCAATCTTGGTGTCATCTGCAAATCCAACCAGTCTATATTTATGTTCAAATCATTTATATATATTGCAAACCAGAGCGGCACAGTGTCACAGCGGTAGAGTTGCTGCTTTACAGCGTAAGAGACCTAGGAGTATTGTCCGTACGGAGTTTGTGCATTCCACGGTATCTGTGACCACGTGGGTCTTCTCCGGATGTTCTGATTTCCTTCCACACTCTAAAGAATTGCAGACTTGTAGGTTAATTGGCTTCTATATAAATTGTCCCGAGTGTGTTTGGTGTATGGGGTGATCGATGGTTGGTGCTGACCCAGTAGGCCAAAGGGCCTGTTTCCAAGCTGTATCTCTGCACAGATCCCCGTGGAACTCTGCTGGTCACAGATATCTAGCCTCTATATTGCTCTTCCACCACCACCATCTGAAAGTTGGGACTGATTTTGAATCTGGTGGTCATGGTTCTCAGACTCCTATACCTTCTTCCTGATGGTTGTCGTGAAATGAAAGCATGGATTGGGTGTACAGGTTTTTGATGATGCTGATAGGTTTGCGAGGTAGTGCCCCTTAGCCTTTCAATGCTGGGGAGGTCAGTAAAAGTGAGGAACCAGGCAATGTCGCCCATTCTCAGTAACCTCCTTTGTTCCTGGGTATTCCAGTTACCAAACAAGGCATGATGCAACCAGTCAATATGTTCTCTACTGTAATCCAGTAGAACTTTAAGATACATCATTGATCCTGCCGGTGAGGAAGTAAATAAACATTTGATTTGGGATTAACAGGCAAGTTATAAGATGAAAACCAATTAAAGGGATACATGTATATCTTCTTTATTGCTGGAAACCTGTAATTATGTGTTCAAAACATAAAATTAATATATGTTTCCACATTACATTATAAGATATAGTCACTTTATGTTGTTAACAACAAGGAATGTCTTCCGAATGTCTGCAATGATGTCAAATTGCTATGCAAGATTTAACTAGGAAGTCCTAAACATAAAACTGTACTTCATCACATCATTTTTATGATTGATACCCAAGATTATAGCTCAGCCCTTAACATGGAGATTGAGCTATCAGAACTCAGCAGAGACATTTCCAAGTCATATTTTATCATATGATAACGTTAGATAAATAGAACCATGTGAATTTAAAAGCAATTACCATTAGTTGTGTTTATGGCATGAAGATAGATGTTAGAAAATGACATTTTTTACACTGCGTTTTTAAACCATGAATGCACTGTAAATCCATCGATTTTTCGACAGCGTCCCAAGTTAATACTATAAGTTTCTTGTACTTGGAACCTATTTTGGGGTTGGAAAACTCATAAACTGTTAACCTGTGTGCTTTGCAAGTTTGGATACAGTGAATATTGTCAATCTCACTGAGTGGGCAAAACTGTGTCAGATGGAGCTCAATGATAAGGAATGTGCATCTCGGGTACAGAGGTGTTAAATTATTGAGATAGCAAATATATTTTGCACTATTGATCTAGAAATCTGTTTGAATTTCGTCGTAGCTTTTCAATATAAGTAACTAAAAATATATAAAAACTAAAAATCCACTACAAACCAACTGACTCCCACAGCTACCTGGACTACTCTTCCTCCCACCCTGCTTCCTGTAAGGACTCCATCCCCTATTCCCAATTCCTCCGACTACGCCGCATCTGCTCCCAGGATGACGTGTTCCACACCAGGTCATCGCAAATGTCCTCGTTCTTCAGAGAACGGGGTTTCCCCTCCCCCACTATCGATGAGGCTCGCACCAGGGTCTCCTCCATACCCCGCAACACTGCCCTCTCTCCCCATTCCCCCACTCACAACAAGGGCCGAGTCCCCCTGGTCCTCACCTTTCACCCCACCAGCCAGCGCATACAACAGATAGTCCTCCGCCAGTTTCGCCACCTCCAACGTGACCCCTCCACTCGCCACATCTTCCCATCTCCCCCCCTATCTGCCTTCCGCAAAGACCGCTCCCTCCGCAACTCCCTCGTCAATTCTTCCCTTCCCTCCTGCTCCACTCCTTCCCCGGGCACTTTCCCTTGCAACCGCAAGAGATGCTACACTTGTTCCTTCACCTCCCCCATCCACTCCTTTCAGGGACCCAAGCAGTCATTCCAAGTCCGACAGAGGTTCACCTGCACCTCCTCCAACCTCGTCTACTGCATCCGTTGCTCCAGATGCCAGCTAATCTACATCGGTGAGACCAAGCGGAGGCTAGGCGATCGTTTCGCCGAACACCTCCGCTCGGTCCGCAATAACCAACCCGACCTCCCGGTGGCTCAGCACTTTAACTCCCCCTCCCACTCCGTATCCGACCTCTCGGTCCTGGGCCTCCTCCATGGCCAGAGTGAACAACACCGCAAGTTTGAGGAACAACATCTCATATTCCGCTTGGGGAGTCTGCATCCTCTGGGCTTAAACATTGAATTTTCTCAATTCTGTTAACCCAGACTGCTCCTTTCCCCCCCCCCCCCCACCTCTCCCTCAGCCCTCGGGCCCTGACATTCCTTCTCCATCTCCCCCCCCCCCCCCCCCCCAAGTCGCACTAGCTTCTCATTTTCACACCAGAAACAGCTTACAATGGCCTGCTTTCCTTATCACCAATACTTTTTTGCATATCTTTCACTCATTGTTCTTGCTTTATCTCTCCATATCACTGTTTATATCTCTCGTTTCCCTGATCCCTGACCAGTCTGAAGAAGGGTCTCGACCCGAAACGTCGCCTATCTCCTTCACTCCTTAGATGCTGCTGCACCCGCTGAGTTTCTCCAGCTTTTTGTGTAACCAACTAAAAATATATGTTGGTCTCAACATCAGTAAGCATGAGCCATTTGATTCTGGTAGAATCCTATTTGGTTCACTAATATCCTTGGTGGAAGAAGGCCCCCCATCCTTACCTGGTCTGATCTATATTTAATTCCAGGCCTAAAATGTGATTGACTTTGTTATCTCCTCAGTTCAAGGGAAATTAGGAATTGACAATTAGTGTTAGAAATATCCACATGAAAAGTTTAAGAAAAATTGATAGGCCAGGGTATGTTTTATGTAGTGTAAGATTATGCTCTCTGAAGGAACAAACAGAAGTGTGGATCCAAGTATGGAAATCACTAAATGTAAAAAAAAAACAATTGTAAAGGCTAATGGAATATTGGCTTTCATCTTGTGGATAAGAAAACAAGTGTTGACAGATTAAAGGAAATACTGAACTGGTTATTTCTGTTCTGCATTCAATGGGGATAAATACTTCCAGTGTTACATTTATAGCAAATGAAAAGCTAAATCAAATGTAAAAAAATGTTTCAGTGTTTGTATGAAACCCTGGTATGTTTATACTTTTTGCTTCTCCTGCTGTTTTATCTTGTTTTATCCTGTAGTGTTTAATTTTTTCACCCCTGCCATCGGGAAGAACTGTAGGAACATGAAAATTGTAACATCCAAATTCAGGAACAGCTTCTTCCCGACAGCCATCAGGCTATTAAACACTTTAACCTCCAAATTAGCTCTGAACTACATAGCCTTATGGGCCTGTCCCACTTAGGCGATTTTTCAGGCGACTGCTGGCGACTGTCAAGTTGCCAGCAACTTTTCAGATCGACACATTTCTTCAGACAGACTCGGGGAAGAGGGAAACTAGAGGCATTAAAATTTACATAGAACAAATGAATGAAGAAGGGTCTCGACCCGAAACGTTACCTATTCCTTTTGTCCAGAGATGCTGCATGACCCACTGTGTTACTCCATCTTTTTGAGTCTATCTTTGGTATAAACCAGCATCTGCAGTTCCTTCCTGCACATCCTGACATAAAGCAAGTTGAAGCAAAGCAATCGGCATGCAGTGGCACAGCTGGGAGAGTTGCAGCCTCCAAAAATTCGATGTTCGTTCCTGACCTCCGGTACTGCCTGTGTGGAGCTGTCATGTCGTCTACATGGGTCTCCACTCAATGCTCTATTTATCTCCCACATCCCAAAGGTATATAGGTTAGGAGGTTAACTGGCCTCTCATATGTAGGTAAGTGGTGGAATCTGAGGGGAGTCAGTGGAATTGTGAGAGGAATAAAAGAAAGTGGGGTTAGTGTAGGATTGGTATAAAGGGCTGGTCATTACCATTTGAGTGGACTGAAGGGCCTGTTTCTATGGGGTATAACTGTATAATTGTTTTAAAAAGAAAGGGAGTTATCTTTGAAAACCCAATAATTATTTATCCCTTAAACTACATGGTGAAAACAGTTGTTCGTGTCACGTTGTTCTTTATGGGAGATTATTGTACTCAAATTGGCTCTCATATTCTCTGTTTTACAACAGCAACTGCACTTCAAATAGATTTTACATTGGCCCTAGAGCACTTTAAGTTTCCTGGCGGCTTGTTAAAAGCATTACATTAGGCAGGCCTTTCTTTCGAAAATCTCCTGGAGGCTTGGTGTAAAAATATATTTCTTAATGGTGCCAAGAGCAGTTCACACTTTATTTTGTTCCATAAAGATCATTGATGTTGTTGACAGGAACAAGGAGATACCCTTTTGTTTTCAACTATTGGGATTAGTGGCTAATACACTGATGCATCACCAATGAAAAGCAGAGGCGGAAATAATCTCTATTGTACAGGCTTAACACAAACACAGTAAAATATACACACTGAACTCTGCTTTTGAAACCAATAGAAATGAACGCCAGGAATACAGTTGCATGCATGCACATTGTGAACATTGAATGTATAACTTTGATCTCCATGTCACATCTTTTATTGTTTTGCTGTCTTATGAGCTATGTACAAAGTTTATTCTTGGTTTAAATTACAGGAGTTACATAACATGCCATTAAGAGTGAAGTTACATCACAGGTTAGTAAATGTTCTGAAATCAAACTATTCACTCATTAGCTAAAGCAGCATGGTGGTGCTGCAGTGGAGTTGGTGGATTACAACGCTAGAGACCCAGGCTCAATCCTGACTACGGGTGCAGTCTGTACAGAATTTGTACATTCTCCTTGTGACCACGTGGGATTTCCTCAGGTGCTTCAGCTTGCTCCCACACTCCAAAGACCATATAACCATATATAATCATATAACAATTACAGCACGGAAACAGGCCTTCTCGGCCCTTCCAGTCCGTGCCGACCATTTATTTTCCTCTAGTCCCATCTACCTGCACTCAGACCATACCCCTCCAATCCCTTCCCGTCCATATACCTATCCACTTTACTTTTAAATGTTAAAATCGATCCTGCCTCCACCACTTCTGCAGGAAGATCATTCCACACAGCCACCACTCTCTGAGTAAAGAAGTTCCCCCTCATGTTACCCATAAACTTCTGTCCCTTAAACACATACAGGTTTGCAGGTTAATTTGGCTTCTGTAAATTGTACATTGTCCCAAGTGTGTAGTACAGAATTCTCTGGCCGGCACAGACTCAGTGGGCTGGAGGGCCTGTTTCTGAACTGTATCTCTAAACTAAACTACACCAAGCTCAAAGACTACAATTGTAAGATGTATAATGAATAAATAAGTGTGAACATAAAGTAAAAAAGAAACTGATAGAGCATCTCACGAGGTCAAGCAATTCCTGTGGAGTTAAATAGACAGACAATGTTTTGACTTGGAACTTTTATTTCAGACTATTGCCTAAAACTTACCTAGTATAATCTGGACCACGAAGAAACATTTTGACACTCAATACCAAGTTGCGTCAACTGATCGATTATCCACTTGATATCAATGGAATTACAGACTGAGAGGTGTGTAATGGATAGTCAGCTTAATGCATAATTTTGCACTGCATTTAACAATGTACATTATCCCATCTTGTAATGGAGGGTCAAAGATCATACAAAGCAACTTATAATCGAGAAAAGTTATGCAATGTAACTTAAAGTGTAAGAAGCAAGCAAAGAACAAAATTAACAAGATTATTTACTGAACCAACAAAGACAAAATTATTATTTTCTAACACTAATATATCCAGTCACAATGTGAATAAAAGAACACACCTATCAAAGATGCATATGTGAATATGAAGACACAGAGACATTGTAAGGATTAAAGTTGCTAGTAACACTATTCACGTGTGAATCCGCCAAAGATTTGGGAGATTGAGTGGAACATGGTATGTGATTTCCCAGAGTTTGGTGGTAAATTTATATCACACCACTCCAGTGAGACCTAGAGAGAAATCTTGCAGTTCAGTGTTTGTTGAAAACTTTCTTTCACACAGCTTATATTGCCATCTAGTGGCAAGATGTTTGAGGAAACCAGCCTGTATTTTTTTGCCTTGCTCATCTGAATAAAGAACTAGCGATTAGAATCTACACAAAGAATAAACACTAGTACTCCACTACTGAAATTCAGTGTAGTGTGCAAAAAAGACAATACCAAATTAGTTTTACATAATTACAGAAGTGGCCAAATATGCATTTACACGCATGCACCCTCTTACAAATGGGTTTTGCTTTTACAGATGTCCATCTGGTCAGAAGTTGCAAAATACCCCAAAAACACTCCATACAGTCACCCTACCTCCTCAGTATGGTGATGAATGGCCAACAAAAGCACTCACCATGGATAAAAAAAGAATAAACACTAAGAGGGGAGAGGAGGGGGGGGGAAAGAGAGGAGAGAAGAGAGAGAGAGAGAGAGAGATGAGGAGGAGAGAGAGAGAGAGAGAGAGAGAGGAGAGAGAGAGAGATGAGGAGAGGAGAGAGAGAGAGAGAGAGAGAGAGAGAGAGAGGAGGAGAGAGAGGAGGGAATGAGAGAGGAGAGAGAGAGAGAGGAGAGAGAGAGAGAGAGAGAAGAGAGAGAGAGAGAGAGGAGAGAGAGAGAGAGAGAGAAGAGAGAGAG